>CM060695.1:135441672-136641672 GCA_030686995.1 Artemisia argyi | reverse complement strand
GAGTTCCCTCAAATCCTCAAGGTATGAATTTTATACACAAAGAAACTTGGTAATTTTAAAAGGGAATAACAAGTTTAGGGGAGGATTGTTGGGAATAAAATGCACAAGTTAAAGAGACTGCCAGAAGAGCCTGCTAGATGATAATTAAGCCTGCCTCTTCAGTTTTGTTGATGTTGAAGATACACTAACAGTACCTTCTGGGTAAAAAGGTACTGCTAGTTAAAGATGGTCCTGCCAGTATTAACGACAAATTGTTATATTTTATTTAGAGATATTTAGTTGTATTATTAGTCTTTGTACAAAGTTATACGTTAAGTAGAAGTAGTACAGAAGTCTCAGTAGATACAATGGAGTGTTTTACCTTGAAAGGTGTAATATTAGGATAAGATAAGTCTCTAATATATTATATTAAGCAACTTGACAACTTGTAATAAGGGCTCCTTATGCTATAAAAGGAACCCTTAAGTCACCTTCTTAGACAGAGTTTTGATTGATCACATGCACAACAAGTAAGCACACTTGACAACTAGATCAATCACTACATGCATAACTTCCACCTTTAAAATCCTTTTTCATGTATCAAAGATTCAAGGTTACACTTGTAATCCTGGTGATAGTTTAGATCACCCGTATTATTTCATCAATAATATTGAATCGTTTTGCGTTATTCATGTTGTGTTCATCACTCTAAAATCATTCACGTTTACTTATTCACCACCTTTGTTCCTTTAGTGTGTTTTAGTAAATTCCGCGTGCTAAATCACAATCATTCATAAATATCCCAAACACATCATTGAGATTAACATCCCAAGTGTTTACACACAGTATCCTTCCACACTTTTAGAAATTAATTTTGCAATTTCTTAGTTAAAATTTGTATTATAAAGTTTTTAAGTTAATTAATTTTAATTAAATAGTTAAATAGTTTTATTTAAATAATTAATATTAAACAATAAAATAATCAAAAACTAATTTTCTTTTTAATTTCATTTTCTTTTAAAATTAAGTTTGTAAAATTTTCATTTGCACCCCTGAAGTTGTAAAGTGTTTAAATCTCACCTTTTTCTCTGTCTGTAAACAAATCTGATTTCCGATTTGTGTTTGTGTGATTATATCTGTGTATTTGTTATTGTTAATACTGTTTCAATTGTTCAAATACCAAGCAATCAGTAGTATAATCACTTCCCAATCATCTTTGGTTACTGTCCTCAGTGCCACTCATTCTCAAAAACGTTTTCAAACACCATTTCAATCTCGTCGGGACATAACGACCCGGGGATAAACTATACTATTCACGGAGCATTGACTCTAGGCAGTTTGACTTTGTTGACCAAATCACTTGGTCAATTTAGTTGACCGTTTGGAGCCAATCACTTATAAATACAAGAACTGTAATATGCAAAAAACATATAATAAGAATGAGGCTTTTGAAAAAATGAAATTAAAAATCATATTCGTATCTATGAGTTAGTATGTTTGGTATTAGATATATTGGAGACTTTATGCTTGTTCGGTATTATGGTTTTTTAGGTTTTGCACATGTTTAGTAACATGATGTTGGGATATAAAATATCAAAGTACTTCTGGATGTCAAAGTACTGCTGCATGAAGAATAAAGTCAAAGTACTGCTGAAGGAAAAAGTCAAAGTATTGTTGTTATTGAAGAATGTTTAAAGTATTTCGAAGGAAACAAGGACTGGTGTGCAATATTAGATAAGGATTAATGTGTAATATGGAACGAATATTCGAGAATTAGTTAGGGATAATGACTTGTCGTTCAAGGATTATATGTTGTAAACCGACTTAAGGTTATCAATATAAAGAGCCTTAAGAGGTATTAGTCGATACAAGTTTTAGAGAAGTTCTCATAAGTTTTAGAGTCGATCTAAGTTGATAAATAGTTAGGGATTGTTAGTGAATCTGTGTAACAAAGCAGGTTCAAAGTTTGGTTAATATAAAAGTTCTTCTTAAGCTTTGTGTTAGTAGATTCCACATACTTTACAAGGTAATACAGTGTTTCAATATTAATAGTGTTGAGTTTACTCAATATTGTTAAACCCTTACAAGCTACAAAGTAGTTTGGTCAGAGTATATCGATCCAACAAGTGGTATCAGAGCTTGTGTTGGAAACTCTGATTAAGAAGACAAACCTTTAAACCTTTAAACCGATTTCACTACAAACCCTTCAAGATGTCGATAGATGCTGCACCTGCTCCCTCAATCACTGCTGTTAGAATCCCTATTGTTAAGAAGGGAGAATACAACCTATGGGCCATGAAGATGAGGTAGTACATTGCCATCACAGACCATGCACTGTGGGATGTGATTGTCAATGGTAACATGCAAATTGAAGAACCAGTAGAGGTACCTGGACAACCAACACCACCTAAAATTACTGTACCTGCTGCTACTAAAAGAAATCAAGACAAAGCTCTCAACATACTGCTTTCTGCTATTCCTGATGGTCACTTGTTAAAATTTCATGATGCCAAAGATGCCAAACAACTATGGGCTGCAATAAAGAAGAAGTTTGGAGGTAATGATGCTTCCAAGAAGATGCATAGGAATTTGCTGAAGCAACAATTTGAAACTTTCACTGTTGGAGAAAGAGAAGGTCTTGATTCTGCTTATGAAAGATTCCAACATCTTCTGAGTATGCTAGAACTATATGATGCTGAGGCATCATTTGAAGATGCTAATTTGAAGTTCTTGAGAAGTTTGCCATCAGCATGGCATGTAGTTGCTACTATGATCAGAGGACAACCAGGGCTGGATGCTATGGACTTTGATGATCTCTACAACAATCTGAAGGTGGATGAGCATGAGATGAATGGTACTACAGGTTCAAGCACACAACAGAAACCTCAAAACATTGCTTTTGTCTCTTCTGAAAACAGAAGCAGTACTTCCAACAAAGGTACTGCTTATCCTGTTCAAAGTACTGTGACTGAAACACATGTTCCATGTACAACAATGGTGACCACAAATTCATCACAATCACTTACCCCCACCTCAGATGAAGTTCTATGTTCATTCTTTGCTCAACAAGCATCTCTACCTGTCACTTATCAAGAAGATGTATTGCAAATAGATGATGATGCTTTGGAAAAAATTGATATCAGATGGCAAGTTGCCATGCTCACTGCAAGGATCAAGAAGTATGTGAATAAGACAGGAAAAGGCATCAATTTCAGAGCTAAACAAGGAATAACATTTGACAAGTCCAAGATTGAGTGTTTCAACTGTCAAAGGACTGGTCACTTTGCAAGGGAGTGTAAATTTGCAAAGTATCAAGCAAATAAGATGATTGAACCACCCAAGCCTGAAAGAAAAGAGATTCCAATTACTGAACCAAAACCAAAAGCTTTGGTTGCTCAAGAGAATCTGTCAGAGATTGATTGGTCAAATGAGTTTGATGATGAACCTGTAACCTATTCAATGGTTGCATTGGAAGACTGGAGCACAGCATTTGATGAAGAGCCTGGATATGCTGCTTTGGAGTCAAGAGATGGTTTAGGAAGCTTTGATTGGAGCATGGAGTTTGAAGAAGCACCTGTTCAGTTTGCTATGGTAGCTGCTTCACCAAGTTCATCCACTAACTCTGAGGTATGCTCTAAGTGCAATGATATATATCAAAAGTTACTTAGTGAATATGTAGCTGAAAGAGATAAATTTCAAAAGGCTAGGGCTGAGATAACTGGTTATCAATTGACTTTAGAGTCAATGGAGGCCAAAATCATTACACATGAAAACAATGAAGTAGCATGGCTTGAAACATATAAACAACAGGATTACCTAGTTAAGTTAAGTGAATGAAAACTAGGTTGTAAGGTGTCTGAACTAGAGAAAGTGACTGCTGAAAGGGATAAGTTGTTAGAAAAACTTGCTGTGTGGAATGAGACAGGTGTATCACATGTTCAATTTGTTGAAAAGCAAAGAACATCTAATATTAAGACAGGCCTAGGTTATGATAATGATAGCAATGAAGGCATTCCATTCAAGGGCAAGGAACTAAATCTTACAGTAGATACCTCCACTAGTGATGAAGAGTTCATAAGTCTAGATGAAAACACTTCTAGTGATGAGGAATCCCCTAGTCCAACACCTCCTAAATTTAAGAAAGAAATGGGATATAATGCAGTTCCTCACTCCCCAGGTACCTTTCAACCACCTAGAAAAGATGTTGACTGTTATGGTGTAGGTAATCTAGAGTTTAGGAAAAAGCTTAAAAGTAAATCTAACCCTGAAACTTTGGAAAAGTCTGTTGAAGCACCTAAGATTGAAAAGCACAGGTTTTCAAAACAAGTAGTACCTCCAAACACTTTTCGAAGTACTGCTGATTACTCAGCAGTACCTCAGAGAAAATTCTTTCAAAATACTGCTAATTTTAGAAAATCTTATGGAAGGGGATTTGGGGATATTGGTCCAAAGGTCTGTTATGTTTGTTATAGTCCTCATCATTTGATTAAAGACTGTGATTATCATTCAGAATACCTAAGTAAATATCCAAAGACCAAAACTGCACAACCAAGTCATAGGGAGAATAAGCTAAGGAACAACAAACCAGTTTGGAATTGTGCAAATAGGGTTAACCATAGTAATTTCTCCAAAGACTATAGGTATCCTCATCAGAAAAGGTCATACTCCAAACCCTCAGTACCTTCACAAAGTACTGATAGAAAGTTCCCTAACCAAGATGTCTCTAGCAAACACTCAAGTGTAAGACCTAGGAGGTACAATCACTACAACCCTAGAAGGTCTTAAAACACAAGAAAGGATGCTAGAACACAGAACCCAACTCCTAAAGTTACAACTAAATGGGTTAAGAAAGAAAGTACTGTTGGGGTAGAACCAGTACTTTCAGAGGTTAAGGGTGAAAAAGGGAAAATTAATCATGATAAACCAACAGTTTTGGAAACAAAAACCTTAATTCTTGATCATGCTTTCAAAGACAGTGGTGATTACATACTCAAAAATTTTGAGTATGTCACTCCACAAGGGGAACACAAGTCAGTAATGGCTTGGGTTCCTAAAAATAACTAACCTTTTTCATGTGAATGGGACGCCAAGAATCTTCCTCAACAATAAGTGTTGCCAACTCTACCATAACTGATGCAGGTAGTACTACCAACAAGAAGACCTACTGGAGGAATACATATTTCTGAGCCTGCACAAAAAGATGTTGAAAGTACTTCTGAATCAGAAGAGCTAGATCCAAAAGATAAAGGGAAAGGGATCAAGGTTCAGAAAGATACTAAGAAGAAAAAGAAGAAATTTTCTATTGCTCAGATTAGAGAATTAGAGATTGCAGAAGATATAGAGCTTGCTAAGAAGCAACAAGCTGAATATAATGCTGAGTATTTGGCAGAAGTTAGTAGGCCAATTACAAAGAAGCCAATGACTAAAGCTCAGGAAAGGAACTGGATGATAAGTTTCTTGAGAAGAAAGGGATACAAGAATTTACATAAACAGAGGTATCCAGAAGTGAAAGCTCTGTGGGATAAAGTACAAGAAGATATCAGAAAAGAAGTAGAAAACTTTGTGCCCATGGAAGTTGATAGAAATAAGAAATTAGAAGATATAAGAAAGGAACAAGCTGAGCAAATGAGATTGAAAAGAAAGAAATTCGCTCAAGATGATCAACTGTCAAAAAGGCTGAAGATGATTCATGAAGACACAGTTGATGAACTTAGAAATTATTTCAGAGTTGTTGACTTTGAGAATAAGAAGATTGAATATTCTGGAAAAAAGTCCAAGATAATCTCATTTTCTGTGGTTGAATCAAAAGAAGGGAATTATTTTATGATCCACAGAGAAGATGAAAGCTTCACAACACTCAATATGTTATGGGATGTGTTGCATTGTATTACAAAGGCAGATTTGTATGACTTATATGTGCAAGTACAGACATACACTAGAGATGGAAGATGGTACCATGATTCATATGCTGGCTGAGAGGTGATATCCATTGATTAGAGAAATTATGCTCAGAATGCTGGATCATGGAATGGAACTTGAAGATGAATCTGAAGTAGCTTTGGATGTTATCAAGCTATTTATCAGATGGATCAAGTCTAAAGAGTAATATTGCATAATACTAGTATGATTTGTTTTGTAAAATAAAGTATTTTTCAAAGTACTGCAAAAACAAACAGTACTTTAACAAAGTACTGCTCGCTGATATAAACCAGTATAAGTCCTTTAAAAATAAAAATTAAAATGTTTTGATGTTTAAAAGAAAAGGAAAAAGGATTTGAAAAGCAACACATGGTGTTAGTATTTATACTGCACAACAAATGGTAATCAACTCACCATGTTTAACAGACAAGAAAGAGTTTGACTCATCATGAGGGTACGGCTCTGATGTGATAATCAAATCCGTTTATGGTTGATAGTTTACCAAAAACTATATAGTTATCAACTCACCATACTCCAAGTGATCAAGAGTTGGCTAGTCCATAGCAAACGGCTATTGGTAAAGACTAATCAAATCCGTTGATAGCTGATGATTTGCTAAAAATCATAATTTTCAATGATTCACCTCTCACAGGAGTTAACACACTTGGAAGTGATGAGAATAGTATGAAACTTTTAAGATTTGATGATCACTGTACCAAAATGTTGCTGAGTTGCTGAGAAGATATATTGAAAGACAAGATGCTGATGAAGAGTACTTTGACACATGACAGATAGAAGATAAAGAAATAAAGAAACTATTTTCTTGAATGATTAAAGATTTGAAGATTAAAGATAACAAAGAAACTTGAAATCAAGCAAGTGGAGTTCAAGTTAGGGGAGGATTGTTGGGATATAAAATATCAAAGTACTTCTGGATGTCAAAGTACTGCTGCATGAAGAATAAAGTCAAAGTACTGCTGAAGGAAAAAGTCAAAGTACTGCTGTTATTGAAGAATGTTTAAAGTACTTCGAAGGAAACAAGGACTGGTGTGCAATATTAGATAAGGATTAATGTGTAATATGGAACGAATATTCTAGAATTAGTTAGGGATAATGACTTGTCGTTCAAGGATTATATGTTGTAAACCGACTTAAGGTTATCTATATAAAGAGCCTTAAGAGGTATTAGTCGATACACGTTTTAGAGAAGTTCTCATAAGTTTTAGAGTCGATCTAAGTTGATAAATAGTTAGGGATTGTTAGTGAATCTGTGTAACAAAGCAGGTTCAAAGTTTGGTTAATATAAAAGTTCTTCTTAAGCTTTGTGTTAGTAGATTCCGCATACCTTACAAGGTAATACAGTGTTTCAATATTAATAGTGTTGAGTTTACTCAATATTGTTAAACCCTTACAAACTACAAAGTAGTTTGGTCAGAGTATATCGATCCAACACATGATTTAATTAAAGGTTTTTTGATGAGTAGGAAATGGGGTTGATCTGGCGGTTTAACTCGTTGAACCTGTGACCCGCGTACCTAGTAACACGGTAAAACCATAATAGCTAAATGAACCTTGTTAAGGGTTGTATCGGGATAAGATACCACTTTTAGCGTATGCGAGCTCCTTAAGAAATAGAAGAGAAAAACTAGAGAATTATTAATCTTAAAACTTGATTGAATGATAAACTAAAATATTAGAAAGAGTATTTATAAGACAAGGTAAAACTCTAATAGCTAAATGAGCCTTGGGCTCGAGCCCAGGCGTAACATTCCTCACTCCTTCAAAATTATATTGCCATTAAGGTGTTGTCTTCAAAAGTTTTCTTAATTCCGGGATTCCATGATCTTCTTTGAATTGCAGCCTCCATCGTTTTCTTCTTCCACCGGACATAACACAACAGCTTTCTTCCATCTTTTGCTGCCCCACGACTCTTCTCGCGATATACCCACTTCAAACGAACAACCAAACTCTCGCCGGAAACATCTCTACCCTCCAACATCTTAATCACAAACTCCTTGATTAAAAGCAAATTTATTTAATCTATACTATCATCAAATATACCACCTCCATCCGTAAGTAGCGATATCACTATATTCGACTCATCATCGTCAACCCTACACGCTTCACCACCACCCACAACAACATCTTCCACACTTTCTTTATTTTTTGAAAATTCACTAAACTCACTACGAACTTCCATGCTTTCCACATTAGTCTCACCAATATCAAAAACATTGTTTATGGCGCTACTAACCTCAACAACACCAATATCTTCATTAGCTTCTAAGGAGTCTTTAATCACATATGGAGCTTCTTCACATGGCCACGATAGAACAATATCTATTTTCTCTTCTATGTTCAGCTTTTTCCCAGCAATTATATCAAAACGAGCCTCTATTATACGGGCTATGGAACAGGCAGGCTTCTCCTAAAGTTGTAGGCGCTAACCTTAAGAGTGCACATTGTAGAAGCGGTTTAAGTCCCGAGATATAAATCAATTTAAGTAAAGATTCTGAGATCCCCGTTACTTGATTTACAAGAATCTTAAAATCATTCTCGTATTTTTGTCACCGTACCCATTTGCAAAAGCTTAAATAATGCATATTCCGAGTTCCGATCACATCCGCTCGATGCCATGAACATTAACTCAAAAAACAAAACAATTTTTTTTTATGAACAGTACCGCCGTGAACAGTAACTCCGACGAGAAAAATTTTCTGAGGAATAGTAACAAATGAACAGTACGGTGAACAGTATTGGTGAACAGTGCCGGTGAACTATAACATTGTTTTTTTTGAAATTTAGTTGGAACCCTAATTTTAGCCCTCTCAACGAGGACTCTTAATAAAAGCACCAATTGATACGACCCAGTTAAAAGTTGTATCGGGATAAGGCACCACTTCAAGCGGACTCAAGCTTTTTAAGAGAAAAATTGAAGAACTAAAATATTATTGACCGAAAACTTTTGAGTATTTGGTCAACAGAAGCAACCTCACTCCAAATTTCTTATCAATAATATCTGAAAAAAGAACTCTTTTAGTATAGCAATACGTGTACGTGTCATCTTCTAACGTGCGTACATGGCATGTGTTGAAAGTGTAGGCAAGGGTTTTTCCGCTAATCTTACATAGTAGGAAGATATAACATATTGGAAAATGATTAAATATACTTTATGATAATATCCACTTACCAATTATTTCCTCACTCTTTCTCTCTCTCCATATAATAATGTCACAAAAAATCAAACAAGATAACAAACTAACAATTAAATAAAAAAAAATGGGAAATGCGCTTCGGTTACTGTATCATCACTATTTCTCCGATCATGACCAACTACTTGGCCACCACAGCGTTTCATCATCCACCGTTGGTATCTCCGCCCTTGCCCACCACCTTTTCACTTTGAAATCACCTCTCAGGTAAATTCTCTCATGACTAGCTACCCAATAGAAACTTTTTTCAACATGCAGTTGAATTAGACCTTTTTTTTCCTTACGTTGTTGATTTACATATATGTTCCTGAAGGTTTGAGTAAGCATGTTACTTCAACTAAAAAACATCAGTCAATATAGTATAGTTTCATACTTGTTGGGAGTGTTTGCATTGGCTTATTTTCCTGGCT
This sequence comes from Artemisia argyi, assembly GCA_030686995.1. NCBI lineage: Eukaryota > Viridiplantae > Streptophyta > Magnoliopsida > Asterales > Asteraceae > Artemisia > Artemisia argyi. The sequence continues at coordinate 136,632,152 of CM060695.1, read as the reverse complement.
TTATAGGGTTTATATGAAATTTTGAAGAGTCGGTTAGCTCATTTTTAACTGTTCACGAGCTCGTCAACTTGGACTTATTGACTTAAATAATCTATTGTATTAGCTATCTTGTTTAAACCTCAAGGCAATAGCTTGGGGCTAGCATTAGGGCGCCTAATCGGCTATTCCCCAACGCAAACATTGGGGATGAGAAGCAGAGGGCTTTAATTTGTGAAATGGATCCCCGGTTCGATCCTAACTCAATCCCTATGTGGTTCTTAGTAAAAAACTAAACATTGTTTGGGATGGTGTCTTGAATCTTGATGAAGGATCGCATGGGGTTTAAAATGGATCATTTGTTAAGATTATCTGGAAAAAACAACTTTTTATGTGAAAAATGAGTAACACTTTTTTAAAATTTAAATAAGCCTACAAGCCAGAAAAATAAGCGAGTGTTGGTTATTCCTAGTAACTGGTGTTTGACATTTTCAAGAAATGAAATGTAGGTACAAAAAACTATTAAAGGAATGAAGGGAATCAAAACCACCACGAAAGTCACCTGAAGAGGTTTCCAGTCTTATAATTCGCATCATAAAGGGACCCCAAGGAAATGATCTTGGGGTTTATATCTCTGTTAACTTTCAACCTCTTTGACCCGTTAATTTACTTTATCTTCTTAATTTCTATATTTACTCACTGAAGTTAAATTATTGTTAACTTGTCGAGGCTGTGCGGGGGCCTTTGGGTTAGCTTATTTATAAAAGATTTTAAGTAAAGATGGCAAAAAACCGTCCCCAATGGAGAACATGCACAGTCCTTGATCCCAACTAGGGTTAAAGGAGAGGGATATTGAAAACTAGGGCTTGGGTCAGGGACGAGTACCCCTGGGGTCAATACTCATACCATGTTTTCTCACTTAATTATAATTGTAGCACATCATCTCTAGCCTTTCTATGTCAAAACCCCTCCCCCCCCCCCCCCCCCACTCTAGCTTACACCAACACCACCGTAAACTGTAGGAAACTTTTTGCCATTACCACTTTCCGTACGTACCATGGTAGTATTATATATATGATTTTTTTTATTGAATGTCAAATGCACACACATATTACTCTTTTTGTTCATAATAAAAGCTTGAACCCATGACCTCTTTGTTGATGATACCATGATATATAATTATAAGCGCAGATTTAGGTTGAGACTTGTATATTTCCACATGTAATTGTGAGGGAAACGTCTTTTATATTTTTCCATCAAATTTAGAACTCATCGATGAAACTATGATAGTATGAATATAATATGTATCTTAATATTTGTTCTTAATTTTTACACTCACACAGTTATGGTGTGGTTGTTCACTCAACCCAGAATTTAGGCACTTAAAGTTAATTTTGTTTGCGTTTTCTATTTCTCTTTTTGAAGGGATTTTTGTCATTTTACTTAATTCCATTTGCAATTTCATCTCTTTTTTGAAGGGGTTTTTGTCATTTTACGGTCTCCCTCTTCCTCGTTCCCTTGATGAACTCACCAATGGTGAAGCTCCATTGTTTGCTGATGGGCTCATGTTTGAGTTACACACCCTTCCTGTAAGAACAAGTCATTGTTACACTTACACTCACAAATCAGATCTATAAATTCAATTCAGCAGTACTTTAGCAAATTAACTTGATAAAGCAAAAAGGTGGATGCAAAAGCGGTACCAAATGGGGATGGTGTAAGAGTCTATGTTGATACCTTGTATACTCGGGAACAAGTTCCTCCAGAGGTAATATGGGTGGCACTTGAATGCAAAGAAGCACGTGCTGTACGGAACTACACAAAAGCAGATGCACTACAGAAGCAAATCACAGATGCAGGCTACGGGTAATTACTCATGTCTGTGATAATAATGAGACTAGTCTTTAACTTTCTTTTGTGTTTATACTACTTGTTGACGCAGGGTACTAAATATTAATAATGAGGAAATTCTAGCGCGAAAGTACCGGATTAGGCTAAGGTATTTCATTTCAACTATAATTGTGGTTTCTGTTTTCCCGATTGCATTTCTTGAAGGGCTAATTGCAAAATAAGATTAAAAAAATAAAAATGTCCAATTTCTGTTTTAGCTAACCAACATTTTTAGGGATCCAATAAGAAGAATAACTAAAATGAGAATGGTAAGAAGTAATTCTAGCCACATATTTTAATTTGGGTGGGAAAATTTGAACGAAGATGCATCTATTTTTGTAAGTGCATCGAGATTGTGTGGTTGTAATTACTTCTTATCTTTCTTATTTTTATTATTCTTTCTTATTTGATCCTAACTATATATATATATATATATATATATATATATATATATATATATATATATATATATATATATATATATATATATATATATATATATATATATATATATATATATATATATATATATATATATAGGGAAGGGATCAAGTAAGAAGAATAACTAAAATAAGAAGGGTAAGAAGTAATTCTAGCCATACATTTCAAATTAAGAGGGAAATTTTGAAGGAAGATGCATCCACTTTTGTAGGTGCATATGAAATGTGTGGTTGTGGTTACTTCTTAACATTCCTATTTTAATTATTCTTCCTATTTGATCCTAACTATATATATATATATATATATATATATATATATATATATATATATATATATATATATATATATATATATATATACTGCTCTGATTAAATTAACATATTTCCAAAATATTAGGTCAAAAATCCATTCCCTTCTTTATCTCTCTCTCTCTCTCTCTCTCTCTCTCTCTCTCTCTCTCTCTCTCTCTCTCTCTCTCTCTCTCTCTCTCTCTCTCTCACGCCTCCATCCTCTCCTCCCACTATATCATCTTGTAGATCCAGGGAAAAAAAATGAAACAAAAGTTTCGATCACCGCTCTATATCATCTTGGCATCTTCTTATCATCACATCTAATATGGGTTCAAGAAGTAATTCTAGCCATACATTTCAAATTAAGAGGGAAATTTTGAAGGAAGATGCATCCACTTTTGTAGGTGCATATGAAATGTGTGGTTGTAGTTACTTCTTAACATTCCTATTTTAATTATTCTTCCTATTTGATCCTAACTATATATATATATATATATATAGTGTAACTTTATTTTCAGAACTCCCTTAAGTGCGAGAACTTATTTTTAACCATTAGATGAATGAATCAATGGTTTAGAAGATGTGTGGCATAATTTTAATAAATGAAAATCTGAAATTTAATGTTTAAATAGCATAAGGGTATAAATGGAATTTCGCATTACTCTTTTTATAAAAACTGCTCCGATTAAATTAACATATTTCCAAAATATTAGGTCAAAAATCCATTCCCTTCTCTCTCTCTCTCTCTCTCTCTCTCTCTCTCTCTCTCTCTCTCTCTCTCTCTCTCTCTCCCTCTCTCACGCCTCCATCCTCTCCTCCCACTATATCATCTTGTAGATCCAGGGAAAAAAAATGAAACAAAAGTTTCGATCACCGCTCTGTATCATCTTGGCATCTTCTTATCATCACATCTAATATGGGTTCAATGTTTAATTTTTTGGTGGTGTCCATGTTTAAGTCATTGAATAAATTCACCAATCAAAGACCACTACATTTAATTTTTCAACAGATGGAGGGACGTAGATTCCGTTTCATTGAATCAATTCACTAAATAGATGAAGAGATGCAACACTGTTGAAAAGGTCAAAAGGTACCCATATTACATCTATTTTTAGTTGATTTTTACTTCTGTATGATTACTGTTTATGAAATTTATTCGAATGCTAACAATTAAATATTAGAAACTGTAACTATTTTTGTTTAAAGTGTGTCAAATCGTTGATGTTCAAAACATGTATGTTATATCGTTATTTTATCAAATACGAAAATCATTATATTTTAAAGTATATATCTTTATTGCATCCAGCAAGTTTTATATTTTTTTGATTTAATATTCGGTTTTGCTTGTAATATGTGTAAATTGATAGGTTTTTTTTTTTCTCTTTTGGATCGGATCTGAAAAAAGTTTGCTTTTTGATCTGAAATATAATATTTGGGTTTTGAGTTGGAAACAAATTACGTGTTCTGATGTAAAAAAAAAGTTTGATTGTGTTGCTAAAAGCTGACATTTTAAGATGAGATTAGGATAGGTTGGCTGTGTTTGTTGATTGTTGTTCGCATATTGATTGTTTGCATCAATGATTTTTTGAGATATAGGTTGACGTTTGGAAATATTTTTTGGGATTAGTATAGGTTGATGTTTTTCTTGAAAATAAAATAAAATAAAACAAAATAAAAAAGATTAAAAATGAATGCCAAGTTTTATTAACCACTTTCTAGAGTTCGGGTAAGATCCGATTTTGTGTTTGCACTAAGAATCATGAATTAGTGATGCTTGAGATTAAAATTGACTAAAACTTTAGATGATTTAGTAATGATTGATGCTAAACAGTCAACTTAAATTGACCAAGTGAATGGTCAACAAAGTCAAACTACCTAGACCAATTCTCCATGGATAGTATAGTGTTTTCCCGGGTCGTTAAAGTCCCAGCGAGATTGAAATGGTGTATTTTGAAATCGTTTATGAGTGAGTGGCACTGAGGTCAATAGCCCAGATGATGTAGAATTGATATTGCTACTGTTATTTTGGTATTTGTACACAGATATGATATTCACAAAAATCAGATATACAAGTATATGCACAAATTCACAATTCAGATCACGTAACAGACTGGAAAAGTGGGATTTTGATAATTAACAAACTACAAGGGGTGCTTTTGAAACTTTTTGAAACTTAAAATTAAAAAGAAATTTGAAAATGAAAAATGAAATTATAAAAGTGAATATTTTAATATTTAAATGTTATTTAATTAATAAAACTAATTAAAATCTAATTTAAATCTAATTTAAATTAACTTAAAAATGACAAATGTTACAAATTAACCTAAAAACTTGCAAAAATAATTTCTAAACTTAAATTAGAACTTGAAGAAAGTATAAAAAAATAAAAATAAATATTTTTGTCTTTTTATGGATTTTTTAGTAATTAAAAACTATTTAACTTAATTAAACTAATTAAACTACTTTAAATTACTATTAATACTAAATTAACTTAGAAAATTATGATAAAATTTATAAAATTACTTAACCATCACAGGAATCCTACAAAATTATAAAAACTTCTAAAAATTATGTTTAAGGTTATTCTACTAATTATTTACCTTTTAATTACTTTAAATCTAATTTAAACAATTAAAATACGAAAAATGGAAAATGAACAGTAGAAATTAAAAATATATTTTCTAAAAGTCTATTATACTATATTAGAGCTAGGAAAAATATAAAAACTAGGTTATGCTTTATAAAAACTAAATATGCTATTTAATACTTAATATTAATTAATAATCAAGAAAACTAATATTAAATCTAATAATTACTAAATTGCAGAATAAAAATCTGAAAAATTTACTAAAAATACTTTACTATATAAGGTAATTAATAAAAATATAAAAATACTAAGTACTTAATAAAAATCTAAAAATGAAAATTAAAAGATAAATTGAATTAAATAGAAACTATCACTTAATTTAAATTTGGATTTTCTTGGTTTTTCTTTTACAAACTTACTTAACTACTTAAAATAGAAATCTTTTGTGAAAACACTTTTGAAATCAGCTTATAAATAAGCAGTATGCACCCCCTAAACCAAAATGAGTGTAGGTGGGGTCCACAATATCAAAACTTGATAAAAATAGACTAAACAAACTTAAATAAGCCGAGAATAGCAAGCAATAAGCACAAATAAACTGAATGAGAACAAATAAGCACTTTGCAATTTGAAACTGAACTCAAACTTGGGACAGACTTATGGGTGGATTCCAGGTGGGGTCCACTTGATCCTAGGTCAAAACAATGGTCAATCCTTGCTCCCTGGTAGGAGGGGGGTTGTCCAAACCAAAAATGAATCTCTGGGGCCCACTAGGTTGGGCTGCAGCCATCACCAAAGGTGGTGGTGTGGTGGAGGTCTGCTGGTGCAGGGGAAGGTTTCTTCCCTGCAACTGTATTCCAGGGCTTGTGGAGCCCACACAAAAATTCCCAAAATTCAAACAAGTGTGAGACCTTATAGGAGAGCTGATAGACTATAACTACAACAAGTTTCAGCCCCTAACTCTCATTACATAAATCATGAAAATTCTTGTAACTTTTGCAAAAATCTGAAAGGTTCACTTTGACTTTTTGAGGAAAACTTGTAAAGTTGACTTTGGTGAACTTTGATGCTGATTCACTGATTTGTTATGAAGTATCTAAATGTAATGATGCTAAATTAAGTTCACTTAAACACTTTTACAACAAATTTAGAAGTTGAGATGCCCAATACTTACATAGTTAACTGTGTAAGGGATTGTGCTCTTGATTTTGACTTTTAACTGTGAGAACCTAAGATTTTATGACTTAAGTAACTATTGTGACTCTAATTTAGACTAATGAAATAAAAAACAAGGACTTAAGACAGCCAATGCCCTCAGAACTATGCAATGCCAAACACCCCTTTATGTGGGACTGTTTTGAGTTTTAAGTGGCTAAGGGCTGTGACAACTTATGAGCTTGTTCCAACTCAACTATTTATGAAATATTAAACTTAAAAGAGTACATAGAAGCAGTTAGTAACCAAGAACACACAATTATTCCACTTAAATTAGTAAGACTGTTAAACTAAGATTCCAAGTAACTATAGATTCTAATGAACAAACACCTTATATTAAGTTACAATATATCTAATTTACACTAATTGAGCACAATTAAACACAGAATAACAAGGAAACACAAAGATTACAAGGAAATTAAGATTTGAGGGATATTTCAAAATGAGCAAGTCTTACAAAACCACCCCTAGCATGAACAAGGGGTTTTCCAAATGATTCCTATCTTTAGATAGGCTAAGTTCACTTCCCAGCTTGGCCTTTTTCACTTCAGAACCCTGCAATCAAACTCAAGAACACACAAAGTTGACTAATGTTGACTTTTCATATTTTTGATATTTTTCTAGTAATGCTGAGTTTTAATTGTCTCTATAAGCTTTTACAAGCTAAAGGAACCTAAATGACCCTATCTTAGTCCATGATCATTGATAACAGTGACACTTAAGCTTAATTAGAAACTCAGAATTGAAGTAAATTGTAATAACACAAGACAGAATTGAAACTTTGATTTTTATATCTTAAAAAGACTTAGAATACAATGATAAAGCTGTTACAATACTTGAATTAAGAAAGATACACTGAATTTTGAAAACTTAATAAAATACGACACTAAAAACTACTAATTAAACTACTGCCTTCATTCCTTGCTTTCTTCTCCTTTTTATAGCCCATGATTAGGGTTTCCTTGAGCCTCTAATCATTTCCCATCACAAGTTGATGTCTGAAACCCTCTAATTTGGTGCCACATATTTTGGCGGGAAAACCTTTTTTGCAAATTGGTTCTGGTACTCAGACAATTGGGGGAAGGTGGCATTTATTGTTGATGTGAGGGTAGGTGTAGGGGTGTGGGGAGGTGATGATAACACTGCAAGTGGTGGGAGGTGGAGTTTGGCAGGTTGTGTGGGTGTGGGGGAGGCTGAGAGGGAAGGAGATGGTCGTTTGACCATATTTGACCAAAGGGGGTCAATGTTTGACCAGGGTTTTATTAGTTTGGGGTGTTGATGGGCTGAGGTGTTTTGGGCCCAAGTAATAAGGATGGGATTGGGTTTTGGGAGTTGGATTGGACCAGGCTTAATAGGAGTAGTATTATTAGTAGTATTGGATCCGGTTTAGGTTTATGTTACACAAGGACTAATTTTGCAATTTTCCGAAAGTTGAGGGGTGAGTTTTGGCAGTCTTCCAAAGTGTTCCCAAGGGTATTTCTTGCCATATCATGAATAGTGTAAGATCCTTTGTTGATTTTTCCATGTTAAATACACCAGGGACTAAAATTGCCAAACTTTCAAACTTCAGGGACCATTTGTGTAATTTTCACCAAACTTTCCACCATGGACCAATCCTGCCATAAAAGGTTAGTGCAAGGACAAAATTTGTTTTTCTCAAAGTTTTTAATATCCCAAGGACCATTTTTGACAATTTTCAAAGTTCAGGGACTAAACTTGACATTTTGTGAAACTTTTCACCAAAGGACTAATTATGTCACTTTTTGATTTAAAAGGACCTTTGGTGACTTTTTCAAGTTCTTTAGAATAACCAGGGACTAGATTTGACAACTTTTGAAAGTTGAGGGACTGAAACTGCCAATTTTACAAACTTTGTACGTTTTTCATCTATTTTTGCTCTTTTTGCATTTGAAACATGTAAAACACTTTCCTGGGATATTTTCACTATTTTGGTTCAATATTGAGTGTTTTTATATGTTTTGGCAACTCAGAAATGGTAAAAATGATTAGTATTTACACACTCATCAAGTAACATGTTATTTCATTTCCTTAGTGCCATTCCAATGGGGTTATTAAATTTCATTATCGAGGTGGGGTAAATTGATTGTTCATATGGAACTAAAACGCCTTAACTTTTTATCATGTTTTTTTCTTGTTCTTAAAAATGTTACTTTGAATTAGGTAGTGTGTTATGTTATCTCGTGGCTTTTATTTTAAAAGTATATAACCTTCACTATTATTTTTTCTAGGCGTGACAACATGTTCTTTGAAGGTGTGCATATATGTTTTAACGATTTTGATGAGAAATTGAAAGTTCATGGATGTTCTTGGAAGGCGTGCATGTATGTTCTTTGAAGACGTGCATATATGTTTTAACGAATTTGATGAGAAACTAGAAGTACATATATGTTCTTGGAAGGCGTGCATGTATGTTCTTGGAAGGCGTGCACACATGTTCAAAAGAGAAACTTCAAATGCATATGTTTTGTACACATATGTCCTTAGAATGCGTGCATATGTATATTCAAAATGATATATTTGATTCGTATTTCATTTGATATAAAAGCTACTGTATGATATTATGTTTTTGATTTGTAATAAATCTAAAGGTTACGACTATAATTTTTGTTTTTAGTTTTTTTAAGAAGTTTATAGAATATGCGGCAAAAACATATGTGCAATTACATTTTTAAGTAAAACTAATTTGAAGTTTAAACTATTGTACAATAAAAACACATGTAAAACTTTACATTATTTAAAAGAAACACATATGCATCTTGACATTCTAGAAACATGCATGCGAAAAAGAAAAAAAAATCCAAAAAATTTGATATATTTAAAACAGGATTTATTAAAAAAATATAAAAATTGTCTTTTACTATAATACCCTTTAGATAAAATAATAATTTTTAATATTTAAAAAAATCTCATTGGTCTAGAGGAGTTCTCACAGTTTTCGCACTTAACAGGGTTCTGAAAATAAAGCTCCCCTATATATATATATATATATATATATATATATATATATATATATATATATATATATATATATATATATATATATATATATATATTGAGGTAACTAGAGCCCCGCTATCATAGACAACACTTCTAATTCATTAATATATATTACAGAATATTAATAGTTTTAATGGTCTAGGTACACAGATGATACCATATTTTGGATAGGTGTTCACTCTTGTTCTTTACATTTTGTACCATAAGATTAATATCTAGAAGAGACTGCCAAATTCAATAAGATAGTGAATAGCGTAGCTAAGAGTTTCATTAATTTTGTGTTCATGGTGTAATATGATTGAGTGAATGGACACAGGGGAATAGATGCGCCTGAAAACTCAATGCCTTACGGGAAAGAGGCTAAAGATGAGTTGGTTAAGATAAATGATGGGAAGTGTTTGAAAATTTTGATATTTGATGAAGATCAGTATGGACGTTTTGTTGGACACCTCTACTGTAATGGCATTTTTGTCCAGGTAAATTAGCTGATGTCTGTCATATACACCTACAATTATAATGCAACTAATATGTGATGTGGACACCACAGGAATCAATGTTGAAGAAAGGACTTGCTTGGCATTACACTGCCCATGACAACCGGCCAGAATTTGAAAAGGTGATTGATTAATCACCTGTTTTAAGTTGAGTGATTGTGCTAAGAACAGTCAGGTCTTTCTGTTTTGTGTCTGAAAATGGTTGAACTGGTTTGATATCAGTGGGAGAAAGAAGCGAGAGCTAAGAGAATTGGGTTGTGGGCATCAAATCCTGAAATGCCATGGAAATGGAGGAGAAACAATCGAGAACAAAGATATTAAACGAAGTAAACGAGACGCAAAAGTAACTTTTTTGATGATCAATCTGTTATAATTACTTTACCGTTTAAATGTATGTCTTCTTGATAAGGCCAAGAGGTACAAATTGCCATTTTGGATCAACTGGTTAACACTCTTAACAATTTTACAACTACAGGGGGTGCAAGTGAAACTTTTTCAAACTTAAAATAAAAAGAAAATTTAAAATGAAAATGAAATTATTTACTTGATTATTTTAATATTTAAATATTATTTAATTAATTAAAACTATTTAAAAAGTAATTTAAATCTAATTTAAATTAAACTAAAAATGACAAAGGCTACAAATTAAACTAAAAACTTGCAAAAATATTTTCTAAACTTCTAAATGAACTTGAAGAAAGTATAAAAATTAAAAAGAAATATTTTTGTCTTTTTATGAGTTTTCTTTTAATTAATTACTATTTATATTAATTAAACTATCTAAACTAATTTAAATTACTAATAATACTAAAATGACTTAGAAAATTATAGAAAAATTTATAAAACTAATTAACCATCACATGAATCCTAAAAAATTATAAAAAGTTTCTAAAAATTATATTTAAACTATTTTACTAATTATTTACTTAATTATTAATTTAAATCAAATTTAACTAAATTAATTAAGAAATTCAGAAAATGAACAGTAGAATTTAAGAAACTATTTTCTAAAAGCCTTAAATGATTTATAAAACCTAGGAAAATATAAAAACCTACTGTTGTTAATTAAAAATTAAGAAAACTATTTAATTACAAATATTATCTAATTAATTAATTAAATTATTTTTAATTCTAATAATTATCAAACTAAAAGAGAAAAATCTAAGAAAATTATTAAAAATGCCTTAAGGTGACAGGAAATTAAGAAAATTATGAAAATGGTGAAATGATTATTAATAAGCTGAAAAGAAAATTAAAAATATAGAATCTATTAAATAGAAGCTATCACTAATTTTAAATTTGGTTTTTTGTTGGATTTTCTCTTTGACAGTTGAAAATAAGGTAAAAATAAGAACTTTTTACAAAGACACTTTTTGAATAGCTTAAAAATAAGCTATGTGCACCCCCTTTTCCTTAACAGTTGGCTTATAAGCTTATTAGGACTTATGCCATATTTGAAAAAGCTAGGAAATGGCAAATTAAGCACATACAGATGATTACACACTTGAAATAAGCCAAATGGAACAATTAAGCACTCTGGAAAAGCTATTTGTGAGCAAATAAGCACTTATCACACTACAAGGTCAAAACAGGCCAAACCAATGAACTTTGGACCTCTGTGGGGTCCATAGAAGTAAAGTGTGGTCCAAATTAAGGGTTGAACTATGAAGGTGGACTGGTTAGCTACAAAATAAGCCAATAAGCTAGGCCTATGGCTTATTAATGAGGTCTGTGTGAGGCTTGGAACTTGGGGTCAAAACCTGAGTCACTCAGTGTACTCAGGAAAATGATCAAACTTAAGGGCACTTGCAGCCCTATCAAATAAGCTCTAATTGATTAAATAAGCCCTGATCTATTGAGATGAGTTGTTTGGCTTTCCAAAAAGCAAATAAGCTAAGGGTGGGGTCCACTAATGAAGTAGCTATGGTCTTGGGAATATTGGTCAAAACCTGTGCACAGGGCATGTGCTTGCCCTGCAGGTCAAAAGAAGCTCTTGCACAAGCTTATAGAAAAATCTTAAAAATAAGCTGATTATGGGATCTTGTAGACTAGGTGACAATATTGAACTTCTGAAAAGATTAAAGTCTAAAACCAAACACAAAAATCACAAAAATTCTTCCAAGATTTGGATTTCTGAAACAAAGGCACTTTTGACTTTTTGAAATTGTAAGCTTAAGTTGACTTTGATGAACTTTGATCTTGATTTACTGACTGAAAATGATTAATTAAGCTAAGGTAAGGCTAAATTAAGCTACACCACTAATAAGTGAATGGAATTGGGGCATAAGCCACACTTAATCCAACACAGAGGGTTATATAGGCCTATTGGTGTTTGGTTTTGACTTTTTATGAAACAAGACCCTATTTTTATGGTTGTTCTGAGATGATATGGTCCTAAGTGACTTGTGTAAACAAAGAACAACAACAATTATACACTAGAACTCTTAGGATCACACTGATCCAAACACACCTTTAATTTAACTGTTTTATGATTTATGAAACAAGAAGGTGTTAGGGCTTATGACACTGATCCAAGATGACTTAATATTATCACTAATTAACACTAAATAAACTCAGAAAAGATGAATAAGCAATTAGATGAGCAATGCTACAGTAGAAAACACAGAAATGGATTTAAGGGCTTACAATTTGCATTCCTGCTAACACCATGAACCAAGGACCATGAAACCAATCCTAACACTCCCCATGGAGTACTAACCCATAGCCATCCAGGATTTACTGTGCTCCAATTGCTATCACCATGAAACTTGCAAACTTTGACTTTTGTTGACTTTTTTAAGTTTTTGAGTTTTTTGTAACTAAGCAGTGTTTTAATGTTTCTAAAAGCTATATTAAGCTTACTTGGAGCTTATGTGATCCTATGAGTCCTTATCCTTACATAGAAACAATGACAGAGCTTGATAACAATATTTTAAAAAGTAGAAATTGCATAAACTGAATAAGTTACTGAAACTGGAATTATATTACTTAAAAAAGTTGAGATTACACTTGAATAGACTAAAACAATGCTTAAAAGCTTCTGAATTGACTGAATTAACACACTACAACTTATACAATAAAATTTAAGCTAAAACATGGACTACTCTTCTTTCCTTGTATCTCTTCCCTTTTATAGCAGAGGATTAGGGTTTCTGAACCCTTTCTGATCACATCCCATCCAATCTTGACCCTTGAATCCCTCTGAATCAATCCTGACCCTCGATTTCTTTTTTGGCGGGAAATGCCTTTATGGCATTTTTCTCTGTATTACGTGTGGGGAGGGGGAGCATTAAATAGGGATGATGGGATTACAAGTGGGGACGGTTTTGCAGAGGTGGTATTGGAGGGGGTTAAGTGGTTTTGTGGGAGGGAAGGGTGAATAGTGGAGGTAGTATTGGCGGGGGTTGACCGGTATTTGACCCTGGGGTGTGGGCTTTTAGAATTTGGGCCAGAGGTGGTGGGCTGGTGTGGTTGTGTTTGGATTTGGTTTGGGTTTATAAATAAAAAGGGGTCTAGTTGGTTTGTTTATTATCACAAGGACCAATATTGTAATTTCTGGATTTTTGAGGGTGGGTTTTGACAACTTTCCAAATGTATTAGCAAGGGTAAAACTTGCCAAGTTTCAATAATGTAAGGACTATAGTTGACTTTTCCACTTTTTAAACTTCTATGGACCTTTTCTGCCAAACTTTCAAACTCCAGGGACCATACATGTAATTTTCTGAAAGTTGAAGGGTTGAACATGTAATTTCTCCATAGTTATCACAAGGACAAATATTGCCATTTAAGAATAGTACAAGGTTTACTTTTGATATTTTTCCATTTTTAAAACCTTAAGGACTATCTTTGACATTTTTCAAACTTGAGGGACTAAATTGCCATTTTGTAACTTTTAACTTTAAAGGACTTCTTTTGACAACTTATGAATCCCTAAGGACCTTAGATGATATTTAACATGTTTTGGATTACCAGGGACTAGATTTGCTAATTTTTCAAAGTTCAGGGACTGAAACTGTAAATTATGTGAAATATGTTATTTTTCATCAGTTTTCAATCCTTTTGCATAAAAATACAATCCAAGGATATTTTATGTATTTTAAGGCATTCCTGTGTGTTTTCAGATGTTTGTGTAGCTTAAATGTGAACGAAATGATGAGTATTTAGACATTCATCAATCCCCCACACTAAACTATTGCTAGTCCCTAGCAATCTTTCGAGAAAATTTAATGGATTTTATGTCTCTTTACCAAAAGCCATCACTTCTGGAGTAGCCAAATATTTCAGTTCAAGTAAGAATTATGGTCCACCTGATAACCATGTGATTTTGAGCAAACCACCAGCTGTCAACGGATTTGATTTGTCTTTACCAAAAGCCGTTTGCTTCTGGACTAGCCAACTCTTGATGGACAAAGTCAACATCTTGGTGAGCTGATTACCAATTATGGTTTTTCCACTGCCTTTACCACAAGCCATAATCTTGGGGGCTAGCCAACTCTTTCACTTTTTAGGATATGGCGAGTTGAGATACCATACAATTTTGGGCAAATTGTAAGCCGTCAACGGATTTGAGACATCTTTACCAAGAGCCGTTTGCTCCTGGATTAGCCAATCCTTTTGTGGGTTAGACATGGTGGACTGATAACCATTTATTGCATTTCTAAGTGTGAAAAAACTTTAAATTTTGATCAAATGAGGGTGCTTAATGGAACATGTGTTTGAATTCGTGAGAATCCCCCCCCCCCCCCCACACACACACTTAGAAATGAATATTGCCCTCAATATTCAAAGTACCGGGTGTTAAACCGACACTTAGAACATAAGAAGGAAATACTAATAACCTTTATTTTAGTCTATTTACATGGTTTTTTTTTTATTTATTTATTTTTTTTTTTTTTTTGAGGATATATACATATATACAATCTCCCCCACACTTGGGTGGTACACACGGGTGAAAACCCATGTTCAGCTACTGTTTTTGATTACCGAGTCGCTAGCTTGACTCGACCTCGAATTAAATTGTTCATGAGGAAGCTACTGTTTTTGATAACCAAGTCGCTAGCTTGACTCGACCCCGGATTTATTGGTCCATGGGGGAAGTTTGGAGATCCGGGACAACCATTGGTTGTATGTCCCCTCCAAAATAGTGTTTTAACCGATGGCCATTCACTTTGAAGTCGGAACCGTCAGGTTGAGATAACTCAACAGTTCCATATGGAAATACTCTTGTTACAGTGAATGGCCCAGACCAACGAGTTTTAAGCTTTCCTAAGAATATCTTCAATCATGAATTGAAGAGAAGGACTCTGTCACCGATGTTGAAAACACGGTTTTTAATTTTTGAGTCATGGATCTTCTTGGTTTTATCCTTGTAAATCAAAGAATTCTCATAAGCTTGATCACGAAGTTCGTTTAATTCGTTTAGTTGAACTTTGCGGTGATCACCCGCTATGTGAAGGTCAAAATTTGCATGTTTTAAGGCCCAGTAGGCCTTATGTTCTAATTCGATCGGAAGATGACATGCTTTCCCATACACTAGCTTATATGGAGTACACCCGATGGGTGTTTTGTAAGCAGTGCGGAAAGCCCATAATGCATCATCCAGCTTATCCGACCAAGAGGCACGGTTTTCTCCCACCGTCCTCTCCAGAATTCTCTTAATACCCCGATTCGAGACCTCCACCTGCCCACTTGTTGGTGGGTGGTATGCCGTAGAAAGACGGTGAGTTACACCATATTTCAGCATCACTCTTGCAAATTGTTCATTGCAGAAGTGTGTGCCACGATCACTGATAATGGCACGAGGAGTCCCGAATCTGGCAAAGAGAGACTTCAAAAAGTTAACGACTACTCGGGCATCATTGGTGGGTAAAGCTTTTGCTTCAACCCATTTTGACAGATAGTCGACAGCCACGAGTATGTATTTATTCCCTCGTGAAGACGGGAATGGCCCCATAAAATCAATGCCCCACATATCAAATATTTCACAGACTTAGATGGCGTTTTGCGGCATCTCATTCTTTTTGGAAATATTCCCGTGACGCTGGCAAGCCTCACAGGTTTTGATAAGTTCATGGGCGTCTTTGTAGATTGTGGGCCAAAAGATTCCCGAATCAAACACCTTTTTGGCGGTGTAGTTTGGGTTATGATGTCCCCCCGTGGGTCCATCATGACAAGCTTTAAGAATTTCCATGGCTTCTTGGCCATGGACACATCGTCGGATGACTTGATCCGCACATATTTTGAACAAGTAGGGGTCGTCCCAGAAGTAATGTTTTACATCTTTAAAGAATTTTCTTTTCTGTTGGGATGACATCCCTTTTACAACGAAATTACCCGCATGGTAATTTGCAAAATGGGCAAACCATGGGGTAGTGGTATTATCCCAGGTAGAGATTAGATTGAGAGTCTCTAGAGGAAAGGTTTCATTAATCTCTTTTCTCTCGAGAATATCCTGATGAGGATTCTCTAACCGGGATAAGTGATCAGCAGCAAGGTTCTCTGCTCCTTTTTTGTCTCGTATGATTATATCGAATTCCTGAATGAGCAGGACCCATCAGAGCAGTCTTGGCTTTGCGTCCTATTTTGCAAACAGGTATTTCAAAGCCGAGGAGTCCGTATACACCACGCATTTGGTTAGGATTAAGTAAGGCCTAAATTTCTCAAAGGCATATACCACAGCTAATAATTCTTTTTCTGTGATGGTATAATGCGTTTGAGCTTCAGTCATGGTCTTACTTTCATAGTGTATTGGCTGAAAGTGTTTGGTTTTTCATTGCCCCAAAACTGCACCAATAGCGAAATCGCTAGCATCGCACATAAGTTCGAATGGTAAGTCCCAGTCGGGAGCAACAAGGATCGGTGCTTCAGTAAGCCTTTTCTTTAAAGTAGAAAAAGCTTCAACGCACTCGGGGAAAAAGATGAAAGGAGCTTCCTTTTCAAGAAGATGAGTCATGGGCCGGGCTATTTTGGAGAAATCCTTTTCAAGAAGATGAGCTTCCTTTTCAACGGTATTGGGGTTCGATCCTCACCCCTTGCAAGGCCGGAAGTCCTTTTCTACCTTTGGTAGAACTGGAAGCTTCTCTACCTTAAGTAGGGGTAAGGTTGTCTATGTCTCAACCTCCCCCATACACCGTGGAAGACGATATTATGACCCATAACCCGTGGAAGATGGTATTTGAGGTTACTTTACGTTATTATTATTATTATTATTATTATTATTATTATTATTATTATTATTATTATTATTATTATTATTATTATTATTATTATTATTATTATTATTATTATTATTATTATTATTATTATTATTATAAAACATCACTTCATTAGAAAATCATAGGATTTACAAGAAATTAGTGGGGAGCCGAGATACCAACTAGGCCCCCATTCCTCTAGCTATAGCGAAGCTTATCCTACTAAAAATGTGATCAGTAGCACGTGCTCCAATGTCCTGAGTCACCGAGAATCTTCGGATGCGCTTTAGTAAGGTCACCGCATCCTTCTCAAGTTCTCCAAAGGAAGAGAATGAGAAGGGGAGAAACCCATATCCAATGTCCGCGCATTTATTATTGTTGTTGTTGTTGTTGTTGTTGTTGTTGTTGTTGTTGTTGTTGTTGTTGTTGCCGTTGTTGCTGCTGTTGTTGTTGTTGTTGTTGTTGTTGTTGTTGTTGTTGTTGTTGTTGTTGTTGTTGTTGTATAAAGTTGGATGGGAGTCTAGATACAAGCTGCGCTCTCATTCCTTTCTGAATATAAAAGCTTAATTTATGAAAGATAAAAACACCACTCTTAGCATTATTTGTGTAGCTAATGGCAATAGATTTAATACGTGAAAGTGTGTCCAAAGCCTCCGTATCGAGTTCCCCGAAAGTAGGAAAAACAAATGCAATAAACTTGTACCCATTGTCCTCACATTTGTGTGCATACTTTCTCTATTATTATTGTTATTGTTATTGTTGTTATTATTATTAATTTTTTTTAAATTATAAACATCACTTTATTAGAAACTTATAAGATTTACAAAAAATTAGTGAGAAGCCTAGATACTAACTGGGCTTTCACTCCTTTAATAATAATAATAATAATAATAATAATAATAATAATAATAATAATAATAAATTATTATTATTATTATTATTATTATTATTATTATTATTATTATTATTATTTAAACACAATGAAGCAAGTGCTAAGAGGCCAGAACTACACCAATTCATGTGCATCCTATATGCAGACACGATAACTAGTTTTTGAACCACACACAGAGATCAGTGTTGAAGAAATGAGTTTCATACTAGGAAGCACAGACACGCCAGAAATCTCGGAGTGGCAATGTCGGACACGGACACTCCTCAGACACGTGTCCGACACGCAGGTGCTGTGTCCCACGTACTGTTTGGGCCGGACACGGATGGACACGGATTTGGACACGGTCAAAGTCAGTTAACCATTCCTCTGCCTTTCGCGATCTTGGATACCAATCTTTTACAAGATTTTTTTATTTTATTTTATTTTATTTTTTAGTTTGAACAATAATCATCATCGACCCTTTTGGAAGCATTGCTTCCTTAATAAGAAAGATTAATGCTCGGTTGTACCTGTGTTTGTGTTGATTCGATTGGATAGATGTTTTAGGTGTTCAGTTATGATTCATGGAATCGAAATATGTTAATTGAGTTTGATGATGATGAAGATGAGACGAGCTTTTGACTGCTAGATGAGTTTGGAGAGTTTAGAGAAGTATTGGTAGGCGGATGTTTAGAGATATGTGTTTAGGGTTATGAGAAATGACTAGTAATTAGGGTTATCTCAACTTTAATACCAGGTATTTCATTTGATTGGACCGGGTATTCATCTGTTAATATGGGTTGGATTGCTATCAAAATCAGGAACGGGCTTGTGTGTAACACCCCCAATTCAATGATGCATCGGAATTCAAACTGGGTGTTACTCGACAGCACAATAGTCACAATAATAGAAAATGAACTCTAATTGAGTCGTTTTAAAAGATTTATCATTCAAATTATATAAATATCAGAGATTACAAAATGAGGTCCCAGATGGTTTCATGTTTACAATTTACATTAAATGAGTTTTCGAATGATAATAAAATTTATAGCCCTCTTGAATATCCGTGCTCCTCCGTGCCAGCCTAATTCATTATGGACCTGAAATACATGCTTAAAACAGTCAACACCAAGGTTGAGTGGAATTCGTAGAGTTTGTAGTTAAATCGTTGAACACAATAATCGTAGTGTGAGCTATAGACTCACACTCATAGTTAGAAAACAAAACCATTATTATTGCACTAAGCTCATGCAACCAAAGCATTAACATAGAACCAAAATTTGGCATTATAGAAGCCCTACCAAGGTAATATTACCATTATACCTCTAAATATCAAATATAGTGCATTTGTTTGAACTCGTAGTTGTTCAACACAAATGGGATTCGTCAATCCCAATAGATCTATTCACAGTATTCGCGCTCACTATAGCTAGTGACTAATGGTTCATGATATAGGGACTTCGAACATGGCAATCGTTACTTAGTGACAATAAAACATAGTCGGGTAAGCATACAGTAGAAAGCATTGTGTTCGAGTAGAAAAATAATAGCATGTATCCCCCCATGGGTTTGTAAAATAGTTAAACAATAGAAAGTGGCGCTACGAACTCACCTTAAGTTATATAGCAAGTAGTGAATGTGATGGTCGAATCGTGAAGGTTTCTACGAGCAACCTATAATAGAATGTTGCGACTTAGGATTGGAGTAAATAATATGAAGCATTGCCTATATATGTCTTGCATTTAGTCCATGATGTAGTACTTAGTATAGTGTAAGTCTTTGAATAAAAATAGTTTATGAAACATGTATAGTTTGTATATCGCTTACTACCGTTCGGGCCGACATAATTCAGAGGTCATATAGTAAACATTCGAGGATCCAGGACACTTTAATTCGTAAATCCACAACTAATCTCGACGGCTTACTTTAATGAACCCCTCACATGAGGCTCCCTATTATTGTAGTATTTGATAAAATATATAAAAGGTTTTGATCCGAAAAGTTACATGTCCAAATAATTGAATAAACTTAGGAAAGTTTACTTTTGGATGAAGATTGTTATTACAATGAGTTTCTTGAGTCTAGTATGAATATTACTTGTAAAGTCTCATGGTTATTTTGATGGAGTAGATCCAAATTGGATGTTTATGTTGTCATTAACTCTTTGGTTTATGTTTTCGACTTGGTAAGTTTATATGGTCTTTAGCCGTGGCTTTGCCGTGACTTTGGTCATTGTTACCATTGTCTTGAGACTCATCCTTGGCCTTAGCCTTGGTTGTGGTCTTGGCTTTAGGTCATTAGACCTCTTGGTTTCAATTAACCATAACTATTACATGGTCATTTGGTCTTAAAATGGGCTGTTAAGAATTTGAAGAAAAATATCACTCGTAAAGCGTTTTCAGGGCTCGAACTTCTTTACTCCTGAACGAAAACGTCATTCCAGACAAATTTCATGTTTTAACTTTTTGATGAATCGGAACAGAAGGGCCACTTTCAAAATGGTCAGAATGTTAACAGGTTGTTTTAGGCAGTTTCGGCGTTTTGGTTTCGCTAACTTCTTTTGGCCATAACTTTTGACTCGTGTACTCGTTTTAGGTGGTTCAAATTGCTATGTTTTCCTTTTTAAGTCCTATATAACAGTAAGTAAGTGTTTCATACCATGGTTACTCAATTTTGGTCGTGGTTCTCAATATAAGTCACTAGTTTACTTGTTTACTTAATATAAGTTACCATATATATACCATAACTTGTTTTAAGGATTTTTACATCATGAGATCAATATAACAAGACATATATAGCATATAGAGCTTATGAAAATATAGTAAGGATGATGAGTATAAGTTTTCTTACAACTTTTGGCCTTAATGAAAAGGGAAACATGAACTAGGACAAGAACTATACACTTCAATCGAAAACCCTAGCTTCTAATCCTTCACCACAACTCTTGCAAACATTGCTAGCCTTGATATAGATATTGTGAAACCCTTATTAACTCAGCCCTAGTACCCTTGTGTAGCTCCTAATTCATCCATGGAATCACCAAATAAACACTAGTTTCATGTAGAGATTAACTAGGCCTTCAACTCTTATGTGTAACTTGGAACTTGGAAATCAAAGATGAAAGGTTGTGTAATTTAAGTGTGTTATGTGTGGTGAACGACTAGGAGAGGATGAGGAAGGGTATTTATAGTGCCTTAAGGAGGTTAGTAAGGTGTTAGGAAGGTGCAATGAGGAGGTGCAAGTTTAGGATATTTTCCAAGACTTTGTGGCCAAGTTTACTTAATATACATGTATCCTAAAGTCCAAGGCTTATCACCAAGCCACCAAGGCTTGGTGAATCATCATATACACGTTCATATGATTGGAGGAGTGACTAGATGGATAAACTTGGTATTATCTAGCTTACGGAGTGAGTTTTGGTCCCGGTAATCACTAACGGTAAGTCGTTAAGTCATGAAACTTAAAATCGGGTATCCTAAAAATATGAAACTAATAAATATGTTAGAACTTATTAATATAACCTATCTTAGCATATTTAATGAGTGATAAGTTCTATCGGGTTGCTTAAACGCTGTTAAAACTTGAAACGCAGGTCTAAAACGCGTAATTCGCGTAAAACGCTGAACTGGAAAACGTAAAATTCCAAAACTTTTGGAATTGTCTAAAATGAGAGAAAATCATATTTCTATTGCTTATAGTGTTTTATGGACATATCGGGATGCTGGAATGACGTTTAAACCTAAAAGTAAATCTCGGACACGGTTTCGTGATTTTTGCAGAAATGATCCGACGAGTGTCAAACTCTCGGATTATCATTAAAATAGTTTAACTTACGAGAATATGAAATAAAAATTTTGGGAGTGAATAGTGAATAGTGAAAGTGAATTGTAAAAAGTGAATAGTAATAGTGAATAGTAAAAATGAATAGTAATCCGAAAATGCGAATTGTTACATTGTGTGTTTAATAATGATCCGACTATTGGTTTTGGCCTGACATGCGTTGCTGCATATTATCACCTTTAATTTATCAAATAAATATTTAATTCTCGTGTCCACGCCGTGTCCGTGTCCTATATTTTTTGATTTTGCCGTATCGCCGTGTCCGTGCTACCTAGGAGTTTCATAGTGGTAAACTGCCTATGATTAGTGGCCAAAACAAGAGTATTAGATGATAGATTAATTAGATTAGTCTGTCTAATTTTGTTTGTAGACTTATCTGTTAGGGTTTCCTTTGTCTCGTGTAATCTTATTGTGACTCGGTAACACATAACATCCTGGGGCACTTCATCATCAAACATGATATTAGAGCAAGTGGGTTTGATCTATGTTATAATTGTAACACCCCCAAAATTTGGTACAGCAGAAGACTAAACAAGCTTTCGGAGTGCTACGAGATTGGTATCCATCACAAGTCATAAAGAAACGAGATAATGTAAACATAAGTGAAAATAGAACCAACCAAGGTTTTTAAGTTTACATTCATCCCCAAATAGTTCAAAGTAAGGCCCAAATTAAATTCAAACATAGGTCCACAATAAGATATCAGAGTTTGAAATAGATCCTTTAAATCAGAACACCAAACCAAGCCTTCCAAACACGAGCATTCCAAGCATCAGCTAATTACCTGAGAAAACACGCTAAAATTCAGCTTACGTGTGGGTGGAAGTCGACTCAACACAATCCATATAACATACCAAAGGAAACAATAATGATCTATAGGTCTTGTTTTAGCCTAATAAGTCCTTCAAATAAATCGTCGACATTTGTTGAGTTCGTCAACTCGTTAATCCTCCACAACCTATTTACTTAACTTATTATTCCAAAACCATACCACGTCCTAAATCACATAGCATATAGTATACTACATGGTAAGTTTTAGACTTTAATAAGTTTCCTAAATATATCGTCAACTTATCAAATTCGTCAATTCGATAAACTTCACAAAATATTTATTAACTTATTATCCCGAACTCCTACCACAACCTAAGGCGTCGTAGGATACGTTATTCGATAATATACCCTTTTTATATAACTAAATAGGTCTTATTTAATCCGTCGACTAAATAAGTTAAATAGTTATTTAGAACGGGTATATTAACGTCAAATACCCGTGACTAGCACAAATAGTCAACAAATAATACAATGGTCAACTTGGATTTAAGTGCCCTCGAATCTTTTGTAACTCGCAAAGTCTCATTTTATTTCCAAAAACTGGCTTCATTTCGTAAAAACAATTCATGTTGAATTTATATTTCCATTTACAACAATTTAATCATAATAAGATTTCCGACGATATTATACTATTTTCATAGTCTAATATATATCGTTAATATTATTATTTTTTATTACTCGTGATCTCCTATTTATTATATACGCATTTATACAAATATATATACGTTTTCACATTTATATATTTATATAAATGTTTATATCGATATATAAGTCATTACGAGTTTTATTATTTGTGTAGTTATTAATTATTTCGAGTTATAAAATACGAGTCACATGTCCAAGTCATCACTTCTCGGCTATCCAAATGTTAAGGCGGTTGTCGAGACCAACCATTGACTAGTAAGTCAAGGTGACCCCGACTCATTCAAACTCACAAGTCCAAATATAATATTATCAAGCCTCCACCAAAAAATAAATAAATAAATCAACTCCGTCAACAAGTCCCATTTCACAACTACAACAATAAGGTCCGACTACAGTACCCGACTAACCTATCTCCGTCATTCTAGTTTGACCGCCTCACAATCGGTCCCCATTTCCACTTTTCGTCAACACAACTCCAAAATATACCATGAGTCTGTATCAACTCATCATCAACCTCAAAATAATATTAGTAACTATAATAAAAATAACCAACAATATTTATACAACATCAAGGGGCAACCAATGTATCACGAAACTTCGTCGGACCCAATGGGTCGCACTAGCTCAACCGAGCTTCAACTTGATCAAAACATCACCAAAATCGGACCACTTGGGTCTCGGCTAGGCTCCAATGAGCTACAGCAAATCAAACGATCCCTAAAACGGGTCTCGGCTACAAACCCACTAGCAAAACATTCGGACCAATGATTACATCACCAAGACAAACACGAATCCAACCTCAAAGTCAGTCACCAATCGAGACCACACGGATACTTATTTATTTTTATTACAAAAACCATTTTTTTCTTGTGTTTCCCATTTGGTTCGATCAAAGAAAACAAGAAAACATTAGGGTTTGACTTTCAGATAGTCAAACTATTCGTGAAAACTCACGAATCTCACCTTCAAAATATTCAAAATCAATGAAAATGGTGTTTTGGGGTGGTTTGAACACGGCGGTAACAAAAAAGTTGGTGGTGGAAGGGTTTGGCGACGCGTGTAGTGGATGGGGTGAAAGAGGAGATGATGGTGAACAAGATGGTGGTGGCGGTGTAAGTGTCGGAACGGCGGTGAGGTGGTCGGAGGATTTGTCGGTCGCGATGATTGAGCCTAAACGGTCAACTAAAGTCAACCACAGATGTGGTCAATATAGTCAAACAGCTTAGATCCAATCTCCGTGGATAGTATAGAGTTTCCCCGGGTCGTTATGTCCCGACGAGATTGAAATGGTGTTTAGAAACGTTTGTAGGAATAAGTGGCACTGAGGACAGTAACCAAAGATGATTTGGAATTGATTATACTACTGATTACTTGGTATTTGAACAACTGAAACAATATTAACAATTATAGAAACACAGATATGATTACAAGTACACAAATCAGAAATCAGAATTGATTACAGACAGATGAAAAGGTGAGTTTAAAAAACTTTACAACTACAGGGGGTGCAAATGAAAATTTTACAAACTTAATTATAAAACAAAAATTAAATTAAAAAGAAAAATATTTTTTTGATTATTTTATTATTTAATATTAATTATTTAAATAAAAACTATTTAATTATTTAATTAAAACTAATTAACTAAAAGGCTTTATACTACAAATTTTAACTAGAAAATTGTAAAATTAATTTTTAAAATTATAAAATGACTTAAAATAATTTTAGAAATTAAAAATACCTATTTTTGCCTTTTTGTGAATTTTCTATTAATTAAATACTAATAATATTAATTAAACTATTTAAATTATTTTAAATTACTAATAATACTAAAAATGACTTAGAAAATTATAGAAAAATTTATAAATTTAATTAACCATCACGGGAATCCTAAAAAATTATAAAAAGTTTATAAAAATTATATTTAGATTATTTCACTAATTATTTACTTATTTATTAATTAAAATCAAATTTAACTAAATTAATTAAGAAAAATGGAAAATGAATAGTAGTAATTAAGAGACTATTTTCTAAAAATATCTAATGATTTATAAAACCTAGGAAAAATATAAAAAGGTACTGTCGTTAATTAAAATTAATAAAACTATTTAATATACTAATATTACTTAATTATTAATTTAACTAATATTAATTCTAATAATTACTAAATTAAAAGAGAAAAATATAGGAAAATTACTGAAAATACTTTAAAATGAAATAAAATTAAGAAAAATATAAAAATGATGAAGCACTTAATAATAAGCTGAAAAGAAAAATTAAAAAGATAAATCCTATTAAATAGAAGCTATCACTAATTTTAAAGTTGGTTTTTCTTTTTGACCACTGATTATTAGCTAAAAATAAAAAACTTTTATGAAGTCACTTTTCTTTTAGCTTATTAATAAGTTGTGTGCACCACCTTGTGCTTAACAGTTGGTTATTTAAGTTATTAGGACTTGTGGTTGACCGAAAAAGCTAAGTTAAGCTACCAAATGACCAAACAAGATGAAATAGATGGAATCAAGCTTGAAATAAGCAAAATCACACAAATAAGCACTCTGAATAAGCTAAGACAACCAAATAAGCACTTAATGAAACACAAGGCCAACACAGGCCTTGAACAAGGACTTTTGGACCTCTGTAGGGTCCACAGAAGTGAAAGAGAGTCCAAAGTAAGACTTGACCTTCCAAGTTGACCTGGTCAACTTCAAAATAAGCCAATAAGCTGGGCTTATGGCTAATTATTGAAGTCTAGGTGGGGCTTGATATTCTGGCTCAAACACTGAGTCACTCAGTGTATACAAGGAAATGGTCAAACTAAAAGCTGCTTGCAGCCCTACCAAATAAGCTTGAAATGGTAAAATAAACCTTGAACTATCAAGATAGGTTGCTTGGCTTTCCAAAAAGCCAAGAATCATGCACTAGGGCTCACTAATAAGCTAGCTATGGTCTAGGGAATATTAGTGATCAATACTGAGCACTCAGTATGTGTTTGTGAAATAAGCCAACTTTAAGGCACAATTAAGCTATGCTACAGGGAACTGAGATCCAATTTTATTGACAATCTAAAAAGATAAGCTGACAAGCTTTCCAAAAAGCTAAAAAAACAAGACCTAACAATTTGATTTGCACCCTGGAGGGGGTTTGAAATCTTCACCAATCTTACAATGCGCCCTCGTGCAAAAAGGGTACTTGCCCTGCAGGCTTAAAGAAGCCCTTGCACAAGCTGAATATGGGTTTTGAAAGTTAAGCTGACACACTAAGACCTATGAAAGGCTCAGGGTCCCAATCCAATCACAAAAAATAAAAACAATTCTTCCTATTTTTGGTTTTTTGAAAACACTATGAATTTTGACTTTTTGATTTTTACTTTCAGTTGACCAAATTGAACTTGAATCTTGATTTTAGGACTGATATTGGTTTAATAAGCTATATTAAGGCTAAATTAAGCTAGACCACTCACTTGTGAATGGAAATGGGGCATAAGCCACTCTTTAACCAACACAGAGGGTTAATTAGACCTAATTCCAAGTGATTTTGACTTTCTAATGAACAATGCCTGTGTTTAAGTGTTGCTCTGAGCTAATGTGACACTAGGTTACTTGTGTGAACAAAAAACAACAACAAGAAAAGGCTTGATCACAGAGAAACAGTCAAATCCAAACACTACTTATATAAAACAGTTTTGAAGAAACTTTTGGAAATAGAGACCTAAGTAAAATCTACTAATTAACAACACTTTAATAAGCTATAAGCAATCTAAAGAAACACAAATAAGAAATCACAGAACAATTTTACACTATAAAGAGTAGAAATGAGAATTTTGCTTACAAATGCCTTCCAGCTATAAACCAAGAACCAAGAACCACAGAACCTTTCCTATAGAACCTCCACAGGTTCACTAACCTAGGGCCATCCATGATTCACCCTGCTCTAGCTTGATGATCACCATTATCTCAATTTTTGATTTTTTCTTTATTTTTCTTTTTTTTGTGTTTTTGATTTTCCTGAACCTACACTGCTTTTAAAGTTTCTAAAAGCTTTACTAAGCTTTCTGGGAGCTTATGTTTGCCTATGAGTCCATATCATCAAATAGAAACAATAATAAAGCTTAATAATAATTTTTGAAATAAAAGTGAAATTTGCATAAACTGAAACAGATACTGAAACTTGAAATTTATTACTGAAAACAGTTGAGATTACACTTGAATTAACTAGAACAATGCTTAAAAGCTTGGGTTTTAACTGAAATAAGAAGCTACAATTTAAACGACATACTTAAACTAAAATTATGCTACATGGTTGTCTTCAATGCTTTTCTCCCTTTTATAGGCTCACTTTAGGGTTCCCCTTGTCTTTCTGAGCATTTCCCACTTGGAATTGGGACCATTGGATTAGAAACTTTTAATCTTGGCCGTTTGCTTGCTTTGGCGCAAAAAAGAAACAGGGCAAATTGCTTCTGATAACTTGAAAGGGGTGGGGTGCATTTATTGTGGCTTGTTTGTTAGGTGCAGAGGGTGGTGGAGAAGTGATAGGCAAGTGGGAGAGGGGGGATGAATACCAGGGGTGGTATTGTGAGTGGTGAGGTGATTTTGTGGGAGGGAAAGGGTGAGGGTGGTGGTTTTGACTGGGGTTTGACCCAGGGTCAAACGTTTGACCCCGTAATATTAAGGGTGGGGTGTTTGGGCTTTGACTTGGGCTTGGGGAAATGGATTAGGATAATGGGTGGGCTTGGGATTGTTTTTGGGTTGGATTTGGTGTTAATAATAATAAGGGTCCGTTTGGTTTAGAAAGTATCACAAGGACCACTTTTGTAACATGCTGAATAAGGGACCTGATTTGCCAATTTCCCAAAGTTCTCACAAGGTTTATTCATGCCATAATTGGATAGTACAAGGACCAGATGTTGATTTTTCACTTTTACACCTCCAGGGACTATTTCTGCCAAACTTTGAAACTTCAGGGACCAAACATGTAATTACACCAAACTTTCCAACCAAGGATCATTCCTACCAAAGATGAGTAGCACAAGGACAAAAATTTATTTTTTCAAAAGTTTTTACATCCCAGGGATCATTTTTGTCAATTTTGCAAAGTTGAGGGACTAAAATTGTAATTTTATGAAACTTTACACCAAAGGACTAAATATGTAATATGTGATTCAAAAAGGACCTTTGGTGACTTTTTCTTGTTTTTAGAATAACCAAGGACTAGTTTTGACTAGTTTTAAAAGTTAAGGGACTGAAACTGCCAATTATGCAAACTTTGTTCATATTTCATCTGTTTTTGATCGTTTTGCATCTGAAACATATAAAACATAATTCTGGGATATTTTCAGTATTTTGATGCATATTTGAGTGTTTTTGGATGTTTTTATAGCTCAGATTAGGTAAAAATGATGAGTATTTACACACTCATCAATCCCCCACACTAAAATATTGCTAGTCCCTAGCAATCTTTTATTGAAAACTTAATGGATTTGAAGTCTCTTTACCAAAAGCCATTACTTCTGGAGTAGCCAAATGTTTCAGTTCAAGTAAGAATTATGGTACGCTGATAACCGTATGATTTTGAGCAAACTATCAGCTGTCAACGGATTTGATTTGTTTTTACCAAAAGTCGTTTGCTTCTGGACTAGCCAACTCTTCACGATTAAGGATATGGTGAGTTGGATCCCATACAATTTTTGGCAAATTGTCAGCCATCAACGGTTTTGAGCAATCTTTACCAAGAGATGTTTGCTCCTGGATTAGCCAGTCCTTATGTTAATTAGACATGGTGGACTGATTACCATTTGTTGTGTTTAGTGCGAAGCACTTCCACTATATATATATATATATATATATATATATATATATATATATATATATATATATATATATATATATATATATATATATATATATATATATATATATATATATATTGGCTAAAACGGGGGTATTATGGCACATATAAGGTAAAAATGTGATCAAATTCGCCAGAATCCCCCCCCCCCCCCCCCACTAGAACTGAATATTGCCCTCAATATTCAAAGTACCGGCCATTATGCCGATATTTTGAAAAACTTTGATTTTGAAAATTTGAAACTTGGGCAAGTGTGGGAATAGCATTTTTTTTTTAGAGATTTACTTTATATACAACTGCATGGGGAACTCCCCCACACTAGTTTGGTAGAAAAAAGAAAGAAGTCAGAGATATGGGTGAGAACCCATGTTTTGCTAATTTTTGTTCACCGAGTCACTAACTTGACTCGATCCCCGAATTCATTTGTCCATGGGGAAAGTTTTGAGATCCGGGACAACCATGGATGGTATGTCCTCTCCAAAATAGTGTTTCAGACGATGACCATTCACTTTGAAGTTAGGACCGTCAGGTTAAGATAACTCAACAGTCCCATATGGGTATACTTTTGCAACAGTGAATGGTCCAGTCCATCGGGTTTTTAATTTGCCCGAGAAGATCTTTAACCTTGAATTGAAAAGAAGGACTCTGTCACCGATGTTGAAAACGCGGTTCTTAACCTTTGAGTCATGGATCTTCTTTGTCTTTTCTTTGTAGATCAAAGAGTTCTCGTAGGCTTGATCACGAAGTTCCGTTAATTCATTGAGTTGAACCTTACGGTGATCACCCGCTTTATGAAGGTCGTAGTTTGTATGTTTCAAGGCCCAATAGGCTTTGTGCTCGATCTCGATCGGTAAATGACACGCCTTCCCGTATACAAGCTTGTAAGGAGTACACCCGATGGGTGTTTTGTAAGCTGTACGGAAGGCCCAAAGTGCATCATCCAGTTTATCCGACCAAGAGGCACGGTTTTCACCTACGGTCATTTCCAGAATCCATTTTATACCACGGTTTAAAACTTCCACTTGCCCACTAGTTTGTGGGTGATACGCGGTAGAAAGACGGTGAGTGACACCGTACTTAAGCATGACTTTTGCGAATTGATCATTGCAAAAGTGGGTACCGCGATCACTAATGATAGCATGGGGAGTTCCAAAACGAGCAAAGAGGGATGATCAGTAGCCAGGTTCTCGGCTCCTTTTTTATCACGGATAATGATATCAAATTCTTGCATGAGGAGAACCCAACGGAGTAGTCTCGGCTTTGCATCTTGTTTTGCAAAGAGATAATTTAAAGCCGAGTGATCCGTATACACAATGCATTTGGTCAGTATCAAATATGGTCGGAATTTTTCAAAGGCATACACCACAGCTAATAGTTCTTTTTCAGTGGTGGTGTAATGACTCTGAGCCTCGGTCATAGTTTTGCTTGCATAGTGTATAGGCTGAAAGTATTTTGCTTTTCGTTGCCCTAAGACCGCACCTATCGCAAAATCACTCGCATCGCACATAAGCTCAAAAGGTAGGTCCCAATCGGGGGCAACAAGAATCGGTGCCACAGTAAGCTTTTTCTTCAAAGTTTCAAAAGCTTCGATGCACTCAGGTGAGAAGATAAAAGGAGCATCCTTCTCGAGGAGATGGGTCATAGGCCGGGCAATTTTGGAGAAATCTTGAATAAACCTACGATAGAAACCGGCGTGACCCAAAAAGCTCCTAATACCCTTTACGGTAGTGGGATGAGGTAATTTAGCGATGACATCAATTTTGGCTTTGTCAACCTAAATCCCGGTTTTTGAAATTTTATGGCCGAGGACAATGCCCTCTTTAACCATAAAATAGCTCTTCTCCCAATTGAGACTCAAGTTCGTGTCTTTACAACGTTTTAGCATCTTTTCCAAGTGGGAGAGACAAGACTGGAATGAATCATCGATGACTGAGAAGTCATCCATAAATACCTCCAGGGTTTTCCCGATCATGTCGGAAAATATTGACAGCATGCACCTTTGGAACGTGCCAGGAGCATTACATAAGCCGAAAGGCATACGTCTGTAGGCAAAAGTTCTGTAAGGGCATGTGAAGGTAGTTTTCACTTGATCCTGTGGATCAATGGGGATTTGGAAATAACCCGAGAAACCATCGAGGAAATAGTAGTATTCATTCCCCGCTAGTCTCTCGAGCATTTGGTCCATAAAGGGCAGAGGAAAATGGTCTTTACGGGTGGCTTCATTCAACTTACGATAGTCAATGCATACTCTCCATCCCGTAACCAGCCGAGTTGGAATCAACTCGTTTCTTCGTTTGTGACAACAGTTATGCCACCCTTTTTTAGAACGCAATGAATTGGGCTAACCCAAGGACTGTCAGATATAGGGTAAATTAATCCCGCATCAAGGAGTTTTAGAACTTCTTGTTTGATAACTTCGTCGATTTTAGGATTTACCCTCCTCTGATGTTGTACTGCTGGCTTAAAGTCATCCTCCATTAAGATTTTGTGTGTACAAAATTCTGGCTTAATACCCTTAATGTCAGAGACTTTCCAAGAAATTGCTTGCTTGTGTGACTTAAGAACCTTTATGAGTGCAGTTTTCTCCTCATCTTTCAAGTCTTTAGCAATAATGACGGGTAATTTATCATCACCCTCCAAAAATGCATACTCTAGATGAGGAGGCAAGTCCTTGAGCTCGACCTCGGGAAATTCATCAGATTTTTTAATAGACTTAATTTCCGCTTTATGAAGTTCTTTTGGAGACGGGGAGGGTGAAGAATCGTCATTTAACAATCTTTCAAGAAGAAGAATATCCCCCTCGGGATCAAGATAGTTTTCATCAATCTCATTTGAAATTGAGCTATCTTGAGCAAGAAAAGCCTCAACATCTTCCAAAAGGAAGTCACTCCCCTCAAACAGAGTGAGAGAAGGGGAAGAGTCGGATATGATAGGCTCAGAAGAAAGAGTGGTACTGCCACTTGGTGAGAAACCGAGAACCTCTTGAGAATACTCCTCTAAAGCAACATCGATGATGTCAATTCGGTTTACCATTTCAGAATCATAGTTGGAGGAGTATCTTGAAGTTTGATCAAGGTTGAATGTGATGGCTTCATTACCAACACGCAAAGTGATTTCTTCTTCGAAAACATCGATTAGAGCACGACCCGTTCTTAGGAATCCCCTCCCGAGAATGAGAGGAACTCTTGGGTCAGCATCGAAATCAATAATCACGATATATGCTGGAAAATGGAACTTTCCTACTTTCACAAAGATATCCTCGGCAATGTCGAGGGGACGAGATATATTACGATCTGCAAGCTCGAGAGTCATGCAGGTAGGAGTGAGCTCAGAAAGAGAGAGTTTCTTCCAGACTGAGTGAGGCATTAGGTTGATGCTTGCACCAAGATCGGCCAAGGCAAAGCATTCAACCATCCCTAGGAAAATGCAAGGAATGAGAAATTTCCCAGGATCTCCAAGCTTTTCGGGAAGCTTTTTCAAGAGCACTGCTGAGCAGTGTTCGTTCAGTGGAGTTTTAGCCATCTCACAAAGTTTTTCCTTGTTACTTATCAAACTTTTGATTGTTGATGCAAATTTAGGCATCAGAAGAAGAGCATCCGCGAAGCTAATATCAAAATGTAATTCTTGGAAAATTTGGTAGAATTTTTCCATCTGATGACTAGCTTTTTCGCGGGTCTTTTGATCATTCAAGCGTGAAGGATATGGAATTGAAGGCCTGAGATTGTTTCTTGGAATTTCATCAGGAATTTCCGAAGGATCAAACACAACTTTTGGCTTGGGAGTCGGGACCGGGACAACTTGAGGGTGGACGTTGTTGGTACCTTCGTTATTAGTAGGAAGTACCGTGTCCGTGGTAACCTCAGGTTCACGTTCCGCTACCTTGGTAGGAGGAGAAGAAGAGGTAGAGGGAATCGTGGGTCCATTATATGAAACTCCACTTCGGGTAGTGATCGCATTAACATCGCCCCTCGGGTTAGCGATCGTGTTGCTCGGTAATGTACCTGAGCCCGAGGGTAGATCATTTAAAGACTTCTAAAGTTCAGAGATCTTGCTGACAAGTAACCGATTCGTTTCCTCTTGGGCTTTCATGAATTGTTTCAACACTTCATCGGAGGAAGACTGAATTGAACAACATTTTGATTTTGGTTAGGAAAATTTTGAACATGGTTGTTTTGAAAATTTCTTTGGTTTTGGTTGTTGTTACCCTGAAAATTGTTTCTTTGATTGAAATTACCCTGATTGTAATTCCCTTGACCTTGGTTTCTTTGAAAATTTCCTTGAAAACCTTGATTTTGATTGCCATTTTGAAAATTGTTTTGATTAAAATGACCTTGATTTTGGTTCTGGTTTTCGAAATTTGGGTTTTGACCTTGGTTAAAATCTCCTCGATTATGATTTTGATTCGAGTTACGGTTTGATTTTGATTGAAACTTGGTGGCCCGAGAAAATTGTTGGAACGATAGTTTAAGAGATTACGGTCTCCTTGTGGTTGGTAAGAGTTACCCCCCATATTATAGGAACCTTGAGCAGCATAAACGTTCTCTTGAGGGTAACCAGCAGTGGCTGGACACTCGGAATACAGATGTGGGCCCCCACAAGTCTCACAACTTCGGGCTACGGCTTTCACTTGTTGATTTTGGATGGTTTGGTTCATCCTCAACATAGCCGTAGCAAAGTCGTCCATCTTTTTACTGAGAACCACGATATCAAGAGATGATGATGAAGGAATGACTGATTTACATGACTCATCCCTCTCCGCAGAGGAATCCAAAAAGTTATGGTGGGCAGTTATGTTTTCAATTAGATCATAGCACTCTTCGGGACGCCTTCTCATGAAGGTCCCACCAGCAGCAGCATTGAGAATATCTCGGTGCCTCAATGTTAGACCATTATAGAAGGTGTCTATGATGGTAACTTGTAACATATTGTGGTTAGGGCACCGATCAATTGTGAGTTTATAACATTCCCAAGCCTCGAATAGAGACTCATCGGGACGCTACCGGAAGTTGTTGATATCATTACGTAACTTGGTAACCATGGAAGGTGGAAAATATTTGGCTAAAAACTTGGTTACCATTTCTTCAAAGGTGTGAATCAAATTCTTGGGGATTCGGTCAAACCAAGCAGTGGCATGATGGGTGAGAGAATAGGGGAAGAGATACAGACAGAGGGCATCATCGGTGACACCGTGTTGTTTCATGCTTTGGGTGACGGTAAGTTACTTGTCAAGATGCTTGTTAGCATCGTCACCCGGTAATCCGTGAAATTGACACAAATTTTGGACTTGTTGGATCATGTGGTGCTTGAGGCCAAAGTCCGTAGCCTCAATGGTGAGTGGTGCAATAGGTCCACCCCTCCCTTGCATGGTAGGCTGACACAACTCCTCCATCGTTCGGAGATCGGGAGCTATTTCATCCTTGGGAGGGTCAGGGGGTGGTGGTGGCCCGTCGTCCATTTCTATTTTTGGTTCTTCAATAACAGTATGTAGCTCGGGTAAGATTTTCTGACTTTTACGCTTTGTTTGTGAACGAGTACGCATGCACTAAAAACAATTTTTTCAAAACAAGATCGAGGCAAAACAACAGGGAACTTAAACCAATAATCACAAGTGAATGGCTTCTTTGAAAAAGGTACACCACTCACAGGGATACAATGGCAAGTTTTAATCTTATGTTTGGGAACTTATTATGTTCACACCCCCAGTTGGTAGGTGTTCTGCCTTGGTTTGCGGTGGTAAGATTTTATGTATTGATTATTAACAGAAAATTGTTTTTGGCTTTTTGGGTGTGTGTGCAGAAAACTTTTGGAAATATTTTTTTGGTATCGATTCGTTAACCGAAATCGTTTTCTTTAAAATTACTCGCAGGGTGGCGGGAGAGAAGAATGGACTCTCTTCAGTTCGCAATTTAATGTCAGAACTTCCGTATTCCACCTGTGTAGGTTGTAATCTTAAAGAAACTGAAGTAATTTAACTTCACGATTGTTTTGTTGTTGTTTTTTTTTTTTTTTTTTTTTTTTTTTTTTTTTTTTTGTGTTGTTAACACTTTAGAAAAGTGTTAATGAATTTTTTTGATATGATTAAGATTTTAACAAAAACTTTTTACAAAAGTGGTGAAATTTGTACAGGGAGGGTTTTGAAAAACCACTAAACCTAAAAACGTTTTGAAACACGCAACAACCTCCCCGGCAGCGGCGCCAAATTTTTTATTGAGCCTAAACGGTCAACTAAAGTCAACCACAGATGTGGTCAATATAGTCAAACAGCTTAGATCCAATCTCCGTAGATAGTATAGAGTTTCCCCGGGTCGTTATGTCCCGACGAGATTGAAATGGTGTTTAGAAACGTTTGTGGGAATGAGTGGCACTGAGGACAGTAACCAAAGATGATTTGGAATTGATTATACTACTGATTACTTAATATTTGAACAACTGAAACAATATTAACAATTATAGAACACAGATATGATTACAAGTACACAAATCAGAAATCAGAATTGATTACAGACAGATGAAAAGGTTAGCTTAAAACACTCTACAACTACAGGGGGTGCAAATGAAAATTTTACAAACTTAATTATAAAAAGAAAATTAAATTAAAAAGAAAAATATTTTTTTGATTATTTAATTATTTAATATTAATTATTTAAATAAAAACTATTTAATTATTTAATTAAAACTAATTAACTAAAAGGCTTTATACTACAAATTTTAACTAGAAAATTGCAAAATTAATTTTTCAAATTATAAAATGACTTAAAATAAATTTAGAAATTAAAAATACCTACTTTTGTCTTTTTTGGATTTTCTATTAATTAAATACTAATAATATTAATTAAACTATTTAAACTAATTTAAATTACTAATAATACTAAAAATGACTTAGAAAATTATAGAAAAATTTATAAATTTAATTAACCATCACAGGAATCCTAAAAAATTATAAGCAGTTTATAAAAATTAAATTTAGACTATTTTACTAATTATTTACTTATTTATTAATTAAAATCTAATTTAACTAAATTAATTAAAAAAATGGAAAATGAACAGTAGTAATTAAGAGACTATTTTCTAAAAATATCTGATGATTTATAAAACCTATGAAAAATATAAAAAGGTACTGTTGTAAATTAAAAATTAATAAAACTATTTAATATACTAATATTACTTAATTATTAATTTAACTAATAATAATTCTAATAATTACTAAATTAAAAGAGAAAAATCTAGGAAAATTACTGAAAATACTTTAAGATGAAATAAAATTAAGAAAAATATAAAAATGATGAAGTGCTTAATAATAAGCTGAAAAGAAAAATTAAAAACATATATCCTATTAAATAAAAGATATCACTAATTTTAAAGTTGGTTTTTGTTGGTTTTTCTTTTTGACCACTGATTATTAGCTAAAAATAAACAACTTTTATGAAGACACTTTTGTTTTAGCTTATTAATAAGATGTGTGCACCCCCTTGTGCTTAACAGTTGGTTATTTAAGCTTATTAGGACTTGTGGTTGACTGAAAAAGCTAAGTTAAGCTACCAAATGACCAAACAAGATGAAACAGATGGAATCAAGTTTGAAATAAGCAAAATGACACAAATAAGCACTCTAAATAAGCTAAGACAACCAAATAAGCACTTAATGAAACACAAGGCCAACACAGGCCTTGAACAAGGACTTTTGGACCTCTGTGGGGTCCACAGAAGTGAAAGAGAGTCCAAAGTGCCTTCCAAGTTGACATGGTCAACTTCAAAATAAGCCAATAAGCTGGGCTTATGGCTTATTATTGAAGTCTAGGTGGGGATTGGTATTCTGGCTCAAACACTAAGTCACTCAGTGTATACAAGGAAATGGTCAAACTAAAAGCTGCTTGCAGCCCTACCAAATAAGCTTGAAATGGTAAAATAACCCCTGAACTATCAAGATGGGTTGCTTGGCTTTCCAAAAAGCCAGGAATCATGCACTGGGCCCACTAATAAGCTAGCTATGGTCTAGGGAATATTAGTGATCAATACTGAGCACTCAGTATGCGTTTGTGAAATAAGCCAACTTTAAGGCACAATTAAGCTATGCTACAGGGAACTGAGATCCAATTTTATTGATAATCTAAAAAGATAAGCTGACAAGCTTTCCAGAAAGCTAAAAAACAAGACCTAACAATTTGATTTGCACCCTCGAGGGGGTTTGAAATCTTCACCAATCTTACAAAGTGCCCTGGTGCAAAAAGGGTACTTGCCCTGCAGTCTTAAAGAAGCCCTTGCACAAGCTTAAATAAAATTCACAAAAATAAGCTGAATATGGGTTTTGAAAGTTAAGCTGACACACTAAGACCTATGAAAGGCTTGGGGTCCCAATCCAATCACAAAAATCAAAACAATTATTCCCATTTTTGGTTTTCTGAAAACACTATGAATTTTGACTTTTTGATTTTTACTTTCAGTTGACCAAATTGAAATTGAATCATGATTTTAGGACTGATATTGGTTTAATAAGCTATATTAAGGCTAAATTAAGCTAGACCACTCACTTGTGAATGGAAATGGGGCATAAGCCACTCTTTAACCAACACAGAGGGTTAATTAGACCTAATTCCAAGTGATTTTGACTTTTTAATGAACAATGCCTGTGTTTAAGTGTTGCTCTGAGCTAATGTGACACTAGGTTACTTGTGTGAACAAAAAACAACAACAACAAAAGGCTTGATCACAGAGAAACAATCAAATCCAAACACTACTTATGTAAAATAGTTTTGAAGAAACTTTTGCAAATAGAGACCTAAGCAAAATCTACTGATTAACAACACTCTAATAAGCTATAAGCAATCTAAAGAAACACAAATAAGCAACCACAGAACAATTTTACACTATAAAGAGTAGAAATGAGAATTTGGCTTACAAATGCCTTCCAGCTATAAACCAAGAACCAAGAACCACAGAACCTTTCCTATAGAACCTCCACAGGTTCACTAACCCAGGGCCATCCATGATTCACCCTGCTCCAGCTTGATGATCACCATTATCTCAATTTTTTATTTTTTTTCTTTATTTTTATTTATTTTTTTTATTTATTTTTTTTATTTTTTGATTTTCCTGAACCTACACTGCTTTTAAAGTTTCTAAAATCTTTACTAAGCTTTCTGGGAGCTTATGTTTGCCTATGAGTCCATATCATCAAACAGAAACAATAATAAAGCTTAATAATAATTTTTGAAATAAAAGTGAAATTTGCATAAACTGAAACAGATACTGAAACTTGAAATTTATTACTGCAAACAGTTGAGATTACACTTGAATTAACTAGAACAATGCTTAAAAGCTTGAGTTTTAACTGAAATAAGAAGCTACAATTTAAACGACATACTTAAACTATAATTATGCTACATGGTTGTCTTCAATGCTTCTCTCCCTTTTATATGCTCACTTTAGGGTTCCCCTTGTCTTTCTGAGCATTTCCCACTTGGAATTGGGACCATTGGATTAGAAACTTTTAATCTTGGTCGTTTGCTTGCTTTGGCACCAAAAAGAAACAGGGCAAATTGCTTCTGATAACTTGAAAGGGGTGGGGGTGCATTTATTGTGGCTTGTTTGTTAGGTGCAAAGGGTGGTGGAGAAGTGATAGGCAAGTGGGAGAGGGGGGATGAATACTAGGGGTGGTATTGTGAGTGGTGAGGTGGTTGTGTGAGAGGGAAAGGGTGAGGGTGGTGGTTTTGACTGGGGTTTGACCCAGGGTCAAACGTTTGACCCCGTAATATTAAGGGTTGGGTGTTTGGGCTTTGACTTGGGCTTGGGGAAATGGATTAGGATAGTGGGTGGGCTTGGGATTCTTTTTGGATTGGATTTGGTGTTAATAATGATAAGGGTCTGTTTGGTTCAAAAAGTATCACAAGGACCACTTTTGTAACATGCTGAAAATTAAAGGACCTAATTTGCCAATTTCCCAAAGTTCTCACAAGTTTATTCCTGCCATAATTGGATAGTACAAGGACCAGATGTTGATTTTTCACTTTTACACCTCCAGGGACTATTTCTGCCAAACTTTGAAACTTCAAGGACCAAACATGTAATTACACCAAACTTTCCAACCAAGGACCATTCCTGCCAAAGATGAGTAGCACAAGAACAAAAATTTATTTTTTCAAAAGTTTTTACATCCCATGGACCATTTTTGTCAATTTTGCAAAGTTGAGGGACTAAACTTGTAATTTTATGAAACTTCACACCAAAGGACTAAATATGTAATCTATGATTCAAAAAGGACCTTTGGTGACTTTTTCATGCTTTTAGAATAACCAGGGACTAGTTTTGACAAGTTTTAAAAGTTGAGGGACTGAAACTGCCAATTATGCAAACTTTGTTCATATTTCATCTGTTTTTTATCATTTTGCATCTGAAACATATAAAACACAATTTTGGGATATTTTCAGTATTTTGATGCATATTTGAGTGTTTTTTGATGTTTTGGCAGCTTAGATTAGGTAAAAAATGATGAATATTTACACACTCATCAGGTGGCTAAGAAAGGGAGGAAGGAGGTGATAAATTTGAGTGGAGAAGATGAATGAATGGGAGAGGATTAGGTTTAGGGTTTATTTATACCCGAATCTACAACTTTGGTCCTTCTAGTTTCGTCCTTTCCTTTTTAGCCACAAAACTTAGTTTATTAAGTGGAGTTAATAATCGACTTCTCCCGAAACACGAATACTTACTCACGAATATATTAAACGTCGCCCAAAAACGTTCGTATGCATCGCCATGAATTTAAAAGACGCGTTTCCGATCATTTTAAATATTAATAAGTTTATATTAAATAAAACGCAACCGATTTTCGTAAAAATTTAAATTATTAGGTTTTTCCTAGTGCCGGAGTCAACGTAGTGCCTAACAAACGCAACCACAATAATCCACAACATACATTTCATAAAAAAAAATCAATATTACGAATCAAACTCCACAAATTCATAGATTCAAAATCACACGTTTAAATTTGACCTAATCCACTGAAAATAAATTCCAAACATTTGTATCGTTAAATTTTAAAGTAGTGTGAATTTTAAAATTTGCTCCCTAATTTGCCAGTTGTCACAATAATCGTTGCCTCTACACCACCTGGTCAAATTTCTCTCTTAAATTCTGATTGGTCATGTTGAGCTGCCAACAACATCTCACTATTAGATAAAGCCTTCAACAAACCTAAAGTTTAGCACAAAATTGGTAAAAGATCTAACGAGAAAAGTCAACACATCAAGATCGCAATTAAAAATAAATAAAAAAATAAAAAAATAAAAAATAACTAACTTGCACACAATATATACTCTCAAACCCCCATATTAATAACCAATAAATGCTTACATCGAGAAAAGAAGAATTAATTAACTAGCATCCCCTCTCACCTCTATTTATAAAGATGAGTAGGTACAATCCATATGAAATTAGAATTCCATAACATCATCGTCTGCCTTGCACACTAAGCAATCCTAGTTTAAGTCTAACATTAACTCTATTTAACTAAGTACAACTAAACCCCTATACATAGACTAAATTACACTTTAGCCTACTCAGAATTGCTACTATATCATAACAATTTCCACTTTAGTAGTGATTCTTAGTCGATACTAATACTCAACATCTTCATCCAATGTTGGATTCTCGAACCAGAGACCACCTTGTTAACGACGCATTGTATCTTGGTAAACATCCAAGCTAGCTTAGATCCCCTGCGCATTCTTTCTTTTAATAACATTACCCTCTACACCATCTTCACAAGGTACTCCGGTTTCCATAATGTTTTCCTCATCTTTGCACCAAGGTGTACATGCTCATTTACCAAGCAGTTTGCGTTTGTCTTTTCTTCAAGTTGTTTAACCTCCAACTATCTTTGAGCCGCTACATCATCATCGTTACTATCCTGAATAACCTCAGCTTCATGAATTTCTAAAGCTCCCTGCAGTTCCACCCCAAACTAAACACACTTTTGAACATGTATTCCATGGAATCTTGTTTTAACACCAGGACCAAGTTTCTTGAAACCAACTTGTTTAGAACCTTCATGCTTTTGTACAACATTGCCATCGAGCTTTTCGATGTTAAACAGAATACTTGTACTAGTCGTTCTTCTTCAACCTTGTTAAAAACCTTGTCTAGTTGTTTCTTAACCAACTTTACCAACAAGTCTCAAAAGTCATGTGCTGTAAACCACACTTCTTGAAATATTGATCTACTAACATTTAGAAAACCCTAAAGTTTCGATCTTTCAACTTAAGTCTACAAAATCTGTACTCCAAACAATCACTTTTCTTGAATCCTCAAGAAACAACTAAAACCTTGCTTGTCTTCCAAGTTACCACCAAGACTCAATCTTCAAGAAAACCGCGGGAACCTTCAAACTCGATTTATCAATCCCTCTTATAGCAAAAAAAAGCTTTGAAGCTTCTTAACCTTCAAGATTGATTTTCAACAAGGAACTTTAAATCGTTAACCTTTTGATGCCTTTAAACCCTTTGTCAAAACCGTTTGTAACCGATATCTTGATCTCCAAGTATACCCTTGGAATTGATGTTCTTG
The DNA here is from genome assembly GCA_030686995.1 of Artemisia argyi. Lineage (NCBI taxonomy): Eukaryota > Viridiplantae > Streptophyta > Magnoliopsida > Asterales > Asteraceae > Artemisia > Artemisia argyi. The sequence goes on along the minus strand of CM060695.1, from coordinate 136,590,456 downwards.
CACCTCAAGAAACCCTTGAGAAAACTTAACTTACTCCGCAAGTTTCCTTTTAATCGACCTAGCTTCAGACACCTTACATCAATACAACAATTGCAAAACAATAACCGAAAAACAACACAAAAACCAGATAGCCAAGTTCGACAGGTTGTATCTCCCTAGTGAATGCTCTGATGCAAGATCCCTCAGGTGAGAACCTAGATCTATATGTCTTAAACCTATATTTCTTATTTTGTAGAAATCCAACGGTTAACGAACCTACAGTGTCAATTCTACCATAGTTGCAGAAACCGATGAACCAAACAAAATTTATTTTTTTCTCTCGTTTTGGCTCTCCCCTTGTTGTGTGTTTCCTTCTTTTCGAACAAGGCCCCGATAGCAATTTTTGGTTAAAACCTACAACAAACCTAAAGCTTAGCGCGTAATTGATCAAAGTTCCAACAAGAAAAGTCAACACATCAAGATCACAAGATAATTGACAAAAGAAAAAACAACATGCACACGGTATATAGTTTGGAACCCCCTTTATTATTAACCAATAAAAAGGCTTTCATCGAGATAAGAAGTCTCACCGCTATTTATAGAGATGGTGGGGTACAATCCCTATGAAATTAGAATTTCATAGTATCCTTGCTTGCTTTGTAGACCAAGCAATTCTAGTTTAAGTTTAACCCTAACTCTATTTAACTAAGTACAATTAAATCTCTATATATAGACTAATTATACTTTAGCTTACTAAGAATTGCTACTATATCATTATACTTCGTAACATATATAACCTTCTCAATAGATTTAATATTCTAAGATTTTTAGTCTAGTCCGAGCTTTCATGATCTAGTCGCTCAAAATAATAGATTATGTTATTCAGCTGAGCCTGATTGTGGACTTAGTATCTATTACTTGTTACTTTGCTAGGATTTTTTTTATCTCATGTAATTTATATATATTTTAGCTTAATAATATACAATTATTTTGATAGATTATGTTTAAGGTGTTTGATTTATGTGTAGAACTTGATTATGCAATTTATATATATTGTAGCTTAATAATATGCAAATGCCGCCGCCAAATGCACGGCCATCGATGGGTTGCGCCATTTTCTACATGACTGGAGTCACGCACACCATTTGCGTTTCTTATTCTTTTTTATTTTTTTGTGTGTATTTTTGTGTGTTTTATGCATCACTGTGTGTGTGGATGGCGATGAACAGTAGGGTTAACGATAACTAATTTTGTTTGGGCCTAAATAGTATACGAAATTTGGGCTTATATCAATTTGTACTAGTTTTGTTTATAGTGTTTGTTTATTTTAATTTATGTTTGGGCTTATATCAATGTTTGTTGAATGTGCTACTATTTGACATACAAATTTATTACTAATTTTGTTTGTGATGGTTGTTTATTTTCGTACTTTGTTTGTTTTTCGTATTTTAATTTTTATTTTTATTTTATGAATGAAATTTAGTTTGTTTGAAAAAAATGATGGGGCCTAAAAACTAAGAAATGACATGCAAACGGTATGTGATATGGTAGGGGGTATTTTTTGTGTGTAAATGTGAAATGTGAAATGTGAAAAGCTGAAGTAACGCTAATTTGACACAAACGGTACACAAACAGCTTGTGACGATACCCCTTCCTCTAATGTATAAAAATCTCTACGCAATTCTTTCGTTGCAATTAATTGCTTCCAAGGGTGAAACTGTAGAAGTATCTACGGACTGACAAACAACGTGAGTAATGATAGAGGGACATGCTTCATATAATTAGGGAATTGATATTCACTTCACAAAATTGATGCACACATAACAATATTACATTAAAAATGCATATGTTACATCATGATATGTGCATAATTATGGTGTGTACATCAATATACATGGTATGAGTATCACTCCCTAAATAATTAATTTCTCTTTCATAACTCTTACAAGTGATATTTTTTAGAACAGCACCACACTTGAAATTCGACCCCCCGAGTTAAACCATCCAAACGGACAGGCTCCGGGACCAGAACCATTAGGAGAGACTCGCGAAGGGAAATCCCTAGAACTCTCAGCTTCTCAATAAGAGGAAAATAGGGATTTTCTTTGTCACTTGCGAAGCTCGAACCCCATGTATACCTCTCTCCAAACTGCAAAAGAAATTCAGATGACCAACTGAGTAAGGGGTTGTTTCTTTTTTTCCTTAGCTAAGGATTCATATGGGTCCCACTTTCATATAAGCATCTTAATTGGGAGGAGATGATAAATTAACTCTTGTGGATATAGACCATTTAAGAGACTTTTGTGGGTCCCATCTAAAAAGTAATAATATTAAATAGCATCTCTTAGCTAAGGGAAAAAAGAAACACCCTAACATATTATTAGGGATTAGTTCTAGTCATGCGTATGATTTTCCGACATGATATTGTCTTTTCTGTTGTGCTTTAAAATCCGAGCTTGCAAAACCAACATTTTCCACAGTTTTCATGTGCCTGTAATCTTTTTTAGTTCAAAGCTCGTCTCGCATTTCCTACACGAGAAATTCAGACCTCCGATGACTTGCATGTTACCATTTCAACATGCTGTAATTTAATCAATTAACCTGATAATGTATCTTTGTTGACATTGACTTAAAAAGAATGTAAGCGGGGACTGAGAGAAGAAATATTTTTGGTCTACGGTCAATTCTCACTAACTCCTCTTTCTAAGAAAAGAGAGAAAATGACCTTCAAAAGAATAATTGTGTCGATGGAACCTTCTGTACTAACAATGACTAGTTTACTACAAATTGCATAGATTAATGATTGCATCTACTATTTAAGTATTTAACATTTATAATTTAAAATAATTGTTTTAGTCCAGATATCTAATTTTTCCGGAACAAAATAAATTGTCTTTTTGCTAGATAAAAACAGAATAATTGTCTTAATTTTGTTAGTTACGATAATAGAAGATGTTCAAAGTATTGTTACATGTGTAACACAAAAGATTCGTGTCTTAATATTACTCTATGTTGTGTGAAGCTTTTCAATCAAAAAATTGTGAGTTCAAGTCATGTTTTTTTATATGTGAGATAATTTGTAATTTATATATTGTAAGATAAATAGTTGATATTCAAAAAGTAAATAAAAGTTCAAATTGTAGCATGTGTAATAGTGAATTATCGAAAAATGCTACAGAGGTTAAAAAACTTAAAAGGCATCCACGGGCAGTATTGATTTTCACATATATATATATATATATATATATATATATATATATATATATATATATATATATATATATATATATATACGAGCGGGGGTACCCGCGCGTTGCTGCGGGAATGTTGTGTTTATTCCAAATTATTTTTATTATTTTTAATTTTTTTTAGGGACTAAATTTGCAAAAGATCGCTAACGGGGGACTAACGGTGCAATTTATAGCTAACGTGAGGAACTAAAAGTGTAAAATCGTTAGCTACAGTACACATACTATTACAAACTGATTTTTACTGTAGCAGTTACTGTTTTGTACTGTAGCAACGTTATTTTCAGTTTTAGTCCCTTAACGTGGCGTTCTTTGCAAAGTTAGTCCTTAGGGACTAACGGTGAAAAAAAGTTAACCTTAGGGGCTGTTTATGTTTATTATTTGTACAGAAAAAGCCCCTGAAGTTACTGTTCCTTTTCAAATTTAATCCACATTTGTTAGATAACGGTCGTTAAGGACTAACTTCACAATTGATCGCTAACCTCAGGGGCTAAAATTGGCAAACACGAAACTTGCAAAGTTACTGTTGCTACAATAACAATTACGCCTTTTAGTATATATATATATATATATATATATATATATATATATATATATATATATATATATATATATATATATATATATATATATATATATGTATAGTTTATCTTTATTTTCAGAACCCTGTTAAGTGCGGGAACTGCGAAAACTCTAATTTTGCATTAGAAAACATGCATGTTCATATAAAAATGTATGTTTTTTTACATACACCTTAATACACATAATACATGTTTATATAAAAACCTGTTAAGTGCAATAGATCAATGCAAAATGGTTTTATTTTTAGAACCATGTTAAATGCGGGAACTGCGAGAACTCCAATTATGTATTAGAAAACATGCATGTTCATATAAAACATGTATGTTTTCTTACATACACCTTAATACGCAGGCATGTGTATGTAGGAAAAATACATGTTTTATATGAACATGCATGTTTTCTAATGCAAAATTAGAGTTCTCGCAGTTCCCGCACTTAACAGGGTTCTGAAAATAAAGCCCCATATATATATATATATATATATATATATATATATATATATATATATATATATATATATATATATATATATATATATATATATATTTGAAAATTTCTGAAACTTAGGAAAAGTTTTTTATGTTGTTTATTTTTTATTTTTTTTTTTAACTTAAGTTTTCTCAAAAGGGACTTTTGAGGAATGACTTGAACTAAACTCCCAATCATACCATTGAAGTATTTAATGATAAAAAGGATTAGTCAGGTGATTAGACACGTGCACAAAAAATAAAAATAATAAAAAAATAATAATTTCATTTTTCCCATTAGAATGAAAGATTTTTTTAAGCGATCACTTGAGTTCCTCAAATCTCTACTAAATGACTTACTCAAGTTTCCTCTTCAAATCATTTAAAAATTTAAATTGCGAAAGTACAAAATAAAAGCTTTTTATTTATTTTTTTCATTGGAGTTAATATTGTGATAAGAGTGCTCGGTGCAACAGTTATACGCTCATTATAGGGCAAAGTTGGGTTCTATAACACGGTACGTGATATAGGAGCGGAAGTTACGTGCACGCAAGATTTTTATTATTTTTTTTAATGGTGTTTTTGAGATTTTGTGTTATAAAAATTTTATATGATAAAAGCTGATGTGACACTTTTATAACTTGCCCTATAACCTGAGTTGCACCTGGCACTCTAATAAATACAAGATAACGGAAATATGAGATGAAACGAAGAAAGTCGCAAAATTTTGGTCTATGATAAAGTTTTCTTTACAAACAAAGCATATAACAAAATTGACACTCTAAAGTTTATAATTTTACCTTTTTACATTTTAGTAAATGTACACTAAAAGAATTCCTCATCACCAATGTTTTGAAAATTGGGTCTTTAGTCGACTCGGTCGAGTTACTGAGTCACCGATTCGACTACCGGATCGACCCGGTTTTCTATTTAAAAAAAACTATTTTTCTCAACAATACGATATATATATATATATATATATATATATATATATATATATATATATATATATATATATATATATATATATATATATATATATATATATATATTAATAATAAATAAATAAATAAATATAAATATATATATATATATATATATATATATATATATATATATATATATATATATTAATAATAAATAAATAAATAAACAAGAAAACCAAACCCGGTTGGGCTTCGAGAATCGGGTTAGCCCGGGTCACTTAAAACTCGGTGGGTCTAACTGGGTTTCGAGAAATAAAAACCGAGTTTAATATAACCCGTTTTTTGCCAGAACTGGTTCAACCGGTTAACCCAATCGGGTCGAAGCGGTTACAAAACATTGCTCATCACTACTATCTCTCGAGTACTTAGAATAATTATACAAACAGCCCTAGCCCTTGAGTATTTAAGGGTCATTTTAGTAGAGATACTTGCTCGCAGATACCCTCGTGTTACAGCAACGAGTATCCTGTAATTTGTGATAAATGTTTTTCATTTTATTTTTTCTGTTACAATAATACTATGTTTTTTATTTTATTTTATCTATTACAATAATATTAAACTAATTCATATGTAATTGCATAGTACTCGCCGATGATTTCATATAAAGGTAGAAGTACTGATAATTGGTTAGATTTTATTGTCAATAGGTATTACAATCATTTTTATTATTTGCAAATAGATTTTTTTTAGTTCTTGTTTCAAGATAAGATTTGGACCTTTTACATTATTTATTTTGATGATTGTTAATGTGGAGTGAATTTATTTTGTAGCACTTTAATAAGAAAAATAATTTACGACTTTTAGTAATTATATTACATTGAAATAATTTATTGTGAATAAAAAATAAATGTAATATGCTTTAATTGTATTACTTAAATTTTAATTATTATTTTGGTTTTTATGTTGACTTTAAAAAAAAGGTTGACTATAGCTTGGAAGAAATTTTTTTGTGTTAAATTTGTTTGGACAGCACGCTTATTGATTTGTATTGCTTAAAAATGTCTTAACATATTTAATGGGAGGTGATTTGTACATTATATTTTAATTTACACACTCATGTACAAAATAGATATCGTAGATAATGTACAAGTGTGTAATGCATGAAGTTATGTGATTCAATAAAAAATATGAGCGTGTAAATAAATGGGGCAATTGCATATATACCCACTAAAAGTTGCATATTTGCATATATACCCAAAACATGCTTAAATTACATTGTACATTATGCATTGAAAACTAGTATTTTGGGGAAATATGCAAGTTTTTGAGTTTTAGTGGGTATATATGCAATTCCCCCTAAATAAATTGAATGAACTCCCTCGGCCATAGTTTAGATATTTAAAAGGTTGAGATATTTTAAAACTTTGTAGTTTAATCATAAACTCCTGCAATTCCCCCTAAATAAATTGAATGAACTCCCTCGGCCATAGTTTAGATATTTAAAAGGTTGAGATATTTTAAAACTTTGTAGTTTAATCATAAACTCCTTGGTCATTAACACAACTTTACATAGTGTAACATAACTTTTGTAAAGATGGGTTTTTATTCTCATAGATGACCACTTTTCATGACCCATGAGCACTCTTTCTTTCTCTATATAATAATTGTTACACAAAAATCCAAACCCAGTAGAAGAAAAAGATGTTAAAAAAATTGGTAAATGCACTTCATTCACTTTTGGGTCAATGCTTTTCTGGCGAACCACAAACCACCACCACCACCACAGGTGATCATTCATTTGGCCACCATGGTGTTTCTTCATCCACTGTTGGTGTTTCAGCCCTTGCTCAACACCTCTATCACTTTGAAATCACCTCTCAGGTACACAAATTCCGTTAACATCAAGTTAGTATAAATGGGTTATGTTTATTTATTTCGTGTTCGCGAGTTGAAAAGAAATAAATGAAAAATGAAAGGGAAAGTTGAAGAGTCTATAATTATCTGGATGGTGTAAAATGGTGAGATATAAAAGGTTTTTGCTAAAAAAAAGTAGGTAGATAATCACTATAAATGATAATCTCAAATCGGTGACGAGTGATACTAGTTGCATGCATGATTGTATAAATTTATGACTTGTTTAATTGATATATGTATATGTATAGGTTCCAGAAGGTCTGAGTAGACATGTGATTTCATCAAGAAAAGCTCAGTCTAACTGGTAAAATTTCCAACTATTACTTTACTATATTTGCACTTCACTTTTTTACTCTTCAACAATAAAGATAAAAACTCATTCTATTTAAGAACTAGGGGTGACAAAGATTCATGATCAGCCACGAAAATAAACAGGTTAGAGTTGGGTTAAAATAGGTTTCGGGTCGTGTTCAGGTCAACCAATCTACCCACTTAATGAATGAGTCATGTTTAAGTTGGTTACAAGTTCACCCACCAGCCGGTTTAAGTTTTATAGAAACTGAATGTATAATGGCTTGACTGTCATGTCGTGTTTGAGTTATACGTATACCGGTATGTGAGTTAGGTTTCGCAAGTCCGTCTGTGAGACTTAAACAGGTCGTTTTTGGGTTAGGTTATACCAACCTGAACCTGACCCAAATTGCCACCAGTGACAACTGCAGTAAGTATTACCCTTTTGACTTTTCAAGATCAAAATTGACCTCTAGTTTCAAATCTGAGGTATATAATTCTTCATTGTTTGTAGTTGGTTTTTTTGACGCTTAAAAGAAATGAATTGAAGGTATAGGAAACTAGCAAAGGCATGGAGGGAATCAAAACCTCCACCAAACACACCTGAAGAGGCTTCTAGACTTGTAATCCTCACTCTACAGAAACACAAACAACCCGATGTGGAGGGCTTATTGGCGTTTTACGGTCTCCCTATTATTTATTTGTTTGATGAGCTCACAACCACTGAATCTCCACAAGCAGACGGGCTCAAGTTTAAGTTGCACACACTTCCTGTAAGAAAACTAGTACTTACTATAACTATACTCACACCTATAACTCGATGTAATTGTAGCTTTAAATATTCACTTGATTGAAAAAGGTGGATGGAAAGACAGTACCAGATGGGGATGGTCTAAATGTCTATGTTAGTGCCTCAGATGCTCGTGAATCATCACAACTTCCTCAAGAGGTACTAATGGCTGTGATTGAACGCAATGAAGCACGTGCTGTGAGAAACTACTCTAAAGCAGACGCACTACAGAAGCAAATCAATGATGCAGGCTATCGGTATAACTCATGAATATAGGATTGTGATAATACTCTAGTTTTTAAATGTATTTTGAGTTTATACAACTTGTTGTCACAGGGTACTAAACATCAATGACGAAGAAATTCTAGCACGAAGGTACCGGATTAGACTAAGGTATTTTTCTTGTTTGTATACTTTGTGCCATAAGATTAGTTTCTATGAGCCTAGATCGCTGGGTTGGGAAACGGGTCAAATGATTTTGGGTCAAGCCCGTTCAGGCTGGCCACCCTCCATTTTCCTTTTTCTTGTAAGATTACATAATAATTTGTATATTAAAGGAACTTATATAAATGAAATTTGATAATTTATTACGAGTCACTACAACAACAACAACGACGACGACACCCAATCCGCCGGGGCGGGGTACGGGGGAGGTAGAATGTAGACAGATTATACCCCTACCCTTGGGTAAACCCGAGAGTAGGAAGACTGCTTCAGGAAGACCTCCGGCAAGTGTATGACTGTATGAGTGAGAGTAAACGCGCTCAAATATATGTGAATGTGATGCATGGCAAGGGAAGATAACTAAGCATATGGCAAATAAACTATGTAAACAAAAAATACAGTAGACAAATATCATCATGTGTTAAAAACACAGTATACAACCCATGAAAGTATATGAGATAATAATGCATACGACCAAGTGCTCAAGAAAACCCACAACAAGATCAAAGAAAAGGCAAGAAGCATGTACAAACAAGGCAAACATAAGCATATAAGCAAGGTAGCCTGGTAACATTAGAGCATAAGCGCAAGCAGAGAAAATGGCATAAGAGCAAAAATAAATATAAGAACCTACGGGGCAGCTAAGCTTTCTTTGGGTACACTACACATTTCATTAAGTCTGTGATTGGTGGTCTAATATGAGTGAATGGAAACAGGGGAATTGATGCACCTGAAAATGCACAGCCGTACGGGAAAGAAGCAAAGGATGAGTTGGTGAAAATAGTCAACGGCAAGTGTGTGACAATTTGGGTATTTGATGAAGATCAGTATGGACGTTGTGTTGGAGATGTCTACTGTAATGGCATTTTGGTACAGGTATTTTTGCTCAAATTTACTAACAAACATAAATATGCATGCAGCTAATTATATTTAAATTTGATACCACAGAAAAGAATGTTGAGGAAAGGACTTGCATGGCACTACACTGCCTATGACAAACGGCCCGAATTTCAGCAGGTGATTCATTACTTAGTTTTTGTTATGTGATTTTTTGCTAAGAACAATCATTTTTTTATTTGTGTGTGATGTGAAACTGGATGAATCTGTTTCATATCAGTGGGAGAAAGAGGCGAGAGCCAAGAGAATTGGTTTGTGGGCATTATCGGATCCTGAGAAGCCATGGGAATGGAGGAAGAACAATCGTCAACACAGATATTAAACCAAGTAAATGGGGTGTAAAAATAACTATGTTGATGACCGAACTGTTAAGATTACATTATCCTTTACATGTATGTCCTATTGATAACCTGTAAATGCTTGCTGTAGAGTTGTATGTATGAACCCTTTAGATTGGGATGCCAGTTGGCAAAGTAAGTACTCCGTATAACTCTGTTGCTGTAAAGGCATCAATCGGGATTTTATTATCACAAAACTGTTAGCTTTTTCGTCAATATTGTTTGATGTATTTTTTCTAGGATTTTAATAAGAACCCTATAAGTACTTTCCCTATTAATATTTGGTTAGTTTATGTTATTATAATTTCTTAATGAACAAGTTAAGTATATGATATCTTTTTATTATATACTAGAAGTATACCCGCGCAAAGCGCGGTATATAGCGGCAAATAATTATACTTGTGAAATCGTGATTCTGATTCTCCTTTCATGCAAAGCGTGTGTTTTGAAATATATATATTTTTTTAATTAATATAGTGTGTGTTTTTTAAAAGTTATCAAGTTTAAAATTGATCAAGTTTAAGGTGTGTTAAAGGATATTTAATGATAACTTAGGCAAATTAAATTAATTAAAATTTTTTAGATTCAAAATTTCTATATTTCAAAAATGTTTATTCACTCTTTATAAATAGTATTAGCTTCAAGACCCGCCCGATGAGTGAGCTAACTCCATAATTTAATTTTAATTAATATTAGACGATTAATTTTTAAATTTGATTATCATCTACATATTATAAAGCATGAATGACTACTATAAATAGAATACTTAAAATTAAGCATTACACATTTCAATGCTAAAAGTACAAGTGATTCAAGACAATTAGACATTTAATACAATTAATGAGATATAATTAGACATATACAAGTTTAGTAGCTTCATGTACACACCACTTTGTTTTTGCCATTAAAGTTTAAAATTAATGACTTAAAATTGAATTATGTACATTAAATACAATTAATTAAATAGTCAATAAATACAATTAATACACTTATTAAAACACCTCTTACATAAGAAATACAAATTATCAAGCATATTGTACAACCAACTTAAACACAATTCCTGCATTAAATGTCACTAATACAAATAATAAAGCATATTATACAAATTTTTAAGCCCGAACGGGCAATGGGCCAAATGGGCTCGAGCCCGAACGGGCACGGGTCAAACGGGCTCGAGCCCGAACGGACACGAGCCAACGGGCTCGAGCCCGAACGGACACGAGCTAAAAGAAATTTTTAATATCCGTAAATTTATTATCAAAAATATATAATAAACTAAAATATGTTCACATATTGTACAAACCAAACAAACTACTAAACAAAAACATAAAATAAATAATAAATAAAATAATACAAACTAAGCAAAATTTCATCAAACTTTTGCCATAAAAAACTAATCAGTAAAACTATTGCCAAAAAACGTACAAATAAAATAAATTATTTACCGAAAAAATTAAATTACAGAGTGCCCGCAGCTGCATCGCACGGGGACTCTGCTAGTCTCTAAAAAGCATAACAAATATTTATTGAATCACACAAATACATAAGAATAAAAAAAATGTGTAATAATAGAAAACCTTGTACCATACCCAAAAAATGTAAATGTTCAAAGACTACGATATACTTACTTATATATACAACATTGGTGGTTTCACGTGTATAACATTTTTTTATTTATTTATTTATTTATTTATTTTTATTTATTTTTTTTTTTAATGTATGTAACATTCTTTTTTTTACGATTAGTCATTAGCCACAGACTATTATTTCATTCATATGACATAATAATTATTTCGATTCATTTGCGTCCGTCACTGAAAGAGTAACACATACTTGTCAGAAGCATAATTCATGTAGAAAATTAGAAGGGGTTGAATAGTTTTACGTATTTTTAATTTTATAAAAACTTTGTTTCAAAAATTTTGATTCGAGTTTATGTGAAATCTACTCTTGTACAATATAAACAAATATATATATAAACTAAATAACAAAGTAAGTAAAGTAGTAAATACGAGATGGAAAGATCGAACCGCGAGACAAGAGATTTATAGTGGTTCGGCTACAAGGACACCTTCTTTGCCCTACTCCACTCCCCGAGCACCTAACACAAGAGTTTTCTTACTATGTTAACAAGCTCCCTTATGGCGGAGAAAACCTTACACACCAATTATCACACCACAACTTTGTCACACCTTTTTCACAACTTCTACACAACTTCTTAACACATAACCACTACTTAATCACACCACTATTTCTTCACGCCACTATCTCTTCACAACTTCTCTACCTACACACCTTACTAGCCTAATTCCTTATGCTTACACTTATCTAACTAATATTCATAACTTATACACAAGTGGATGAATAATATACAAATGATGATACATAAACAACTTAGATGTTGAGATCACACTTAAGTTGTAATACTTCTTGTCTTGATAGATAGAAGTATTCTTCTCTTGCACTTGAATGGATGAAACTTAAATCACTTGGAAACAAAAGCTTAAGATTATATATGATCAAAGGAGAATAGAGAGGAGATTTAGATCAGAAAGTTTGGAGTGCAAAAGGTGAGGTAAAAATGCGGAGAATGTCCAGTATTTATAGGCAAAGCTGGGAGGAATCTGGAGCGTGCCGATCCCCTTAATTAGGGTGCCGGTCCCCTTAATTATTAAGGGAACCGCCTAGTAAATTAAGGGGCCACCCTCCAGAGACGTTGCCCAGTTTTGTTTTTTTGTGAGGAAGGTTTTTCTGGACCATTTTTCCCATTTTTGGTTGAAAATTTGAATTTATATATTTATAATGATTTAAATATATTATTTTATTTTCAAAAATGATTTTGTAAAAGATATAAAATATTTTGTGACATTTTATAAAAATTCTAGTGTTTAAGAAAAATGTTCATTTGATCATAGACTGCAATAAACACTTTGTTTATTCATACATTAAGTGATTTGGATGCAAGGTAAGTGAATATTTATCACTAAATACTTGTTTACGTCATAATTTTCACTTCAATGGGTTTATGTTTTGTGATTATCAAAACATAAAGATATCGATAAGTGTTAATAATGTTTTAGGCATTATTTATATCAACAATCTCCCTCTTTTTGATGATTACAAAACCCTAAACTCATTACGTCTAAAAATTAATTTTTAGACAAGTATTTAGTGAGTTTATATTCATTTCTTCCCCTTTTTGTAGAATCAAAAAGGTTATGCCGACTAGCTTCATAAATTAAGTTTGACGGGTAGAAAGCTCCCCCTTGATGTGTGCTCCTCCTCATTCGAGGGCACTAAGGAATCGTGCTATGGAATGCTTGGCTACAAAAACATGCTAAGAGTACAAGGCATATATATGCAAAGCAAGAATAAAGCAACCATAGACAACAAATTCATTCAAGCATTTAAGATGGTCATATAAAATATATGAGCATCATTACATCATTCAATATGCTTGAAGCATATTGATTACAATAAAAGAAAAGAAACAAAATAGTCCTAAATTGCCAAAGAAAGCTTCTTGGACTTGCTTACAACACATGGTTGAATGGGTTTATTTGTTAGAGGGGAACATAAGCATAAAGCTTAGTTGTTTGATGGAGAAGGGTATGGAGTAGGGTATGGAGCGGAAGAGGTGGATCTCACAATGTTGTATCATGTTAAGGGAGGTATTGGATGAGGACGAGTTAGAAGATATTCGATCTAAGAAATATCTTCGCTCAAGTAGCGGATTGCAACAAGGGCAATAGTGGGTGTGGTTTGTAACTTGATCCAAGTTGAGATAGTGGGGTAAGCAATTTGCATATGGTGATGATGGAGGTTGCCCATTGTTGCGTTGTGCAAGATGCATAGCAAGGAGATCACTTAGGTCATGGATTTGGTTGATTTCTTCACGGAATTTTTGCTTTTCCGTGGCAATGTGGAGTGAGTCATTTGTTTGGTATGGATGAATAGGGTTTTTGTAGTTGGAAGTGAAGTTGTTAGAGGTGTAGTTTGATGGTTGACCAAATTGATATGGATCATTGTAGTTGGTTTGAGGTTGAGATGTGTAGCTTGGAATGAAGGAGGATGTTTGGCCAATGTTGTATGGTTTGTAAGTGGATCAAAGGAATGTCCTTGTGGGTTTGGATTATAGTTTGGGAAGTAAGTGGTTGGAGGTGTTGATTTATTACCAATTTCATTGGTTGCGATGGACTTGTTTCGAGGGTTTTTTCTTCGCCAAATGGGTTTTTCGGTCATCCTTGCTAGCCTTGAGGCTTTTGATTTTGGTTTGTTTGGAGAGGCCATGATGTGATGAGTTGAGAGTTTGAGGAATGGAGTATTTATAGTGTGAGATTTATGTGATTAGGGATGGTTAATGTTTGTTTGAGAGATTAGGATAAAATATGTTTGTGAATTTTGGGAAGTGTAGGGTAAAATGGGCTAAAAAGCAGAAAAAGATTATGTAAACTCGACCTTTAGATGGTCGGTCCCCTTAATAATTAAGGGGGCCGCCTTATGAATTACGGGGGCCGCCCATCTGGTGGTTCCCAGTTTACCAGAATAGGGTTTTTGGCAGAAAATTGTAGAAAAGGTTTTGTTTTTAGGTTGGTTTCAAGCAAGCTCAACTCTTTTTGGCAATTTAGTATGTAATATAATTATAACTAAGCATGCATGCAAAAACAGCTAAGTGATAGATCAAATGAGCAAGTCAGTCTTCCTAGTAGAACTATCTTAGAGCAAGGGCAAAGGCAACTAGTGAGTGAGAAACTAGTGATGGAACAAATGTGACAATGATATTCTTGACTTTGTCCTAGTGTGTGCCTATATGCAACAAATGTGGAGATGTGATTGCTTCGAATTCTAATGCAAAAGTGAACATATCCTTAGAAGCAATCCAAATTCTCCTTGATTCAATTTTGCTCAATTCATGAATTTCAAAGGTATACATTAGATTATATATTTTGAAAATTCATGTGAGATTTCATGCATGATTTTAAAGAATGTTTTTAGCATTATTCAACAATGCAAGAAGAATGGTTTTCATGTATTTCCTAGAAGTGAGAATTGTTTAACTAAAGTAGATTGGGTTTTGTACAAATGTTTATGCAATAGAATGTTGTTTCCCAATCTTCAATTTTGTGCGAAATAGATTCCTAGACTCAGATGCGAAGAGAAGAAAAAGAAAATAGATTTTATGCAATAAATAAGTAATGTAAATGCAATAAAATTTAGTGAATTTGTTCCATCATTCCTAATCCTAAACGCAAGTGGTTAAATAGTTCACGCTTAAAGGGTTTAGTGAATATATCCGCAATTTTATCTTCCGATGCAACTTTTTCTATAGTTATGTTTCCTTTTTGTACACTATCGCGAAGGAAGTGGTGACATATTTTTATATGTTTAGTCCTAGAGTGTTGAACGGGATTCTTACTTAAATATATAGCACCTTTGTTATCGCACATAATAGGGATATTTTCTAACCTAACGCCATAGTCTACGAGAGCTTGTTTCATCCATAATGCTTGTTGACATGCCTTTCCAGCGCTTACATATTCGGCTTCGGTGGTAGAGATAGCAAGAGCGGTTTGCTTTTTCGAAAACCAAGATGTTAAACAACATCCCATAAACGTGCAAATACCGCTAGTGCTTTTTCTATCCACGTAGTCTCCCGCATGATCCTAATCCGCATAGACGACGGTTTCTATGCTGGATCCCTTAGGATACCATAATCCTAAGTGTACAGTGCCTTTAATGTATCGGAAGATGCGCTTAACCGCTTCTAGGTGAGAGGTTTTGGGATCCTCTTGAAAGCGGGCACAAGGCAAACACTAAACATGATGTTGGTGTTGGAATTATATATAACATGACATGCATAAATATAAACAATTAACATCAAGTAAACACATGCGGAAGCGTTATAACAAGATCATATAACATGTAATTAATTAATCAATAATAAATAGTAAACTCACCTTTGTGATTCTAGCCCGAACAAGAATCAATCAAAGCAAATCTTCAAATAATGAACCCTAATTAGGGTTTATGTGGATTATAAGAATAACCCCTTACCTTTTTGTTATTCAATCCAAGATATAACCAATAGTGTGGTTATATCACGTTCTTGTACACACGTATTAATTCAAGTAAAAGATTATGCAAGTAATTTAAACACAAAACAATTTGAGCTTTATAAAAATTGAATCCCTTATGAGAGGGTTTGATGGATCGATTTTAGGGACAAGAAAAGAAGGAGAGAAAAACACCAAGAACTATGTGTACAAGAGAGATATGTAACAATGAATCCTTGGCTTTGTTTATATAGTAGAGTTAACTTGGATTCCAAGGCACAAAGGAGGTGCCCTCCCTTTGGCCGATTGGTTGTGGAACCCTAAAAGGGATTCCGGAACCTTCTTGACTTACCAATTAATCACCAATAAAACTTTCATTTTCTTCCTCTAGCGGTCGTTAGCCATTTTCTATTAAATACTAACGGTCGTTACTCGTTTTGTGTTTATTAATAATTATATATATAACATTTATAAATAATTATTCATTTACTCTTCATATGCAAAGTGTGCAATCCCGTGATCTCGAGTTCGATCATAACATACAACTATTAATTTGTGTTCATAAATCTAACAGTCGGGTCTACTTTCCGTTAAGTATAGTAAACTACCTATCATTCCTCTATACTTAGTATTATCTATGGACTCACCTTCTTCATCCTTTGTGAGTTTCACTTCCGTAGACATTGGTGTTTTCATGGGTTTTGAGTCTTCTAGTCCAAACTTCTTAAGCATTTCCTTAATGTATTTAGATTGGTTAAAGAATATTTCATCTTCTAATTGTTTTATTTGTAATCCCAGGAAGAAGTTTAGTTCACCCATCATACTCATCTCAAACTCATCATGCATGATTTTGGCAAATTCATCACACATTTCTTGACAAGTCGATCCAAATATAATGTCGTCGACATATATTTGAACAATGATGAGATTTGGGTTTTTCTTTTTAGTGAAAAGAGTGTTATCTACCACCCATAGAATAATCATGTTTAATAAGAAATGCTTTTAATCGATCATACCAAGCCTTAGGAGCTTGTTTGAGTCCATATAAAGCTTTCTTGAGTTTATAAACATAATCAGGTTTTGCGAAGTCAATGAATCCTGGAGGCTGTGCCGCATAAACTTCTCATTGATAAAACCGTTAAGGAATGCACTTTTCACTTCCATTTGGAATAACTTACAGTCTAGGGCGCATGCATAGGCAAGTAGTATTCTAATTGATTCTAATCTAGCTACGGGGGCGTAAGTTTTGTCATAATTAATTCCTTCTTGTTGATTATAACCTTGGGCAACTAACCTAGATTTGTTCCTAGTTACTATTCCGTTCTCATCTAACTTATTCCTATATACCCACTTAGTTCCTATGATGGTCATGTTCATTGGATTTGAGACTAATTCCCAAACATCATTCATCTTAAATTGATTTAGTTCTTTTTGCATACCAATAACCCAAGTTTCATCTTTTAAGACTTCATTAATGTTCTTAGGTTCTATTGCTGAGAGGAAACAAAATAAGTTATTTTTATCTTGGGCTTGTGATCTAAGGGTTCTTTGATTAAGGCTTCCTATTATGTTATCTAATGGGTGTGATTTAGATTCCTTAATATTTACTACTTCGTTATCTTCTAGGTCTATAATTTCATTATCATTTCCTAAGGGTTTTGTTTTACTAACCTCAATGGCTTCTTCTTCAACTAAGTCATCATCTTCTAAAGGTAATGTTTTAGAAGGTGGTGGTATTTCATCAAATGTTACATTTAATAATTTTTCTACTTTCATGGTGTGTTTGTTAAGTATTATACATGTTTTACTATTTTGCGAGTAACCTAGAAATATTCCTTCGTATGATTTTGGGTCGAACTTAGTAAGGTAATCCCTAGTATAGCATTTACTTCTGAATACCCTAAAGTAGTTTAAGTTAGGTTTTCTACCTCTTAACAACTCATAAGGAGTTTTTCCTAAAATTCTCCTAATTGAGACTCTATTTATTATATATGTTGATGTATCTACGGCGTGGCACCAAAATTTTTATGGGATGGATTGTTCATTTAGCATTGTTCTATTCATTTCTTGAAGTGACCTATTCTTTCTTTTTACTATACCATTTGATTGAGGAGTACGAGTGTAGCCTCTCGTAATTTTCCCCAACGGTTAGTAATTTCTTACAAGTTATTACGCTATTTAAATACCCACTTTTACGTATGACAAAAATTTTTTTATATATTAGACTTGATATATAAATCACAACGGTAAAATGTGAATTATCTTTTGCTTAGAAACGTTGCTTGCACACAAACCTAGATAATCTAATTATCGCGAATATATATATTTTAAACGTTTATATTTTTATAATATACGTTACGATTAAATACCATACAATATTTATATATTCCCGAAGCTTACGAAAATTCTCGAGACTACTCATTAATATTAATTGATCGTAACCCGACTCTCAAAACACACCAGGTGGGCCCCGTTGACTCATTGGGCCTTAAACCCAACTAATAAACCAACCGGACCCTTCATTTATTTATTTTTTCTTCTTTTTCTGCTGGGCCGAAACCAAGCCAAGCCCAAAAGAGCTTATAAGCCCAAAACGCACCCTCTTTGGTTGTTGTACTCAACCACGACACACCTCCAAAACCCCCTCGTTTCTTTTTATTTTGACACACGACCTAGTTATATCTTTGCACCACTTCATTAACTACCTAGCAAAGAATCATAAATGACCAAATTTGCTCTTTGTCTCACTCGTTTACTGCTCCAAATTCAGCCAAAGTAAAACACAAAAACCATGTACAATGTAAAAACAAATTAGGTCACAAGCCTTCCTTAGCACCACCCAATGTATCCAATGCCTCTTAAGCTAACTCAAATGAACAGGAATGTCAGGAATGAGCAGTATATCTCCCTTACACATGCTAATTGTTACTCTAAATAGATTGGGCAAGAATAGAGGTGCTACTCCACGTTTACAAGCCAACAACACACTTCCATGTTACCTTACACTTATCACAACCTTAGAACTTCCTATATAAGGACCTCATGCAACCTCAATTGATCACACACTCACCAACGATCCAAATATCACAAATATAAGTCGAGGCATACTAGAATTGGGACAGGAAGTTTGGAACGAGTACGAGATGCACAAGTGATCCAAGGAGGAACCTAATAGCTCGTTGTGAACCTTGCTAGGAGTGAACCATTGTACCATTGATCCTACGTACCTACTCGAACCATACGAACCATTTTTACCCCACCTTTTGAGGTGAAGTAAGCCAACTCGAAACCTATTTAATCCTTTATATTTTTCATTTCATTATATTTTGCACGTTTACTTTGATCATTTATTTTGTTATATACAAACGTAACATATATATGTTTTTCCTTCTTTTCATTTTTGGCCACGATAAAAATCGAGTATGATAATGATTTTGAGCTAATAATAACGTATACGTAAATTATATCACACGTTCCATGTATACCTTGACCCATTCGAATAAGCACAAAAACACTTGGAATATTTCTAAGTGTTGGAAAACAATTTCAATATTGATTTTCGTACAAACACTTTGCCTCGTTAATTCTTAATATACGAACGTAACATATTATTATTTTTGGAGACACTAATTATTTGGAACGTTGTCAAACGAGATGTAAAGAGTTTCGAGTCTAAAAATAACGGATACTCAAAGTATTCGACCCCTTTTGGGACCCATTGAACTTTTCGAATAAGGTCTCAACACTTAGAATATTTCTAAGTGTTGAGCAGTTTTCATAATGAGTTTCATACATGAACTTGGCCTCGTTAATTCGAAATGTAAACACACGACCCACACTTTTTATAACTCGACCCCATTGTCACCTTGGTTGACATATTGGAAATGTTTTTCATTCAACCTAGTTGTCACGTTAAACTTATTTGCTCGACCCTTTTTGAAGCTACCAAAAACTGTTTTTCTATAAAAACTAATAAGATAACTCGTGGGCTTGTTAGCCCGTTAAGCTAATTTTGAGTTTATGTGATAAGCTGGTC
This sequence comes from Artemisia argyi, assembly GCA_030686995.1. Lineage (NCBI taxonomy): Eukaryota > Viridiplantae > Streptophyta > Magnoliopsida > Asterales > Asteraceae > Artemisia > Artemisia argyi. The sequence goes on along the minus strand of CM060695.1, from coordinate 136,570,491 downwards.
ACACAAGCTTGTTTGCAACATTTTTGTACTATAAAAATGAGTCCAAGGTCAGGCCCAAAGGTCTCGTAAGCCCAATGGATCTCAAATTATTAACGGGCCTTGTATTAGTCTCGTTAAGGCCCATTTATCAAAATAAGCACTTTATAAGCTAATAAGCAGTTGAATTAAGTTACTTTGAGTATTCTGAGCTTATTGAAAAAGTATAAAAACTAAATTCCAAGTTTGGTGAAATTTGGACTAGATTTGCAAAATTTCTTAAACCGGGGACTAAAAATGCAAAAGTTGTAAACCTTGGGTCAAAACTGTAAATCTGAGTTTTCTGAGTTAAAAACAGTAAATATTGAAACTTGGAGTTGAGAAATGTAAATATTGATACTTTTGGACCTAAAATGTAAATTATATATATTTTGGACTAACGGTGTAAAATATATATCGTTAGGGTTAAAAATGTAAATTTTGGAAACTTAAAGGAATTTTCAGTAAATATTATTTTATAAAAATAATATTAACCTTTTACATATATAAACATATAATTAAACTAAGACTTATATAAACATAAACTTATATATATATATATATATATATATATATATATATATATATATATATATATATATATACGATATATATTCGTAATTATAATTAAACGATATAACGATACATTACTTATTTCTTGTAAAACGATACGTTTATTTTATTTCCGTTATAAAAACTAACTTTATATCAATCATCGATTATTTTATTTACGAGTTATATGTATATATAACTTTGTTTTTGAACTTTAGGCACTTAAACAAACACGAGATTCGTTCGTAACTAAATAACAAGTATTCGCGATAAAACCAGATTTAGACTATCAACTGAAACTTGCATTATCTTTTAGGTTGTGTTGTGTGAAGCCGTTTCCTTGCTTTGTTAAGACTACAATACCACTGTACTACTAAGGTGAGTTCATAGCCCACTCTTTAACTATTTTCCCGTGGGGGAGATACATGCTTAAAACTCGAACACAAGTCTTTTATACCGGGTATTGAAATACCGTCAGGCCAATGTTATTTGCTTAAGTTACTATTGTCAGAAGTCCCTCGATCATGAACCTTAATCACCTGAAGGGTGAACGTAAATAATTGTGGATAGTACTATTAGTGATTGACAATCCTCGTTTGGTTGTTGGAGAAAACACCAGGCGCACTTTATTGTTCTTATAAATAGGTTATTGACAAATACCTATCTTTGGGGGCCTATTACTTACCATCATAATTCACATTTATGATTGGCTGTTAATCGTTGAGTATCATGAGCTTAAGGCAATAACAGGAACATTGATTTTTTTAACATATTGATTGTATGTGATTACAATACATTCTTAACTTGTGATTCAAACTCTTAAACTCAAACCTATGAATATCACTCAACTTTATGTTGACTTTAGCATGTTTATTTCAGGTAACTAAACAAGACGGATCTGGATGGCACGGAGTGGGCAAAAGCATGACAAGGACCATAATAAACTACTTATTTTCCTTCAGAATAAAACATATTCTTAACTTAATAATGTCTTGTATCCCAGATATTTGGTATTTTGAAATAAATTAAACTTTAATACGTCACTTTGTGATGTTTACTATAATTGTGACAAAGATCCTTGAAGTAATACCCCGAAAGTCTTCCGCTGACATGTTAAGTCTTCCGCTGTTATTAACGACTTTTGGGGGTGTTACAGATTGATATTCAGAGCCACGGTTATAGAGAACCAGATGTTTTTAAACATTGGACTATAACTACACTTTAACTGGACCATTTTTACAAAATACCACTTCATGCCCTCCGTGCCTACATTCCAACATCCGGTAGAAAAGTTACTTCTCATTATTTCTTACTTATATAACTTGATATATGTTATGATTATGCTAATAAATATGTTTACTAATCGGGATTATTACAGTACCATGCCTTCCAAACCCAACTTCATTGTTTTGTTATCGGATTCGGAAACTGAGAGCTCTACACCTATTGTACCAACTCCTGCTCCAACTCCTAAGACTGTATCACCTACAACAGACAAGAATAAGGAAAGTCAGCAATCCTTTACTTCACCTCAAGCATCATCTGGTCCAATCAGACGCAGTAAGCAAACTTCTCCATTCCAGCCTTATGAACCAGCCACTGCTGGAAAAGCTCTTTCATATGCTGAAGAAAAAGACATCTGTGATGATACTGAATGGAAAAAGGAAATTGCTCCAGCTGCAGAACCAGTGATACTACCTAGTATATTTTATCAGCAGACTACTACTGTACCAGTGACAATCAACAGTCCACCACCTATGAAAACTCACAGTGCTCCTCTGCCTTATCAACCAAGGAAATACCAGATTCGTTCTACCTCCTCAGATCCTTACTATTATGCAAGAACCAACCATAAGGCTCGTAAGCGGGTCAATGCTCGCAAATGGACATTTCTACTACCAATCCTTAAGTATTGGAGATCACAAGAAGGTACTCCCACCAACAGAGAACTTGGTGAAAGATCATCATTTGCTGCATCCAGGATCCTTCCAGTCACTGGAGAACCCATTCACCATACCATACCACTCTTGGCAGCTAGGTTAGTAAGACATGAAGACAGGTTAGACGCCATAGCCACCTTGGTGAACAACATCCCTAATGAACTGATAGAAGTTATGTCAGCTGAGATAGAACAACTTGTGATGGGACACCTAGAGATGGGAGCCATGATGGAACAACTAAATACCCAATTCGGTGAAGCTATGGAATTCATCGGATTACTTTGTTCTGCTAACACCGTAAACAAGGACATCATGTGTGACATCGATCAAGCTCTCGACACCACAAGAGCCCAAGTCATGTCTCTGCGACGTGAACAACTAGAAACACAAGCTAGGGAGAGAGACCGAGACCAAATCATAGAAACCATGGCCGCCAAAATTCAGGAACTAGAACGTCGTCTTGATGATAACCAAGGAAAACCCTAGAAAGCCATAGATTGTCGACGTAGCCTTACCCACATCACAGTAATAACTTGTATTTGAATGTCCTAGGGATATGTCAACAAGAATAAATAAGTGATGTAAACTCAAAACGACAATCTAATCAATGATGTTATGTTTGCTTTATTTTCATAAGTGTTATGATATCGTATATTGCATCGTGATATATGTGACACTATTATAACTTTGAACCTATTGATGTTACTAAATAGTCTAACACAAGATGGTTATTATGAAAATTCTGAACATATACTCTCATTTTTAGGAATATGGCACCTAAGAGAACCGCGACTGCTACCTCAGTAACAACCATGACCCCGGAAGAAATCCAACAAGCAATCACCAATGGAATCAATGCAGCCTTAGCAGAACAAGCAAATGCTAACGCACAACCGGCAAGAAATGTTGCTCCCGCACCTCGCCAATGTACCTATAAAGATTGTATTTGTTGGATGTTTGCGTGTGATGCGTGGGAATTGCATCAGGCTTTACCTCTCGAGGGATCTCGAGAAGCTCACAACCCCTACCAGGCAGTGTACCTGATCGTTGTAGTATAGTATAGTGACAAGTACCGGGGGATTGATCGTTCAACTTAGGAATAGTGTCGCTAGGATTAGAAAGCCTAAGAATTAGGTCTAGAGGTGAGGGATGATTCTTTTTGTATTTTTATGTTTTTAGAAAAGCAAATAAAAATCTCGGTTGTTAGAAGAGTGGGCGGAATTAGTTGCTAATCAACTAACCCAATGACTAAGATGCAATCAAAATAAAATAACAAAAATGAAAATAAACTAAATTATACTAGTGGTGTGAGCAATATATGGGAGAATTGTGTTTACTTAGATTTCACTACTCCCTAGATATCTTTTACAGGTTAATTACTTGTTACAGTTGCGTGGATGACGGATTGTATTCCTTAATACCATTCATGGGGTGGCGTACTTACTTCCCCAATCCTATAAGCTCCTACTTCACTCCTATGTCGAGCCGGCTAAGAAGCTCCTAATATGGGATCACTAGAATTCGCTCATGCATTAAATACAATCATAAAAACCTAGTACACAACGGTTCATGTTTCTTAAGACGTTCAAGCAAGTTACACAATGGAAATCTGCCAGTTTTCTTAAGCCTAGCATTGAAATCATTCATCCATTACAACTATAAACAAGCAATCAACCTATAATCAACATCTAGGTTTCATTACATCTAAGCAAACACATGAAAGATCTAGCCTAGCATGTTATAATCAAGACAAGCATAAGATATATTCAAACAACACATAGACATATTGAATGAATTGAAAGAAGACTTATCTTAATTGAACATGAAAGGTTTCAAGGGGTGAAAACCCTTGAAAATACTGTTACAAACGACCTAGGGTTTATTAGGTTCGGCCTTAGTATTCTCCACACAAGTTCCTCTTTTTATGAATGAAAAATAGAAAAGTATATATAGATTTTATGAGGTGACGGCGTCAAGAGTAAATTTCTGACGCCGTCATCTCGCCGCTAATAAAGTTCTTGGACTGCCTAGATCTAGGTTTGACGCCATCACATGTAATCCTTCTTCAGGCCGTCACCAAAATAACTCTTGACGCCCTTCTTCTGACGCCTTCAGGTTTTCTCTGGGTCGTCATGGATTTTGCTCTTGACGCCGCCATATTTTCCTTCTTGACGCCATCAGGTACTGTTCCCAGCATGGAAAATTAAGTCTTTGCCGTTTTCTTCACTTTTATGCTCCAAAAACGTCCAAAATGCTTCCTTTTCCAGAATTCACTCCCAAAGTACCTAAAATCACAAAAGGAACGATTTAGGGCAATATTTGATCAAATAAATTCAATTCCGGGCTTAAATGACCCCCTAAAAACGGTTCATTTTTCGCCTCATCAGCGTGTCCTAATCTCCTATGCCACAAAGTGGAGTTCTCATCTAAGGTTGCTAGGCATATCCTATCTTCCGGTTTATTTCTTAGTTTCATAACATATACACCTTCTTTCCTAATTCCTCTACCTATTACTTTTCCATCGTTAACTATTTTGCTATCTTTCTCAGTAAAGGTAACCGTACACTTATTATCGTATATTTGGCCTATACTAAGTATGTTATACGTTAAACAATCTACATGCTCAACATTTTCAATAGTAAGAGAGTCTTGAGAAATCGTACCTTTGCCAATAATTTTTCCACGCAAGTCACTACCGAAGATAACATTACCTCAATTATACGCCTTGTATGAAGAGAACAACTTGCAATTCCCCGTCATGTGTCTCGAGCATCCGCTATCCTTGATCCATTCGTCGGGCTCCAAGTCTATTCCTAGGCATATTTCATCGGTCGTTTTGGCTACAAGACATTTTTCGTCTCTTGGTTTTTCCACTTCTTCTTTCTCACTATCACTCCATGTTCCACTAACGAAGGCGCCTTGATTTTCATAACCCAGTGGCTTTGGACATTCGCCAATGAGATGATTTGGACTTCCACATCTAAAGCACTTTCTTTTCCCGTAGTTATCGCTTCTATTTCTTTAAAATGGTCTTCTTTCGTCTCGTGGTTGTCTTGTGAATCTTCCTCGTCTCTTGAAAAATTTCTTGAATTCTCTTACGGCCATTGCATATTCTTCGTCTTCACTTTCGTCACTTGAATCATCGTCGTCACTAAGTTCCTTTTTGGCTTTTAGCGCAAGAGATTTGATTTTCTCTTTCTTCCCTTTGACCGTTTCCGAATCTCTCTTTATAATTTCTTCATGGACCTTCAAGTTGCCGATAAGCTCATCGAGCGATAACGTCATCAAGTTCTTTGATTCTTCAATTGCCATGACCTTTGCTCTCCATTTTGGATACAATGCCCTAAGAAATTTCCTAACACAATTCTTACTAGAAAAAGTCTCATCAAGTGCTTTTAAACTTGCGATGATAGTGTTAAATTTAGCAAAAGCACTATCTATTGATTCCTCTTTCGGAATCGTAAATTGTTCATATTGTTGCACAAAAAGATCTATTTTGTTGTCTTTGACTTAACTATTACCTTGGTGAGTGATTAGTAGTGAATCCTAAATTTCTTTGGCGGTTTTACACATAAAAATTCTTTCATATTCTTTGCGCGGTAACGCATTATAAATTACCATTTTAGCTTCATTATTTTTTGCTAGTTTCTTTTTCAAATCATCATTTTGTTTTTCAAAAGGTACTATTTCATCCATTTTAGTTTCCGGATTATTTTCAATAGGGGGAAAATCACCAAAGGTAATAACATGCCAAAGATCAAGATCTTTAGATTTCACATAAGTTTCGAATCTATTTTTCCAATATAAAAATCCATCACTTTCGAATAATGGTGGTCTTTGCATAGATTGCCCTTCTAAATATTTTTCAGATTCTATAGATCATTATAAGTTTTAAAATACAATATATTTTAAAAATCTTGTTTGACGTGGCTCCTGATACCAATTGTGAAAAACTAGAAGGGGGGCGGGTTGAATAGTTTTACGTCTTTTTAATTTTATAAAATCTTTGTTTCAAAAATTTTGATTCGAGTTTATGTGAATCTACTCTTGTACAATATAAACAAATATATATAGACTAAATAACAAAGTAAGTAAAGTAGTAAATGAGAGATGGAAAGATCGAACCGCGAGACAAGAGATTTATAGTGGTTCGGCTACAAGGACACCTTCCTTGCCCTACTGCACTCTCCGAGCACCTGACTCGAGAGTTTTCTTCACTATGTCTATAAGCTCCCTTATGGCGGAGAAAACCTTACACACCAATTATCACACCACAACTTCGTCACACCTTTTTCACAACTTCTTCACACCTAACCACTACTTAATCACACCACTATTTCTTCACACCTATACTAGTTTCACACCACTATCTCTTCACAACTTCTCTACCTACACACCTTACTAGCCTAATTCCTTATGATTACACTTATCTAACTAATATTCACAACTTATATACAAATGGATGAATAATATACAAATGATGATATACAAACAACTTAGATGTTGAGGTCACACTTAAGTTGCAATACTTTTTGTCTTGATGGATAGAAGTATTATTCTTTTGCACTTGAATGGATGAAGCTTGAATCACTTGGAAACAAAAGCTTAAGAATATATGATCAAAGGAGAATAGAGAGGAGATTTAGATCAGAAAGTTTGGAGTGCAAAAGGTGAGGTAAAAATGCAGGGAATGTCCAGTATTTATAGGCAAAGCTGGGAGGAATTTGGAGCGTGTCGGTCCCCTTAATTAGGGTGCCGGTCCCCTTAATTATTAAGGGGACCGCCTAGTAAATTAAGGTTACCCAGTTTTGTCTTTTTGTGGGGAAGGTTTTTCTGGACCATTTTTGCCATTTTTTGTTGAAAATTTGAATTCATATATTTATAATGATTTAAACATGTTCTCTTAATTCCAAAAAATAATTTTGTAAAAGATATAAAATGTTTTGTGACATTTTATAAAAAGTCTAGTGTTTAAGAAAAATGTTCCTTTGATCATAGAATGCAATAAACACTTTGTTTATTCATACCTTAAGTGATTTGGATGTAAAGTGAATATATATCACTAAATACTTGTTTACGTCATAATTTTTAGTTCAAGAGGTGCAATCCCCTACAAAGGGGACTAAAAATACAAAGTCTACAAAGGCTAGAAAGCCACTCACCATGTGACAAGTGTCCACCACCCACTCCCTCCCTTTTTTCTTTTTAAATTCGGTTAGGGGGCATTTTGGTCATTTTAACCCGTTTCTTTATTCACCCTAAAACTTCAAACGCAAATATCTTTCAAACGACAAACTTTTACGAAAAACCGATTTCAGCATAATTTTTAAAATTTAATCCTCTTTAATTTGGTATAAATCTTGTTAAATATTTCGAACTTTTTTTTACATATAAAGTGAGTCTTGATTTTCTTTATTTTTTTGTCATTTTCGGCCCTAATTTTTACCCTCATAAATATCGAATCGTTAAAAACTTAAAACATGAAAGTTATAGATTTTTGTTCACTCTTTACAAAGGTTTTTGAATCACTCAAATCTGATCTCATATGAGTAAGATAACACACGTTAAAGATGGTGTTTAACACATATTTGTTGCACACAATGTGTTTGATGAAATGTCTAGCTTATATATTTTGTGTTAAAATTGAGCTAAATGCACTAATTTTTGTTTCTCAGTGCATTATTAATCATTTTATTAATGTAAGACTCAAAAAGTAAAGTTTTTTAATCATTATATTTTTAAAATATACATTAGGTTCATTAGTTAGGTTATTAGGTTCATCAGTTAAGTTACTTTCGTTCATCAGTTTTTATGGTAACATTTTTAACTAATTGATGAACCTAAACACATAACACATGAAAAATAATTATAAGTTCATCAATTAGCCAATAACTGATAAACAAACTGATGAACCTAAAATTAATGAACCTAACTGATGAACCTATAATTATAGGTTCATCAGTTAGTCAATAACTGATAAACTAACTGATGAACCTATAATTAATTAACCAAAAAATCAATGAACCTAACTGATGAACCTATAATTAGTCAATAACTGATGAACCTATAATTATAGGTTCACCAGTTAGTCAATAACTGATGAACCCAAACATTTGATCAAATTTGATGAACCTGAAATTGATGAATCTGAAAAAATTGATGAACCAAAGTAACTGATGAACAAAATGTCTAACTGATGAACCTGTAACCTATAACATAACTGATGAACAAAACATAACCTAACTGATGAACTTAATAACCTAACTGATGAACCTAATAACCTAACTGATGAACTAAATGTATATTTTAAAAATATAATGATAAAAAAATATCACTTTTTGAATGTTACATTAATAAAATTATTAATAATGCGTTGTGGGATAAAAATAAGTGCATTTAACTCGATTTTAAGACAAAAAATCTAAGCTAAACATTTCATCAAACACGTTGTGTGCAACAAATATGGCTAAAACGTCATGTTTAACGTGCGATATCTCACTCATATCATATCGGATTTGAGTGATTGAAATTTCTGGGTAAAGAGTGAATCAAAATCTACAACTTTCGTGTTTTAAGTATATTATGATTCGGCAATTTTTAAGGTAAAAAATAGGGTCGAAAATAGCAAAAACATCAAGAAAATCATGACCCAATGAATATGTCAAAAAAAATATTTCAAAAAAATTAAAAAGATTTATACCAAATTAAAGAGAATCAAATTTTAAAAATTATGGTGAAATCGGTTTTTTCTAAAAGTTTGTCGTTTAAGAGATATATGCGTTTGAAAATTGAGGTGGAAAAGAAAAAACGAGTCAAAAGACCAAACTACCCCTGGGCGGATTTTATGTATAATTTAGAGTGGGGGACACGTGTCACACTATGAATGGCTTTGTATACTTTGTAATTTTTCTCACTTTGCAAGGGATCCGTATTCTTTAGTTCAATGGGTTTACGTTTTGTGATTATCAAAACATAAAGATATAGATAAGTGTTAATAATGTTTTTAGGCATTATCTATATCAACAATTTATAAAGTTGATTGTATCAGGACAACATAATAAAATATGTAATGCTTTTAAAAAATATAACAAAAAAATACATGTTTAACTAATGACAAAAAAAAAAATAATAATAATAATAAAAATTGTTTGATTACCAAACAAACTAAAAAAATAATTGTTTAAAGCCTATGCAATACTTCATTGTATACAACATTAGTCGTTACAAAAAATAATATTAAACAAAGTATTTCATTTCCAAGATCTACATAGCAGTAATTCCTTATATGATAATGTAAATAATAACCACTCACCACTCACCAGCGAAAACCCAAGTCGTCTTCATTGAAATACCCCAACCAATCGTCGTCTTGCCATCTCACTCGTCATCGGGCTAGTGTTTGCAGTCTATGGGACGGCTATCAGTAATTATTGATACACAATTTTGATAAGTGTCATAAGTCCCTGACATGATATTGTATGTGACAACACACCCTTTGCTTAGGGTGTGTTTAGAAACAAAATTCTATAATAATTTCCTCATTCAATCTATTTTGTTCCTACAATGGATGGCCACCATTATTGAAGATATAACAAGCAAAGTTTTAATATTACACTATTTTGTTATTGCATTTATTGATATAAAAAAGCATTGGCCTGAGTTGAAATATTGATCTATAAAAATAAAAATAAAAACCTAAAAAGAATCCGAAATCAAGATACTTACATGAGGTATGCCTTGATGAGGTACTTCAGAGAGTGGCTCACATTGGCCATAAGCCCATAATACAGTATCATTAGTGGAGGGTATAATGAGGTATCCTTACATACACAAAAAGGATTTGTTAAAGTGGAAAATGCAGAATCAATAAGCAATAATAAATGTTGAGAGGATGCGAAAATAATAAACCAATTCCTTAGTTAAAAGGCAATGTTTAGGTTGTACGCTATGCATGCATGCCATTAGCATATACTAATCAAGATTTAAGATTATCATGCAAGCTGATCCATGATTACACTATCCCAAAAAGCTAATGTGAACTCATTGACATTTGCAAAGACACAACAATCACCAGCCTTTTTCAACATCACTGAGATACATCAGAACAGTCGCTATGCGGTGTCCACCACGTGCAACATTTATAGGGTCGCCGATGCAATCAAAGTGCGGGTCGTATGTTTGACCAGACTCTTATCTTAGTACTTGTATGGTCTCACCGTTTTCTGAAAGAAAGAAATTGTCATTACAATATACATGAAGTTACCAGTAAATGTTCAAGATACATAGTTTTTAAGTTTCAGTTAGCTTTTTAATATCAAACCAAACAGCCTACAACAATTTTAATTAGCATTTTAGTTACCAATCTAAATAGCCCACAACATCTTTAATAAGCCTTTAATTATCAATCCAAACAGCCCATAGTATTGATATCATTATTGGGAGAGAGATCGACTTTCCGAAAATTGATAACCTATCTTTATTTATCGTTATTGTTCGTCCTATCGTATCCGGTTCGTATCAATTGGTATCAGACCTGTTCGTTTCTGAGCTTAAAAAAAGTTAATGTTCATTGTGAACTATATTCACCTCCAGAAATTATTGTTCATCTGAATCACTATTCGCCACCAGAAAACACTATCCATCCAAATCACTTTCACATAAGAAAAAAAATCACTTGCTTTCTTAAATCAATGGCCCGCAAAAATATTGAGGTGTTGGAAAAAAGCTGGGATTATAAGGTCAGACGAATATGAACATAGTTGTGGGGAATTGAAAGAGTTGCATATGTGCAAAGAATGGCGATGACTAAACCAGACACTCGCAAAGATATGATGGAGATACGCTTAAAACTCGCAAAGATTATGGATACATAAACACAAGATTGGGAGGAACGGGCAACCACAATAATAAGAGTGCAGAAGGTCATGTTCCATTGGACTCCAAGGCCATGGCAAAAGAAAATTGTGGGGGAAGTTATACTAGTAACGAGGAGCTGGCCATGAAAAGCATTTCAGTCACAGATTCAAAAGTTTGTGATACTATAATGGGTTATTCAAATCTATAAAGGCATAGATTAAGGTGGAAGACTTAATTGCAGTAGATGACAATGAAGAAACTAGTTATGAGGAGTCTGACTATATTGATGATGTCTATGACCAAGAAAGTGGTCGCAATAAAGAGAAGATCATTGTATGTGAAACTTTAGGATCAAGCCAAAAGATACTTGCTAAAGTAGTGGATAGGCAGGGCCGTTCGATTGATTTGTGTGGCCCGATACGAAATTATAAATGAGGCCCCATAAATCATGAAATCCTTAACTATTATATATGGAAAATTCAAAATATAATATACTTAAACATGTATAAAACTATAAATATTAATGAACATATACTAAATCAGTGGTCCTCACGTGTAATATTTAAAAAGGGCTATAAAAATTCAATTTAGACATGTATAAATACTAATGGACATATACTAAATCGGATGCACCTCACAAATGGTGGTCTTGTGCGGCTATCCCACTTGCACATGCTAATCACCGCCACTGTGGATAAAACTCCTCCTGAACATAACACAGAGCACGCGAGTTTTAGCCATAATGGGGTATAGATGGAGCTAAGAGACAAGAGTTGATGTTCATATTAGGCTCAATGAGCTTGAACACTGCAACTTCTACACAAAGCCTAATACGATGATGCAACGTAGAACATGGGATCCTGAAATTACTCGAGGTGACTTTTTGAAGCAACACCTTAAGGACAAGGTGTTTTTGGGGTGGAGTAGTGATACGAGCCCTCTTAGTACTTTCCTTGTTAATATCTAGTTACTTTCCTTCATTATAATTTCTTAATGAACAAGTTAAGTATATCATATTTTTTTATTATATATAGAGAACTTGTCTCATGACCCGTCCGATGGACGGGCGAGCGTCATGTAAATTTGATAAAAACAATACTTAGGATGTAAATACTGATTAGAATCAATATTTATGATATTTATAAATGGAACACACCTTATTCATTAAAATGAAATATGTATAAATCATGTTAATTTGATACTTTTAGTATGTGAATTTCAGTTTGTTTATAACTTGGTATAATGTTAATACCACCCTAAATACGTATTAGTTTATTAACGTTTCACAAGATGTGTAATTAGCCTTTTAAAAGTTGAACAATACATATGCAAACTTAAGAAAACATTAAATAAAATAGAAACACATACACGACATAAAGTTTTTTATATTAGCATTGTAATTGAATCTTAGTATTGTTTGATATTGGATAGAACGAAACTATTGATATAGAAACAGATGAAAGGATATGTTGAAACTTTATATTTGTTATTAAAGTACCAATAGCAAAATGAAAGAAATAAATAAAAGCAAAAAGAGATTAAAAAAAAAAAAAAAAAAAAAAAAAAAAAAAAACTACTTTTGATAGAAGAAATGTTTCATATTGTTACTGAAGAAATATGAAAGACTTTTTTTTATTGATGTAAAAAAGGTTGTTTGGCGTCATTTCTTGTGAACAGCTGAATAATCATAGTTGTTTGCAGTCGATTTCTCATCTTCTTCATCCACAACAGGTTGATCATCAACAGCCTTTGTTGATACAAAACTTTGTTTGTTTTTTGGATGATATAAACAATCCTTGTATATGCATACCCAGTTTTCATTTTCATCATCAGAATAGACAACAGGTTCAACATTGTTTTGGACAAGTTTACCATTATTTTTTATTTCTTTTGGTTCATTATTTTTTTGTCATCCTATAAACAAAATTTATGTTAGTTACACACAATAAGTTAGTTGGTTATACAACTTATAGTAAGTATTGTAAAACGTACCATTTCATCATCAGGTATTATGATCACAGGTGGGTCAGCGATCCAATATTCATGTGATGGTTCAGAATAGACCACATGATAAACATTTTTTTGGACAAGTTTACCATAGTCTGTTATTTCTTTTGGTTGATTATTTTTTTGTTCATCCTGTAAACACAATTTATGTGAGTTACACAGAAAAAGTTAATTGGTTGGACAACTTATAGTAACTATCGTAAAACATACCATTTCATCATCAGATATTATGATCACAGGTGGGTCAGCGATCCAATATTCATTTGATGATTGGAACGCGTCTTCTTGCTGGTTTTTACTCAAAGAAACATATTTTATAAGAATGTACTACAATGCTTGTAAAGTTATATACAAATCATAACGAAATATATATATCAAGTATATAGATAAAAAAAATTACCTTTGGACAATTATAATCATGGCTATCGTATTCTTGAATCAAGTCTGACATGCTTTCAAAGTAATATTGATTTAGGGTTTACTGGTGTAGTATTTGTTGAAGTGAAGGCTGAAATGTACTTATATATATATATATATATATATATATATATATATATATATATATATATATATATATATATATATATATGTGTGTGTGTGTGTGTGTGTGTGTATGTGTGTGTGTGTGTGTGTTAGAATATTTATATGCACATTAATGGGAAAATCAAAAGTGTATAAGTTTAAATTATAAGAATATCCAAAAAGATTTGTTGTTGATAATGTTTTTTTCATTTAAGAAAATTTGTTTTTGATGTTTATCCTTGTATATTTACATATTCTTGTAGAAGAAGTTATTAAATATTTTATTTGTAGATGAAATATGATACATGTTGACATACTCAATTTAAAACATTGTTAATGGTTCCCTAGATTGTAGGGTGAAATAATAGAGCATAATACAAAATGTATAAGAATATGATAATAAAAGATTAAATTGTGCAAGCTTGTATTGATAAAGAGCTGATAAATGTTGAATTTTTTTTATTAAAAACACTCACTTAAATAAACCAGTAACAGATTATACAATGTTTAATAAGCTTCTAAGGTTATTCAAAGCGAAATTATATATTGTGTAAGAATTCTTTGTAAACAACGTTTGTTGTGGTATCTGTGTAGACACCATCGATGTCGCAACATAGAACCTTTAGTCCTTGTTTGCATTTAACTCTTGAAACCGCCACTTACAATTGTCCGTGAGAAAAGACCGGCCTTTCTAAATACAGTCCGACTTGTGACAATGTTTGTCCTTGACTCTTGTTTATAGTCATTCCAAAACAAACTTGGACTCGGAACTGTCTTCTATTTAGTTTAAACGGCATTTTGTTGTCGGATGGGCTAATAATCATTCTTGGTATTGCACAAACTGTTCCTATCTTTCCACCTGATATTATCCTTGCCTCTATAACATTCTTACCCATTCGAAGAATTTGCATTCTAGTTCCATTACACAAACCAGCTCTTTGATCAATGTTCCTCATACACATGACTGGAGCACCAACTTTCAATGTAAGTTCATGATGAGGAACACCGGATATTTTGAAGCTGTTTAAAAGCTCTGGTGTGTATGCATCTTCTACAAAATTTGAATCCTTATCTGCTAGTGATACTGTGTCTGAACTATAATAAACTTTTGGATCTCCATCTAACTTATCAAGCATTTTTTTGTTGATTACGTCCACCATTTCGTGTGTTGGTGCTAATATTGCTCTTTCTTGGAAGAACTCTGGATTCCATAAGTTTGGTATAAGATCAGGGTATGTCTCTCGAATGATTGATTCGACACGATCGTCCGAATCTGGAATGAGCATTTCAGCTAGGAATTGTACGGTGGACTCACCATCATTTTTTCCGCCTATTTTTCCATTTCCTATGTCAAGTATCCAATCGGCAAAATCTTTAATTTCTCTTTTTTCTTCGATGTTTATTCCAGCCGACAAACGCATATTAACAGTTAGTCTCATCACGGTACAATGTTCCCACAGATATGAGGAGTTAATCGAGGCATGTACAACGTCTTGTCTGCTACCATTGGGAATCACAGGTAGAATTTGACGGAAATCACCACCAAATATGACCACCTTACCTAAAAATTTTAAAAATAAACCAAAGTTATAAATTAAGGATATAATAGGTGAAATTTAATATTTATAACTTTGAAATTAAATATATTGAAATATCACCTCCAAATACTTTTTCTCATCGTTGTGAATCGTCCGATCTACATATATCACGCAAGGTCCTGTCGAAAGCTTCAAAACAATGTTTGTGGACCATTGGAGCCTCGTCCCATATAATAAGCTTTGTTTTTCTTAATAAATCGGCCAAGTCACTGTCACCACTTATAGAGCACATGGAATCCTCAGTTACATTAATTGGTATTGCAAATCTTGAATGTGCAGTTCTTCCTCCATCCAAAAGGAGTGCTGCAATCCCGCTTGAGGCTACATTTAGGACAATTTCTCCTTCCGAACGAAGACAAGCTGTGATTGTTTTGTAAAGATATGTCTTCCCAGTTCCACCATAGCCGTAAACAAAAAACATACCTCCATCGTCATTATTGACGGCATCCAAAATATTTGCGTAAATGCACTTTTGCTCTTCCGTTAAAGTGCGGTACATCTTATGATGCATTTCAGATAACTCTGGCTTGTTGTAATTCATTTCATCGTTCACCAGTCTGTTGTAACCTTCCATTGTATATTGTGAATCAGGGTAAGGCATGTTGTCAATTGTCTTTAATGACCTGTTGTTGCAAAGTAACATGTCTTCGATGTATGTAAGGCAAATATTGTACTTTTGTTCATCAAACAATTCCAAATCTATGAGAAAATAAGTTTTTGAAACACTTGGATTTGTAACATATATAGGTAAGTATAGATTTGAAAGATATTAAAGTATACCTAGTGATGAGGCGAAAAATGAACCATTTTTAGGGGGTCATTTAAGCCCGGAATTGAATTTATTTGATCAAATATTGCCCTAAATCGTTTCTTTTGTGATTTTAGGTACTTTGAGAGTGAATTCTAGAAAAGAAAGCATTTTGGACGTTTTTGGAGCATAAAAGTGAAGAAAACGGCAAAGACTTAATTTTCCATGCTGAGAACACTACCTGATGGCGTCAAGAAGGAAATCCTGACGGCGTCAGGAGTAAAATCCATGACGACCCAGAGAAAACCTGAAGGCGTCAAGAGAAGGGCGGCAAGAGTTAAATACGTGACGGCCTGAAGATGGACTACACGTGATGGCGTCAAACCTAGATCTAGGCAGTCCGAGGAGTTTATTGGCTGCGAGATGACGGCGTCAGAAATTTACTCTTGACACCGTCACCTCACAAAATCTATATATACTTTTCTATTTTTCATTCATTAAGAGAGGAACTTGTGTGGAGAATGCTAGGGTCGAAACTAATAAACCCTAGGTCGTTTGTAATAGTATTTTCAAGGGTTTTCACCCCTTGAAACCTTTCATGTCCAATTAAGATAAGTCCTCTTTCAATTCATTCAATATGTCTATGTGTTGTTTGAATATATCTTATGCTTGTCTTGATTTTAACATGCTAGGCTAGATCTATCATGTGTTTGCTTAGATGTAATGAAACCTAGATGTTGATTATAGGTTGATTGCTTGTTTAAAATTGTAATGGATGAATGAATTCAATGTTAGGCTTAAGAAAACTGGCAGATCTCCATTGTGTAACTTGCTTGAACGTCTTAAGAAACATGAACTGATGTGTACTAGGTTTTTATGATTGTATTGAATGCATGAGCGAATTCTAGTGATCCCATGTTAGGAGCTTCTTAGCCGGCTCGACATAGGAGTGAAGTAGGAGCTTATAGGATTGGGGAATTAAGTACGCCACCCCATGAATGGTATTAAGGAATACAATCCGTCATCCATGCAACTGTAACAAGTAATTAACCTGTAAAAGATATTTAGGGAGTAGTGAAACCTAAGTAAACACAATTCTCCCATATATTGCTCACACCTCTAGTTAAATTAGTTTATTTTCATTTTTGTTATTTTATTTTGATTGCATCTTAGTTATTGGGTTAGTTGATTAGCAACTAATTCCGCCCAACTCCTTCAAAACCGAGATTTTTAATTGCTTTTCTAAAAACATAAAAATACAGAAAGAATCATCCCTCATCTCTAGACCTAGTCTTTAGGTTTTCTAATCCTAGCGACACTATTCCCAAGTTGAACGATCAATCCCCCGGTACTTGTCACTATACTATACTACAACGATCAGGTACACTGCCTGGTGGGGGTTGTAAGCTTCTCGAGATCCCTTGAGAGGTAAAGCCTGGTGCAATTCCCACACATCAAGTTTTTGGCGCCGTTGCCGGGGAATAGTTATTGTCCAGGTTAGAATTTCTTTTTATTAGGTCTACTTACTAGAATCCTTTCTAGTAAGATTTTTATTTTTATTTTTATAGGATTCCTTTAGTCGATCTTTTTCTTTGTGCCCCTTGTTTGTAAAACCATTTTCATTTGTCTTCATGGCGGATGAGATTCCATTTAGATCATTAACAATAGAAGAACAATTAGTTTACTCGGATAGATTTGCTTCTTGTTGTTCCAATGAATTTTTAAGTGATCTTAGCTATATACAAGAGGATATGGGTGTAAAGTTTGATAGGTTTGATGAGTTATGCGCATGTGTGGCCTATATTAAACAATCATTGTTAGGATCAATTCCTTTTAGTAAGACCCTTTGGAAAAATTTTGAGGAAAGCCTCCAAACCGTGAACCATGAGTTCAATGAATTGATGGGTTTGTATACATCACAACTTGAGGAAACAATTAAGGAGGATTTAGCCGAACATGATCATATTGAGCAAAAAGATGAATCCTTTAGGCAAATTGAACATTGTAATCAAGTTATTGAGGAAGGTTCTTATGAATCAGACTTAGAACTTGAAATGGCTAGAGAAGGATTTGAGATACTTAGGAACATGTTTAGGTTAGATTCTACTAAAACACGTGATGAGGATATAGGTGATGTTGAGAAAAGGAAGGATAAGGTAAATAACACAAACCTACAAAGTACCCCACAACTCCCACCATCACTTGAGGAATACACACCACCGGTGACTTACCCGGAAGAAGTAGAAGAAACTATAGGAGCCCCAATAGAGGTAGAACCCTTGTACCAAACACCACTAGAGGATATAGGTTTGAATACTTGTAGTGATAACCTTACTCTTAGTTCTAGGGAATTACCTAATGTTGATGAACCGGAACCTCAATCTTCACACAACTTTCCATCCTTAGATATACATCTAGGAGACAAAAGAGGAGCCGACCCACCCATCAACCCATGTAGTCCGGGTAGTATTAGGATAAAGGTAGTGGACTCTAAGCCTTGTAGAGAGGAAGCCAATATAGGAGTGGAAAATGACCTTACATACTTACATCACCCATTCATGATTGATCACAAGAAACATTATGGGTTTAAACCGGGTTTATTAGGTCAAGATGGATTCCCAACTAGGAGTCTCTCAAAGTTGATAGAAGATGATCCCTTTTTAGGAGAAAACTTCAACTCACCCATTGACCAAAGTGAACTGGGTAAGGTTATGATGATAGGAGCACACCTCTTTGAGCATATAATTCATCCACCACTCTTTCCTCACGAGGCATATTTCCACCCTAAGGGTGTGTATCGCTACTTCCACCCGCACTTAATTCAAAGTGTAGGGAAAACCTCCCCTATTTCCGTTAAATAAGGGTAGAGTCAGGCTCGTGACTCGAACAAAAACAAGCGCTTATTGGGAGGCAACCCAAGCTTTATTTGTTTGTTTGTTTGTTTGATTTTATTTGTTTCCATATGCATGCTTCATTTTTATTGTTTGTGGCTCATGTTTCAAAGTAAATTGTGAAAATGCTTTATTTTGTTTTTAACTTGTCTTAATTGCATATAAAGGTATTTTGCAAAAGATAAGTGTAAGGGAGATCCAAATTTGTTTATAAGAATGAAATTGAGCATGAACGACAACAATATTAAATGAACATGTGTATTAATATTCGTTAGAGTCAAATGTTTGTATCGAGTCATAATGATGTTTTGCAGGATTTTCCAGGAAGTAGGACATAAGTTTTTCCATAAATTTTCCAGAAACATAACATAAAGATTTCTGCAGGTCACTTCTGACGGCGTCAAGAAGTAACCCCTGACGGCGTCACGTGTAAAATTCTGGAAATTTTACCAGTTTTGTTTTTCTAACGGAGTCTTAAAGTTTTTGTTGAATCTTTGGTTTTATAATCTCCAGGAGATCTGCAAACATCATTCCACAAGCATTATATCTTATTTTTGTTTTCTAGGATTTGTTAGCATATATAGATTGCCGCCGATTTTACACGAGGTTGCCTTGTCTGTTTTTTCAGGTTTTACAGGTTATGTATGACAAGAAGATGATTTATATTCTGGAAGGGAAGCTTTGATTGTTCATTTTCTTGGAGGAAGATCTAACCTGGCTACCTTATTATCCATACCGAGCGAATCAGGGGAGTATTTGATTTCATTCTTTTTACTTATTTCACTTTTACATTCTTTACTTGAACATTGGGGACAATGTTCATCCTAAGTGTAAGGGGAGGGTAAAATGATGATACCTTGTAGGATACACTTTCGCTTGAGTTTGTTTGTTTGATAGTAGATGTGTAATAAAACTATGAGAAATACTTGTTAGTGTAATTTTAGCGACAAATTTAAATTTTTTTACAACATTTAGGAGTGAAAATTTAGCCTTAGCAAGCGTCTCATGGATAGGAGATTGTATGACTAGCACAAAACCGTACCATTCAGAAAAATTTTCCACCCAAATATGTGAGGTTCGCCTTTAGATTTGATAGGAAATGCATTTACTATTAGTGCTTATGAGTGTACCGGTAGCATTTAGATTCTAGAACTTGCGTTAGTGATGCATTCCGAGACCGCTGGTGAGACTACATTCGTGTAGTAGGATTTACTACATGATAAGAGGCATTAGGATCACCCTTGTGTTAAACCCGTATCATAATTACTTGACCATTTAAGTCATATTACTTGGCTAGTAAAGTCAATTAATTTTTCCCACACCCTTAGCGTTGTACTCTTTTTAGTACACGAAACCCCTAGTACATCCCCCCGAGCCTATCTTTTCGTTTCTAACTTTAAGCATCTTACTTAAATGAAGAATTTGTTACACCCCACTTAAATGTACACCCAAATCGCCTTATCCTTCCGTGTATGCACTCATCTTTAGTGCATTATTGTTATATGTTTAAAACCGTTAGTTAATTATCTAATTGATTACATGGTTGCTAAGTCGAGTCATATCCTTGTACATATTGTTTTGGGACGATTGTGACTCATGGGTAAAGTACTTATTTTATGAAGTAATGGGGAAGAACATCATATTATTACCCCCATATGTACGTTAATCTTAAAAGCACTCTAAGTGTTTTGATTTTCTTAATTCGAGTCATTAGATTAGTTTATTGTAAAGTATGTAAAAATTCAAGTGTATGTATGCAAAAAAAAATAATAATAACAAAAAAAAAAAAAAAAAAAAAAAAAAAAAAAAGAAAAAAAAACATATGGACTACCATCCCGTTTCATTCTATGTTTGTTTTATGTTTTTGTTATTTCTCATTTATTAGCTTAAGTTGAGTCTAGTCTTGGCTTAGCAACGCCACATTGTACATGTAATTGACCAAGATGATTAACTCGCCACCAGTAAAGACTGCCTATATCCAACAAAACCGTGTATTCCATATCCCAACACCTAACGTTACAACCCTTTAAAAGACCTATTTAATAGTTTATCCTAGGTGCTTACGCCATGTGGTGGAGGTTTGATCCTTTCCCAAGCCTATGGTAATCTATTTTGCTATGACAGGCAGTGAGAGATGTTGTCCATTTCCATATTGTGATATTACTTTATTACACCCGAGAGATGTGAGTATCTAAACACTATTTGTGAGGTGCTAGTATATGACCTCCGTGCTTGTCTTTGGTCTTTAGTGGAACGATTATTTGTTGTAATTACTTTTATATTAGCGTTAAATGACCTCTAACTTGTATTTTGATTAGAATAAAAGCGCATTTGCTTGAGGACAAGCAAATCTCAAGTGTAAGAGTATATGATGAGGTGAAAAATGAACCGTTTTTAGGGGGTCATTTAAGCCCGGAATTGAATTTATTTGTTCAAATATTGCCCTAAATCGTTCCTTTTGTGATTTTAGGTACTCTGGGAGTGAATTCTGGAAAAAGAAGCATTTTGGACGTTTTTGGAGCATAAAAGTGAAGAAAACGGCAAAGACTTAATTTTCCATGCTGAGAACAGTACCTGACGGCGTCAAGAAGGAAATCCTGACGGCGTCAGGAGTAAAATCCATGACGACCCAGAGAAAACCTAAAGGCGTCAAGAGAAGGGCGTCAAGAGTTAAATACGTGACAGCCTGAAGATGGACTACACGTGACGGCGTCAAACCTAGATCTAGGCAGTTCGAGGAGTTTATTGGCGGCGAGATGACGGTGTCAGAAATTTACTCTTGACGCCGTCACCTCACAAAATCTATATATACTTTTCTATTTTTCATTCACTAAGAGAGGAACTTGTGTGGAGAATACTAGGGTCGAACTTAAAAAACCCTAGGTCGTTTGTAACAGTATTTTCAAGGGTTTTCACCCCTTGAAACCTTTCATGTTCAATTAAGATAAGTCCTCTTTCAATTCATTCAATATGTCTATGTGTTGTTTGAATATATCTTATGCTTGTCTTGATTTTAACATGCTAGGCTAGATCTATCATGTGTTTGCTTAGATGTAATGAAACCTAGATGTTGATTATAGGGTGATTGCTTGTTTATAATTGTAATGGATGAATGAATTCAATGTTAGGCTTAAGAAAACTGGCAGATCTCCATTGTGTAACTTTCTTGAACGTCTTAAAAAACATGAACCAATGTGTACTAGGTTTTTATGATTGTATTTAATGCATGAGCGAATTCTAGTGATCCCATGTTTGGAGCTTCTTAGCCGGCTCTACATAGGAGTGAAGTAGGAGCTTATAGGATTGGGGAATTAAGTACGCCACCCCATGAATGGTATTAAGGAATACAATCCGTCATCCACGCAATTGTAACAAGTAATTAACCTGTAAAAGATATCTAGGGAGTAGTGAAACCTAAGTAAACATAATTCTCCCATATATTGCTCACACCTCCAGTTAAATTAGTTTATTTTCATTTTTGTTATTTTATTTTGATTGTATCTTAGTTATTGGGTTAGTTGATTAGCAACTAATTCCGCCCAACTCCTTCAAAACCGAGATTTTTAATTGCTTTTCTAAAAACATAAAAATACAAAAAGAATCATCTCTCATCTCTAGACCTAGTCTTTAGGTTTTCTAATCCTAGCGACACTATTCCCAAGTTGAACGATCAATCCCCCGGTACTTGTCACTATACTATACTACAACGATCAGGTACACTGCCTGGTGGGGGTTGTAAGCTTCTCGAGATCCCTTGAGAGGTAAAGCCTGGTGCAATTCCCACGTATCACCTGGGTCATTTTGTTTACGACGTTCTTTTGCTTGTACATCTTCAGCCATGAGACGCCATGTTTTGCTCCAAACAAAGTCGGGACGCGACATAGTATCTGTCATGATGAGCGCTACAAAGAAAGATCTAAGATAGTCTCCCATACTCCAGCTGCTTGCCTCTATTAGACCATCAATATACTCTTTGTCGTCTTGCAACAAACCTCTTGAATAGCAAGCTTCTCTATGAGTCGCGTAAAGTACATCGTTAAAAGTCTTGAACTCGTCCCATTCTTGAACTCTAGGTATTTTGTTTAACAAAATACGAATGTAGTACATTTCACCCCAAGATGGTGGAACCTGATGTATGCGACCAATGGCGGTTCCCTTCTGTCTTAATTCCTATCTGCATTCTTGTTTTTTCCATACATATTTCTTTGGAATATCTACATACAACAACTTTCTTGCCTCGGTATCTGTTTTGTTAAGTTCCATCCATTTTAAAAACTTTGATGTGTTGTTTGATTCCTTTTCTAACACGTAATCAATACTATCTGCTAGATCAAAAAGAACAGAGTGCTCGTTTGGTAGGTGAAATGGAAGCCTTTCAACCGAGGGAGACCTGTGATGTATATCAAACTTAAATATCCTCCATGCACCCTCACATGCTGATAGATACCGGCAATCGTAATAATCCTTAATCTCATCCACTTCCTCTTCTTCATCCACCACAGCAGTGACTCGATCAGGTCCTTTGTTTATATACTTGAAAAGGTACTTAATAGAACCAAATTGATTGCAATATTCAACGTTTATATGTGCCTGGTATTGTTTCAACAAACCTGGGTTATACGGAACAACAAATCCATTGCCCAAATTAGCCCCACTTTTAGTTACTTTTCTACCATTGTCTGGTCTCTTGTATATAGCGTAACCATGCTCATCGATGAAGGTTTCCTCGTTAAATGGTTTTGGAAACTTCTTTGTGCATCTACGATTTACCATACACGGACAATCTTGATGTTCAAGGCCGCAAGGCCTGTGCATCATGTTTTCTGTCACCAGTTGGTACAAAGCTGGGTCAGTATCCTTATCTGGAATTTCAGAAGATATGAATTTGTCAATCTGCTCTGGTGTACGTAGTTTATCGCTTGGCTCCAACCACAGGCAAATATGACAATGGGGCAGTCCACGTTTCTGAAACTCAATTGTGTACAATTCTGCATTAAAATAAACTGAAATATTAATAATATATATAAATTAACTTACTTTGTATTTGAAAAAGTATAATTTTAATAATATGTTTATTAATAGAAGAGACATTATGAAATGAATAGCAACATACCTCCTTTAACACGTCCAAATGTACGTTTTTGTTTAAAATCGTTCATCAACATGTCAAATTTCATTTTGAACACCCTGGTAGTAGCATCTAGCCTATCCTCTGATTTCAAGCCTTTTTCCTCCATATAACGTGTAATTTCGGGCCAGCTTAGATTACATGTAAATTTTATAAATAAATCCGGGTATCCGTATGCCTTGCAAATTGACATAGCATCAAGGTAGTTTTGTAACATGTATCTTGGACTTCCTGTGTGTGACGAAGGCAATATAACCTTTTTTCCACGAAGAACACGTGGTCCAGTTGATACATTTTCCAAGCTAGCCAGCCTAGTATAGGTTTCACAACGCAACTCTTTTTGATTTTTTCTGTAATAAGACATCCTTTCGGACTCCACCATTGTGTAACCGTCTACCAGAAATTGCTGGAACAACCTTCTTCCATGTAGAATAACTGAAAAAACACCTGGCCTATCTTGTAAACGATGTGCAAACCACTCACGCATTGTCACTCTAGTGCGCTTGGTTGTTGGTGTAAAGTCTGTAACCCCTCGATGGTATATATTAGTTCTGTATCCATCTTCTGCGTATGGAAACAATAACGGATACTGAAGAGCTAAGTACTCCACGTGTAGTTCACTAATTCTTTTTGTTTTATCATCATGCATGTGAACAATAATGTCTCTTTTTTCTTTCAAAGTGTAAAAGTCACCAACTATAAGCGCAGCTACTTCTGATGCAGTGGGTAAATTATGTGTCCTTCCATCATGATCTCTTCTACCAATAAGCCTAAGTCTTATTTTCTCGTCATCGTCTGCTGTTGCTATACGCTGACCAGCCATTCGGAACTCATGAACCAATGGATTATTTGCATCAAGCATCTCTTTTAGTTGTTTAGTTAGTTGATAATCTATTTGTGTAGTGTTTGACGAAGTTGACGCACCATTACTGCAATATTAGTTTAAAAAATTATCACATGAAGATAGTAAAAAAAAAGATGAAATATATAGGAGTATTTAAGTTTTTTATAAATGATATATTTTTATTAAAGTATAAAACAAATAGATGTTCAATATAATTACCTGACAACATTAATTATGTTTTGTATCTCGTTTTTTGTGTCAAATATATAGATTTGTGCAAACTTAGGTTTCTTGTCATTCTCAGGCATCAAAGTACCCATTCGGTGGTAGTTCTCTCCCTGCAGCCTAAAACAATATGGACCACGTCTGTTGTTAATGGTTTGGTCTACTTTACCACCCAGAGATGTAAATGAAAACATAGAGTTGTAACGCCTTATATTCTCAAGGAACCCTTTGCTCTTTGGATGTTCATTTTTCACCAAGCTCATAAGCAAAGGTGGAGGAGGTTTGAATTTCACTGGTAGTAGAACTTTTCCCCTCATGCAACATATAGAATATGATTCGTCCGTTCCGTGGCCTCTCTTACTCTCTGCTTCTCACAACAATGCGCCACATTGAGAGCATTGTACATTTGGATCTCCAAGATCTATGTATTCTGCATAATAAGTATTTAAGTTAAAAGGGGTAAACATGTATATATAAGCTATTGAATAAGTAACTGAACAAAATATTTGTATTATATATTGATTTTGCAAAAATTTTACCACTTGATATACCAACGAATGGATTTCTGTTGAAATGATTTTCCACATCTTCATCATTTGTGAAGTTAATACGTCGTGATGTGGATCCTAAAACACACTCGCATTTTTTGTTTGTGTCTAATAAGTTAGGCTTGACATTGTTAGATTGCTGGATTTAATGGCCGATGTATTGGACGAACCACCTGTGTAAACGTAGACCTCATGTAAATAAAAAATATCAAGAAAATGAAAATAATTGTTAATTTGTTTATGAATACAAATGAAACAAACCTATGTCAAATATAACTGGACTTTTATCATTAAACCTTGATGTCTTTTTAGGCCGCATAGGTATTCCTGTATATATATATAGTTGAGTAATCTCCCAACAAAAAAATAAAGAATATTTAGAAATAAAAAAGATACAAATATGAAACAAAAGATATAGAAATACTATGTGTTAAGTCATCTAAACGTGACCTGCCTGGCCTTCTTCGAGTTAATGATGAAAGCACATTCGTTGATATGACAGGAGTTGGAGTTGGTAATTCTGAAAGATAAAGTAAACGTAGATATGTATAACATTCAGTTACTATAAATATATGAAATGTAACTAAACATATATGAAATCCATATTTGTAGAAATTAAGATTCACATGCCTGGAGTAGTTATGGCTTTTCGTGACATTGCTTTTCGTTAGGAGTTATCGATTGATTTGTTGGTGTAGAATTGTTTGGAGTTAATGATGAAATTGCAGACGATGGTATGACAGTGGATGTTGTTGGTACCAAAGGAGTTGGAGTTGGTACCTCTGAAACATTAACTAAAAGTAGTTGCGTATAAAATACATTTTTAATACGATACAAAATGTAATTAAAAAAATTGTAGATCAAACGTGCATAAATTAAGAATTACATGCCTGGTGTAGTGACTGATTTTCGTGGCCTCCCTACCCGTTTAAGAGCTATTGATGGATTTGTTTGTGTATCATTATTAGGAGGTAACGATGAATTTTCAGACGATTGTATGACATTAGTTGTACTTGGTATCAAAGGAGTTGGAGTTGATAAGTCTGAAACATTAAGTAAATGAAGTTGCGTAGAAAATACGTTTTTAAAATGCAAGTCAAAATAAACGAAGGTAAAATGTTTAGAAATTAATATATAGATGCTTGGAGTAGTGGTTTTTTTTAGTGCCGCTCCTATTCGCGTAGGAGTTATTGATGGATTCGGAATAACTGGTACTTTAGTACTTGATGGTGTAGATTTATTTGGCGGTCTGCCTCTACGTCGAACTATTGGTGTACCAGAAGATGATCCACCTAAAATGAAATAGAAAACACCATTTGATATACAATTTGAAATTATTTCTTAAAATTGTTAATGCTTGATATAAGAACAAAAAGACATAAAAAAGTTGACTTACTATTAGTTATATCAATAAGAGGACGTCTCCCTCTTGACCTCTTTGCTATATCAACTATGGAATGAGTTGAGAATGAAGTTTTTGCATCATTTACATTCTCAAGATCACTCAATTGTGTTCGTTTACTTTGTTTAGAATGAGTATCATGTAATTCTAAACATGAATTCTGGGTGTTTTCTTTTCCAGGAGTTAACGTGTTGTCGTAGACATTAGCTTTCCTCTTGTTACTCGAATCCATAAACTGAATGAAAAGTAAAATCAATTTTGTATAACTTAAATATGTTAACACAAAATTATTGTATAATGGGTTGCTATATAAATTGATAAAGGGGATTGATATTGGAATGTAATGATAATGATAAGAACGTATTTATAAAAAATTCTAAAACTATTACCTGGATGTTGAGTTCTTGGTTTTGATTATTGGGTTAACAATCTACTGTGTTATGTTAAGACAAACGTATGTTTGAAACAAACATGGGAGGTCCAATTGAGTTTTGAATTGTAGCTACTTTTAAGGGATATTTCTCAAATCAAAAGTGATATATTTATGGAAATTAGATTAATAAGCATAAAATATTTTTTAAAGAACATTAATTATGCCTGATTTATAGGAGTTTTTAAATTTTGAAAAGTGAAATAACACATTTAATAATGTTAAGAAAAATGTATGATCGAATGCACCATATATGCAGGTGGAACGGGCATCGCGAACACTTCAGTGAAGAACACATGTGTTCTATAAGCGTTTCTCGGAAATTATGGCCTTTTCACATCTTGTAAGTGTTATGAACGGATAACTTGTTTGTATTTATGAGTTTGAATTTAATTTATTGACAATAATTTTTTTTTTTTTTTTTTTTTTGTGTGCAAATACAGTCAATACCAGGAAGATTCTTAGATCGCCATCCAATGCACTTGTACATGACAGCGTTGCTAAAACACCAAAATATAGAACGTAGCTTTAAACTGAGGATGGACCATCACAAGGAAAATCCGGGAAGGACAAACCATGTAAATGCCTACGGTGAATGGGGACAAGTTGGTGTAGACTGCGATTTTGAATACACCAAGATGTTAAGGTTCAGGTTAGTGTACATTGTTACAGATTTGAACGGTGCTCAACAACGAAGTTACCCTTTATTTCACGTGTGTTAGAGGTAAAAGAAGAATGATGGTGGACCTTTTGTTTAGGTTGATTATTCTGGAATTAATAAATTGTTTAGACAGTGGTTTCAATATGGGCAACTTTTGTTCTTATGTAGTCTTTTGGTGTCGTTTTATTACTATTAAGTCTAAACAACTTTGTTATGAATTGTGTTTCAATTACGAACTTCTAATATGTGAATTATGGTATTTCGTTTTAATGGACTTTATATGATGCACTATGATTTGGATTTTTGTATCGCATGTATGTTGCAGTATGAAACTGCTTATGTCATTAAGTATTTTGGAAGACGATACTTAATACTCCTATGTGTTTTGAAGTATGTATCTTGGTGATATTAGTTATCCGACATATACTTGACTGGTTGTATCTTGCTAATCTTAGTTACACATAATGATTTAACCTAAAACCAATAAATTGAACATCAACAGTGTGGGGAAAGAATGGTTGGATAAGTAGTCACGTGGATAGAAAGCGTCGTCGGATGTATATGAAAAATATAAAAGTTATACGAATATGTTATTGAATGATGATTGTAAGTTTACATGCATTTTTGTAATGCATATGTGTTTTTATGCATATCTTTTGTGCGTTTGTGAATGATATATTCATTGTTAATGACTAAAAATGATACGAAGTTATTAAATTTTTTAGTTGATATATTTCACATTCAAGATGCATGAATTGCATCTTTACCTTCAATTGGAACATTTGTGCAATATTTAGTCTATTGTGTTGCAGATTAGAAATACTAAATATTTAGTCTATTGTGTTATGACTCATTTTGTGACTTTGGAGTTTGGTCTGATGGATTATGGTTAAGTTTAAACTATGTCTATGTTGATAACATAGATTAATCTATGTTTTTATGTGTTGGATTATGCAAGTAATTTCCTAGGATTGTAATATTACTTTTATGTTTTAAGTATGTTTGAACATTTGAATTATGTAAGTTTAAGTATGTTTGAACATTTGAATTATGTAAGTTTAGTAGGATTTTATTATGGTTTATATATGTTTTATATATATTGTGTATTATAGTAAATCCTCTAAACAGGTAATGATATTTTTTCTTGTGAAAATATATTTGCAGGATTTTAATTAATAAAATTTTGATAAGTTTGTGTATTTTTAAATCAAATTTAAAAAAGTTTCAAAGGTATATGAGATTAGTAAGATTAAATAAAGAATAAAGAGTAACAAATGATATACAATTATGAAATTATGAAAATAAAAATATAGATCAAATCTCCATGTTTGACAATAGGATAACCATGGCATTGCACATACTGCAAAAACCAACTTATTGTGCATAAACTGAAAGCGAAAAACTTTAAAAATACCCCAAACATGACCAAACAAAGAAACTATAGTAGTGTCTTAAAATAAAGGAATAATTTTAAAAAAACATGGAGACGATCTTGAAGAAGGGAATTACTCTTCCTTTTCTAATTTGACATCTGCCAGAAGTGGTTTTTTGGCAATTCCTCCAGCATCTTCATCTGGCAAGTCATCCAGATCAATCACCTCACGTTTTTTGTTGACTATTTTGCTTCCTGAAGATCCATCCTTCTTTTCACTTGTCATGCCAAAAATACGGTTTCTTGAAGATTGAACTTGATTGTCCGGTGTTTCTAGTAGGAACTTATTGATGTTTAGAGATGCTGCATCCAAGCCACCAAAGTGTGCAACACTTGCATCAGGAGTTTTATACTGCTCATCTATTTCCTAAAATAATTGGTAAGTAACACGTTAATTGAATATGTTTAGGGTAAAGTAGGCTTCTGGTAAAGTTTACCGTTAAAAAAAAAATACCTGATCATCAATGAAGCCATCATTAAAATGAGCAATCAATTCAGCATCATCAGAAACTGCTTTGGCTGTGTAAACCTTGCTGTTGGAGTTGACATTATGCTGGTTGTAGCTGAATTTGAAAAGGTATTTCTTGCCAACAATAACGTTGAGCTCATCAGGAAAGTAGTCAAATATGTTCTGCCCATGTGCACTCGTTATCTCAGACGCGGATTTGCCATTACACATCTTACTCATATAGGTATCAAACACAACAAAGGGTGCTGATCCTATCTCATCAATAACCCGCAAGACTACCTTGAACCTATAATTATTGTAGTATTGTAGTGTGTTAAAAAGTATTCCTATTATGAATATATACTGGATGTGATAAGAAATACTAAAGATGGATTAAACACTTACCTTGGAACCACTTGGTAAATAACACCATGATCATCGCAGGTGTATGCCTTTTTTGTTCTATTTGAGTTTGATGCAGAACCAGAACCTGAAGATTTAGATAGTTTGGCCATTTTGTTGCACCTTTTACAGGCATCATAACACCAACCATGTTCTTTGTGAATACGATGAACTTTTGCGTAAAGAACGGCTTTAGTGCCCTGTGTTTGATAAAGTCATTTTTAAAATTGATACTTAAATTTTTTATGTATAAGGAAGTTTTCGATGTATAATCGAATAGGGAATTCTAACCGGTTGGATATCTGGGATACCGGCGACATTTGTTTTGGAAGTGTGTTTAAAAAACATGTCTCGTCTCAATCTTATGGTCACCATCCGAGTAACCTTCTTTGGATGTATACCTTAATTAGTTAAAAGTAAATTGGTATTAATACATCATACATTCTATAAACATAAATTGTCATATGAAATAAGATAAAATATAAATTACCTTAGCTTAAATGATGTGATAGCAGGGATTTCTTTGTTAATGAAAATCCTGCTACCAAAAAGTGAATTGTGGACTGCAGGCTCATCTGTATTGAAATTATAAAAAGTATATAAATTCGGAAAGGTCAAATTTAAAAGAATTGATATTATTAATGATTAAATATTGTGTTAAAAAACGCGTGTTCTTCGTAAAGTATTTGTACCTCTAAAATATTTGACCTTTGCAAGCTGTAAGACAAAGATGACTGGACCATTAGCATCATTGTTTGCATACTGACTGAACATTTCAGCCCAACTGTCCCAGAATGTACATTTAACCCTGGTACCCCTGAAATATATCTCAAAAATGATAAGTTGTATGCATGTAAATTATTAAATTAGTATGTTTAAAAATAACCTAATGTTTTTGTGAGTGAGAATGTTTTAAAGAAAAATTACTCTGCATCTTCAATCACAACTGTCCTTCTAACTTTTTTGACCACACTATTCGGGATTTGAACAATATCGCCAATAGCTACAATGGCTCCAACGACATCTGCATTTAAGTGACATAAGATTAATTGATGTTAGTATTTGAATATGAATAAGATAACATGTTTCAAGAAAAAGAGTTAAACGTACCAACAGAATCCTTCTCATCATACTTCTTACTCAAAATATCACTGAATGGCTCTAATCTGAACCCAAACACATCATCATCGAAGTGGTCAATCCTGGTAACTTTGGTTGATTGGAAAAAGGTTATCTTGTATTTGTGATTCAGCAATGGTAGTGTACCATTGTTTTCAGCAATACTAAAGTCAGCGACAATATAACAATAACCCTGTTGGAAAATGGGTTCAAAACGATACATATCATCCTTACGTGCAGTACACTGGATTCGGTTACCCTGTGCAATTTTTTTGTATTAATTAATATTGATAATGGTTTACAATAATTATAAATGTCATGTATAGATAAGCTTTAGATTAATCAACATACCTACATATCTTGCAAAACAATATCAAAGCTGTATGCCTGTTTTGGTTTACCAGCAGGATGGCTATGCCAAACTGAAATACACCTTGCTTTGATCTTGATGTTATCAAGCATAGGATCTACTTGATCCAAGGGAGTGAATTCCAAATCATTGACAGCTGAAATGTTTTTTCCTTTACCGTTGAGGGAAGCACTCTTAATGTTTTCGTAAACATTGGTTGCAGACTCATCATTACTCTTAATGTTTTCAGTATCATTGGTTGAAGAAACATCAACGAGCTCTTCTGTAAAAGGTATTAAAGTTATTTAAATATAAAGTATAACATATTATAAATTGACAAATAATGGATAAACAAATTAAATCAATAATCAAGGTAAGAATTATAATAAATCATATAACTTCTTCCTAACATATATTGGACATCAATCATAAAAATAGCTTAGTTACATGATGGTGATTTCAAAAGACATCAAATTAATAAATTGCAATGCTAAAGGGAGTCTAAAATCAGACATTAGACATATGTAAATAATAAAGTTTACAAAAAACTGAAATCTTGCAAACCCTTCCTAACATCCATTGTTCTTCTACTTAATAATAGGTTAATTACATTATCATCATTGCAAGAAAGATCGAAATATAAAAGTATAATACTTGCCGATCTTTCTGGCAATGACGATAATGATAATTAACATATGGAGCATTGTGCGTATGAAGGAGTATATGAAAAAAGTAATTAAACTGACCTTGGTATCGAAATGACATGGCAGAATAGGTTTTTTTTCTGGATTGAATGATTTGTGATATGAAGTATAGCCACATAATGATCCAATTTATATAGTTGTTGATTAGGGTTAACCAATGATTTAAAAAAGGGATTGATATTGATCCTTTAATTATCCCCAAATTATTTGCACAAATCATCAAAATTTCAAATGAAGTGATAGGATTATCATTCATGATTTTGAATAATGAATGAAAATAATATGATTTGATGAATTGTAACCGATTTTGAAAGGTATACTTTTGGATGGGTGTTGATTGCAATTGATTTGATACTGAAAATCAGGAGAGTAGTTTTAGATGAGATAGAAGTGAGATAGGCGTGTGTTATGTTGCCAGGTGGATTAGCCATGTCATTATTTTGCCAGCATGTCATTTTTGCCTGCCTAGTGGCAAATATTAGTTGGCAAGTTCCTCTATTACATATGTTGGGAGATATTAGGGCTGTAATATCATTATGTTGAATATTATGAATAAATTAGTGATTTAATAACATTATTGAAAAAGAGATCGACCTTTCGAAAGTTGATCATCTATCTTTATTTATCGTTACTGTTCTTTCTATCGTATCCGGTTAGTATAAGATTTTGTCACATGTTCATTGTCCATTGTTCCGGTTGATCTCTAACATGTAATATGGCATGTATTTATTATTGATGATTGAAATTAACACTTTCTAATGTAACATACAAGAATGTAAAGTTAAAACGAGCTTGTTAAGGGCGTTGTACTGCACTTTTTAGTTTTACTACAAACGACAACAATTATCTTTCGTTTCCTAAATGCAGATAATTAAAAACCATATTTAACATGAGTGCCGTTTTACAAACCAACAATGTGTTTAGTAAAATGGAACACTACACTATACAAGCAGCTAAAGCAGTTTATACTTAAAACTTAAAATACAACTATCTAATTACATAGAGGAGAGTTATTTTACATATCAATTTTTTTTTACATACAAAGGTACTCATCCTCCCAATTAATATATAAAAAAAATGGTTAAGATTAAAAGTATTTTAATATTTCACATATTTTTTATTATTTAAATATCTCTTAAATTGTTAATCATTAAGCGAAAATAATTACACCATCGCGACGAGCATTTAATTATCTTTCTATAGACGGGCACTTTGATATACTTTTGACATTTTTTTTTTCGTTTTTTTCATGTTTTTTTTTTGTTACCGAAAAAATCACATGTGATATGTAATACCACATGTGATATTAGTGTAATAACACATGTGATATTAGTGTGATATCACATGTGATATGTAATATCACATGCGGTTTTTTCGGTAACGAAAAAAAAGTGAAAAAATAAAAAAAAAATTGTCGAAAATATATCAAAGTGCCTATCTATATAAAGATAATTAAATGCTCCTCGTAATGGTATATTTTTTTTCGCTTAACGATTAACGGTTTGAAATATATTAATATTTGAAAGAAAAAAAAAAATATATTTTTTAAATTGTTGAAATTAATCTTCAATTATATCAAATAAAGATAGAGTACGGAGATTAGTTAAAAAAAGTTTTGTCGACAAATCAATTACATATTGTGAAGTGTCCCAAACAACCTTTTATTTTATTTTAATTTATTTTATTTAATCAAAATACAGTTACTACGTATTTTTTATAAAAAAATTTTGAATTTACCCACAATATGTCCATTATATTATTTACCCAAAAATCCAAAATAGGAGAAGAAAACGAAAATTAGTCATTAAATAATGGGAAAAAAATGGAGTTTGGTCTGTGTATGGCCACTGCTGTTGTTCCCAGCCACCAACCACCACCACAGCATGCGGTGGCGCTAGTGACCAACCACTTGGCCACCACCACCTCTATCACCTTTAAATCACCTCTCAGGTACACTCCATAACCATAATCACACTTTCTTATTTAAGATAACCCTTTTAATGTGATAGAGTAAATAACCATGTTAGCAATTTGTGTAAGTTACTTGAAACACTCTTAAAACTGTTTATCTGCTTAATACATCAGATAAGTTGTTCAGAGTGCATACACAGTACACCTATATCATATGTGGTAGTTTCTGAGCTGTTTATTCAATAGGCTTATAGTGAAATAGCAAGTCGAAATACTATCTCGAAATCTCAGTTGAGCAGAATTGTCAAACACTCTATCACGCGCTGATTTCGTGTTTTGTTACATCAAATGCGAGTCCAAACACTATATCACGCTCTGCGTTTTCTTACTACATTTTCAGGAACTGAGGATAGACATATTTTAGTCGATTTTTTCTTTCTTTTTGACGTTTTAAAAAATGAATTGAAGGTATGAGAAACTATCCGAGGCATGGGGGGAATCAAAACCTCCATCAAACACGCTTGAAGAGGCTTCAAGTCTCCTAATTCACACCTTACACAAAAACCAACAACCCAATGCAGACGGCATATTTTCATTTTTTGGTCTCCCTTTTCCTCGATTTTTAGATCGTGAAGCACCACCACTTGCAGATGGTGTCAAGTTTGAGTTACACACACTTCCGGTAAGAAAACAAGTCCATACTACACTCAAGCTCACAATTCCTACAAACTCAATTTCTTATTAGTTTTTTTGAATTAACTTGGCGAAAAAAGGTGGATGCTAAGGCTGTAGCAGATGGGGATACTGTAACAGTCTATGTTAGCACCTTAGATGCTCGGGAATCGTCACGTGTTCCTCGAGATGTACAACTGGCGGCTGTTGAATGGAACAAAGCAGAGGCTGAGAAGAACTACACTAAAGAAGATGAACTAAACAAACAAATAAAAAGAGCAGGCTATCGGTAATTACTCTTGTCTATGTGATAGGGATATTATTATTGTTTCGACTTTGTTCTGAATCAATGCTAGTCGTGGACACAGGGTACTCCATATCAATAACAAGGACATTCTAGCACGGAAGTACCGGATTCGACTACGGTATCTCAAATTGATTTGTGTCTTACAAAGATACACGTGGTCTTTATTTTCAGAACTACAAATTACTATAATGGGATATATGTTTGTTTGTGATGTGTTGATTCTGTAAGTTATATTTCTAGAAAACCCTTCAACCCTGCTAAATCCTAGGGGTAGAGGTAGCAATTTTAGCCTGTGTTATTTTGGGCTTTTTTTTTAGCTCTAAATTGTAAAAAAAAAAAAAAAAACGAGTTAAGCTGAACATTTAACCAAAAGAAATCGAGTTAAACGAGTTGCGTTTGTTATCATATTTGACACCCTAATTATTTAAAAGTATACAACCTTCAAGAAAAAGCGATGTTGTAAAAACCGGTTTTCCAATTGACCCTAACGAGTTCCTGGTTCACACATTTCAACCAGTGATTCAACCAGTTTTTTTCTCAAAACCGGCTTCCGGTGACCAAGCCGATTTGCGGTTCAACCTGGTTTTTAAACATTGAGAAAAAAGGAACAAATATGTGTTTGAGACCCTGCGCAACCCGACTGGGCCTTTTTGACCCGTAGTTAATTTTTTTTGACCCGTTACCCAAACTCACTTATTTTCTATTTCTAGTAATTAAAGTATTAGTATACTTGTTTTAGGCTGCCTTACAGTTATGAAGTTTCTCCATTTGGAGTAACATAAGTGAATGGAACAGGGGAATAGATGCACCCGAGAGATCAATGCCTTTTGGGAAAGAGGCGAAGGATGAGCTTGTGAAGATGATTGATGGGAAATCCTTGAAAGTCTTGATCTTTGGTGAAGACCGTTATGGTCGTTTTGTTGGGGATATCTACTGCAATGGCAAATTTGTACAGGTTATTTGGCTGCTGTCATATTGCCTTGTACCTTTAAGTCGAAGGCAACTAATATGTTAAACTCAATTATGCAGGAAGCAATGTTGAAGAAAGGACTTGCATGGCACTACACTGCCTATGACAAACGGCCACAATTAGAAAAGGTGCTTGTTAATTAAGTACTATGCCAAGAACAATTGGCTTTTTGAATTATAAAAATGGATTAATTGGTTTAATATCAGTGGGAGAAAGAGGCAAGAGCCAAAAGAATCGGGTTGTGGGCTTCATCGAATCCTGAGATGCCATGGGAATGGAGAAAGAAGCATCGTCAACACAGATAGCCATGAAGTATGTGACACTCTCAAACTGATGATGGTTCCTGTCTGGTTCCATTATGGCATTCATAATTCAACTGTTTAGAAAATACAATACCATTCATTCTAATTGGAGCTCAGATGTGTGGGCAGATGTTTTACTCCATTGGGCTCATTGTGCATTCAGAATGTGATATGTAACAACGATATTAGCTTTCTGTTTTCTGTTTCTCCATGTTAGTATTTGTATCTGTTTAGTTACAGACTCACAGTCAGTTATTTATTGGAATTAACTAAATACACATGTGATTGTAAAAATTAAATCATATATGATTTTTTCGAATTACATGTGATTTTTCTGGGCGGAAATTAAAAAAATAAAAAATAAATAAATAAATAAAAATAAATAAATTGGTCGAAAGTATATAACAATGCATATCTATAGAAAGATAATTTAATTCTCGTCGCAATGAATATCTATAAAAAGATAACAATGCATATGTTTAAAAAAAATGGAAAATGGTTTTTTATTAATTTATATAAAAAAATGAATAGCTTTGAATCTTTGATTAGTTCATTTATTCTATAACAAATATGAATTCTATATTGCAAGGGTGAGCATAATCGACCGAGTACCGAATCCCGACCGAACCCGATGTCCTGAATCGTCCCGAATCCAGAAGCCGACCATACTCGGGTCAGGAGTCGGTTTGGATTTTGCAGTTATTCGGTTTCGGGTCGGGACGGGCCAAAAACCGAGAAAACAAAGCCAAATTCCCGAATCCCAACCGAACCCGACGTCGACCATACTCTGGTCGGGAGTCGGTTTGGATTTTGCAGTTACTTGGTTTCGGGCTGTCTCGGTTTCGGGTCAGGACGGGTCGGTTCCGGCCCGACGCTCTGCTATATTGATCTCACCTCATAAAAGTAATTCAATAATTTTCAAATCAACTAAACTATGATGAATATTTTCAACCAGCATCCATTAACAAAGGGTTTGTCTGATACATTTGCCACATACCCTAAAGCTTGAATCACTTATGGAGTGTTTGGTATTGCTTATTATAACAGCTTCTCTGCTAAAGTTCTGAAATAAGCAGCTTGGAACTGCTTCTTGCCCTTACAAATTATCAGATAAGCATCTGGAATAAGCTATCAATACACTTCCAAAAATGATATGTTTCACCACAACATTAATCAGATAAATAAACAATCCAAACACCCCATCAGTTCCTGTCTTAAATTTCTGACAGGCAACCCAAACTAGCTCCACACAGTAATTTGTTGGAAAATTATTAATGGACTGTTACGGAGTATGGATGATACATAGAAGGCAATGCACATCCTCCAACTGGAAAGTTGTTTATAGAAAGGCAACCTCAAATTGTACCTGGGTGACTACAGTTTCAAACAAATATAATACTAACAGAGAGAGAGAGTGATAATATTATTTTCATTGAATAACTAGAGGATTTGGAGTGACAAAGTTCCATAAATACAGTAATCTCAAAACTTAATACTACTGACCAAAAAAGCATATCTATATGCAGAGAAAAAAAAAATACAAATCAATGAATCATATTAACATATAAATGACAAAAAATTAAAATGTCTTAATTATCATCTCTGTGTATAAATGATTGAACAGGCGGTTCCAGAATTACATCCTTACCTCTTGTAAATGAATCTTCTTCCTTCTTAAACCTATTAGGACTTTGACTAGATCGAAAATTTGAATGTTCTCCTTCTCGAGGCAAGGGCGATATAGTCATTTCATGAGTTTCACCCTCAGGTTTCTTATAAAACTTATCTTCCACAATATCGTATAAATTTCCAGTCCGCACTTCCTGAGCAAGTGAACACCAACAACAGCATAACCATAATGCAAAATCAGTAATAGCGGGTTTACCACAACAGAAATTGGATGCCGGTAAATTAAATCTTTTCCTCAT
The DNA here is from genome assembly GCA_030686995.1 of Artemisia argyi. NCBI lineage: Eukaryota > Viridiplantae > Streptophyta > Magnoliopsida > Asterales > Asteraceae > Artemisia > Artemisia argyi. Next base: position 136,531,580 of record CM060695.1, on the reverse strand, counting down.
TTGTATCCTCCAAAAACCCCCATAGAGTAAACCAAATATGCACAAAAACACCCCAGTGATCCCCAACACTTCCCTGACTGTCTCATTGTCGATATTAATGGCAGCCAAATTAAAAATCCAAAATGGCGCCAAACAAAACAGCAGAAACGTCGCAATATGAACATACATGTTTCCAAACCCAAGCCTTTCCATATTCCATCCAAAAACACAAAAACTACAGCATAAAGATAAATATGCTAATGAAATATCATCCCAAAAATCAAATATACCTCCACTCCATTTTGGGCTTGTTATAATAGTTTTTGAATCGTCTTTTAAGGCAAACGAAAATCTTCTTTCATATGGTTCCTCTTGTTTTCGGGTCGAACCACTACTACTCTCGGGGTTATCTTTATTTAGTTGTGACTCTTCATCAGAACCTGTATCATAATCCTTCCCGAGGGGACTCATGACACTATAAACACCAGCAATAGCAGGAGCACCAATTGCTACACAAAGAGTCAATGCAACTCCAATAGCGGGTCGTTCTGATCTTTTATACCCAACATTAAGACCACATAACGCATATTGTGCTAAACAATTGATATTAAGAAGCAAGACAACAACCATCATGTGGGCCCATTCATGAGGTTTGTAACATGCGTTTTTGCAATATGATGCTCTTAATTTGGAAACATCTCCTTGCCTCCATCTTATTAGCAGTATGAAATGATATATGCGCTGAGGGTGTTGGTAAAGACACATCAGTGTAAATAAAGCATTGAGAATTTGGTTGTTGACTTCAAACCAAGCGTTTCTTTGAGATTTTTTTGGAAGTGCGTGGTTCAACATACCCGTCATAACAAGGAAAAGAATTGCTCCAGAGATAGCAACACAAACAATCCAAACAAAGAGAACCATATTCATTGGATTCTTTATCCATTCTCTAGCCATATTTTTTAGGGACCCCCACTCAATTTTTTTGAAAAAGGCTTTGCGGACACTTCCTCCAAAAGTGTAATTAGTACTGGAAGGTATACTGCGTGAGAACACATCTTTACCTTTGACAAGCCGTTGGAATTTCACTGAAGGGGAGCGGAGGTTGCCAAATCTAAAGAAGTTTGATCTTTTATCGTTTTGAGGATTGTGACTACCTTCTACTTGATTTTGATTATCATCGTCACTAAGAAGTCCTGTTTTAATTTGCAGAGGGGCAAATGTCTTAGCTTTAGATCCACCGGATGTATCTTCTTCCACTCCATCAATATCTATTATGGACATTCTATTGTGATATCGGTATTTGACCTTTGATTTTTAAAAGTTGGATCGGTAAACTTCTAAAGAATCAGTTTATGATGACTGCCATAAAACAGAAAACATAAACACGATTATAATTAGTTTGAAGTTTGAATCCAACTAAAACAGCCACGTGTTTTTCATCATTCAACTACCATGCCTTAAATTATGATTTATGAGCTACTTGAATCGACCGAACAAGAAAACTAAGGGGTTTGCCATCATGTATTAAAGGTGATTATACGATACACAAAGATAAGAACATGTAATCATTCGTTATAATCTTTTACAAAACGTGTTGTCAAAGATAGCGCTTCAAGTTATGATAATCTCTTCAACTTATTTTGTGTTTGAAAAATTATAATATGTACAGATTTCCATGTAAAACAGAATAAGTATTGTTACAGCTACCCCAATACAAATTTTGATCTCAAAACGATCATAAAAGGTTTCACTATACACACACACCAAACATTTTAACACATAAGAATACTTGATCATGAGCAGAATTGAACAATTACCTAGCAACCATACCTGCTAAAACCTTGCAAGTAATTCATATAACTATGTTTGTAAAATTGCAAACTATAACCAAGCGGGCTTAGTGGTCGTAAGGTGTCGCAAAAATATTAAAAGAGACCGGGATTCAAACCTCGTGGACCTCTTGTGATGGCCTGATGGCCAGGGAAATGAACAGACATGGCTAAGAAGATCCCGTAAATCAGAATTAACCTGAATAACGATCCCATTTACCCGTTTATATATGTAAAATTGCAACCGAGTTGTTTCGTATGCAGAAAAACTTGGTTCATACAAGAACACCCTAGAGCTGTGGGCCTATGGGAACATGTACTTAACGTATATGAATATTTTTTCTCGTTTACATACCAAGTACTAAGATCAAACAGACAAATTCATATATACAATCTGATTAAAACCGAGTACACGATAAAGCAGTTTTTTCCATGAAGATGATAAACGTACCAGTTTGAGGAGAATATTAGTTGGAGTTGATGTATTCTCCAATGAAAAATATCATTGACCTTGAACAAATGATAACTTATAAGAAAGAATTATGAATTAATGAATCACGTAGTTACAAAGAACGAGTATATTGACTTTTTGAATATTCTTCCAGAAGATCTCCAAATGGCAGCTATGTATGTGAACTGGTGTAACAGTCAAACAACACAACAGCGTTTATTAGGAGACTATGTTTTTCTAACATAACTCATCCTTCTAGATATCTAAACGACCTATGATACATCTTTTGACCCTATTGCTTTCAATTTTTTAAAGGCCCGTTTAGTTTCTAAAACGATTTAGATTCGGTTTAGAATGAAAGAAAATATGATAAAAGAAAAAAAAAATATCTTATTAAAATTTTTATTTTAATAGTTGATAAATGATTTATTAAAAAAAAAGTGTGGTAGTTTTATTTTTTTAATAATTAATTTGGAGGGGACAAGGAGTGGAACAGAGAAAACATGTATCTGCAAGGACTTAATTGTAAATATTTTTTATTTTTTGCAAAGAAAAGTAGACAAGGCATGATTTCCCCATTAATTTACGTATAGATTGTGAATAAGATATAAATGGAGAGTTTATTATTTACAAAAGATACTACATTTTGCATGAATCAATCTATCATTACCGGACTCACTTATATTCCCAAAAACTTGAACCAAACATTTAATTTTTGGAATGAAACTATTCCTTTAATACAAAAACTATAAACCAAACGGGCCCTAAAATTTTCATACATAGATTTCAAACATATACAACTAATTAAGCTATATGTACAATTAATTTATGCATCAACACTTACACATATTGACTGGTCAACACTTGTAATTAATATGTAAAATAACGTTTTAATAAAAAGTATCATTTATAAATCACGATGTACAAGCAAAGCAAGCTGTTGAACACTCTTTTCCAAAAATTTGTATAACATTTCCTGAATAATTTTTTTAATAATATCCCTTTTATTACATATATTATTAACTTATGAAACACAAAAAGTGGCAGATTTATATATATCAAGGGTTCTTGGACCGCAAAAATAATAAAACTACCTCCAAAATACATGAACTTATGTTCGAATTTTCAAAATAAGAAAGAAAAAAAAAAGAATTGAAAGTAGACTCAGATAATATATCATCATCTCATAGCTTCAACAGTTTACTATGCCAGCAAAAGTATTTTTGCTACCTATAGTAATTGTTATCGCAAATAAATACTAATAGAAAAACTTTGTTCGTCGAAATTTCAATTACATGATATCCGCAACCGCAACGCGTGAGTACCTTACTAGTAACATATAATCTAGAAATTACATCGTTAGTCCCTGAATAAAAACGGGCACAAATTTAGGATCAAAATTGTTGAAAATACGCTAATACTTTCCTACTAGAGATGGCGGTGGATCGGATAGATACCGAGTGAAGCCGTATCCGTTCATATTTATCTATCTTTCATCATCTATCTACATTCATACCGTATTTGCATTCATTTAGGTTAACTAGAAGGGTACCCGCGTAATGCAGAGAGGGTACCCGGTGACTATTTTGATGGCGAGTAAATGTTTTTCATTGGTCCGGTGGTGGAGGGGTCTTGTGGTGGCGGCAACGACGGTGGTGGCGAAAGTAAGTGAGCTGAGAGATTGAGAGAAAACCTGTCAGTGGGTTGTGTGTGGTTTTTTTATGTGTTTGTTGTTTGATAGGCTTATGTGCAGTATGTATGCTTAAGGTTGGGAGCAAGGCTCGATTTTAATGGGCTGTTACAAGTTTTTAATAGGTTGTTACAAGTCTTCATATGGTTTAATTGGATGTATCAATATTCGAGGATGTTACAAGTAGGGGTGAGCGTGGTTCCGGAACCGCATGGAACCGACCCGGAACTGCAAGAACCGAGAACCGAAATACTCATAATTTAGGAACCGAGAACCGGACCGCATAACATGCTTTGGTTCCGGTTCCGGTTCCGGTTCCGGTATTTCGGTTCTACCTGATTGGAACCGCAACTTTTTAAAAACCCGTGTTATAAAGGACCCGTGTATATATATGTATTTGTTGTCATGGTTTCTTTACTATTTAGTTTTTCCTTATATTGGTTTGTGTAAATCTTCATAGAAAAATTATATAAATATTTACACATGTTTGTAAGACCAAGAGAATGATGAACTTAAACAGGAGACAAGAACAAAATGATCGAGATAACATTTCGATAAAAACAAGACTTGTGTCATTAACATTGAAACTTGAAAAATATATAAAGGTACATGTATACAAGCAGCTTTTTTTTCCTTTTAAACAAAGAACATATATATAAGAAAAAAAGGTTTATCCATGACAGTATGACACCAACAACGTTACGAGCTAAATCAGCACAAACCATGGGTTTGGATGAAATGAAATGTGTTAATTTGCGTGTCCGAGAAATGAAGAGATGGATAGTTGAATAGGCAAGAGCAAGCATGTATTTAAATTAAATGCTATTTGTTGTCATGTTGAAATCGCGCGGTTCTTCGGTTCTGGAACCGATACCCGCGGTTTCGGACCGAACCGAACCAAGAACCGAAACTTGCAATATGTAAGAACCGAAAACCGAACCGCGGTTCTAAAATGCGGTTCGGGTTGGGTCGGTTCCGGTTCGGTTCTCGGTTCCGGTTCGGTTCTCGGTCCATTTGCTCACCCCTAGTTACAAGTATGAGAATTTAAGACATTAAATATGTGTATGGTGAATTTTTATGCTTAGCAAAGTAACTTCATTTTTATAGAAATGTTTTTGGTCTTAAAAATTTTAAGACTTACTATATTTAGAATGTCTTAAATTCTTTATAAAGTAGTATAGATTCATAATAAGTAACAGTATGTATGTATAGTTTCACCTCTTTTTATTCAAAGAGAAGTTAATTACTCACTTTTGATCACTCAAATAAAGCCTATATAACCCGGATTAAGTTTGCATGAAAATTACTATATTAGGAACTAAATACTTCAAAACTAATTAAAATGAAAACAGATCCGGGTTATATAGGCTTTATTTGAGTGATCAAAAGTGAGTAATTAACCTCTCTTGAATAAAAAGAGGTGAAACTATACGTACATATTGTTACTTATTATGAATCTATACCGTAGTGTTTGGTACATTATAATCAAAAGATGAATGGAAAAGATGATTACGTTGGAATAATAAAATGTTGTTTGCTTACATATATGGAATGTAATGGTGTATTACAAAGAATCTTTTATATAATAAAGGAATTACATCATTTCAGAGTTTTTTTGACAAAACAATCTTATGGGAAAAAAAATTGAACCAATCAGGATGCTTGAAACTGACACGTGTGCAAAATCGTGCAATTTGATTGGCAATTAAAAAGTCAAAATTGAATTTAATTTGGTCAAAATTGACAAAATTCGTGTAGAATGAAAAAAAAATCGCTAAAAACTATATGTGGCAAAAACGTGATATAAAAAACATCTAAAAAGCGGGACTGATTTTGTAAAGCTTGAAGGACCAAAAGTAGCATGTGATCAAACTTTCAATACATACCAATTATCCCTACGGCCCTACCAATTATCACCACGATTGATTATTAGATTTTAAAGAGATCAAATTTTTAATGACAATGCTTTTTCTTTTTAAGCTTAATCAAAGGTATGCTTTTTTTAATTAGTAGATTTAGGGATTCATTTTTTTTGGGATAATTGACTTGTGGGTTTATGTTATTGTTTTCTGATTGTGGACCATCTCCAACCTTAACAACCTCTGGTTTAGGGTTTTAGCTTTTTTGGCGTAATTGAGCTGTAGGTCTTTTTTTTTTTTTTTTTTTTTTTTTTTTTTTTTTTTTTTTTAGTTGTAGGCTTTTGATTAATTGATTTAGCTTTTTTGAGCTAATTGAGTTATGGGTTTATGTTATTCTGTTTAGTGTGTTTTGCTCTTTTGTTCTAATTGAGATACGGGTTTATGTTATATATAAAAAGCAAAAAATAAGCTAGCTCAAGCACCCCCTAATAATGTCAATTTGAGTGCCGAATGATATGTTGCGCGACACGTATGGATTAAGGTTGATAGCCTTATTATTTTGTGCCTATTTTAACCTCTGGTAACAACTAAATTTTTTTTATAAATGAATTCAGTCACTTAAATCCTCTATGAGTTTGTTGGTCTTGCAAGTCAGTTTCTTAGCTTTTGAAACTTACAATACAAATGAAACACACTTAATATGTTGGATCGTGTATTGTTTTTATATAAATTCATTAATTTAGAAACATTTTAGTGTTGCATTATTACATCAGTTTTGGTAGGATAGGGTGGTTAATGAAAAATGTTGTGACCCATCACCCATTGCTACTTAGAAACTTTGCCATTTTCTTCAACATGTTAAGATTATAATCCCATGAATACCTTTTGGCTTATGAGGCTGCATGATCCATTTTAGAAATGAGCAAAGTTTTCTAAATTATTTATGTGGCTTATGGTTCTTGATTGACAGACGAAAGGAGACCATGAAGGAGCTGAAGAGTATTACTTGTGCGCGGTACAAGCAGATACTTGGGATGGTGTAGTGCTTTCACAATATGCTCAATTGGTTTGGGAACTCATGATCAAGACAAAGCGACCAAGCTTCAGTTTACTTTGAACGTGCAATTAAAGCTGCTCCTTCTGATAGGTATCATGTTCCCTGTTTCCTCATGTTTGTTTATGGTATACGTTAATGATAGGGGTGATATGCGTTAGTACTTTTAGAATGGGTTTGATTTTAAGCATAATAATTTCTCAAGCTTTGTTCGACAACTCAACGGTTATGTAATTGCTCTGTTCCATTTGATTTTAAGGTTTTTTTTATATGATTATATGTTGATAATTGTTACTTATCATGATCAGAATGTTTAGAGTTGAATCTTATGGCAAGAAAAGTTTGATTGTTTATTTTTAGTTTGTTGAGAATTTGTAGTCGATATGTTATTGTGTACGGTTGTCGAAATTTTGTTATTTAGTAGTGTTTTTTAGTGTACTGGATAACGAGGACAATCTGAATGACTGTTGCTATATTATCGAAACTTCCATGTTTGTAGTTGGGCAAGATTCTTTGGGTACCGATGAGCAAGATTGTTTTTCGTCAAGACGTGTTTTCTGTGTCTATAGGTCACATATGAACCTCTCCCTTTTATATTATTACATTTTTATGAATCACTTTATGTGATCAATTTTTGGCAACACTAAAACAGGAAGATACCCCAGAGTTATTACATTTTTATTGTTTTTCATCAAGATGAGGGATTTATATCACTTGATTAGAATTAATAGTGTAGTTGGCTTTTATTGTTTCAGTGTTACTATTGTGTTAAATAAATAGGAAAATCGAGGTTCGTTTGTCCCCATTTCTATAGTCAGTACGGAATGTTTGATTCCAAATGCCGACATGCATGAAATCAAATAAAGTATGAGGCATGCTATTTTAGTTTCAATGACACAAAAGCTTCTGTATAAATTCTTTAAAAGAATGCAGATATTAACATCCTTCGTGCACCTTTTTTCGCATTTGTTTTGGTATAATTTAATGTATTGGTTTATTGATTATTAAACACTGTTTTTGGAAAATAATGATAAGCTTGCGATATGTAAAATCATAATTGTTAATTGTACTTATAGTGTGAACCCCGTACGTGCGGATGGTTGTAAACACTAATAGACAAGATGACCAAAAGGACGGTCTTATGAAACGAGAGTATGAGTATCAATAAAGGGGGTAAATTAGTGATCTGATTTTAGTTTGTAATATCAAATATGTTGTTGAGGGTATGAAACTTATTATTTGACCCCTAGCAGGTGGAACGTGGACATACAATCCTTGAGCATGCAGCGACAGGTGGAACTGGATCGTTACTATGCCAATGGGAAAATGCACTTTGTGGCATTGTTATTGGAACCGTCTCGATCAAAAAGAAGGCTACACAAGCCAAGGAAGATGGTTTCCACCATGTCATTCTCAACAATGCTAACCACAGAACCAAAGTGGAATTGACTAAAGATCACATCAGGTAATGGGGTTGATGTATTCAGTTGTAAAAGACACTTTTGAGGTAATTAATAAGCTTCTCCTTCCTTTTTCTCTTTTATATTGTTTTAATAAAACAAATTATGTAAACCACATAACCAAAGTGGAATTGACTAAGCACATTTAGTATGAATAAGACTGTTTCTTTGTTGTTTTAGGGATCATTAGCTTGCTTAAAAATATGAGGACTCCTGGTGAGTTTTGGACAGGCCTCTGTTGTACTAGATACCATACCTAAATCTTAACAAGCAGCAAAATCACTATACCTAGATCAATGGTTAGTAGTACTGGTAATGTGATATGTGTAGGAGAGCGATGATTAGTAGTGCTTGGGAGGGTTTACTTGGGGATTGTGATTAGAGAAGGAAATAGATTTAATGAAGTATGATTGGATTGATCTTTGTTAATATATTAACAGTATCTCTATCCTATTTTGGTTTAAAATTCATAGTTACTTAGGTGAAAGGGGTGTTTGGGATTACTTAAAGTAATGGGTTGTTTGGATTTACATTTGGAGAAATAGTTGACTCTATTAAAGTTACATGTGTTGAGCCACCATCCGAACAGATTGACCATCCATCCATTCTAAATAGTTAATCATGATAAATGATTATCATTATGTCCTTACTTTATCTCCTTACGATTTGTGTTCATCTAAAGTTGTTTCAGATATGTGCAGGTCTCTTGGCATCGCGCTGTGAAATAAAGATCGAACGACAAACATAATTGTAACCTCTACTGAATATTGTATGTGCCTACTTTTTAACGATCTTCCATCATGTCAATTACATGAAGATGATACAATGAAAATAAATGATGCTATATCGGAAGATAAAGAAAATTCTCTAAAGACTACAAATCTCAAGAACATGAATACATTACATTTTAGGCCCATACGAAGATGCTAAGAAACTGTCCATAAATAGTTTTATGTATATGCTTATAAATCATATACAACAATCTCGGGTCACTTTTTATCTTGAAGATGTGTTGGTGATGGGAAATTTTATACTCTTTTTACATTTTGTATATGTATTGAAGATATGCAATAGCTCAATCTTTGTTTGACCAGAATTGTTGTAATATATTTATGCACGAAACATAATATTTATTTCAGTCTATAAACAGTTACGGTCTTCTGAACTTTTGATTAACTCTCACGCTCAACAGCTAATGCTTTAAAATTCGACTGCCAAGCTAAAATTTTACATGTTTTAACAAAAAGTATAACCATGAAGCCTGACTGAGTATAGGTGGCACACTTATGCAACTATAATTCTAAACATATACAATACCAACTACATACTAGAGGTGGCCATTTGCCGGTTCCAAAAAAAACCGAACCGGTTCCAATCCGGACCGGTTCGGCCGTCAAAGTCAATGGACCGGATCCGGTTCCAATCCGATCCGGTTCCATTCGGATCCGGGGTCCAAAAACCGGAACAAGTATACCCGGTTCCGGATCGGATCCAATCCGGTTCGGTCCCAAGAACCGGTCGGACCGGTTCCAAAGAACCGGTGGTCATTTTCTTAACAGTGGGCATGCTAACTTTTTCGATTCCGGGTTTTTTTTTTTTTTCGTTCGCGTTTCCCACACAATAAACTTAATAAACTTCGACTTTTATTAAAAAAACTAATAGACGTCACACTTAAAGTACTTGAAACACAAATTTATTACATTTCGACTATTTATTATTCTTCGGTTTCATCTTCATCTTGAATTTCAACTTGAACGGCGGCCCTTGCGGCGCTTGTAGCTTCATCGTAAGCAATTTCTTCTTCGGTAAGATTGATTACATAACCTTCTTGCACCTCGACCTCTTGTAATTGTTTTTCGTAGTCCATCGGTTCTTCAAGTATTGAAACGTCTTGTATACGTTCATTCCCATCCAAATAATCCTTCAAGCAAATACACATCTCCAAAGATAAAGGTGTGAGTTTTGTTCTTCTTACCGACAATACCCTTCCACTAGTAGAAAAAGCGGATTCCGAAGCAACGGTTGAAGCTTGTACGCTTAGTAAATCCCTGGCCATTGCGGCTAGAACGGGAAATTGAGATTCCCTTTGTTTCCACCAATTCAAAACATCAAATTTCTTGAACTCTTCGTGTGTGATAGTGTTTAACCAATCGGTTCCCGTATATCTCCCATATTCGTTGCTCGTTAAATTGTCACTCCTAGCCCGTTTACCACTTTCTTGTCTTAAACTTGAAAATAAGTCCAAATCCGGATCCACGTTTGAAGACGAAGTCCACATACTTGGCACCGAACTCGTTCCCACATTTGTTGCACCATATTTCTCAAAATAAACATCATATAAACGTTTGAAATTATTTTTAAACGATTCTTGTGCATTAATTACATAAAAAGGGTCTATTTGGTTCAAATCCAAGTCTTCACCAATCTTGGAGATAAGATATTCCACCCCGCTAACGTTATAACATGGGTTTATTGCGGCGGCACAAGTAATTACCGGTGGAATTTCTTGAAAATATTTTTTAAGCTTTTCTTTCATCGGTACAACCATATTAGCAAAAAGTGGACCATCATATTCGTATGCTCCTAATTTTCTACACATCACATAAAGTTGGTTGAGGACCGAATGACTCGTGGGATAATAAACACCCGATAACATAGTTGTTGCGGTTTTAAAAACTTTGAGTAAATCGGTTATTTTTTGAATAAGACTCCAATTTTCAACCGAAAATGGTACCATATTTTCCCCACGCTTTTGTCTAGCACAAAGCTCATCATGAAAATGTTGTAACGTGTTTTTTTGACGTAAAGCACTAACAAACATGTCATAGGTCGAATTCCATCTTGTAGGAACGTCCCAATTTGGTGATAAAAAAATAGAATTCGATTCATGACACAATTTTATATAATCCAAATATCTATTCGAATGAAATTGAAAAATATCTTGTAACATTTTTCTAAAAGATTCTCTTAAATTAAACATTTGTTGGGTCGCTAGTCCGCTTTGCACAACCAAGTTAATGATGTGTGCAACACATCGACTATGATAAAAAATGCCCTCAACAATCGGTCGGTATCTTAGTTTTAGTAATCCTACCGCATTTGTATTATTAGAAGCGTTATCGAATGATATTGAAAATACCTTTTCTTCTAAATTAAACATTTTCATAACATATCTCAACATTATACTTAAATTTTGACCCGTGTGCGGATTTGGAAATATTTCAAAACCAATAGTACGTTTCATCATTTGCCAAGTCGTGGGGTCAATCCAATGTGCGGTAACACACAAGTACGAACCCGGCAAACCATGACCCGCCGACCAAACATCGGTTGTTAAGTTTACATTAGTTTTTAAAGCATCAAAACCAAGTATTAATTCCTTTTTAACCTTTGCCCAAGATTTAATACAATCACGTTTAAGAGTTTGACGACTTACATGAGTGTAGCGTGGTTGAAGCCTTTTTTGAATCAACCTCGTTAACCGAGGGTTGTCGAAGTGGTTGAACGGCAAACCCTCTTGAATCACAAAGTGAGCTAAATCTTGACGAAGCGCCCTTTCGTCATATACAAAAATACTCCCATCTCGTCCCATAACACTTTGATCCGATGACCCAACGCCTCTTGTTGCTTTACAATGGTGATTCGTGTGCTTCTTCAACGTAGAATTCCCCGATGAAGACATATAAGTGTTACAAGCTTTACAACGAGCCTTTTTTGAATTATCCGAAAACCTAACCAAGTCGAAATGACTCCAAATCTCTTGGTTTCGGGTTGTTGGTTCAATCCCAACTTCCAAAGGTTGGTTTGTAGAACTTTGAGCATGAGAAGCGGTATTGTTTGATGATGTTGGTTGAGATTGAGAAGCTTGGTTTCTTCTAGACATTTTTGATCAAGTTTGTGAGCAAATTTTGAGTGTTTTTCTTGAATTTGATTGTTGTGATTCAACCAAAATCATAAATGGTATTTATAGGAATGTTTAGGAGCTTAAAATGGGACAAATAGGGGACAATATCGTTTGGAAAATCAGAAAAAACGGTCATATGACCGTTGTCCATTGCTTGGCTGCTGCTTACTGTCCAAAACCCAGAAAAAAGTGCATATTAACGTTGGGAACCGGTTCGGATCCGGTTCCTGGGCACCGGTTCCGGATCCGGTTATGGATTATCCGGTTCCGAACCGGATCTAGTCTCAGAAATGCGGAATCGGATAGGATCATGCGGATATTTTTGGAACCGGACCGGTTCTTGCCGGAACCGGTGTTGACCGGATTCAGTTCCGGATAATTATCCGGTCACGGTTCTGGAACCGGATCCGTTGGCCACCTCTACTACATACAATACAAATTATCCTCAAGTTTATATAATATATAGAAGTATAATGAATTCATTGTCTTCATATGATTTCGATAATAATCTACAACAAAGCTTATAAAACAGACAAAAAAAATGATATGTGTATTTAGAAAACCATAATATACTTTAAAATCACAATTGAAAAATTAATATATAATTAAAATTTAATGCCTAAGCCTCGTGCGTGCACGGGCATTATAACTAGTGAATCATTACAGCAAAATCATTCCCTAGGCCCCCCTTGCTTTTTTTTCATTACATCCGTAATGAAATCAAAATTACATAAAACCCATTAATAACTAACCATATTAAATAAACTTTCTATCATTAATGGGGGCATTTTAGTCTTTTATTACGATTCTATTACGTCTTATCAAACAAACTAAACATGATTAATAATTGTAATGAATAATTACATTACACTATTTATTCTATTACATCGTTTATTCAATTTATTTGACATTTCATTACGTCCTACATTTATAAAGGGTTTAGGACATTCTAAATATAGTAATTTTTAAAACTTCTAAGACAAAAAACACTTCAAAACTAATTCCAAATTTTAAATGATATGTGTGTGTGTGTATATATATATATATATATATATATATATATATATATATATATATATATATATATATATATATATATATATATATATATATATATATATGATGTAGGCTGATAAATGGGTATTTATGGATGCCAAAATGCTGTACATATCCGATGCACTAATAAGTTCAAACATCCATATCAAAACCATATCCATTATTTAACAATATGCATGGTTTATTCACATCCATTAATAGTAGATTGGACCGGGTGGGTGTCCATTGGATTGACTATTGAGTGATCATTACCATCCCCATCCATAACATCTTGAAAATGCTTCGATGATGATCTAATTTTCTAACGCTCGTTATGTTTCTCTCGTTAAATGTATGGGGGTACTATAATGCGTTTAAGAAGCAACCTAAGAAACGTTGGAAACTTGGATTTATGTCCAAATGTTTTGGGATGTTAGAGCTATTAAAGTAGTGTCGTGGATTTTGTTCCTAAATTCATGGCTGCCCTTGTGTTCAGTGACCAACAGTGTAAATTACCCGTAACTTTTTGAAGTATTAAGTAAGTTTGTTTCCGGCCATAAACTGCTTATGTGAAATTAATCTATGTAGCTGCCACTGAAACTTAAAAGTGGCAAACATGCTAGTTTTCCAATTTCTATTACTATCATTTTATTATATGGTCACATCGACCTTTAAAGGAGGCTAGGGTATTCTAGAAAAGATGACATAAGAAATTAGGTAAAATATAACCTAAGTAACATGAATGGTTCAAAATATAGTTTAAAGACTCATTCTACAACTATTCCATTTTTATGAAAAAAAAAAAAAAATGAATTGCTTTAAGTCTTACTATTAAATTTTTATAAGAGTAAACTGCAAAATACATCCCTGTGGTTTATATATTTTGGCATCTTATATTTCTTTCAGAAACTTTTGGCAAAACACATCACCTGTTAGGTAAACGTTTGCCACCCTACATCCCTCGTTAATCATGAGGACTACCGATGCAAAATTTTTCTCCGTTATCTCTTAACGAAATTGATATGTTACACCGTTAGCCTTCAGGACTAACGGTATTTGCATCGTTAGTCCTTTTTTTACGTTATCTCTATTTTTTGTATGTTTCTCCATTCTTTGTACATTTTCTCCGTTTTTTTGTACGTTTATATCCATTTTTCGTACGTTTTATCTGTTTTTCTATGTTATTTATACGTTTGATCCGGTTTTATCCATTGTTTGTACGTTTTATACGTTTTTTAACGTTTTTAATATTTTTTTACGTTTTTATCCATTTTTATTCTTTTGTATCAATTGTTTTTACGTTTATACCCTTTTTTGTATGGTTTTATACATTTTTTTTTATATTTTATCCATTTTTTTTTACTGTAACACCCCAACCATAGAAGGGCTAAAGTGTGATATTATAGAGTCAAATCAGAACACAAGCGAAATGGAGATACATTTCTAATACAAAGTATGCAAAGGTTACAAGGAGAACTAAACAAAATACAAAAGAGTAACAACGATGAACTAAGCCAAACATCAATTGCTTCTAATCATCTCTAAGTCCAGTCAGTAGCTAATCAGGGTGAAGTCTTCTAAGTCCAAAATAAGATCTCTCATCCACAAACCCAGCTTCCTACTAAACCTGCCGCAGGAAAAGAAATGCGGCTGAGCTAAAAAGCCCAGTGAACAGATATATATATATATATATATATATATATATATATATATATATATATATATATATATATATATATATATATAAACGAAGAAAAAGATAAGGAACAAAGAATATCATAGGGTGCATTGGGGAAAACAAAAGGTATAATAAGGATGATAAGAGTAAGTTAAAGGTTAGGTTATATCAGCATTCTACCACGAGCCAAACAAAACAAAACAAAGTCTTCAGCAAAGTAACCATGTACTCAAAGGGGAGACCTCAGAATACCAAATGTAGTAGGAGGGGAGTCCTCAAGTAACCACGGAGTAGCTAGCTCCTAAATATATGTGAAAGGCATGTATTGCACACAGTACCAGACACCAAACCAAATGCAGGTCAAACAAAGGGACGGTGTGGAACATCACTCGACCACACTGGAGTCATGACATTGGTGCATCAATGCCACAGTCATGTTACCTTCATGACTAGGAAAATGCTCGGGTATAATACTGAAGGGTCAAAGGCAAATCAAATAGCAAAGTCTAAGTCAAATCAAAGTATCATAATCCAAGGTGCATAGCAAAGGTTCAAGTCAAAGGTTTACAAATGGCAGGGTTCATAATCAGAGTTCAAATCAAAGGTTCATAGCAAAGGTTCAATTCAAATGGATCAATGTCAATGGGTCAAATGGAAAGATCCAAGTCAAGGTTCTAATCCACGAGGTTCACTATTCCAAGTTCCAAAGTCCCAAAGTTCATGATCAAAGGGTCATAATAAGAGTTTTAAACAAAAGTTCAATTTAGTAGGTTCACATCACTTGCTTAAAAAGGTTCGTAGTACAATCCCATTTAGAAAGGTTTATAACAAGGATTCATTTAGAAAAGATCTTCCAAAGATGACATTTATAAAAATCCCATAGATAAGTGATCTTAAATCATATTAAAAGTGCCGTTATAAAATAATTGCTCCTTTAAATGTTCCCATATCATAGTTAAGAAAAGAAATTTCACCTCCCGTTATATTATCCCAAAAGAACATTCAAAGTCTCACAAGGGTTTCACCTCCCGTTATAATATCCCAAAGGGTATCCAAAGTCTTACAAAGGTTCAAAGGTTAAGGTCACAAAAAGTTATCGAATGGATCATAAGAGTTCAAACGAATAACAATAGGATCGCAAATACCGGTGAAACACATCAATTATAGAGCCGAGTACGAAGGATCATAAACAAGGTCAAACGAAATCATAATACGATAACAAATCAAAGACAAAGTCAAGAGAGAGGAAGTGTGCACTCTTACTAAAAGAGTACGGAATATCTGTACCTTAGTCCAAACACAAGCAAAGTCAAACAAATCAAGAGAGATGGATCACTCCCGCTTCACCGAACCTAAAAGAGAATGGATTCGAATTAAGAAGATTTCAAATCACGTAAGTTACCACTTTTAGTTATCTTTCCACTTTTTTTGTAACTTTCCTTTTATAGCAGCTTTCCATAGTAAGTTCCCCGATTTTAATAAGTTTCGAAAATTGTAATTTAATACTTTAAGGTTATAATGGACAATATAATATTTAAAGTTAAAATGACCAATATATTGGTTTGGGTATTAAAATGTCAATATTATAAGTTTTGGGTCTAACATGTAAATTATCAAAATTAAATCTTAAAAGTCACATAAAATTATTTTAAAGTTTATTTTAATAAATTAATATTAAGATAATAATTTTGGACCCCGTCATTATAATTTATATAATTTATTAACGTACCCACGACCTTAATATTTATGCCGCTACGACCCAATATTTTTTTATAAAATCATGTAGGACTTGTTATAACCCAACATCGGTTCACTTCATCAATATACACACGACAACATTCATCACTCTTACACGAACCAAATAAACAAAAGATATACATACGTTATTAGACTTGTATAACTCCAAATCTCGTACCCAACCCCATCAGTTCACGAATACCTCATATACATATTTCTGATATCTACTAACAAACATGCACATGCAACTAGCTTAAGAAATAAATATAACCATTTAAGTTTTCACATGAACTCACACTACTCACGCATGAAACAGACACCAATCTCTTTGTTTTATACCATTCGAACCAAAAGGAACAAAAATCTAGTTCTATTTCACTTCTTTTATTTATACGTTTACATGCAACACGGATTCGCCAAATATTGTCGAGCCCATATTTATCCATTAGTCGAACACACCCAAACAATAATTTATAGCCGATCAAACATAGTCTTTTCTTGTTACATACGTGTGATGTTTTCATGATTTCATGTGGACAGAATATATCTTCATAGTTACATGTTACTTATATAGTGTGTGTATGACGAAGGAAATAGAAACCAAGAGATGAGATACCTCGAAATGGAACAGATGACGAGCAAGAATCAAGGAACTAAACGAAACTACGAACCGTTTAAGCCAAAACCCAGCCCTCGAACCTGTTGTGTGCCACCACGGTAACCACCACTTCGGAACAGATGCGAGCCCACAGAAACACCCACGAGTACACCTCCTTCGAACCAGGAACGGCTCGGAGAAACCTCACAATCAAAACGCTTCCTTGTACCACCTTAGATTCGAACAACAACAAAGGAAGAAACAAGCCGCCATTCGCATGAAGGTTTTAGGGCTTATGTGAGTTTGTGTTTTAGTTATTCGGCTAAGAGAAGAATACGATTAGGAGAATGTGAGTTTGATTTAGTTTAGCTTTTAGGGTTTTGAGAATTTGTGAAATTTGTTTGTGTGTGCTAAAAGAATATGGGATACACAGTTAAAACAAAACCGTGTGATTATTGAGGTTAAAAAGGAAAGTCACACAAATCAGGGGATATTGATTTATTCATACCGGAAATAGAGGAAACATGCATCTAGTTTTTTTTAAGGTTCAATGAGAGTGTTCGGCCCATATTTGAATACTAGGCATGTACAAATTTTAACGTAGGTACAAATTATATAAGTTCACTTATCATAAGTATTTTAAGTTCCAAATGTCGCGTATATTCAAGTATTTAATACTTAGGGTATAATTATCATTTTGTATTTCAAAATTTTAGATTGAAGGGTATTTTGGGTATTTTACGCGTTTAGAATTTCTGGGTTTAACAACTCTTCCCCTCTTAAAAGTAAATTTTCGTCCTCGAAAATTGAAGTCGCGAAAGTTAGACGTACATGTAGCAAATCACAAAAGAAAGACACAGTTAACCTCGCGCTCGGGAAGGTTCTTCCAAAAGAATTTTCACAAACGGAATGACTTAGTTTCTCATGACTCTATCTTGTCGATCAAAATAGCTTCGGTTTCCTCAGAAAAGACATATCTTACCTAATCCAAATCAAAATAATAATATACCAAACGTAACAGATGATAATCGTATCCCTTTTGAAGATATACAAAGGAAGATATAGGATTGGGTGTTTCGCCCGTGGGCAAGGAAACAGACTGATCAGATGAGAATATATCAAATGATATCAATCATGAGGATGACATATATAAGTTTAACTGTAACACCCCCAATTTTAAAATATTTGCAGCGGAATAAAGATTGGGTGTTACTTCATAGCTCACAGTTTTTCGGTAGAAAATGATTATGAATTTAGTCATTTTAAAACATTTATCATTCGAATTTTTATAAATATCAGAGTTTTCAAAATGAGGTCCCAGTAGTTTCAAAATTTGTTAAATAAGTTTTCGAATGATAGTAAAATTTATAGCCTTTGTAAGAATCCGTACTCCTCCGTACCATCCTTTCTCATTATGGACCTGAGATAAACACATGCTAAAAGTGTCAACACAAAGGTTGGTGAGTTCATAGAGTTTATAAGTATAGTAGTTGATTTCCAAGAATCAAAAGAGTTTGTGAGTTTATACTATTCATACTAAACGATTTATTATCAAAATCAAAGAGTGAGTAAAATCCATAGTGTTTATAGTCAAAAGCAGTTGATTTATCAAAATCAAAGTTAACATGAAATAGTTTGTTGGTTTGCCCTAATTGGGTCAACACCAAAATAGTTTGTTTTTGCCAAGAAATAATGATTTTCTGCTATATAGTGAACACAAATTAGTAATTTGGTAAAAATAATGAGCTACGTTGTTATACGCCTACAGCACTACAACCTGATTTCCCTAAGCCTCATGACACTCATCCGATTAACAGATCTCATCATAAATGATGGATAATGATAACAAGGGCCCTCGGGATAGGTTCTTGCCAGTAACCTATTAGATTTCAAATAAAGTGTGTTTGGTAGTTTTCTCCAACGCCCAAACGGGGATTGTCAGTCCCTAATAGATCTATTCACAATTATTTACGTTCACCCTACGGGTGACTAAGGCTCATGATATGAGGGACTTTTGGCAATAGTAAACTAGGAAATAGAAATCAGATATAGCATACAGTTTAAAAGTTACTTGTAAACATGTTTATAGCAGTTATCTCTTCATGAGATATAAAATGTATAAAATGGTGGGCTATGGTCCCACAGTAATTTATAAATAGTTTAAAATACTTATGAAAGTAAAGGTAGTAGTTGAGCATGTATCTCCCCCAAAACATTTATAAAACATTTATAAAAACCAGTAAAAGTAGGGGCTATGACTCACAGTAATATGTAAAAGTTTAAAATACTTATGAAAGTAAAAGTAGTAGTTGAGCATGTATCTCCCCCAAAACATTTATAAAACATTTATAAAAAGGGGCTAAGAACTCACCTTAAGTGATACTAGGAATGATGAAAGTAAGTGCGAGTGAGAGTATGAGAATGATTTTGGAAGCGTCCTTAGTACGGAACCTGATAAATAAATTTATCTGAGAATCTAACCAAATACTATTTGGTAAATGAATAACGATTAATGAATAACGATTAATCGTTATGATGAAAAGATGATGAAATGGTTTTGTGGCAGAGGTGGCTTGCGTGGCAAAATGCTTGAAGTTCAAGAACAAAGTTATATACTATATAACTTGTCTGTTATGTATATCGTTTAGTTATTGGTTATATTCTTGTTATGAATAATAACATGTGTAATATCTTAAGCTTTTTAGATTATAAAAGAGCTTATGGGTTTTTAAAAGTAGCTTATGGGCTTTTAGGCCCAACAAAAGGTTGGTTTGGTTTGTTACTGTAAGAGCAAAACGAAAGAAATAAAGCTTGGGATTATTGAGTTTTGTCTATCTCGCGGAGCTTATTAAACGTATACGGGGGCTTAAGTTTGGGGCTTATGAAACTTTGATAGGAGTTTAACCAAATGGTAATAAGTCACAGCTTATCGGGTTAAGCTTATAGTTTTTAAATTAACTCAAAAAGGGGTGTTTGGTTTTGTGTTTAGAAATTTTGGGTTAAAACATTTCATGTCAAGTTGTTACTAAAAACAACATTTGTTTTGCGTTTCTAAATAAAATCTCGCGTGTATAGACATAAAACATTATTTCAGACAACTTTCATGTTTTGCGTTTTTCCTGATTCGGACCAGAAAGGCCTTGAAATTGGGATTTAAAACTGTTACAGCAAAGTGGTGGTTCAGGTTTGTGTTTTAGATTCATGACATGTTTATAAGAGTTCTAGTTTATAAGAGTGAGAAAATAACAAAAGTAGAAAAAAAGAAAATGCCATTGGTGGGATTCGAACTCGTGACCTCTCGTTCAACACACCAATGACCCAACCATTTGGACTAGTGATGAGTGTGTAAATACTCATCATTTTTACCATTTCTGAGCTGCCAAAACATCCAAAAACACTCAATAATGAACCAAAATAGTGAAAATATCCCAGGAAAGTGTTTTGCATGTTTCGAATGCAAAAATACCAAAAACAGATGAAAAACGCACAAAGTTTGCATAATTGGCAGTTTCAATCCCCCAACTTTCAAAAGTTGTCAAATCTAGTCCCTGGTCATTCTAAAAACTTGAAAAAGTCACCAAAGGTCCTTTCAAATCAAAAAGTTACATAATTAGTCCTTTGGTGAAAAGTTTCACAAAATGTCAAGTTTAGTCCCTGAACTTTGAAAATTGTCAAAAATGGTCCCTGGGATATGAAAAACTTTGAG
Source organism: Artemisia argyi (assembly GCA_030686995.1). Classification (NCBI taxonomy): domain Eukaryota; kingdom Viridiplantae; phylum Streptophyta; class Magnoliopsida; order Asterales; family Asteraceae; genus Artemisia; species Artemisia argyi. The sequence continues at coordinate 136,510,600 of CM060695.1, read as the reverse complement.
AAAAACAAATTTTGTCCTTGCACTAACCTTTTATGACAGGATTGGTCCTTGGTGGAAAGTTTGGTGAAAATTACATAAATGGTCCCTGAAGTTTGAAAGTTTGACGGTTTCAGTCCGTGGTGAAAAATAAATTGAAAAATCATTCCAGGACCTTATACTATTCATGATTTGGCAAAATACACCCTTGGAAATAATTTGGAAACATGCCAAGATCACACCTCAAACTTTACCATAATTACAAAATTAGTCCTTGTGTGAAATGAAAACCAAAACCGGATCCAATAACCAAATAATACTACTCCATTACCCAATCCATGTACTAGCCTAGTCCATTTTGGGCCCAAGATACAACCAGTCCACACCTCAAGCCCACAACCCACCCTTTAATAGTTTTAGCCCGGGTCAAAGGGTTTGACCCTTGGTCAAACCGGTCAAAAGCTCCCACCTTTCTCCTTCCCTCCCCCACAGCTCAACTTGCAGGTCACCTCACCCATCACCTCAACCCACCACCTTATCCCACCGCCCAAACCAATCACCCTCACCATATATACCTAACACCCATCCACATTTAATGCACCCCCTCTTGTCTGATTATCAGAACCATTTGCAATAATCATTTTGGCGCCAAAATCCAATCAAGAGCTAGGATCACTCCACCTCACAATTGATGGTTGGGATTTAATCAGAAGGTCAGAAGGAAGCTAGTGGACCATTTCTTATCTCACAAAAGAAGCAATCAAGGAAGGAACCCTAGTTTTTAGGAAATTAGTATAAATAAGCAACTGCTGTAAGCCATGAAGGGCATCTCTCTTTTCATTTTCTTTCTTGTAATTTTAGTAAAAATAGATTTAAAATCTCAGTGTACTCTTTAGTTTTCAAGTTAATGTAAGCTTTGTTCAAGTTTAATGAAATTCGAATTTTAGTTAAAAGTTTAAATTTCTTGTTATTAGTTCACAAGCAACTTATTTCACCTCAGATTAAACATTTAATCTTGTTGAAAGTTATTTTGAAACAAAAAGTAAACTCAAAAAAAAAAAAAAAAGAAAAAAAAGGGAAAAATATAAAGAAAAATAAAAAAATAAAATAAAAAGAAGCAGAGGAAGATGGAATCAGCAAAAGCAAGGAATGAAATGGGGTATTAGTGAGTCTGTGGAGACTCTATAGGTGGTTCTAATTCTTGCATTACTGGGCTTGGATGGCATGAAGTAAGCCACACTTTTGATTTTATCTAATTTTTAGAATCTATGCTTATTAACTGTTTATATGTGCTTATTTATGATTACTAGATCTATTTAGGTTGCCTTGAATCTGTTTCTAAAGTTTAACTTAGTGTATTGTTTTGAAAAACCAACACCAGTCCATATATAGGGGTGTTTGGATTAGCATGCTCAGCTGTGTTGCTGCAAGTTTCACAGATCAATAGTGGTTTAGGCATCATTCCTTAGGCCATATTAAGTCAAGCAAAGCATAAAAACAGTTGGACTTTTGGAAGATTAGTCAAAATCCCTCGTAATCAAATCTACAGTCCACTGTGTGGAATTTTGAGGTCTACAAACCCTCACTTTAGCTTATAAGTAATCCCTCTAGTCTAAAGTAGCTTAATCTAAGCTTATTATATCTTATATAAGTAGCTAGGATCATCCAAAACTCACTTAAGTCAACTTTAGGTTTCATTTCAAAAAAGTCAAAACTACACCTCTTGTCAGAAACTCTAAAATTGTAGGATTTTTATTGAATTTTGGACTTAGTTTTAGGCTTTAATATTTCTAGGGATTAAAATTTGGTAGCTTATCTTTAGGAATCCACATCTGTCTTATTTTTACAATTTTTGTTAAGCTTGTTAGATAAGCTCAAAGTTGGTTGCAGGCCTGCTACATGCCCTGTACCACAGGTTTGGACAAAACTCATTGTTCTCTTATGTGCTCATTAGTGGACCCCACACCTGATATTTTGGCTTTTTAGAAAGCTTATAAGCTCAGCTTCTTAGTTTTAGGACAAATTTGAGGTTTAGCTTATCTGACATAGATTATTCAAGCTTTTCTTGTGGCCTATTTTCATAATCCAAAACTGACCACTCAGTCTTTGTACCCAACTTCCATAGCTCACACACAGTTCATTAATAAGCCATAAGCTTGGCTTATTGGCTTATCTTGAAGCTTATCACCCCAACTCTGAGTATCTAGGTTTAGATTGGAGCCCCTTTCACTCCTGTGGACCCCACTGAGGTCCAAAAACACCACCTCAGGCCTGCTTTAGTTCAAAGTTACAAAAGTGCTTATTTGATTACATACAGCTTATTTGTGGTTCATGTTTGTTATTTCTGGCTTATTTGAGATTGTTGAACTTATTTGAATCAAGTTTAACCATTGTGGACCCCACCCAAAGCCATTTGAGCTTATTTGCCCAAACAGTCAACATAAGTCAACTGTATAAGCCAAGGGGGTGTTACAGCTTATTTATAAGCTATTTTCAAAAGTAGTTTTACAAAAGTTTTCTATTTTCAGTGGTAAAGTTAGTTTGTAAAAGAAAAATCCAAAAAAAATCAAGTTTAAAATAAGTGATAGTTTCTATTTAATTCAACTTAATTTTAATTTTCATTTTTAAATTTTAATTAAGTACTTAGTGTTTTTATATTTTTATTAAATACCTTATATAGTAAAGTAATTTCTGTAATTTTCTTAGATTTTTATTTTGTCATTTAGTATTTATTAGATTTAATTTTAGTTTTATTAATTATTAATTAATATTAAGTATTAAATAGCTTATTTAGTTTTTATAAGGTTAAACTTAGTTTTTATATTTTTCCTAGCTCTAATATAGTGTAATAGATTTTTAGAAAATATAATTTTGAATTCTACTGTTAATTTTCCATTTTTCTTATTTAATTTGTTTAAATTAGAATTAAAGTAATTAAAAGGTAAATAATTAGTGGTTTAATCTTAAAACATAATTTTTAGAGTTTTTATAATTTTTTAGGATTCCTGTGATGGTTAAGTAATTTTATAAATTTTATCTTAATTTTCTAAGTTAATTTAGTATTAATAATAATTAAAAGTAGTTTAATTAGTTTAATTAAGTTAAATAGTTTTTAATTAATATAAAAATCATATAAAGACAAAAATATTTATTTTAATTTTTCTATACTTTCTTCAAATTCTAATTTAAGTTTAGAAATTGTTTTTGCAACTTTTTAGTTTAATTTGTAATAGTTATAATTTTTAGTTAATTTAAATTAGATTTTAATTTAGATTTTAAATAGTTTAATTAAATTAAATAATATTTAAATAGTATTTTAATCACTTTTATAATTTCATTTTCATTTTTAATTTTAAGTTTTAAAAAGTGTCAAAAGCACCCCCTGTAGTTTGTAAAATACCAAATTCCTACTTTTTCAGTCCGATTGCGTAAATCTGAATTGTGAATACGTGCATATATATGTATATCTGAATTTTGTGAATATTATATCTGTGTACAAATACCATCATAACAGTAGCAATATCAATTCCACATCATCTGGCTACTGCCCTCAGTGCCACTGTCTCATAAACGATTCTCAAAAGCACCATTTCAATCTCGCTGGGACTTTAACGACCCGGGAAAACACTATACTATCACCGGAGTATTGATTCTAAGCTGTTTTTGACTTGTTGACTTTGGTCAATAATATCTGACGGTTTAGACCCAATCAACTAGTATTCCTTCTGTGTCATATAACTAAACTATGTGTTTATAAGGAATTTAGATCAGTAACATATTTGGTTATATAATACGCTCAGTACACTGAGCTTGTGTTTTGCATGTTTGATAGGTTAAGTTTCATTCACCTAGTGTTTCCCTACGACTTAAAGCGAAACACAAGAACCTTAAACACAATGAGTTTATGATCTTTCATGCATGCAAGTTGGTTTTTAGTTAAGAACTTATTATGGTTTCAAAACTTATTATGCGTTCATATGTGGTTTGTTACTTTGTTACATTGCCACGCAAGGAAATGAGGTGCCACATTTATTACGAGATACGTGAGAATAAAAAGGAACGTTTATCAAATGCAAAATGTGACGAGGATTATAGTACGTATAGTAATGGGTTGGGAGGACTTACTACACCAAGAAGGGTGGTGATGAAACATGTAGTGTCGGTATAAACATAAACGAGAAGAGGTTCAAAACTTAAAGCTCCAAGTCTTCAAACTAGTCATGTATTAGAGCCAGTGAGGATTTAGAACTCGAAGACGCGACCTGATCCTTTGGTTTCCCTTCGTGGGACAGTAACAAAGGGAAGAAATAGTTTGTGGCGGTGTTTTGAATGTGCATGGAACCAACCTGGTCATGCATGGTATTTGTAGAGGAAGAAGCTCTTATCTCACAGTTAAGTTGGTGAATCTTGCACCAGAATTCAGGAGACAAGAGGAAAGGGAAAGAAAGTTCATGATGGGTTAGTGAGGGAATCGTCCTAGTATGGTGCAGGTAACCTCACGTTAGGGGCTAGAGATTGAAAGCAGAAAAGTGTGGCTCGCTTAAGGGATCAACCACAAACCAAAACCAATCTTCTAGTCGACTAGAAAAACGCTTGAAACCAAGGGAATTCCTGGCCAACCTCTCGTATACACCATAGTAGGGAAGACTAAAGTTACTTTTGAAGTGGGAATTTGTATGTGTATATATACGTATAAAAGAGAGGTGAGAGTAGAGGTTTATATAGAGCTAGTTGGATATACAAGTTGTAGTAATCATTTGATTGTGATGTGTGGGAGGTGGCGTACAAGCAAAAGAAATTGGAAGCATGACATATTCCTTGTGGCTTTATACTTCTGTTTCCATTTGCGTGTGAACTAGTAGAAACACAAGTCAAAGGTGGAGTGTTGGTGATGATTTTGTGTAAGGGTATGTATGTCAGTAACATGGTCAAGTTGGTGAAGACTTATGCATGGGATTGATTTTAATATATGGCAAGATGGCAAGTTTGTTGTCTTTGTCTTTGGCATGTCGACAACCATTCAAAGTTTAAAGAAAATCGTGGGCTTGTGTTTTATATATTATGATAGTACGTATGAGTTTTCTTTTAATATGCATGTAGTACTATATAATATATATTGTGAGTGCATGAATTGTAGGAGTACATCCTTTTGTTTAATCAACATGTCGACACCCATTTTTGTTGTGTAAACGATTTGAAAATCGTGTATTACTTGGTGATGATTGATCAAATTTAATATTTAGACTTGAAATTGTGTTAAAAATATTTTTAAGACTTCATAGAAACAAGCGGGGTTTAAAATGGTTTAGTTTTGAAAAATTTGATAATCGTGTGGGTTGTTTTTGGATCAAATACTTCGTCCCGTAAAAATATAGTAAGGCTCGACATGAGAAACTGAAAATTGACGTACTTGGAGTTGGCTAGGTGAGAAATGAGGTAGTGTAAAAGTATGTATGTGTCGTGTGTAAAAATTGATCGTACAAGGTGTATTCTTGGCTTGGTTTAGTCGATATTAGTAAAATAATTTTTAAGAGATTTGGGCTTAAAAATCGTGTGGGCCGTGAATAGTAATAGGCCAGTTTGAATTTGGACTTAGTATATAATCAAGGGTCCGTTTGAAGATAATTAGGATTAGTAAGGTATTAATTATGATTATGGAAGTTTGTTTAAGATTTAATGAAACGTTCACATGAGTCCGAGAGTGAATAGTGATTTGTGAATAGTGTTTCATGAATAGTAAAGTTTTGGAAAAACATCTCAATATTACTAACCGGCTCTAAAAATGATGAATAGTGTTTGGTGAATAGTAAATTTGAAAAACATTATGAAAATACAGATTTGTAACGACCAATATAATAAAGAAAATTTTAAATTTTCCTGTAAAAATGGTGATTAGAAGTAATGACGGAGATTAATTTATAATTAAACGTTTTTAATTATGAGGAAAATCACGGGATGTGATATTAACTCTTCAGATTTTCAAATAATTTTGTCTTCAATACAACCTTTCAAAGGTATTCTCGTAAACCGACATATCTTGATTCTCAGATTCCAAAACCTCATATTTTAACTCATAACACATTATCATGAAACAGATCCATCGAAATAAGAGGTGTATACATAGCAAAACATATGTGTAGCTCTTCGTAGTAACATATCCAATCCATATAGTCAGAAGATAGGTTGATCGATAACATCAAATGGCAGAAGGCTCTACAACAGAACTTAGGTTTCTTATCAAAACACAGAAGTCAACAATCGCATGTCGAGTACCCAAACATATCAAAACGTACGGCGATAAGGTGGATCAAACTTACAGATCAAAGGAATCCTAGGGTCTCACTATTCGCAGATAGTGGCAAACGAAAATAGAAATCTAAGTCTCCACTAAGGCACTTCTCAAGACATCCTATGAATACAACAAGTACACGTTATATGATGTAAGTATTATCACATTGGCCAGGCGTCATAATACTAGCATCCTATAAATATGCCCTCATGATGATCATACTTTATCTCAATCAGTGAAACAAATCTATAAAACAACCTAACAGTCCAATTAATTCCTGGGTTGGTCCTATTCAAGATCAATAACAAACGATGTCGAACAAAACAAATGATGCTTGGAAAGACGCAACAAAATCAATCAATCATCATCAAAAGAAACATGTCGCTAAGGCATCAATTTCTTCATGATAAGGTTCTTTTCAAGAATTTGTCTCTTTAGAATCTTCTTATGTCCGAGTTGTCAGTCTTCGTCCATCTTCCAATCTGAGAGTGAAACGAAATCATCATCTTGGGTTTGGTTCTTCAAGCATTCTGTAGTTTCTTTTTGGCATGTGACTGAGTAAGGTAAATCTCTGGTACGATCTTAAATCTCCTCATGATCCAGTCTGCTTCCACTCTCAATTCATCTTAGTATGACTAAGATGAATAGGGAAGTGAGACTGTATGTTCTTCGTCAGCTCCAGGTTCGTCGTCTTGACCACGTTCCTGCGTTCTGCTCGTCCATTCTTTCATCTTGCGAGGTATGTCATCAACTCTCCAGGGTAGTTACCGCTGTCTGTCATCTTCAGGTTCTATCCAACTCTATCCTCTGGTGGAAAACTTGGTGGTTCAACAAGAATCATATCCGAAATTTCAGGGTGCCAAAAACATAATTCACACAAAAATGTTCATCTCATGGCGGACAAAGTAGGTGTAAGAGAACTTCATAACCGCGAAAGTAACATACGAGTCTCTAGAGAAAATAATGATAGCAAAAGTTCAAAGATAGGAAATCATGGCAGAGGATTTTTCAAATAGTTCAAAACATCAAAGGTGAGACATAATCGTCACCATCTCGAATGCTTAAACAACCAACCATGTATCAGAATCAAATCAAAGTTGACTTTCCAAAGAAAGGCAGATTAACATAGCAGATTTTATCGTTCGAGAGGGAAAGAGATATTCTCATACTCGTGGTTAAACACCACCAGACTTCTCAGAGATGGAAAAGATGAGTAAAACAAAATCAAATAACTTCAGGAAGCTTATAGGGGATTTACCAAAAGCAAGATACGAATAGAGAGTGCTTCAAACATGTCATCGCCATGTAGATTCTCAGAATGCCCAAAGAGGTGTCAAAAGGATCAACAAACAGATCAGAGATCAAAGATAAAATCAAAATAGAGTTATGCATTAACACACAATCTTAAATGCCTTCCAACTTACTAGTGGTAAACTTAGGTGGTGCCAAATCTCTATTTCCAAAAGAATGATTCCAAAAAGGCATAGCTAAACGTAAGGCACGAAACAGAGTAATGCGGTAGCAAAGATACATAAGCGGAATCTTAGATTCTACCATTCCTTACCGTCAAAACTTAAGTTCATATAGGGGATTCCTAAAGCAAGTTCTCAAAGCGGTTTCCTATGTTCCTACAGTGGAAGCCAAATGGTCCAAAACTCACAGGTCATAGCCTAAGCTCTACGGATGTTGCATCCGCCGATCCAAACCTGGCTCTGATACCATAATTGTAACACCCCAACCCTAGAAGGGCTAAAGTGTGACATTATGGAGTCAAATCAGAACACAAGCGAAATGGAGATACATTTCTAATACAAAGTATGCAAAGGTTACAAGGAGAACTAAACAAAATACAAAAGAGTAACAACGATGAACTAAGCCCAACATCAATTGCTTCTAATCATCTCTAAGTCCAGCTAGTAGCTAATCAGGGTGAAGTCTTCTAAGTCCAAAATAAGATCTCTCATCCACAAACCCAGCTTCCTACTAAACCTGCCGCAGGAAAAGAAATGCGGCTGAGCTTAAAAAGCCCAGTGAACATATATATATATATATATATATATATATATATATATATATATATATATATATATATATATATATATATATATATATATATATATAAACAAAGCAAAAGATAAGGAACAAAGAATATCATAGGGTGCATTGGGGAAAACAAAAGGTATAATAAGGATGATAAGAATAAGTTAAAGGTTAGGTTATATCAGCATTCTACCACGAGCCAAACTAAACAAAACAAAGTCTTCAGCAAAGTAACCATGTACTCAAAGGGGAGACCTTAGAATACCAAATGTAGTAGGAGGGGAGTCCTCAAGTAACTACGGAGTAGTTAGCTCCCAAATATATGTGAAAGGCATGTATTGCATACAGTACCAGACACCAAACCAAATGTAGTAGCAAATCAAATCAAAGCAAATCTAGGATGCATCCATACGCCCCTACCCAAACCAAATGCAGGTCAAACAAAGGGACGGTGTAGAACATCACTCGACCACACTGGAGTCATGACATTGGTGTATCAATGCCACAGTCATGTTACCTTCATGACTAGGAAAATGCTCGGGTATAATACTGAAGGGTCAAAGGCAAATCAAATAGCAAAGTCTAAGTCAAATCAAAGTATCATAATCCAAGGTGCATAGCAAAGGTTCAGGTCAAAGGTTTACAAATGGCAGGGTTCATAATCAGAGTTCAAATCAAAGGTTCATAGCAAAGGTTCAATTCAAATGGATCAATGTCAATGGGTCAAATGGAAAGATCAAAGTCAAGGTTCCAATCCACGAGGTTCACTATTCCAAGTTCCAAAGTCCCAAAGTTCATGATCAAAGGGTCATAATAAGAGTTTTAAACAAAAGTTCAATTTAGTAGGTTCCCATCACTTGCTTAAAAAGGTTCGTAGTACAATCTCATTTAGAAAGGTTTATAACAAGGATTCATTTAGAAAAGATCTTCCAAAGATGACATTTATAAAAATCTCATAGATAAGTGATCTTAAATCATATTAAAAGTGCCGTTATAAAATACTTGCTCCTTTAAATGTTCCCATATCATAATTAAGAAAAGAAATTTCACCTCCCGTTACATTATCCCAAAAGAACATTCAAAGTCTCACAAGGGTTTCATATCCCGTTATAATATCCCAAAGGGTATCCAAAGTCTTACAAAGGTTCAAAGGTTAAGGTCACAAAAGGTTATCGAATGGATCATAAGAGTTCAAACGAATAACAATAGGATCGCAAATACCGGTGAAACACATCAATTATAGAGCCGAGTACGAAGGATCATAAACAAGATCAAACGAAATCATAATACGATAATAAATCAAAGACAAAGTCAAGAGAGAGGAAGTGTGCACTCTTACTAAAAGAGTACGGAATATCTGTACCTTAGTCCAAACACAAGCAAAGTCAAACAAATCAAGAGAGATGGATCACTCCCGCTTCACCGAACCTAGAAGAGGATGGATTCGAATTAAGAAGATTTCAAATCACGTAAGTTACCACTTTTAGTTATCTTTCCATTTTTTTGTAACTTTCTTTTTATAGCATCTTTCCATAGTAAGTTCCTCGATTTTAATAAGTTTCAAAAATTGTAATTTAATACTTTAAGGTTATAATGGACAATATAATATTTAAAGTTAAAATGACCAATATATTGGTTTGGGTATTAAAATGTCAATATTATAAGTTTTGGGTCTAACATGTAAATTATCAAAATTAAATCTTAAAAGTCACATAAAATTATTTTAAAGTTTATTTTAATAAATTAATATTAAGATAATAATTTTGGACCCCGTCATTATAATTTATATAATTTATTAACGTACCAACGACCTTAATATTTATGCTGCTACGACCCAATATTTTTTTATAAAATCATGTAGGACTTGTTATAACCCGAAATCAGTTCACTTCATCAATATACACACGACACCATTCATCACTCTTACACGAACCAAATAAACAAAAGATATACATACGTTATTTGACTTGTATAACTCCAAATCTCGTACCCAACCCCATCAGTTCACGAATACCTCATATACATATTTCTGATATCTACTAACAAACATGCACATGCAACTAGCTTAAGAAATAAATATAACCATTTAAGTTTTCACATGAACTCACACTACTCACGCATGAAACAGACACCAATCTCTTTGTTTTATACCATTCGAACCAAAAGGAACAACAATCTAGTTCTATTTCACTTCTTTTATTTATACGTTTACATGCAACACAGATTCGCCAAATATTGTCGAGCCCATATTTATCCATTAGTCGAACACACCCAAACAATTATTTATAGCCGATCAAACATAGTCTTTTCTTGTTACATACGTGTGATGTTTTCTTGATTTCATGTGGACAGAATATATCTTCATAGTTACATGTTACTTATATAGTGTGTGTATGACGAAGGAAATAGAAACCAAGAGATGAGATACCTCGAAATGGAACAGACGACGAGCAAGAATCAAGGAACTAAACGAAACTACGAACCGTTTAAGCCAAAACCCAGCCCTCGAACCTGTTGTGTGCCACCACGGTAACCACCACTTCGGAACAGATGCGAGCCCACAGAAACACCCACGAGTACACCTCCTTCGAACCAGGAACGGCTCAGAGAAACCTCACGATCAAAACGCTTCCTTGTACCACCTTAGATTCGAGCAGCAACAAAGGAAGAAACAAGCCGCCATTTGCATGAAGGTTTTAGGGCTTATGTGAGTTTGTGTTTTAGTTATTCGGCTAAGAGAAGAATACGATTAGGAGAATGAGAGCAAATCTCTTAGTGCTGCCACTTTTGATTTAGTTTAGCTTTTAGGGTTTTGTGAATTTGTGAAATTTGTTTGTGTGTGCTAAAAGAATATGGGATACACAGTTTAAAACAAAACCGTGTGATTATTGAGGTTAAAAAGGAAAGTCACACAAATCAGGGGATATTGATTTATTCATACTGGATATAGAGGAAACATGCATCTAGTTTTTTTTAAGGTTCAATGAGAGTGTTCGGCCCATATTTGAATACTAGGCGTGTACAAATTTTAACGTAGGTACAAATTATATAAGTTCACTTATCATAAGTATTTTAAGTTTCAAATGTCGCGTATATTCAAGTATTTAATACTAAGGGTATAATTATCATTTCGTGTTTCAAAATTTTAGATTGAAGGGTATTTTGGGTATTTTACTCGTTCAGAATTTCTGGGTTTTACATTTACGTTGTATCTATTTTTATCCGTTTTTTACGTACAAAAAATGGATAAAACGTACAAAAAACAGAGAAAATTTCTAAAAAACAGTTAAAATGTACAAAAGGCGGATTAAAACGTAAAAAAAATGATAATACGTACAAAAAAGAGAAAAGAAAACTGACAAAAAACGGATAAAACGTACAAAAAACGGATTAAGTGTACAAAAAACGTAAAAAAAAATTATAAGACGTTCAAAAAACAAGAAAAACTAACAAAAACGGATAAAATGACAAAACACGGATAAAACGAACAAAAAATGGATAAATACATACAAAAAACGGATAAAACGTAAAAAAAATGACAAAAACGGTTAAAACGCACAAAAACGGATAAGAACGTAAAAAATGATAAAGCATAGAAAAAACGAAAAATAATAATAATAAATAAATAAATAAATAAAAAATGACAAAAAACTGATAAAACGTAAAGAAAATGGATAAAACGTACAAAAATATATAAAACCGTACAAAAAATGGAGATAACGTAAAAAAAAGGACTAACGGTGCAAATACCATTAGTCCTTAAGGTTAACGGTGTAACATTATCAATCTCGTTAAGAGATAATGGAGAAAAAATTTGCATCGTTAGTCTTCATGGTTAACGAGGGATGTAGGATGGCAAACGTTTGCCTAACGGGTGATGTATTTTGCCAAAAGTTTCTGACAGAGATGTAAGATGCCAAAATATGTAAACCACAAGGATGTATTTTGCAGTTGAGTTAGGATCAAATAGGAATAATAATTAAAATATGAAGGATAAGAAGTAACCACAACCACACATTCTAGATGCACCTACAAAAATGGATGCATCTTCATATAAATTTTCCCTCCCATATAAAAATGTGTGGCTAGAATTACTTCTTACCCTTCTCATTTTAATTATTTTTCTTATTAGATCCCTTTTGCAGTTTACTCTTTTTATAATTGCGTAGATTTCATATTCATATCTACTACGTCGAATATTTTCCCTAATCGGCAACTGTTCAGACAACCCGAATCAATCGACATATAGCATCAAAACTACGGAACAAAGTATTAAAAACGCATCAATAGCATGTATAATACAAAAGATATATGTATTTCAAACAAAAGTCACCAATTATCATAGCCCCATAATGTTGAGGTGATTTAACAATCACAAATTCAATGGAAAATAAACCATACTATCAACAAAGGCGATAATGAGCCCCCACAGCAAGTAACAAAAATGCAACCAGGAATTAAGAAATAACTGGACACATTTGTTTGAATAAAAGGGGACTCAAGTAAGATCATCCTCCTCCATCTCCTTGGCCTTCAACATCTCTTTCACTCTTAGCAAAAGAGTTGTCTTCCATGCATCCTATCACACGAACCATACGAATCAATTCATAAACTTTAGATCATTTGGTAACTTGTCTATCTAGATTTTGATCTACACAGCGGATATGCATCTATTTCAGTTTATCATACTTTGCACAAGAGTAGGAATATCCTTGGGATGTAAGCATTTTTCTGAACCATTTTTTTTTTTTTTTTTTTTTTTTTTTTTAATGCATTGGCTATTGTATGTTTAATTATCAATCCTACTACATATATCTACAACAACATTTCCCATAATGTCATTAATTCAATGGTGAAACCTTATAGCTTGATGTTTTGATGATTAAATTAATAGACAGATCTTACCAACTTAGTTATTGTATCATATTCCTTGATAGCATCAGTAAACTTATCAATATCTTCCTCATCAATCGAAGCAGCCATATCCTGTCATTACATATAAGAGAAATTAAAAAAAAAATGTATTGTCAATGTTTCTAAAAATGCAACATACCGCAAGCAATCTATATTCGCGTGATCCTGCAAAAGTTGGATCCATGTCCTACAGAACCAAATTCGTACATTCAGATGGTATTTTAAAGCATAAAAGTACTAGAAAATTGCTTAACAAAATCCATTTCCTATGACCTGATATTTGTCCAACGCGTTTGTAATTGCAACAACGTCGCCTTTACAGAGTTGGCAAATGCCAGCATTGAGTAGATGCCCTTTAACTCCATACTTGAGAAGATTATTGTTGAGTGATTGCTTTGCTATGTCTTCAAAAATCTCAATTGCTTTAGGATACCTGACATAACATTTCGAAATAATAGTCATAGTAAAACTTTCATCATCGTTGGTTAATTCATCACATAAGTAAAGTAGGCTTACTCTTGGAGTTCAGCAGAATATTGTGCAATTTTCAGCCTGCATGTATTAGCAGAACTGCTAACTTCTTCACCTTGATAAAGATCAGCTGCTCTATCATAATAAACCATCGCTTGCTCCAGATTCTGCTGCTGTTCATACAACTCAGCAATTTCCTGCACAAAAATAAGAAAATATATATGTATAACATCAATTTATGTGATGATCTGTGTTCACAAAGAAATTATCCAAATTCTATCTAGTGTTTGCTCTATAGTCTTGGCTTAAAAATATCGAATTTCGGCCTTGAAGACCTTACTTGAATGAAAATTAAAATGAACATGCATATTGTTAAGAATTGAGAAAATAACAAGAATGGCAGATGTTAATAATAAGTCTATCACCGAAATTAAAACTACTGTTTCTTAGATAAAAGTGTGAGAATGTACCTTACAATATCGTGCAGACATGCCGAGCCTTCCAATTTCCATGAAAATATATAATGCCTTCTCAAGCTGAGATATGCACTCTGCAAAGTTATTCGACAATATGAAGATATTTTAAGATGAATTATGTGCACTGAAACTTGGAGGGTAGAGAACAAAAGATTTCACGCGACTATGTATGCACGCCAAAGATATGAAGCAGCTTACGAATTTTCTTTGGACATCAAGTTTACATGCAATTAAGAGGTATATTCGATACATGTTGTGTCTTCCCTCTAGAGTATCTCTTTATTTTCACATAAAAGTTCAAAAACATGAAAGTCTCTAGATATTATATGTATACATCCAAGGTACTGCAAAAGTGTAAAGTATATATACACATTTGAAATCATGCAACAATTGGGTACAATTTATTAAAAGCTTACATAAGAGAAACATGAAGAGACGTCAATTTCCACTATACACATTTCAGAAGTTTTGATTCAAGTAGGGTCAAGGGTGTATAGCAAAATTAGATATGGATGTTGAAAAGATGGAAACCTGTGGGATTTGTTTTCTTATAGGCATGACCTGCTTCAGCAAATGCATTGGCGGCTTCATGTTTACTATCCAACTGCAAGCATAAAGATGTAAACAATATAGGAAATTGGTAAACGAAAGAGGTCGTTGCTCACTAATATCAAACACTTGCCTGCAAATAGCACTCAGCCAATTTGACATAAACCGCCCCCGCTTTATCCCCTGAGAAACCATGTATTAAATTAGCAAGGTACATATATATGCTCGCACATGCATATGACCAGTTTAGCAAAACCTAAAGTTTGTATATCCATAATCTACATGCCATCAAATTGTCAAAATGTAAAGCAACCGAGTATAAGGTCTACATTTTGATATACCAAAAACATACTCCCAACAAATAATCTACACGCGATTGAAACACAATATGGAATTTTGTCGCACATTTGAGAAAATAAACATCAACATGTGCGGAACTTGTGTTAGATTTTGATATTGCTTCTTAAGGGGTGTTTGGCATTGCTTATTAAACTATTTACGGTTTTCTTTTTAGAAAGAATAATTAAGTGTAACAAAATGCAATGCAGAAGATAGTATTCAAATGCTATTGTTATAACTGAACACAATAATCCATACCAGTTTAGTGAATGATGTAATAATTTTTGTTGGTATTAATATAATTCACCCTTTTGCAAAAAAAAAAAAAAAAAAAAAAAAAAAAAAAAATGTATTACTGAACACAATAATGAGATAACCATTCGTTTAAGTATTTGGCAATGCTGCTTATTATAGGACTTAAGAAAGAAAATAATCATAATAAAATATGCAATATATCCAATCAATAAAAAATGTTTATGTTTATCTGTTGTTTTAAAACAGAAGAAGGAATCCCAAACGCCTCCTTAGTTTTTGTCTAATGGCATAAAACCTATAACATGTTGAACATATATATGGGATTATTTCAACATTCAATTAAAGAAATATAAAATAATGATCTTCAAGAATGCTAATGCACCATATGAAATAAAATTACATCATGCAAACCCGAATGAATTTAAACCATGAAAGAAAAAAAATTAAGAAAATCATTAAATTGCATTACAATTATATTGAACATATGTTACATAATCAAAACTTACATGATTTTCCAAGTTTATAACAATTGGCAGCTTTTTCGTATAAATCGGCAGCATCTTCATGTTTCGAACCAAATAATGCCCAACCGGTAAGCTTTTTCTCCGCTTGTTTCTCAAAATCATCACCTTTCGATACTTGATTTTGATCAAACATTGTTCTTATTCCTTGTTTTGTATTTGGGTTTCTCTATTTTTCAGAAAGAAACACAGGGGAGGGTTAGGGTTTGAATAACGTAAGACAAGGTGTCATATGAATATTTGGTTGTTTTGCTATGTTTTATATTTCACACTCCAGTTATTTGGATTGATAATAACAGCTGTTACATACGTACATGTGTCGTGTATGTATATTTTGCATATTTAAGAACTTTATGAGGAAAAAAAAATCTAAAAAATTTGAAAACATGTACAAGATATCTGAAACTGATTGCTCATATCATGATAGACTGATAGTTGATGTCATTTACTTCTGGGTGAATCACTATAGTCACAATTCTTTAGTTTCTCACGTCTTTTAGTCATTTCCAAGCATAATTACACTTTTTAGTCCAAAATCATCAAACTACCTACAATTACAGAGAAATTGACAAGTAAAAAAAAAAAAAAAAAAAAAAAAGGTGAAGTCTGAATATACGTAACAAACTTTTTGAAATTAACCGATATACGAAACATACTTATTTTATTCCAAAGATACGTAATATACTTTTAAATACTTACCAATGTACGTAACATTGACGATTACCATTTTAAAAAGTTACAGTTTTGGTCCCTATTGTTTGCGTTGACTTTCACCGTTAGGGCATGTTTGGTTCGGGGAAATGAGCTCAAAGAAATGAAAATGAATTCATTTCCCTTGTTTGGTAGTTAGTGAAATAAAAAAGTGGAGATTTGCAATTCTTAGGGTGTTTAGTTTATGTGTAAATTAAAGGAATTGAATTCCTTTAGTTTAAGAGTGGAAATCAATTCTTTGTATGGGAAAACAATTTTTAGAGGAAAATAATAATAATAATAATAATAATAATAATAATAATAATAATAAATAATAATAAATAAATAATAAATAATAAATAATAAATAATAATAATAATAATAAATATTAAATAATAAAATAATAATAATAATAAATAAATAAAATAATAATAATAATAATAATAATAAATAAAATAATAATAATAATAATAAATAATAATAATAATATAATAATAATAATAATAATAATAATAATAATAAAAATAATAAGTAATAAATAATTAATAATTAATAATAAAATAACAATAATAATAAATAATAAAATAATAATAATAATAATAAAATATAATAATAATAATAATAATAATAATAATAATAATAAATAAAAATAATAATAATAATAATAATAATAATAATAATAATAAATAATAATAATAATAATAATAATAATAATAATAATAATAATTTTTAATGATTTCTTAAGTCAATTCTCTGGTGTTACCAAACACAAGAATTTTAACTGAATTTCTGTGGAATTCATTTCTGTGAATTTGATTTCTAGGCTTCATTTCATTTCTCTGAATTTCACCTTACCAAACATACCCTTAGTCCTTTGACATTTTTTTTTACTTAGAAAAGTTACAGTAATGGTCCCTTGACATTTTGTTGACTTCCATTGTTAGTCATTTGACATTTTAATAATTCTTCGTCCATTTTTCTTTATGTTTTTATCCGTCTTATGCCGTTTTCCTCCGTTTTTATCCCATAAGAAAAATAGACGAAAGCGTATAAAAATGGATGAAAACGGATAAAAACGTATGAAAATGTAAGAAAAATGGACGAAAGCGTACAAAAATGGATTAAAAATGTTTAAAAATGGATAAAAACGGATAAAAACATAAGAAAGACAGACGAAAGCATATAAAAACGGATAAAAACGGCTTAAGACGGATAAAAACGTAAAGAAAAACAGACGAAAGATTATTAAAATGTCAAAGGACTAACAATGGAAGCCAACAAAATGTCAAGGGACCATTATTGTAACTTTTTTAAGTAAAAAAATGTCAAAGGACTAACGGTGAAAGTCAACGCAAATGACAGTGACCAAAACTGTAACTTTTTTAAAATGATAATCATCAATGTTACGTACATTGGTAAGTATTTAAAAGTATATTACGTATCTTTGGAATAAAATAAGTATGTTACGTATATTGGTTAATTTCAGAAAGTTTGTTACGTATATTCAGACTTCACCCAAAAAAAAAAAACCAACATAAAATCAATGATAAGATACCAAAAATTAATGCATTTTAGGCCTCATTAACAAGTCATTAATAAGGGTGCGTTTGGTATGCATTAATAGGAATAAAGTAATACTTTCATTCCGAATAATGTTGTTTGTTTAATGTTTGTTGAAATGTGAAATGGAAATCAATGATGAATATGTGATATACTTGAAAGGTGCTAAAAGGGTGAGGAATGGAGTTTTCATTCCAAGATGTGGATCCATTATATTTTTATAATCATTATCATAAAAATTGTGAGTGAGTACTTTAAATATGAGTGGGTCCCATCATTTTGATACCCAATTCTAATTATAAAACCAAACAACAATATTGAAATTGATATCTTAGCATATATCCATTCCTATTGTGCCCATATATCAAACTAATACCGATTGTGATTCATAGCAGTATACCAAACGCACCCTAAATTTCATTAGTACTCTACTTACCTATGTCAATGAGTTGTCGATAATTAATTTTCAATGAATATCAAACGACAACTCGTTGATAAATATAGCGGGCTTTCCAAAAATTAGGAACAACTAGCGGCGACAATTTTCAATACGACACGAACCAAACACGAAGTTAAACATGTTTTGGTTAAGGATTAACAAGTTTGGATAAAAAACTAGTCAACACATCTAAACCGTTTAATAAACATGTCTTATTAGGTTGAGTAAATATTAAATAGGTCAACCCATGAAACCGTTTAATTATATAAACCCCAATAAAGTATATATCTTGATTTTGTGTTGGATAATTATTGATATATTAATCTTTTAGGGAAATGCTAACGACAGCCCTAAGAGTTGTCATTAACAACAAACTCCACTTTTTTTGTTTCAAAATAATACTAACATTGAGACATGTACAAAAACATGCGCCACCTTTTTCGCTTATACAACCAATGAATGAAATGAATTACAAATGTGTTTGAGAAATAATAGGAGCCAATAACTAATTCATGATGATTTTGTTTGGACAATGCATTATTTTTGTGAAAAATTTGTTGTTAACGACAACCCTAAGGGCTGTTGTTAGCAAAACCCTTAATTTTATCATTTTAATCATTATTTCATTTTTTAAAGTTATTTATTAATTTTATCCTATTAATAATTATTTCATTTTTCAAATTAAACTAGTTGAATTTTCAGATTGATTGGTCAACGAGGGGCCTATTAGAGAAAATAGACATGGTTCAAAGCCCACCTCCTGATAAGTATAGTCACTGGGACAGGTGCTCGTTGCCTGTTGCCAGGTCCTTGGGGGAGGATCCGGTTGGTATCCATAAGATGCATGAGATCAGGGTGATCCCATTGTTCTTCACTTTTTGGAGAAACTAGTTGAATCGACAGACCACAATCCTTTTTCGTTGATTGACCTACTTACTTAAACAAGTTAAACATATTACATGTGTTATGCAGGTCTGAGTTAGGGTTGAGTTTTTTGACACGATTAATAAACGAGTCGTGTTTGGGTAGATGTTATACCAACACGCCAACCTGCGAACCCGAATAGGCTAACCAAACACAACTCAATTGACCCCTAGGAACTACCAACAAATTTAGAAAGAGGGCATCATTAACTTTCGATGAAATATTCTTTATCAAATCTTTCATCTCCCATCTTCGTTGCTGCCGCTGTAGTCGCTGCCGCCATCGCTGTCTTCTGCTCAGATCCGTTACCTTCCGGTCTCTTCTGCTCAGATCTGTTGTGGTCCGCCATCGATGGCTTGCTGCTGCCTTTGGTTTCGACTTTAGATCTTTTTGGTTTAGGTCTGGCTCCTTTAAGGATGCTCTGTTTTATCTTCTATATATGTTTTATGTACTTTGTGTACTTTTATCAAGCTACATCTTCATATGGTTGTGTCTACCAAAAGCTCACTTTGGTGATTCCCCCTACCCTTGTATGGTGTTGTTGTAGTCTGTCACAACTATTATGGTGTATATCTTATTTTGGCTTAACTTGTTACCTTGTATATTTTGTTTGGCAAGTCGGTTTCGATTTTGCCCATTATATTCGATGTAACTTGTTGTGTTCAATTTACCATTTGTGAGGTGGAAAATGTAATCTCTGTTTAAAAAAAAAAAAAAAAAAAAATCAATGAAGTTATAGTAATTATGGTAGGTGCAGAAATCAGGAAAAAGTCTAGCATAGTTACTTACAACTTACAATAACTCTAAAAAAGGTAAAGATGGTGTTTGGGACTGTTCTTCTTTTAAGAGCTTTTAATGTTTAGATTTGACTGATTATATGTTTATTTTATAGTAAAGGGGTGTAGTTTTGGATTGCTTATTTATGTAAATGTGTTCATTCGTCTAGTAAAGTTACAATAACGCTAAAAAAGGTAAACGTTACCCTAAAACCGAGAAGGGGCTATGAAGCAATGTCGCCATATTCTGTAGCCAGGAAGTGTTAACTGGTACTTATTTCTTCTACCTTGAAATAGTTGTTTATATTTAAAGGGAATGTCTAACCAATGCCCTAAGGGCATGGGATAAGAGAGCAAAGACCTACATAAAAAATACTAACAAAAATATTTTTTTAGTTAAAAAGTGACAAGGGCCCACATAAAAGACTACAAAAAAACAAATCTTATCCAATGCCCTTAGGGCATTGATTATACATTCCCATATTTAAAACGCATAAAATTTTATTAACTGAATTTTCAACCAATCAAATATTATTTTTTTCACTAAAACTCTTATTATTGTTTAAAATATAAAATGAATACTTTATTTTAAAATATCTAAAAATAACAATATAAACAATTAAAATAGCAACATAAACACTTGAAATGTGACACCGATTTACCACATTATGACGAGGAAATGAGGAATTGATAAACCATATTGGTCTTATACTCTTATAAGAACTCTTGGGCCCAAGTCCAAATCTCATAGACCTGCAGCCCTTAAAAAAACCCTTTTCTAAGTCCAGATTCTGTAGGCCTTGGGAAGAGCACCTTTTACTCCTTTAGTCGAGGCCTTAGCCTAAGAATGTACACATGTTCCTCAAGCAACCACAGATTTCAATCGAATATTGTATGATACAAAGCGATCATCTTCCAATCTTATTGTCGACGTCTTTAGTTTGAACTATCGTTGTCATTTGAACTTATAACCACAAGGTTATCTTTGTGTGTCAGTCAAACGAAGGCTCGTGTGAACAATAACTAGGAAGTAGACCGTTTAATTGCAAATATTCTAAATATACACAAGAAAAGTTTGGTAACTGATGACGTATAGTCTATATTCGGGTAGGAAATGAGGAATTGATAAACCATATTGGTCTTATACTCTTATAAGAACTCTTGGGCCCAAGTCCAAATCTCATAGACCTGCAGCCCTAAAAAAAACCCTTTTCTAAGTCCAGATTCTGTAGGCCTTGGGAAGAGCACCTTTTACTCCTTTAGTCGAGGCCTTAGCCTAAGAATGTACACATGTTCCTCAAGCAACCACAGATTTCAACCGAATATTGTATGATACAAAGCGATCATCTTCCAATCTTATTGTCGAAGTCTTTAGTTTGAACTATCGTTGTCATTTGAACTTATAACCACAAGGTTATCTTTGTGTGTCAGTCAAACGAAGGCTCGTGTGAACAATAACTAGGAAGTAGACCGTTTAATTGCAAATATTCTAAATATACACAAGAAAAGTTTGGTAACTGATGACGTATAGTCTATATTCGGGTCACGAACCCAAATGATAAACGTTACTAACGCCCAAGCCCACCACGAGTGGGCTATCATGACAATGATTTGGGCCAGCACGCTAAACGGTTTGGGCTCACGAAAGCCCAAACCCGAGTTATTTATGGTTTGGATATAGATATCTCCTATTTAAGGGATATATATCAAACCGGATATATATCGAAGAGTAAGGAGCACGTATCCAATAAGGATTACGTGCCTATATAAACAAAACCGTAACTCTCATTAAAGGTACGACTCACAACCCTAACTCTTCTACATAACCCTAAAAACCGATTACTTACTCTCACGCCGGAGGATAATCGTGGGAGACAATCCCACAATAAGCCTAACGGTGTTTGTTTGCTTTCTTAGTGCGCAGGTCTCAAGCATTAAGATCTGATTGATACGGGAGCAGGAACCCAAACAAGGAACGCCTAACTTTTGTATCAACAAGTGGCGCCATCCGTGGGACCCTACACTATGAACTAGAATGACGAAGCACAAAAACTCAAGCCAGCGGACTCCGTAATTGGAAAAAACACGTGGTGACCCCAAGAGGAAGAACCATCAAGATCTGACCTCTAGGCAGGCTTCTAGGACAACCAATACGCCTGGTCACCAAGAAACGGGAACAACCCTACCTCTCCTAGCGGTAGAATTGCTCACAGGGGCTGCCCAGACCACCACGGTGGTCCCAAGCACTAAAGAACTTCAGCGCACTCTCTTCAATACTCCTCATCAAACGGCACCCATTGATGACAACACTGTGCCGCCAGGCGCGCCTAATCGAGATAGGGGGCCTAACCCAGAAGCAGATATTGTTGCACTGGAAGAGGACGCACCTGAATTAACACTAAGTAATTTTGTGTCACAAAATTACAAAGCTTTAACTAGCCTCATGCAAGAGGATGTAAGGAGAAGGTCGAGCCAGAGCCTAGAAGCCCGACTTAACTTCAACCCAGAAACATCTCCACCGCGCTACCAGAGGGGGGAGGGGCGCGAAAATAATGAAAGACGTACCAATGTCTATGATACACTTAGTACAACATCTGACTCACAATAATCGGAGGAATACGAAGACAGTGAGAGGCGTACCAATGTTCACTCCAGACTTGGTAGTCGTAGAATACAAGATAGGCTTGGACGCCAACGCTCACCGAGCGAGAGCTCCTCAAGGTCTGAAAGCAGAAGAAAATACGAACTTCCCCAAGTGAGAGCCCTTCAAGCTCTTCCTCCGAGGAAAAACAGCGCAAGCGCCACAAAAGGGATGACTTCTCTTCAAGTGACTCCTCGGACAACGAGGCTAGAGAGACAGGACACTGGAAGTCCAGAGGAAGACGTCGTGAGGAAGAAGACGAAGACATATCTCTTCCTTGGCGTCGCCAAAAAATTGATGCATTCACACGGCGCATCAGCGATTACTCTGATCACAAGAAAAGGCGTATGCCCACCAATATTAAAACATATGATGGAACGGGTGATCCTGATGACCACCTAAAAATTTTCGAATCCGCTGCTACTATCAAAAATTGGCCACAACCTGTGTGGTGTCATATGTTTAACTCCACATTAGTGGGGAACGCGCGAACTTGGTTTAGCAAGCTTCCACGAAGGAGCATAGACGGGTTTGAAGAGTTGAGAAAAGCATTCCACTTGAACTTCACTCAGAGAAGGAAGTGCGCTAAGAACCCTGTTGAACTGGCCAGAGTAAAACAGCGCCATGGGGAATCAACCAGTGCTTACGTGGAGCGCTTCAAGGATGAATATGTACACGTCAAGGCGTGTCCTGAAGTGCTAAAAATTTCAGGGTTCATGAATGGGATTAATAACCCAGAACTCCTTAGGAAATTAAATGATAAGGTTCCCCAAACCTTCGATGAACTAATGAAGCACACAAGGTCCTTCATCTAAAGAGAAGCAGCTGCTGCGGACAGTAAAAAAGGCTACTCAAATTATAGGCAGCAAGAACAGCCTAGGAGACAATCCAATGATCAGAGCAGCATTCGCAGCAAGAATTATCGCAGTCAGGGAAGTGGACGAGACAATGACAAGTATACCCCCTCACAAAGACTCCGAGGAAAATATTTGTAACAGAAGGCGCAAACTTCCCAACACCCCCACCAATGCTCACACCAGAGGATTGACGTGTAGGGAATGGATACTGCGAATATCATGGATAAAAGGGCCATACCACCAACGAGTGTGTCCAACTACGACAATTAATTGACAAATTAGTAAAGGAGGGTAGAATGGATCATCTCGTTAAGAATATTAAAGAAGGGAATGATAAAGAAAAGAATTTTTGGGTCACTGAATTCCCCACATCTTCTAACAAGGATTTGAACGTAAAATAACCTAAGTGCAAACAAGTCACTGAGTGAACAGTAACTCAGTGAGCCACCTTCAGGATGCTAAGACCGAGCCTAAGAAGAAAGGTTCTCCATTCAGTGAGGCGGAACTCAGTGAAGTGTGATCTAAGCCAAGAAGAAGGTGATGGGTTCAGTGAGGATGACAATAACTCACTGAACCCCAATGACTCCTCAACAACTTAATCGTACTGAAGACTAATGACATGAAGACTGAAGTTTTGGCGGGACTGGGCGGGAAAGTCTGAGCTGCTTTATTAAAGTGCTTTATGTAACAATTCACATTTTTCAGGATAATTAATATTCCCGGAAAATTTCACTATTCACTTTTACTATTCATTTTTCCCGAAAATTTTCCCGAAATTTGATTTTTATTTCTTGGGCTCAAGTGATAAATCATTTCCATGGCAAATTAAAAGTTTGACATTCATAAGCTCATTTTCGTGAAAGTTATTAAGGAATTACACGGAATTACACGTTTTAGGGTAAAACGTCATTCAGAAATTCTACGTACAACGAAACTCGACCGCGTTAAGTGACCCCGCATCAGAAAAATGTTTGACACACTCATGATTTATTTGAGAATTAATCGTGACTGAGAAAAACATGACCAAAGACTTCCCGACAGGTCACCCAAGCCTGTACTACTCTCGCATCAGCACGCTTAACCGTATGGGCGATTAACCGTTAGACCACAAAACGCGTTTCTAAGACGATTTGAGTTTTCAACTTATTAGAAAAAGTCAACATATTTTTCCCTCCTCCATTGACCAAAAATCATCCCTTGATGTTATAAGCCATTTCGTGATTTTTAGGCTTACGGTTTGATGTCTAAAAGACATTTAATACCAACCGACACTAGACTAAGCCCAGTCTAGACATTATAAGTCATTTTAAATCATTTTTATCACATTAGAAAAGTAACATTTTACTTTTCTCAATTTTACGCAATATTCGTACGTTTTACGTATTACGCGTTTTAGACCCGTGTTTCCAGCTTTTAGCAGGGTTTTACCACCCAAATGGAACCTACCACTCATTTTATATTTTATTATGGAGTATAATGACATGTTTAACCATTCTTCCAAGTTTCGTATTTTTACGATACCCGGTTTTACGTTTTGTGACGTAACAACTTACGGTTAGCAATTTACGGAGTCGGAACTAGCTCCATAATCTTGGATAAGATCACCAAAAGTCCACCCTTGCTCCCCAAGCTTGGCAAACCGCCACTAGGAGGGGGGATTCACACTAGGTGGCTTCATCTCATGAAATTACCCTTAGATCATTAGTTAATTACAACTTGGTCACCAAGTTTTGGTAATTTCCTAGTTGTTTCCTAACCTCCTCAACTCACTATAAATACTCCCTTCCTCCCCTCATTCAAACGCCACACCTCACCCTCCCCATCCTCTCATCCTTAGCTCATTCTCTTCCAAGTTTCATGCAAGATTCAAGTACAAGTTCAAGGTTGAAACCCTAGTTTCTTTTAGATAATCAAAACACTTCCATAACCTCATATACTTGGTGATTTCTCTTGAGTTTGAATCCACTCAAGTCACCTCAACCTTCATCATCCATCTTTCAAGATTACAAGGGTAGAAAGATTGCATGAAGTGAAGTGGGTTGAAGCAAGTCTATCAATGTCCTTTTCCTTACTTGTTACTCCTTTCTTTAATTAGAAAGCCAAAAGTTGTAAGCCTAAACCTAACATGCTTCTTGTTTATTAATCGTGTTCATATCATTTACATGTTATTCTTGCTATATTATGTCTTGTAGTTATGTCCATGATGTATAAAAGTGAACAAAACAAGTTATTGTTATTGATTGTTACAACAAGTTACTAAAACAAGTAAACTAGTGACTTTCTTGGTAAGACCTGATCAAAATGGTAAAAATATGATGTTGGATCATTACATATTACAGAAGAGGACTTAACAAGGAAACCATAGCAATTTGAACCACCTAAAACGAGTATACGAGTCAAAAGTTACGCCCATTTGAAGTTACCAAAACTTTGCGGCAAACTGCCAAATACCATTCTGATCAAATTTGGGTTTTGAAAGTCACACTTCTGGTCCGATTCATCAAAAAGTTAAAACACGAAAGTTGTCCGGAACGACGTTTTCGTTTAGGGATGAAGAAGCTCGAGACCTAAAAACGCTTTCCGAGTGATAAAATTCTTCAAATTCTAAACAGCCCATTTTTAGGCGAAAGTCACTAGATTATGGTTATACTTTAAATGGAACAAGAGGTCTCATGACCTATAATCAAGACCACAACCATGGCTAGAGCCAAGGTTGTGTCTCATGACCTTGGAACAAGGACCAAAGGTCATGGCTAGGCCATGACGAAATGACCATACCAACTTACATAGGCGTAAACATGAAACAATGAATTAGGCGATAACTTGAACAAGCAATTTGGATCTACTTCACTTAAAAAGGAACCATGAGATATTACCAAGAGAAAATGGTCATACAAGACTTATGAAACTACCCCTAATAACAATCTTCATGTACTAATAAACTTTCCTAAGTTTATCCAAATATCGGACATTTAACTTTTCGGATCAAAACTTATATCTATATATTTCATCAACTACTACAATAGTAGGGAGCCTCATGTGAGGAGTTCATTATGTAAGCCGTCGAGTTGAGTTGTGGATTTACGAGTTAAAGTGTCCTGGCTCCTCGAACGCTTACTAACATGACTTCTGAATTATGTCGGCCTGAACGGTAGTAAACGATATACCAAAACATACATGTTTCATGAATCTTTCTTTCAAAGACTTATACTATACATCATATCACATCATGGACTAAATGCAAGATATATATATAGGCACTACTTCATATTCTTTACTCCGATCCTAAGTCGCGACATTCTATTATAGGTTGCTCGTAGAAACCTTCACGATTCGACCATCACATTCACTACTCACTACATAACTTAAGGTGAGTTCGTAGCCCCACTTTCTATTGTTTAACTATTTTACAAACCCATGGGGGGAATACATGCTATTATTTTTCTACTCGAACACAATGCTTTCTAATGTATGCTTCACGACGATGTTTTATTATCACTAAGTATCGATTGCCATGTTCGAAGTCCCTATATCATGAACCATTAGTCACTACCTTTAGTGAGCGCGAATATTGTGAATAGATCTATTGGGATTGACGAATCCCATTTGTGTTGAACAACGATGAGTTCACACAAATGCACTATATTTGAGATTTAGCGGTATAACGGCAAAAGTACCTTGATAGGGCTTCTATAATGCCAATTTTGTTGGTTCGATGTTAATGTTTTGGTTGCATGAGCTTAGTGAAATAAATAACGATTTTTGTTTTCCAAACATTGGTGTGAGCCTATAACTCACACTACCAACATATTGTGTTCAAACGATTTAACTAAACTCTACGAATATCACTCAACCTTTGTGTTGACCTCTCAAGCATGTATTTCAGGTTCATGACGATCAAGGATGGCACGGAAGGGCACGGATACTCAAGAGGGCTATAAATTTTATTATCATTCAAAACTCATTTAATTTGTAAACATGGAACCATCTGGGACCTCATTTTGTAATCTCTGATATTTATACAATTTGAATGATAAATCTTTTAAAACGACTCAATTGGAGTTCGTTTTCTATTATTGTGACTATTGTGCCGTCAAGTAACACCCAGTTCGAATTCCGCTGCAACCATGAATTGGGGGTGTTACACTTTATCACTTTAATGTCAAACTTTCCCCAAATGGTTAAAACCAGTCTGTCATCAGAAAGTGCCTTTTGGATCTAACTCAATGAAGGTTCCTTGCCAGAAGAATAATATCTTTCAAGATATTGTTAAGGAAGCTTTAGGTCCAATGTATATTTAGTTGTTCTATACTTGTGTATAAATAGGAAGCAAATGTGAGGAGTAAAAGTTGACAAGTTTGTGCAATTAATGCAAAGCATTCACAAACCACTTTACTCCTCCAAAAAACAACACAAGCCCCTGAGATAGCTCAGTGGGTAATTTAAGTTGTCATTCAACTTAGTTGAGTTTAGTGAGGAGTCTATACAATACTTGTCAATTCAACCCCAAGTGTTATTCCGCAAACACTTGGGTACGATTCTTTGTGATTAACTTCTAATAAAGAATTAAACGTTGGAAAATATTGTCTCTTATTTTTACGTTACTTTATTGTTAATCAGTTTCATACATCTGTGTTCAAGTCATATAACTTGGTTACTTTAACTCTTTAGTTACTGATAACCAAGTAAAAGGGACCAACAAGTGGTATCAGAGCCTCTGATTTGTAAAACTTATACCTGTTTTCAAAACCTAAGAGTGCTCAAGTTTTTAAAAATCAAGATCCCACTATGACTGACATAGATGTTCCCCAGCTTGTTGATAAAAAGGGTGGAAGTTATTCAGCAACTGCCCTTCGACTTGAAGCTGGCAAATTTAATAAGTGGAAAAAGCGAATGTTTTGCTACTTAACTGGGATGGAACCTTATTACATCAAATTGATTAATGATGGTCCATATGTCCCAACAACTGCCCAAGGTTTAATCAAACCTGAAGCTCAGTGGACCCCAGATGAAAGGAGGGTGGTCAATCAAGACCAGCGCATGAAAAGCATCATTATATCATGCCTTCCTGATGATATAATGGAATCAGTGATCAACTGTCCCACTACCCAGCAGACATGGACTGACCTGGTTCATAGCTATGAAGGGCCTTCTGATACCAAAGAGAATAGAATCATGGACCTGAAGCTTGAATTCAATACCTTCAGGGCCAAGGATTCTGAAAGTCTCTCTGAGACTTATACTCGGTATAAGACCCTCCTGAATGAGCTGACCAATGATGGTGTTATACTGTCAAAACATGAGATCAATGTTGGTTTTGTCAACAGTCTCCCTGAGAAGTGGTTAAACTTCTCTCAGGGATTGAGAAATGCAAACCACATTCAGAACCTTGAGCTCCCTGCCATCTATTGGAAGTTTGTTTATGAAGACAATCTTATCACCAGGAGATACCCTGGTAAAGCTCAGGAGACCAAAAAGGCCTTGACAATTACACCCATATCAACTGCTTTCTATTCAAAAGGTGTTGTGCAGGATTTTCAGGATGGATCTGATGATGAGGTTGACCAAAGAACCAGTAAGGAGTATCTTAATGATCTTCAAATTGAATTTCATGAAAGAGCACTCCTTGCTAATTCAAAAAGGTTTTTTAAGAAAAACAAATTTCCTTCTAAAGCAAATGACAATACTGAATGCTTTAAATGTGGCAAAATGGGGCATTTTGCTAAAGATTGTTTTTCAAAAACAACCTCAGAACCATCTTTCAAATTTTCAGGAAATAACTCTTTTTCAGGCCCCAGCAAATTTCAACCAAAAATGCTTCAGTCTAGTCAAAGATTTGAAAAAGTCCCTCAAATTGACTTTGAAGCAAAGTACAGAAAGACAAAAGCTAAGCTTGCCCTTCTTGAATCATCCTCAACAGTCTCTCAGACTCCTCAGGCTCCAAAGCCTACTCAAGCCAAGAACAAAGGGCTTGTTGCTGAAACATATGACTGGGATGAGGTTGAAGTGTCCTCTGATGATGATGAAGTTCACATCAGTGCCCTGATGGCTCTGTCAGAAGACAACAAACTTGCTGTGGGGAAGAGTCATGCAAGAAATGGTGAATGGGTCAACATCACAATGAGGAAGGTAAATCTTTTACTTTCTATGGATGATAATGATGATTGGAAATCTTACTTAGACTATATTAATGTTGATCTTAAGTATATTGAAGAGCAAAGACTTAATCTGTTTTCAAAATTTAACAAACTTAGTTTTGAATTAAATCATTGTAGAGATGAATTACTTGCCTTAAAACAAGCCAAGCTTGAAAGTGTCACACTTCAAATACAAAACTCTGAACTTGTAAAACAAAATCAAGCTCTTCAGGAAAAACTTAAGAAAGAAAAGGAAATTATTTGGAAGTGGACTCAGAAAAACCCCAAACTTTATGAAACACTGAGTCTCTCACCCAGCCCCAATAAGGCTGGTCTGGGTGATGATCAACTCACTGAAGTTTCAGGGGAGAGTAGCCATTCCACAACTTTTCTATTAACCAACATACTCTCTAGCAAATAACTAGCTCCCAAACCCAGTGATTGGATTGAAAGAAACAATCCTGATAGTAAATTGCCAAATTTTAACACTGGAAGAATCCTGGAGCCTGAAATTCAGGCCATCAAGGAGCTGCTAGGAGTCACTGATGAACTTAGTCCTACTGAGTCCATCACAGAGTCTAAGTCTGATTCACCACTCCCTCCACTGAAACAACTTCAGGGAGCAGAACCCAATTCTAACCTTGCACCATTAGTCTTTCAACCACATTCTCCTAAAGAGAAATCAGGGTTAGGAAAGACTATACTGAAAAGACCTACTCCTGCACCCACTGAACACCAAAAACCTTCAGTAACTACTGAAGTGAAGCATGAAAGCACTGATTCAAAGGTTGATCAGCTTGCTGAACTTGTCAGGATGCTGAGTGAGAAAATTGAGTCTACTGAGAAAAACTCTGACTCTAAATCTACAAAGCCCTCAGTATCCTCAGGTTCTTCCAAACCAAAAAACACACCTAGACCCTCAGGGACATGTGAACTGTGCAATTATCCAAATCACAGCACTGATAAATGCTACAGAGTCCTGTTTTGTATGATATGCAAACAAGAGGACCACAGAACTTGTGATCACATCCCCCACACTGCCTCTTTAAAGGCAAGGGGCCAATACAAAACCCAAGGCTATCAGTATGCCACACCTTCCAAACAAAGACTGAAGGCTAAGCCTTTCTCACCATGTCCTCACTGTGGTTTCAATGATCATCTTCCTGATGATTGTATGATGAAAGAATGCTGTGACATCTGTGGAGATCCCTCCCATGAAACTAGAGGGCATGACAAAGTGATTCAGTCCAGAAGGAAAAACTAAACCAACACTTCTCAGTCACCTGATGCATCAACATCCACAAAATGTAAAACATGTGGAAGCTTAGGTCACACAACTTCAGACCATGATTCACTAACTGAGTTCAAAAAGTCCCTGAGGACTAAGCCCACTAGAAGGTGGGTCAACAAGCAAAACTAACCCAGTTTACTGTTTGTGCAGAAACACATCAAGGATCCTACCTGGCATCTAGACAGTGGATGCTCCAGAAGTATGACTGGTGTGAAAAGTTTTCTGCACAAATATGTGGAAGAACCAGGACCCAAAGTAGTATTTGGTGATAACTCATCAGCTCCCACTGAGGGTTATGGTTCAGTAAACTGCAATGGTATAGTTTTACAAGAATAGCTTATGTTAATGGTCTGAAGTACAACCTGATAAGTGTTTCCCAACTATGTGATGCCAAATACATAGTTCAGTTTGATGACAAGAGAGGGACCATCTTTAATGCCAATAAGGAAGTTGTGTTGATTGCCCCTAGGAGGGATGATGTCTATGTCCTTGACATGTCATCCCTGACTCAAAATGGGACTTGCCTATTCTCAAAGGCAAGTGAGACAATCAACTGGCTATGGCATAGGAGACTCTCTCATCTCAACTTCAAAAACATCAACAACCTGGCCAAACAGAACAAAGTTCTGGGCCTTCCATCCCTGGTGTATACCAAAGACAAGCCTTGTTCTGCTTGTGAAAAAGGAAAACACCACAGGGCATCATTCAAAACCAAACAAACCTTTTCCATCAAAAGCTGCCTGCATCTTCTTCATATGGACCTTTTTGGACCTGTCAGTCCAATGTCCATACACCATGAGAAGTACACTCTGGTCATAGTGGATGAATACTCAAGATATACTTGGGTTTACTTCCTGACTAAAAAGAGTCAGGCAGCTGAAACCATCATGTCATTTGTCAGGAACATTGAAAATCAAAATGATGTCAAAGTTAAACAGATCAGGACTGACAATGGCACTGAATTCAAAAACCAAGACCTTGAGTGTTATTGTGATGAGAGAGGAATTTCTCAAAATTTCACTTCTCCTTATACTCCTGAACAAAATGGAGTAGCTGAAAGGAGAAATAGAACACTCATTGAGGCAGCAAGAACAATGCTGAATGGCTCAGTCCTCTCAAAACATTTTTGGACTGAGGCAGTTAAAACAGCCTGCTACACTCAAAATAGGTCAATCATTGTGAAAAGGCATAATAAGACACCTTATGAGATATTCAAAGGAAGGATTCCTGACATCAGCTATTTTCATGTATTTGGGTGTCCTGTGTTTATACATAATCACAAGGATCACTTAGGTAAATTTGATGCCAAAGCTGATGATGGATACTTCCTGGGATATTCCTTGGTCTCTAAAGCCTTCAGGGTGTTCAACACAAGGAGACAGCAAACTGAGGAAACTTATCACATTACTGTTGATGAGAGCACTGAATCCATCAGGTTCTCAAATTTCTCAGTAGAAGAAATTGGTATTGATGACTCATCAAGATATCCTCCTGATGAGTATCATCCTGAAAACAATCCCTCAACTCAATACCAAGCTGATGCTGATGTCTCCTATTACATCATCCTTCACAACCTACCCCAACCACCTATCAATGAGTTCATAGAAACTCAGCTTGTCTCAAATGAGACTGACACCACTGAACAAAATGTTCAGGAACCCACAGAACAAATTGTTCCTACAGTTGTCACTGAAATACATATTGATGAGTTACCTCATGTTCCTGAGTCTGAATCTAATCAGGCTCCTACAAGCTCAAATTCCTATCCCAAACCCCAGGATAGCTGGACTAGATCCAAAATCATTGAGCTTGTGAACATCATTTGTGAACCCACTGAAGGCATGCTCACAAGAAGCAAGGCTGCCAAACTCAAGGCTGCCACTGCCAATATATGTCTTTATGCTGACTATCTCTCAGAAATTGAGCCTAAAAATGTCAAAGAAGCCCTGACTTATGAAAGTTGGGTTCAGGCCATGAGAGATGAATTGGAACAATTTGACAGAAATGATGTCATGACCCTTGTTGAATGCCTCATGGTGTTTTAATCATTGGTATGAAATGGGTCTTTAAGAATAAGACTGATGAGAATGGCACAGTCATCAAAAACAAAGCAAGACTGGTTGCCGAAGGATATAATCAACAGGAAGGTATAGACTATGAGGAAACCTTTGCACCTGTTGCTAGAATGGAAGCCATCAGGATCTTCCTTGCCTATGCAACTTACATGAACTTTAAAGTTTACCAAATGGATGTTAAAAGTGCATTCCTGAATGGTAACATCAAAGAAGATGTTTATGTGCAACTGCCTCCTGGTTTCGAAAGTAGTGAATACCCTAACCATGTCTATAAGCTGAACAAAGCCCTCTATGGACTGAAACAAGCACCCAGGGCATGGTATGAAACTCTTTTAGCCTTCCTGATCCAAAACAAGTTTGTCAGAGGAAGAATTGACAACACACTGTTCATCTACAGAACAAAGGATGATGTCATTCTTGTCCAAGTGTATGTTGATGACATCATCTTTGGCTCAACAAGCTACAAACTTTGCAAACAATTTGAAAAACTTATGACCACAAAGTTTGAAATGAGCATGATGGGTGAACTCACATACTTTCTTGGACTACAAATTAAACAAACTGAAAAAGGAATATCCATTTGCCAAGAGAAATACCTCAGGAACCTACTGAAGAAGTATGAGCTCACTGACTGTTCTTCATGGTTCCTCCAAACAACCTTGGCCCTGATCTCACTGGAAAATCAGTGAATCAAACCCAATACAGAGGAATGATTGGCTCCCTGATGTACTTACTTGCCTCAAGGCCTGATATCCAATTCTCAGTCTGCCTGTGTGCAAGATACCAGGCTGACCCAAAAGAATCACATCTCACTGCTGTCAAGAGAATCATCAGGTACCTGAAGGGTACTCCAACCTTGGTTTGTATTACCCAAAATGTTCAGGATTTGATCTCAAAGGGTACACTGACTCTGACTATGCAGGATGTAACATGGATAGGAAAAGTACTTCAGGATCCTGCCAATTTCTTGGTGGTAAACTTGTGTGTTGGAGTACAAAGAAACAACAGTCAGTGGCCATGTCCTCAGCTGAAGCTGAATATATGGCTGCTGCAGGATGTTGTGCAAATGTACTATGGATGAAAAGCCAACTGAGTGACTATGGCATTCAGTATAAAATGGTACCTATCTTTTGTGATAATACAAGTGCCATAGCCATCTCAAACAATCCAGTGCTTCATCAAAGAACCAAACACATTGACATCAGATACCACTTTATCAGGGACCATATATCAAATGGAGAAATTGAACTACATTTCATCCCCACTGAGTATCAGCTAGCTGATATCTTCACAAAACCTCTGGATGAACCCACTTTCACAAGATTGAAAGCTGAATTGGGCATGTTGGACATAGAATCAGGAAACTGATCAAAAGTGTTCCAACCTGATGTAAATTCTCTAGGTCCCTGATCACACCCTTCCTGAAAACTCATTTTTATTTTATGAAAAAAAATCATTCAGGGGGCTCAGGATGAAAAATGGCATTGAATACCCTAACTAAATGCTCTAAGTATTTAGTCAGTTAATGTCCCAGGTAGGTAACTGAATCCTATTAAATATAGGAATATATGTCACTTACACAACTGGCATCCACTCCTTGGGCCCCCACATCCCTCTCACCAAACACCACTGAGCATTAAATGCTCCCTCACACACAAAAGTTGTGATAATTTCTCTCTGCAAAAGTGCATTATTTGCAGAGCCGCACAACTGTTCATCCACGATGTGAGAGAAAATAGGGTAGTGGGAATCGTGATATTTAATGCGGATATCAAACCAAAATTATTATGCCGTTTCGGTTAAATAAATTAAACCTTTGGTATCCGCAACATCACCACCCAAATCTTTACCCTATAAATACCCCCACAAAAAGGGAAACACACTCATGCTTTTATAATCTTAACAAAACTCTTGCAAATTGTTTTCAAAACTGCGTGTGTTTCCTCACCCATACCCATTTTTCAAACCAAAACCAGGCTTTTTATCAAACCAAATGGCTTCTTCTAAGGTCATAAAATACGCACCCAATGTGGATTTCCAAATGGAAAGCGTAGACCTCACCAAAAATAATGTGGTGGGGAAATTTGCCTACCCAGAAGGGTTCCCTGAATACAGGGAAGTGGTGAAGTTCCTTCAGAACTGCTTTCTGACCACCGCATTCACAAAGACCCCCTCAGTCATCTACCCTGAGTATTTGAGGGAATTTTGGTGCACAGCAGTGGTTGAAAGCCCTGATGTGCCCAAAGAGGCCAAAATTAAGTTTACAGACAAGAATGGAACTAAGTCCCTAACTATTGACTATAAAACTTTTGCCAAAGCCACTGGGCTTGATTACACACAGACCTTCGTTGTCCCACCATCTGATAAAGGTGTGAAGGAGGTCTTACTGACGCTAGGGCCTTATGACAAACTTCACCCTGAAGTGTCACCAGGGGCCCTACTATCCAAAGCCCCAATTATCAAGACCTGGTTGGGTCTGAGTATGCAAAGCCTGATGCAGTAGGTTTTGAGCCTGAAGTGTTACACAAGGCTAATTACTCTCGTGACCCTCTAGAGGTTACACCAGTCACCCTGACCCAATATATGCTTACTGCTATCCAGGGTGACAATATTATATCACCAGTACCCTCTCCCACCAAAAAGGTGAAGAGGAAGAAGGGACAGGGGTCCAGGAAGGTGGCTCAACCCAAGTCACTCGACACTGAGACCTCTAACCTTAAGACTGCCCAAAAGGGGCCTGAAATACCGCCCTTGACTGCGGACACCCTGAGAATAATAACCCAGTCACTAGGCCTGCAACAAAAGCCGGAGGGCACTGAGACATCACACTCAGTGTCCTCGGGCAAACCCGTTTCCAAAGACTCTACTATCATAAACAAGACAGTTGAGCCGAAACAAACCAAACCTTCACATCCTGCTAAAGGCTCTGGCAAATCACAACCAGAGTCTCAGGGAGTAAGGGATCCTAAATCCTCGGTGGGGCAGCACTACTCCACTGAGAAAGTGGTCCACAAACAATCACATCCTGCTAAAGGCTCGGGTAGATCAAAACCCAAGCGTCAGGGAGTTCATGTCCCTAAACCTTCGACAGGCCAGAACAAGCCTGTTGGAAAGGGGGACTCAACCACTCACCTGCCTGATGAGGACATTCGCAAATCAAAGCTTTTGTCTGAGGGCACCTCTACTCATCCCCAAGACTCAGTGGGAAACATACAACCCGTTGATAGGGACATAACATTCACGGCTCCTAATGATGGCACTGAGAAACACCCATCAGTGTCTGAAGGGGTCACGGGGGACAAAGATTCAGAGGGATATAAACCACCCGCTGATATGGAACCCAAAACCACTCCCGGAGGTGCGCATTACTTGGGAACTGACCTTAAAGACCAGGTAGGTAAAACCCAACCTACCGGATTTGAGGGGTCAGGACCTGGCCAAAACGAAGGCAAATCTTCTTATGAAGAGGAGCCGGATAACCTCCATTTGTTGCAGATTACCTCCCTGGCGGATGCTCAGGCATTCTTATTTTCTGATGATGAATTTAACAGTGACGAGGAAGTCTTCACGGCCGAAGATGATATGGAGGATGAGGAGACAGTCCCTGAACCTGTTACTCAGTCTCCTCAATCCTCTAACCATGACGAAGATGAACAACATTCCGAGCCGGAAACCTCAGAAGACGATTCAACTCCTCTCACTGAAAGAGCCTTCCAAAAGCTCATCAAGAAAATGACCAATATTTTGTACAGGGGGGTCACTGACGAGGTGTTTGACATGCATACTGAGCAAGAAGTCCACTATCACCTCCTCAAAGATGCTGTTGAAGACTACAATGATGATGTCAGGGAGCAAAATTTCACTGTCTCACACTCCCTGACACAGATGACTTCACATATCAATCAGTTTTTGGAATCCCTAAAAGAGCTGGCTACAGGGGTTAAGTCAGTTCAAGAATCAGTCAAGGATGATCCTGAGCTCAACAAGAAAATTCTTCAGGCATCTGAGACATACCAGGTCAACTCGGCGGCTCTTACTAAGTTACTTGGTTTGATAAGGGATTCAAATGTTCAGAATCTCAGCTCCACGGTGGAGTCCCTCAAGTCTTCCTTCAATCAGTTGGAAGCATCAGTGACAGCTCAATCCCTGAAGTCCACATCTCTGGCATGGACAATGGGATCCAGGATGACTGCCCTTGAAAACTCTCAGGCTTCACTTAACTCCAAGGTATCTCTCATTCATCAGGATACTACGGAGATCAAGTCCATGATGACGGAAATGTTTCAAGCCTTCAAGGGTACTTCTACTTCATCTTCAGTAACTCCAACACTTGCCATCATTGCAGCTCCGGCAATTGTTGAGGGGGAGAATGTTCCTGAAACCCCTGTTACTGATGAACATGAAGCTGGACAGCCCTCTCACACTGAGGGGGAGCATGTTACTGAAGCCACACCAATCACTCAAGTTCCACCACAAGAGGAACCAGTCTCCTCCACTCTCTTTCAGGACAGAGGAAAAAGCATAGCCACCACCTCAGAACCTGAAGTGAGACTCCAGCCTGCCTCCAAAATTGTCAGAGTTGACCCTGATGAACCTATCAGGGTCCCGTATGAAATTAATGGAAAAATCTATCAACTCACCCATGACCAAATACAAGACTACATGGAAAGAGTTGAGAAAGCGGCAAAGGCAGCTGAAGAAGAGAAATTGAGCAAGCCTGAACTGATACAGGTTGTTCATGAGGAGGCTGAAAAGATTGGTCTGGATGCTGAGGCACTAGCTACTGAGCAAGCTGGTGCAGCCTTTAAAAAGGCTCAGGAAGAGCAGATGATTGCTCTGAAAAGGGAAAGGGAAGAGAAGCTGAAAAGGCAAGCTCAAATCAGAAAGACCAGGGTTGAAAGATATCATTGGGTGATGAAGGAAAGATTGAAGCCTGAAACCATCACTGACATCAAAATCCACAGGAATACCAAACCCGCAATGGTCACTGTCTTCAGGGGGGCTGATAAAAGAATCATGGACACTCATAACCCATTCAGATTCGCTGACTTTGGGATCACTGAACTTGATGAACTTCGTCCCATCATTGCCAAGAAAAATGGTGCCGTTGTTGATCAACTTCTCAAGTCACTGAGTGAAAGGTATGACAGACTGAGAGCAATGCCTGAAGCCCTCAACATTCCCTCCCTTCTTCCTGCTCCAACAACAGGAACTGTTTCATCAACTACCACCAGGAGAAAAAGGAAGCACATTGATTCCGAGCCTGAGATCAAGGTCCCAGGATTGGATTGTGTTAGGTCCGTTCCTGAAGGAATCACCTTCGTGAACAATACCGTGCTTGAACACCCTGAATGAGGTCTATGCTTTACGGATGAATATGGAGACCTTGCCTTCCAAAGGTGGTCTGATATAGACAAGGCAGGGGTCACGGCAATGGTAACGTACCTGATGTTAGCTTCTCCTATACAAAGTGGTGCAAACCAAAGGTTCTGTAAGGACCTTAGGACCAAGATTGAGAAGCATCCTGAGAAACACCTGCTAAGATCAAAGAAAGCTAAGATTGAGGGACTTGGCTATCATCTGAACATCTGATATGCAACAACTATCTTTATTTTATTTGTAATTTGTAGGAAAAATGTAATAGCTATAAATAAAATGATGTTTTGTTTAAATAGTTATGTCCTACTTTCAATTACAACAAACATTCAGTAAGAGAAGATGTACCCTGACAACTCATGATGAATCAAGTAACACTTAGGCTATTTGTATGTTCAAATAGGGGGAGATTGTTGGGTCACTGAATTCCCCACATCTTCTAACAAGGATTTGAACGTAAAATAACCTAAGTGCAAACAAGTCACTGAGTGAACAGTAACTCAGTGAGTCACCTTCAGGATGCTAAGACCGAGCCTAAGAAGAAAGGTTCTCCATTCAGTGAGGCGGAACTCAGTGAAGTGTTCAGTGAGGATGACAATAACTCACTGAACCCCAATGACTCCTCAACAACTTAATCGTACTGAAGACTGATGACATGAAGACTGAAGTTTTGGCGGGACTGGGCGGGAAAGTCTGAGCTGCTTTATTAAAGTGCTTTATCACTTTAATGTCAAACTTTCCCCAAATGGTTAAAACCAGTCTGTCATCAGAAAGTGCCTTTTGGATCTAACTCAATGAAGGTTCCTTGCCAGAAGAATAATATCTTTCAAGATATTGTTAAGGAAGCTTTAGGTCCAATGTATATTTAGTTGTTCTATACTTGTGTATAAATAGGAAGCAAATGTGAGGAGTAAAAGTTGACAAGTTTGTGCAATTAATGCAAAGCATTCACAAACCACTTTACTCCTCCAAAGAACAACACAAGCCCCTGAGATAGCTCAGTGGGTAATTTAAGTTGTCATTCAACTTAGTTGAGTTTAGTGAGGAGTCCATACAATACTTGTCAATTCAACCCCAAGTGTTATTCCGCAAACACTTGGGTACGATTCTTTGTGATTAACTTCTAATAAAGAATTAAACGTTGGAAAATATTGTCTCTTATTTTTACGTTACTTTATTGTTAATCAGTTTCATACATCTGTGTTCAAGTCATATAACTTGGTTACTTTAACTCTTTAGTTACTGATAACCAAGTAAAAGGGACCAACAAGAATGGACGTAAAAAAGATCCATCCAAAGATAAGGCTGACATTATTTACATGATACAGTCATGGCAGCGCAAGACGAAGCAAAAGGTCAGTCAAAAATTCTCTTTTGGGAATGAGATATCCTTCCCCACTCTAGCTGCGGACAACGCAGTAGTAGAGCCACTAACCATTGAGATACATACTGGGGGACACGATATCTGCCGCATGTATATTGATGGAGGAGCATCCGTAGACATTCTGTATGAACACTACTTCAAAAGGCTGCGACCTGAGATACAAAGTCAGTTAATACCGGCCACGATGTCGCTGACTGGCTTCACAGGAGAAAAAGATATGGCCTGTGGGGCAATTACGCTTACTTGTAGTTGTTGGCGATGAACAACACTCTAGAGAAACATGGATAAACTTCATGATAATCAAGTCTCCTTCACCGTACAACGGCATCATTGGGAGACCTGGAATATCATACATGCACGCTGTACCATCCACAACACAAGGGATGCTCAAATTTCCGGTAGAAGGAGGCATTGTCACCCTCTACAATACCACAGTGCCGCCTAAGGAATGCAACACGGTAATCAGTGAAGTGGAGAGTGTTCCAGAACAGCGCGTAACTAAAATACCAAACCTAAATGTTGCCATTCACCCTGATTACCCAGATCAACAAATATCAATTGGAGGGTCTTTATCTTACAAAGGTAAAGCAGCTGTGTACGCACTCTTGCAAAAGAACCTAGATATCTTTGCATGGGAACCAAAGCACATGACTGGAGTACTACGATCTAGCACGGAGCACAAGCTACAAATCCGACAAGGATTTCCTCCAATATGACAGAAAAAGCGCAGCCAAGCTCTGGATCACGCAAAGGCCATCTTGGAAGAAGTACACAAACTGGTAGATGCAGGCATCATGCGGGAAGTCTACTACCATGACTGGCTTTCCAATCCAGTAATGGTAAAAAAGAGTGATGGCAGTTGGAGAATGTGCGTAGACTTCACTGATCTTAATAAAGCATGTCCACAAGACTGCTACCCGCTACCAGAAATAGACTGGAAGATAGAATCCTTGTGCGGATATCCCTTTAAATGTTTCCTAGACACATACAAAGGGTACCATCAAATTCAGATGGCAGAGGAGGATGAAGAAAAAACAGCCTTCCACACAAGGCAAGGGGTATATTGCTACACAAAAATGCCCTTTGGTCTAAAGAACGCGGGCGCAACATACCAGCGATTGGTGGACATGGCCTTTGAAAAGCAAGTAGGTCGCAACCTGGAAGTTTATCTCGATGACCTTGTTATAAAGAGTCATACTGATGAAGAATTGGTGCGCGACATCGAGGAGACATTCAAAACATTGGGAAGGATAAACATGAAGTTAAACCCCAAGAAGTGCACCTTTGGCGCAACAGAAGGCATGTTCCTTGGATATTTAATAGAACCTAACGGCATCAAGCCTTGCCCAGAAAAGATAAAAGCTGTCATCGATCTCCCTTGACCGCGCACATTGAAAGAAGTCCAGTCATTAAACGGAAAGCTAGCTGGGCTAAACCGTTTTTTGTCCAAGTCAGCAGACAAGTTACTCCCTCTTTTTAAAACACTCACGAAGTGCACAAAAAAGGGAGACTTTCGTTGGACTGAGGAGGCGGAGGAAGCCTTCCAACAACTTGCAGCGCTTCCCAAACTCTTTACACCCCGACAAGGGGAAGAATTAATCATGTACTTATTTGCAACTCTTGGAGCAGTCAGCGCGGTGCTACTGACAGATAGAAACTCTGTTCAAACACCAATATATTTTGTAAGCAAAGCACTCAAAAAGACAGAGACCAACTATACTTCCATGGAATAACTGGTCCTAGCTCTAGTCTTCGTAGCTAAGAGATTACGCCGATACTTCCAAGCGAACCCAATAGCTGTGATCACGGACCAACCAATCAAGCAAGTTATCTCTAAACCTGACGCATCAAGACGGCTACAAAAATGGAGTGTATTATTGAGCGAGTATAACATCTCTTATAGACCGCGCACCGCAGTTAAAGGACAGATATTGGCAGATTTCATCAGCGAAAAGCCAGATACTGACACTCCACCTATAAAAAGTGAAACAACACTACAAGAACCATGGATTCAATTCACAGATGGATCCTCGTGCGTGGATGGATCAGGCGCATGCCTTATCCTCACTAACCCAGAAGGAGTGGAATTCACTTACGCACTGCGTTTTGAATTCACAACCACAAAGAATGAGGCAGAATATGAAGCCCTACTCGCTGGACTACGCATTGCCACTCAAATGGGCGTACGCAACCTAGAGGCAAATGTAGATTCCAGGCTAGTAGCCAATCACGTGTTAGGTGAATATGAGGCCAAAGATGAACACATGGTCCAATACCTCGAAAAAACCAAGTCTCTGATACAGAATTTTGACAGGTTCACCATCAAACAAGTCCCTAGAGGAGAAAATAGGAAGGCTGATGCGCTTAGCAAGATCGCATCTACAAGCTTTGCACACCTATCCAAGCAGGTATTGGTGGAAACCCTGAAAAATAAATCAATCTCGGAGATGGAAATATCCACAGTGATAGAGGAACAGGATCCTACGTGGATGACACCGATCATCGAATTCATAAGCAAAGGGATCTTACCACAAGAACAGAAGGACACTCGTAGAGTACGGCGCACATCGCAGAGATTTAAACTCCGAGATGGTATCCTATATCGACGTTCATTCCTACAACCATTGCTCCGGTGCGTTAGACCCCTTCAGGCACATTACGTACTCCGCGAGATCTACGCTGGCTCATGTAGCATGCACTCTGGACCACGATCTGTAGTAGCGCGTGCCCTGCGGTCAAGTTACTATTGGCCCACCATGCACCGCGACGCTAGAGATATGATAAAGAAGTGCAGTGATTGCCAAGTCCACAGACCAATCCCGCGCCGACCACAACAAGAGCTAACCCCCATCACCTTACCATGGCCATTCTATAAATGGGGCATTGACATCGCAAGCCCTTTCCCAGTTGCAGCAGGAGGAATCAAATTCCTCATCGTAGCCATAGATTATTTCATCATGTGGATTGAGGCAAATGCAGTGGCGAGCATCACAGGCAACCAAGTCAAACGCTTCGTTTGGGACAACATTATATGTCGTTTTGGCCTACCTGGAGAGATTATTTCGGATAATGAAAAACAATTCTGTGACAATCCGTTCAAAGACTGGTGCGCGTAATTAAACATTACACAATACTTTGCTTCGGTTAAACACCCACAAACCAATGGCTTGGTTGCACGCGCGAATCGCAGCTTGGGCGAAGGAATAAAAGCGCGCCTTGACAAACATAAAGGAAGGTGGGTAGATGAACTGTCACATGTTCTATGGGCGCATCGCACGACAATAAAAATCAGTACTGGGGACACACCATTCTCTCTTGTCTATGGAACAGAAGCTGTTATACCAGCCGAGGTTGGACTGCCAACTATCCGTACGGCGGAAATAAATGTCACAACAAATGACGATGAGCGGCGCATAGACTTGGATCTGTTGGAAGAAAGATGCGAACGCGCAGCTATATGTGAAGCA
The DNA here is from genome assembly GCA_030686995.1 of Artemisia argyi. NCBI lineage: Eukaryota > Viridiplantae > Streptophyta > Magnoliopsida > Asterales > Asteraceae > Artemisia > Artemisia argyi. Next base: position 136,467,153 of record CM060695.1, on the reverse strand, counting down.
AAGGCTAAGTCAAAGATGAAGAAGTATTATGATACAAAAGTCAAACACACTTCTTTCAGACCAGGAGACTTTGTATACCGCGCCAATGATGCAAGCCACGCAGAAGACACAGGAAAACTTGGACCCAAGTGAGAAGGACCCTATGAGGTCACAGATGCATTAGGTAATGGTGCATACAAGTTGCGCAATATGGAAGGCCACAAGCTGGCACGTACTTGGAATATCTGCAATCTCAAGAGATGCTATCTTTAGGAAAGGCTACGGCCTACACGCAGACAACATTGCACTTTAGTACGTGCCCAATAAACGTATGTATTTGAATTTTATTTTCTTTTAGGAATTATCTTTTATCTTAAAAAAACTTGCAAGTATTAATAAAACGTTGTGGTTTCTAGCTAACTCCATAACACATTTAACTTTATTGCTTACATTTTTCCTTATGTCTCAATATTGTTATTTTATATTTTTGACTACATGGCGTGCATGCACTTACTAAGACCTACGACGGCAGAAAGGATGAGTAAACCTACTAATTAACTCGTTGAGTAAGAGGGTTGCAAACCCATCAACATTGGATCATGTATCCTTGCTAAGCACCTTACTTTCGAGATGTTGAAGTAAGTTTAAAGTGCGCATCCCATGACGGATACGCAACATAACGTACACTGTACATGTTTACCAATTGACGAGCCAAGACTCTTGGTCATTTAATATAGTCTTTGCAAACCAACGCAAGTCTATCTTCACACTTATGTTTTTTTAAGTTATGCACTTAATATAAGTCATTTTAAGTTTGTCACGGTTCCAATTTGACTCTTGGATGATCTTTTACACAAAAGAAAACAATCTAAGTACAAAAAACAAGGCGTACGAAAAAAGATATAAATTATTATTCATAAGAACCATGAGTTTATACAAGTCATAACTACAAAGACATCTAGATGCTATGTGCACGCCTATGGCTTGAACTACTAGCCGTAGATGCCAACTCCCTAGCCTCACTCAGCCTTTTTAAAAGGCTGCTATCCTCTTGAGACACCGTTGGTACACTAACGGGAATCCTATCAGACCTGGGGAGATGAGCTGCGCCAACACCGCAAAGAATGGCCTTCCCCTTCACGCCTTTCTTATGTGCAGCCCTTATCTCATGCGCCTCCAAGCATTTCTTTAAGGAAATCTCCTTCTCAAGAGCGAAGGGATTGAGCATATGACGGGGACGGACAAAGACAGGCACCTTCAACTGCGACTCATCTGGCTTCAAGAAGAAGTCAGGGTGCGCCTCCGCATCCTCAGCTATGTGTCTGGCCAAAGTCAAGCCCTGCATGATCACACTTATAGGATAATCCTGATCACGCTCCATGCGATCAATATGAGGAAATTCGAAGACCTTCATCCTCTCCATGGCCTCCACCAGCTCATCAAAAGCATCCGCCATTTACCCAGGAACTTCTGCAAGGGGCACAGTCAGCATCTTGCTCTCATGAAGCTCTTCCGCAGCCTGGGCCTTGCCACGTGCTATGGCGCAGTCCACGACCTTCCCAAAGGCCTCTACAACCTCCTGGAACTCTAGCATGCCCATGGCAGCCAAGCGCAGACCATGGCTGATCAACCACCTGCACATACAATAACGCACGCATTAGAGGATAATGAATATTAAGGCACATAGTGGTAAACAAAGAATTCAGAAAGCAGATACATACCTGCACTCAGCAATAGTAGACATAAGATGAGGATATAACTCCTCATCATACTCTATACTAAGCTTACGCAACTTGCTCTCCTGCACCTTCAGAGCACCCTCCACACGCTCGCGAAGTTCATCAATGTGGGCGAAGTGCTTGGTCTTCTTTTCTTGAAGGTACTTTAAACCCCAAGAGAAGTTAGCCCTGTACTGATGAACCTCACCGCGCTCTCGCTTTACCTCAGCCATCAAAGACAGTTTCTCATCTGCGAGCCTCCTAGCATATGCAGATGTAGACTCTACATTTGCTCGTGCATCAGCCAACTGCGCCCTCAGCAGAGCAATCTCCTCATCCTTCTGAGCTAGACTGCTACCTTCACCAACATATCGCGCCTTCAACTGAGTGACCAACTCATCCTGACGCGCCGCAGCAGCACCCAACTCTTCCATTAGCTGCTGCGCGGACAGCTCCTCACTCACCTTCAGTGGCTCCTCTACATGCTCATGCACCGCTTGGGGTGGCACCAATCCCTCAACAAACGCTGCATCACCCCCTGCAGCACTGTCACTACACGTAAATATAAAGAAGTCAAGGAATGGCACTGCATATAACACGAATAAATACAAAAACTCAAACGAATGTCACTTACATAGGAGGAGAAGTCCCAGCATTCTCCTATGCAGCAACAGAAGATGACGTCTCCTCATCTGTGGACTCATCCACAATGATGGTATGACGTCTGCGCTTAGAAGTCCCCTCACCACCATCCTCAGCAGCTTTAGGCTTCACACCTTAGCGCTCTTCTTCAGAGTCAGTATCCATCTTGAGGATCCCGGCACTGGCGGACAACTCAGCACGCAAGCTCAGGCGCCACCACTCCCTGCGCAGGAACAGTCTGTACTGGTGTCGCTCTCACAATAGGCTGTGATGTGTTAGAAGACTCTTCTCGAGCAAGCTCTAGAAGGCATCCAGCACTAGCCTCCAAGACAGACACTTCACCTTCCCTCAGGGGGCGCACGCCCACAGTCACCTGCATAGGCTTCTTCAATCTCACTATGGCGAATAGATCCATTTCTGCGCGATACATGAACGAACAAAAGAAGAACTGGTTAGTTGATAAAGCTAAAATATACAAAAGAGCTTACATTACAAAGGCGAGGATAAGAAAGGACAAGCACCCACCCCGGCCGTCTTCATCCAAAAATGTCGGCACTTCATCGCTTGCGCCAAAGTAATTACGACTCATCCCCATATGAACCAAAAATTCCTCGGGATATGGGCTGATAGGGATGCGATTACCACTAATGGTCTCCGCATCCCCCACATTGTACGTACCGGGATCTGGGCGCTCATCCTTTGAAAGCGTCCCTTGGGTATAAAACCTAGAGAGCGTGGTGAATACCCTATCATCTATCCAGAAAAAGTTCTCCCTCTAATCCCTAAGGGAATCTACCTTTTCAACATAACACTGATAGCGCCCTGGGTGCTTGGAAAACGTCACCCACCCGTTTGACCACGACGTGTAGTAAAACGCGCGGAAAAGGTTGATAGTCGGTCTTACCGCAAGTAAACGACAGTTTACCTCGAAATTCGTTATTTTTTCCGTACCTATACAGTGCAGCTGAGAAATATGGAGGCGATAAAAGTTGAGCACGTCGCTCAAAAATAGGGATATAGGCACGCGCTGGTTTGCGAACTCAAAAAAGCGCGTGTATACCCCTATTTTCCCCTCAGGGAAGTCCACAATAAATGCGTCCGCATCCGGTACCTCCGGATGCACCGCAAGCGGAATGAAATAATCGGAGGAGAATTGACGTAGTTCATCCTCGTCCATCTCAGAACGAAACTCCTCAAATTGACGAACCATTTTTCCTAATTGGTATGCAAACACAATTACCTTTGACGTTACTAGTTTTTCTTGAACAAAGATTCGTGATGGGAGGAAGTTGTGTTTTTTCACTGTGGTAAACACAGTGAAAATGGGTACCCCTTATATAGGGTTTTCTCTTGCCTCGGATGAATGCCACGTGGATCCCACTATCTCCATCGTGTGGCTAGAATACGGTAAGGTGCATGCACTTTTTCACGATTTCCAAAGGACACGTGGATGACCTCCACATTTACCGAGGTATTATTGTGATATTTCGGGACTAGATACGTAGTCCTCATTTTTGGCGGTGAATATCTTGAATTTTTCCCGCCACGCTACCGCTGATATTCTTAGTCTAGTATACGCGGTTACAACCCGCTCACACTAGACTGGGGGGACATGATGACGTATAGTCTATATTCGGGTCACAAACCCAAATGATAAACGTTACTAACGCCCAAGCCCACCACGAGTAGGCTATCATGACAATGATTTGGTCCAACACGCTAAACGGTTTAGGCTCACGAAAACCCAAACCCGAGTTATTTATGGTTTGGATATAGATATCTCCTATTTAAGGGATATATATCAAACCGGATATATATAGAAGAGTAAGGAGCATGTATCCAATAAGGATTACGTGCCTATATAAACAAAACCATAACTCTCATTAAAGGTATGACTCACAACCCTAACTCTTCTACATAACTCTAAAAACCGATTACTTACTCTCACACCGGAGGATAATCGTGAGAGACAATCCCACGATAAGCCTAACGGTGTTCGTTTGCTTTCTTAGTGCGCAGGTCTCAAGCATTAAGATCTGATTGATACTGGAGCAGGAACCCAAACAAGGAACGCCCAACTTTTGTATCAACATTAAATTTACAAACATTGCAATAGAAAATTAATACTATTGAAAAACTATTACTATATGTATTAAAGAGCATGTAATACGACGTAGTGTATCGTGCTGGGTTCCCGCTTCTTTTTTGGGCTGATTTTGGCCCGTGTTATTGGTCCATATCCTTAATCCTCTATAATTTTGCACTCACACATACGATATTTTGTTATGGATAAGGCGATCTAACACCCTGAATCCTCTAGAACTTCACTGTAATCTTACATACGGTTATGCGGGTTATCATCGAATGTTTATTGGTGCCTTTTTGTTGGATTAAACAGATCTAATATCTTGAATCCTTATCCTGAATCCTGTTGAACTTTGGTGTCACCTTGCACACGATGCTGAACGGATTCGAGAGTATCTCTAACTCGATTATACCAGGTAAAACTTTTATGTTTTTGTGTTTAATTTTGTTGTATTTAGTTTTGCCTGATTTTAGATTTAGGGTTTCGGTCAATAGTGTTAAATCAAAATAATTGAAACTTAAGATTTTAATTTGGTTAATTTTTGATTTTTATTGTAAATCAAGATTAGGGTTTGAATGTGTTTCTGCTTTATGAATTGGATTTTTTGAAATTTGGCCTTTTATTAATTTAGTTATCGTTTAATTGGTATGGTTTAATTTGGGGTTACGGTATGTGAAAAAAGTAATTATCTTCATTATACGGGTTTTGTTTGATTTGTGTTTTTGGAGATGGGTTTTCTTTTTGTTTGGATTTTGTTAGTTATGATGCTTTAGTTTTGGGTTTGTTTGTTGAAAAGTGGAACTTTTGTTTTCCTTTCTGTTCATACCTATTTGGTATGTTGCTTTTAAATATCAGTTACATAACGCTAATTGTTGCTGCCTTATGTGTGTTGCAGCCGATACTCACACAATGACACAAACTTTCGGCCACGACTGTGGTCCCTCTATGCTAACGCCTGAGCATCGCAACAGAAACTGGCAAAGGGTTAGTAAAATAAAGTGCTTAAATAACATACTAGACGGCAGAGAAAAGGGTATCAAGCAACGATTAGAGGTAGCTACTTTGACTTCATAACATTCAGATCAGTTTGGGTTATCTTTTATTTTTAATGGGTCAAATGAGTTATATGCTAATTTTTGTATTCAGCATTATGCCTTACTGAGAGACCGAAGTGATTCTCACAACAACCGCGAATTGTAATTGTCACCCATTGTGTCTTATCATTTGTTACTATATATATAATGTGGCATCATGAAATGACGCTTCGCCTGTCGTTTTGGGCTTGCGTTTTTTTGGGCCACTCCAGTGCTATTTTCTACGTTGGGTATATTAGCCTTTTTAACTACGATGCCACCGCTTCTATTCGTTCTTATCCTCTACTCGCACTTTCTTTCCACTTTTTGCCGCTCTGTAAATCGCACCCCTTCATAGTTATCTGCTCTGCCTGCGTGACTGGTCATAGAAGGTTGTAGTATCACTGGTCATACAAGTTCGATTGAAATTAATCAAAACACAAGAACTGGGGTTTCAATTTTGGGGTTTTTTTGGTGTCGGATTTTAATCAAAAAGGAAGAGTTAGGGTTTTAATTTTGACGGTTTGTGGTGCTGAAAGATTATTTTCTGTATTCTTGATTCATGCTTGCTTATACTTAACTGGGAGAATAAAAAAAAGGTATGTACAGGCTTTTAATTATAACTATTTTTTGATCATCTATGGGTTAGATATAAAGCTAAGTGTATAGGTCATGATCGCAGTTAGCATCTGCTATAATAGATATACATGGTTTGGTTGTCGGTTGTGCGTTTCACTTGGCTATCATAATTCTTTAACTATGTTGTCTTGCTGCGTTTCATGTGTGTGGGGTTTTGGCATGCTTTGGTACAATATGTTTTAGTCTGCTGTTCTTTTGACTCTGATAAATATAATGTGCTGAGGTTCACTATTGTCACTTGGGTGTGTTTGTTGTGATGGTCTATTAGTATTAATTGTAATTAGTCAATATCTCTTGGCATTTTCTCGCGCTTTTTTGTTGGGTTGTTTCGGTTCAATATAGTAATGGGCTATGATGATTAACTGTTGTTCTCTGAGTCAACTGATATCGGTCATTGGAAGTCTGAACCGTAACTTGGCTGGCCAATGACCGGATGGTGTGATAACATATATCCTATTGTGCAACTGAGTCTCTTTGCAGCCGTGGCAGATTTCTGAACTTTTAGACCATTTTCCATTTTCAAATCTGAGCCTAATGTTCTATTGCATCAGTTTTGTGGTTTCTAGGTTTTAGATTAGAATAGACAAATCATTTAGTGCTGTCATTTATCTTATCATTCCGGGAACAATGTTTGTTTTATCTTTTGCCATGTGATTTCTTATCAAAAATTCTCTTTTTCAAATTCGAGGTACGCTTCTGAGTATCTTATAAGCCAGTACATGCTTATTTTGTACCACACAGGATAACAATGTGACCTCCATTTCTTTATGTCCGGTTAAAAATATGGTTTTAGTTTTGGATTTTTTGTGTTTTAAGAGTTTACTTCATTTTCAGGAAAAACAAGTTGCTGCGAGACCATGTCGTTTCATTGGAGTTACCTGCACCGGGGAATGCGGTTATGTTGCAAGCAAAAGTTACGACTCTTTGGATGATCTTATGAATGGAATGATGAAATAGGTATGATCTTTTTTCGTTCTAATATATGCTAGGACTTATGCCTTATTCATAGCACATAACCTAAAGATGATAACATTATAAGCAAAAACATGAGGCGACCTAATAAGCTTTTTCAAACTGTTAGCTAACGATTACAATTTTCCACTAATTTGCACCTATTCTAAAACAGAATAATATAAAAAACAGAAAATATCACCATGAATGCAAGCAACGTCGTTATCGGTAAATTTTCTTCATTAGCCATTCTTTATAGTGTTGAGGATTTAGGAGTGTTTGGAATGTTACGCTCATGTGTTTAAATCTGTTCTGTTCAGGTGGAAAATTTTTTTTCGCGGGTTGCGCACCTATGGTTACCAAGATTGGATTTTTTTTCGTCTTAGCTATTATGAGATGTTGTGTTTACGTCTGTAATTTTATTGTTAATTATGTTTTCATTTTATTTCACTAATTTGAGAAAATATGGATGCAGAAGAAGTTACGTGTTGTAGACGAGGAATTCTCAAAGGTATATTATTGTTTTTGTTGATCGGTGTTTCTACACGATTAGCGTTTAATTAGATGACAAATTTTGTAGTTAGATTAAACCATATTTTGCTACAAATATGTTTATGTGAATTAACTTGATTAGGTGTTTTTGTGCAGTACAGTAAATATCAGCCATATGGTCGAACAAATCAAGGCAATTTTGTACATGCTAATGAGCTTACAAGACATCTGAAGGTATTAGTTTTGCGTTCATAAATTCTATAAATGGAACCTATCTTCAAGAGTTATGGCTTTTGAAGTCAACAAATTAGTTTGTTAACTTCAAAGTCGGCAGGGTTTTGATAAAATTAAAAAACCAAAACGTATTCTTTCACCAAATTCAACTTGACAATTAGTATTGCAAATACTTGCAACGACATGTTAATGGTCATGGAATCCTTATCTTGATTTAAAAGGTTACACGTTTGATTTAAAGTTAAGTATACAATGATCGGAAGAATGTTTTAGGTGTCGGCACTTTACTGCTCTTTGAATTAGTTTGGTAGTCATGATTTGAGTGTCACTGTGACCTGGTGATTTAATACGTCGTTTATTTGAAATAAAAGTAAATACATATTCCTAATAGCATGTTTATACTTTATAATCAGTACCTGCTGTACTGAGTGCTATTGGAGTATGCGCATCGAAATTAGTACAAGTATAAGTTTTCCATTTGTCAGATTTTTTTTGGGCATTAGTTTCCTTATCATTACTTTTGTTCTTAATATTCGGTTGAATTCTTTTGCAAAAATTGAAAGAATAAAATAATCTCGGCGATTTGTTACCTTTTAAGAGGATGAACTGCGTATGATCAAGTCTATGCATTTAGGATCATAAGCATCAGATGCTAAAATTTTATGTCTAATATAGGGGTAAACATGTTTTGTGTCATGTGATACAAAGGTGTATGCTATTACACCTCTTATATTGGTGGCTTGGTGCTTCTCAGTTAAGAGTGTCTACAAAGTTTGTGAGTAGCTGCTCAAAGTTTCTTATAGTTTGCTGCCTCTTTATACACCAGGTATGAGCTTATGCTTACCTGCAGGAAATGAAGTTGACACTCATACAATTCATGTGATGGTCAAAAAGTACGCTCGAGTTGATCACTAAACATGCACTTAGTAATATCCGACGTAAGTTCTAATTACAACTGAGTTTTAGTTGTATGATATTCATTACAAAATTTGGAATTTATAATTAGAACTTGAATTGCATGTTTTTGTGATTTCGAATTATACAGTTATAGTTTTAAGTTAGTAACGAAAGTATTTCGCAAGATATGCACAAAAAATTTTGTTTAACATAAGTATACATGTTTTATTTGAGGTAATATAAATTTCCTAACGTAGGAATGGTATTCACTTATGGTGTAACAAGTAGTGACAAGACGAAACTTATGCATGTAACACAAAAACCAGCCAACTTTCTACTTAAAAAAAATACCGTGCAATTATCAACGACGTGAAACAATGCCTCGCCGCAACGCGGCGGACCGTTGCCCACGTCGTTAGTAAACAATTATTGTTTATTTTACTTCTTATAGATTTACACGGTGGATATTGGAATTTGTAGAAGAATCAAACACATTGTTTGCACGAATTTGATATTTTGATAATGTTTTCTATTAAAAGGTTTAGCATAATTATGGTTGTTTTGAGAGAAACGTAGATTAGCATATTTTATCAATAATCTTGTCACACGTTTATTCTATTCTTATCACATGTTTATCATAAAGAGATGCGATTCACTAAAAAGTGAAAATTAAAAGGTGTAGAAAGCTATCATCTAGTGCCACGTTTTACCCATCCAATCCCTTCCTTACCCCAAAACTTTAAACGTAAATAACTTTTAAATGACAAACTTTTATTAAAAACCGATTTTACCGTAATTTATAAATTTAATTATCTTTAATTTGATATGCGTTATAATATATGAAACACATTTTTATTTTTCACTTTTTAACTGGTATATTATTTCTTTATTTTTTATTTAATTTAATTTGAAATTTTTAGCATTTTCGACTCTAATTTTGTCTAGTTTAAAGGCTGAATTTTGCAAAACTTAAAACATGAAAGTCTTTTTGGCCATTCTTTACCCAGAATTTTGAATCACTCAAATCTGATATGATATGAGTGAGATATCACACGTTAAAAATGAACAATAACTGATGAACGTTATCAAAAAAATAACTAATGAAGTTATAAAAAATAATTGATGAACAATATCAAAAATAACTGATGAACATTATTTTTTTGAAAACTGCTGAACATTATAAAAAATAACTGATGAACGTTATAAAAAGTAACTAATGAACAATATAAAAAATAACTGATGAACGTTATTTTTTCGAAAACTACTGAACATTATAAAAAATAACTGTTGAACAATATAAAAAATAAGTGATAAACATTGTGCTTTTATTAGAAAATTGATGAATTGGTGAACAATACTAACTTGAACTGATGAAAAAAATTAAGCTGATGACCAAAAATAACTAATGAACTGATAAACATTATAAAAATAAAACGGATCAAATACAAAGTTGTATGGTCCTGATTAAAAAGAGTCAGTTTACAAAAATAGAAGTGTGTATACACCAATGTTGTAAAAAGCGGCATAGGCAGCCGCCTAAGCGCTAGTCGGCCCTTCACTGCCCCGATTTGCATCAAATCGGTCAATCTAGGCATTTTGGTCAAAAGGCGGTCAACGAACCGCCTAGGCGGGACAAATCGGTCAAATCAGCCTAGGCGGCGGGTCGGTCAACTCAGGTCTACGCCAGTATAACTTCAAATCTAGGCCCTTTTTTATTCATATTCACGCCTCTTTTCTTGATTTTGTTTTAATTTAATTAGATAGAAGTGAGTGAAAACATTTGTGGTCTTGTTTTCTTAAAGTGGAACTGTAGAAGTATGGAGCAAATAGAGAGTAGAGAGAAGATTGAAGTCTGGGTGAAGAGAGAGAGAGAGTAAGTGCGGCTGTCATAATTGTGTGTTACAACATTTACCTAATTTTAACCCTAATAATAATATAGTGGTTTTGTTGGCTTATAAAAAGTTAATTTTCTTGGCCCATTAAAAAGCTAATACAAGGCCCAACAAATAACTTATTGAATTTTAATAAAACTAGACTAAAACTTGTACAAAATCATACATAATTGTTAATTTTGCAACATATACAAAAGATATATATTAAAAAATAATGAAAACATTAATAAAAATATTTAAAAAATATATAAATTATGCATATTTTATACCAAATACATATAATTTTAAAAATTTTATATAGAAAAGTCCAATCCGCCTAGGCGGCGCCTAAGCGAATTCCGCCTCGAAGGTGGTTGAGCGCCCCGCCTACGCCTAGCGAGTTTTGCAACATTGGTATACACACACATTAAACAAACAAGAGGCTGTTTATAAAAATAGAAGTGTGATTTTTATCATGATAAGCACGATGAATTTAAGTTCAAAAAAAAAAAAAAAAAAAAAAAGCATGGTGAATTTATTTATTAAAAAAAAAAAAAAAAAAAAAAAAAAAGCATGGTGAATTTATTTATTAAAAAAAAAAAAAAGATTTGCTAACCAATGCCTACTTGGCAGAGGTTAGTGTCTAATAAATGAACAAAAATTTTCCTGATTAACATAAAAATACATTAAATTGTGATGTATTTGAGTGAAAATCAAATTGAAATATACTAATTTATAGTTTATTTAATGTACATTTAGTACATATTTAATGTAATTTTGTGTTAATTAAAAAATGTTATATTTATTTATAGACACTAACCTATGCAAAGTGAACATTTATTAGCAAAAACCCTATTAAAAAACCAAATCTGTTACCTGTTATGTGAATCTTACTTTATAGACACATGAAACAACAAGAGCCTTTTTATAAAAATAGAAGTCTGATTTTTACCATGATAAGCACGATGAATTGTTATTTATACAAGCAGGGTCCCCGCGCGATACAGCTGCGGGCACCATGTAATTTAATTTTTTCGATTAATAATTTATTTTATTTGTATATTTTTTGGCAATAGCTTTACTGATTAGTTTTTTAAAGCAAAAGTTTGATGAAATTTTGCTTTGTTTGTATTATTTTATTTATTATTTATTTTATGATTTTGTTTAGTAGTTTGCTTGGTTTGTACAATATGTGAACATATTTTAGTTTATTATGTTCTTTTTGACAATAAATTTACGGATATCAAAAATTTTGTTTAGCTCGTGTCCGTTCGGGCTCGAGCTCGTTTGACCCGTGCCCGTTCGGGCTCGAGCCCATTTTGCCCATTGCCCGTTCGGGCTTAAAAATTTGTATAATATGCTTATTATTTGTATTAGTGACATTTAATGCAGGAATTGTGTTTAAGTTGGTTATACAATATGCTTGATAATTTGTATTTCTTATGTAAGGGGTGATTTAATAAGTGTATTAATTGTATTTATTGATTATTTAATTAATTGTATTTAATATACATAATGATCAATTTCAAGTCATTAATTTTCAATTTTAAGTCATTAATTTTAAACTTTAATGGCAAAAGCAAAGTGCTGTGTACTTTAAGCTTCTAAACTTGTAAATGTATAATTATATTTCATATATGGTATTAATTGTCTAATTGCGTTTGAATCACTTGTACTTTAAGCTTTTAAACTTGTAAAGCTTAATTTTAAGTATTCTAATTATAGTAGTTATTTATGCATTATAAGATAGTTAGATTCTAAGGGTTTTGCTAAACACAACCCCATGGGTTGTGTATAAGCATTCCATAAATACATAATTAACATTTAATGAGCACTTAATAAACTCTAAATATTCTATAGTTAACATCACTTACCTCTTTTATAACGATTAAAATAGTCATTTTCATAAAATTGAAATGCTTATACACAACCCATAGGGTTGTGTTTAGCAATACCCATATTGTAATCATTACATTTGCCAAGCAATATCTAGAAATTATGTAACAGAATAATAATTAAAGGAATAATTATATGTATATCCTTCCCTGAATGAATAATTACATATATATCATTTTTACAAGTTTTTGATGCATAAAGTACAATATTTTTAATGCATCAAAATGATATATATGTAATTTTTGAAATTTGCAAGGATATATATGTAAATGCCCCATAATTAAAACACATGTGCATGGTGCCCATAATCCTTATCTTCATATTGAGTAATCACATTAGGATTTTTGAAGGAAAAAAAAAAAAAAAAAAAAAAACGAACGAAACTAAAACTTGATGGTTCGGTTTTTAGTTTTTCAAAAACTGAATATATGGTTCGGTTTCGGGGTTCGTCCAAAAACCGAACCGTAAAAACCGAACCGAACCAATTTTATTATATAATAATATATAATTAATATAGTATGAATAAATAACTAAATAAATCAAATCTATAAATTAAAATTCATTTTTGGGTAGATTTATAATTTATCTTAACGTTTATGTTTATATGCGTGTTTGTCGTGTCGTGTGTTTACTTGAGAATATATCAATAAATATATGACGATGATCATATTATGTGTATGTTTACATGTGTGTGTCTCATCTATATATATGTAATTATAAAATTATGCAATAAACATTATTAATTTATTATGCTTAGATTGACACTAAAAAAATTAAATAAGAATAACAAACTTTTTATGTAATACAAGTTTGTTGGTATAAATTTTTCATGTCCAAATATAAATAGTTAGAAGCTGGAAAATTTAAAAAACCAAACCAAAACCGACAATAAACCGAACCACCAAAAAACGAACGGTTTCAGTTTTTGGTTATATAAAAACCGAATATTTCGGTTCGGTTTCGGTTTTAGCCAAAAACCGACTCAAACCGAACCGTCACCCTGATTATAGGAGTTTGTGTTTCTTTTAACTTGTATCATACTAACACGTTGTTAAGAAAATTAAATAAACAAGTGATACTTGTTTTCAATAAGTATTATGTTAGGCATAATATTTTTAACATCGAAAAATGGAGTAAATTGTTAAAGTAATATTTACCTCTTATACGACTCTGATTTATTTTTTTATTATTTATTATTTTTTTATTTTATTTTTTAAAATTAGTGATATATATCGCATTTACAATTGATTATATTTATTTAAAGAGACAAACATCTTTATTTAATATTATAAATAAAAGCAATTATTAATATCAAATAACATTTACTCTCATTTGAAGTACCACATTCACAAAAATAACATATCATTTTAAAGGCACAAAATGCAATAGCTAGGCAGTCCTTCGCCAAGGCCTTTGGCGCGTGCTAAGACCGCGCTATGACACCACCACGGGTATATAGCCTAAAACTAGCTATTTTTAACCATCGTGAATAGCAAGGTTTGAGTAAAACATAGTTTTGTTTTGTTCTCTTTTCCCCCAAAATTTTAAAATTGTATAATACCCTCATACACAAATAGTTTACATTTATCATTTTTCACTTTCATTTCCTTTTCAATTCTTACCATATCATCAAAATGAATACCTCAAATGATTTTTTGCCCCAGTAACATTTTGGGATGTCCCAATCTTCAAATTCATCATTTTCTTCTGTTTTTATGTATGGTACCTTTAAAGCAAGGATTAAGGTAAATTTACCGTATGAGATTAGGCTAGTCGTATGTTTGGTTTTCTTGAGTGGTAAGAACCTCAAGATAAGAGTATTTATTAAAGCTGGGGTAACACTTACATACAACTAGGGATTGGTGTGTATAAAAAATGGAAAAGATGAACTTGATCATTCTCATGGAAAGGATGTATATTTATAGGGATGCATTTAGGGTTGCGTGAGATTTGTGGATGTGATCCAACGGTTTTGGGAGACCCACGTGAGATTTATCTCATAGAGGAGACAAGAATGACATGCGGCATGATATTCTTTGCTCTTTGTGTTATGGGAATCTTTGTACGAGGTACTGTCTATATGTCATAGCGAAATTTCTTCCGCACTACATTTACGCCAGTAAGGTGTTCACACATGACAATAGCCCAATAGCGGTCTGGAAGGACATACTATCAAGGATGGACCTAGGATTTTCGAGAAAGTGTTGAACACCATAAATAATTTTTATGCTTACGTAAAGTTTCACTAAAAAGAATAATAGCAAAAATATCGAAGGTTGCACGTACCAAAAAATTGCACTTTTAAAACAAAAACTACACTTCGCGATCTAGAATTGAGCGTGACCTGTGCCACACCCGATATTCATATAGGTCCGTTCCAGAATGTCATATGATATTAGTCACAACAATCCCAATTTCCTCCATTTGATACCCAATACTATATGACACAAATAACACGTTAACTATGATTTTTAAATTTTTTTCTCATAAATTTTATTTAATTTGTAAATTTGCTTTTAGTGAATAGAAAATTAGCTAGTTTAAGAAAATGAAAAACAAACTAGTAGATCTTAAAAAGAGTGTTTAATTTGGCTTAAATTATGAAAAAAAGAAGAAAAAAAAAAATGTGTGTTTGATATGTGAATGAATAAGTTATGCTAAAGAGAAAAAGCTCATATAAAAATAGATAAGATCATGAGGCATGACAACTTGTGACAAAGTCTTTTTATAAATTCTCAGGTTATGAGGCATGACAACTTGTGTTACAAAGTCTTTTATAAATTCGCTAATGTGTTTTTTTTTTTTCTTTCTTAATTCCATATGCACTTTATGCAAATCTCCTCGCGTACACTCCAACCGTAGATACTTTTCAAAGTCTTCTATAAATGTTAACGTTAACAACCAACTTTACTCATACATTACTTTAAAAAAAAAAATGTATTTCCCATTACTTTAATATATTTCCTCCTTGAGTTGAGTGCTTCCAAGAATTCCTGACTCCTGATAATAAAAACAAACCAAAACCCCATAACCAAAGTCATAAATTTCCCATTATAAAAACACACCGATAAAATCTACACAACCTGTTGGAAATCACATATTTGTTGCTACTCACTTATTTTATCCTAAAGTTTTCTACATAAAGATAAATCCCATCACAATCACAAACTCCCACAAACTTAAATCATGAAACCAGAAATCAACCGAGAACCAACTTTAACCACCACCCTACTACTACCTACGTCACACCCACGAGAGAATGATGACGTGGTTGTCACGTCAAACAGGTCATCATTCTCTGGTGCGGTTTTTAACGTGTCAACTAGTATGATTGGTGCTGGGATCATGTCGATCCCAGCAACACTAAAAGTGCTAGGAATAATACCTGGATTTGTAGTGATATTAATAATGGCGGTTTTTGTGGATGTGACGGTTGAGTTTTTGTTGAGATATACTGATCATTCGGTTGAAGCGAGTACTTATGGTGGTGTTATGAAGGACTCGTTTGGGAGATATGGGTTTTATGGATATCAGATATGTGTTATGATTTGTAACCTTGGTGCACTTATTATTTACTTGATCATCATTGGTAAGTTCACAAGTTGTCGTTTTGTCAGATAAACTTAAGTTGATAAACTAATAAACCATCTTATACGTAGTAATAAAGTGCTTATGTCCCAGTAATACACGATTTTGTGTGAGAAGCTAGTCAATCAAGTCTTGCTCAATACACGATTTGTGATGTATATGTATTGTGCGATCCTTAGTTTCCATTTAAGAAAAAAGAAACGAAAAATAAGCTATATGATATTGTAATTCTTTTTTAGAGATAAGCAGTTATAAACACCCTAATAGAGATGAGCAATCAAACAGTAATAATTAAAACGTATGTACTAGAAATTGTGTTTTTTCTATATGGGACAAAGAGAATAAATAAGTGATATGCATATCTTATCACTTATTTGTTAATCTAATTGACTGTCAACTGATGTAACAAATAGTTGGCTAGATGTAATAGACATTTGACTAGGTAACGTTTGTTGTGAAATTTAGCATTTTATCTAGAAAAAACATTGTAATCCTAGGTTATTGTTTGATTTTATTTTGCGTGTCAAGAAGCTTGGGGTTTAGTACTTTAGTTGTGTTCGTGTCATTTTCGAAAATGATTCTTATTTAGATAAAAATTGTCATATTTCTGCCTTTCTCGGGAAACTTTTGGCATACAAGTCTGCAATGAACAAAAAATCGAGTTGCTAATTATTTGATCTTCCTATGCAGGGGATGTTTTATCAGGAGACCAATCTGACGGAGTGCTACATACGGGTATTTTACAAGAATATTTTGGATTTCATTGGTGGAATTCGCGTGCTTATGCACTCTTGTTTGTTGTGATCTTCGTAATGCTTCCGCTTCTTTTGCTCCCTCGAGTAGGTTGGAACAAATACAAACATTCCATCTCCTGAACTTTAACTTTTGAGGTCACACTTACTAACTGCTACTAATACTATTACCGTCAATGTTATTTTTTGACAGAGTCGTTAGCTCATGCCTCAGCAATATCGATTCTCTTGGCAGTCATTTTTGTTGTTATCATCTCTGGGATGGCGATTTACGCCATTTTGGAAGGCACAACTCAAGAACTTAGACTTTTTCCTGATTTTAATGATGACTTCTCCGTCTTTAATCTTTTCACGACCATCCCAGTCATGGCGACTGCTCTCGCCTGCCATGTTACTAGTATGAATTCACTATCTATTGCATTTGGTTTACTTGAATTTTTATTAGTATCTCCAATAATTATTTCAAATATCGTGATCAAATACATTGTTAAAAGGTGTTTGGGACTGTTCTTTTAAGAGCTTTTAGTGTTTGGATGTGACTGCTTATCTGTTCATATTTTATAGTTAGAGTGTAATTTTGGATTGCTTATTTATGGGTTTATCTGTTTATATCATAGTTTTCAAAGCAAATAAACAAATTTTAACACCCTATAAATAAGGAATCCCAAACGCCCCCTTAATAAGCATATAAAAAGCTAATTTAAGCAATCCCTCCCAAACGACCTATAAGTAAGCATTTTAGAATTAAACTGTGCTTATATTTGAAGCAGAAAAGTAGTACTCCATGTTATATAAGCACTCCCAAACACCCCTTTCTAATGAGAACAGTTAATTTTACATGGCTTCTGACCATGTAGATATGATTTTAATATGTATCTGTAACTATTTCATATATTTTTTATTTACAGTTCATCCTGTGCGAGCTGAAATAAAAGATCAATCAGACATGATCCCAGCAGTACGAATTTCATTAGTCCTAAGTGTTGTAATCTACTTTGCGGTTGGGTTTGTGGGCTACCTTCTCTTTGGTGATTCAATCATGGCCGATATGTTAGTCAACTTTGACCAAACCTCTAATTCACCTGGTGGTTTGCTGGTCAATGCGATAGTTAGATTAAGCTACGCATTACATCTTATGCTAGTTTTTCCTGTGATTTTTTACACTCTTAGGGCTAACATGGACGAAATGATTTTCCCACGAAAATCCCTTCTTGCCAATGATACTACAAGATTTGTGTCACTTACATGTGTGTTACTTGCCTTCATTTATTTCGTGGCAATTGCTATCCCGAACATTTGGTACTTCTTTCAGTTCATGGGATCGACAACTGTTGCTTGCATTGCCTTCGTATTCCCTGGTGCTATTGTTTTGAGGTATTGCTTCCTTACGAAATATACTTCAAATTTTTTAATCTAGTTAGACAATCAAAATATTTGTCAATCAAAAAGGCTACAACATACTGTGATTGATCTCTTTGGCATACTAACATGAGCTAAATCTTTTTGTTCATAGGGATGTTCACAGGATTTCTACCAAAAAAGATCGGATAATGGCGATAATGGTGGTGATTTTAGCCGTGGTGACTAGCGTTATCGCCATATCCACAAACTTGTATAGTTCCTTTGGGAATACTTCATAGTTTTCATCATTAGATTGAAGTATTGTAATCTATAGAATGCAAGATACCAAACATTGATTGGTAATATTTCATTGCAAATTCCATTGCAGTTCTTTGCGATTAACTATGGTTATAAATCATTGCATACATTTACTTTTAAACCCCACCAGCCATTATTCACCTCACAAGGAATAATTTCGGCAACTTTCCTGACCAGTAAAACACCAACGGGTGTGAGCTCTAAGTTTGAAATATATACTCGTGCTTGTAGGAAAAGATAAAATAATGTACCGTGTGCGCAATACAATCAAATTACATTTTTTTTTTTTTTTTTTATCAGATTAATAGAAGCTCTCGAACATATATAAAAAATCAGGAACAGTATTTTAGAAAAGTGTCCACATTAATCCATTTGCGGATTATTAAACATGTGTGAATTTTTTATTTTATTTATTTTTTATTTATTTTATTTTTCAATTAACTAAATAAAGCCAAATGATATCGATAAAATCCAATCAAATGAGATATTCTCAAATCTCTAGAATGATACCAAAGTGGATTTCAATATTTATAAACGTTTAAAATTTTGAAAATGCACCGTCTTTACCTTTCAAAAGTTGCACCAAACCTCCCCAAGGTCATGATATTGGTGTGTCGGGGATACAACTCATTAAATATCTTGTTAAATGCGGTGTATTTTAGGTGTCGTTTAGTTATAGAAAAAAATTTCACTTTTTTTATTTCTAAATTCATTGAGAATGAAATTATGTTTCTTCTCTAGATAAGAGTTTAGAATTTTAAAAAATCGTTTAGTTGAAGTTATATATATATATATTTTTAAAATAATAAGAAGATTACCTCAAATTATGACGGTGGCGCCAACGGTCGGCGGTAGAGGATGACACGAGAGATTAGGGGTAAAATGGTGTATGTGTTTTTTTTGAGTTGAGAAAAAAAATGAGAAAAAAAAGGGAGAATGATAGAATGAGCTTTTCAATTTTTTAGTTAAAATTTAGAAAATAAGTATTTTTATTTTTTTATTTTATTTTATTTTATTTTATTTTATTTTTTTGAAAATTGTTGAAAAAAAGTGTGACTAAAAGAATTTTCAATTTTTTCATTTTCACATAATTTTTTTAAAAAAAAAAAAAGATATTTTTCACTAACTAAACACACTTTTTAGGCTATGATGTCCAAACACCCTACCACCCTCACACACCAACAATTTTACAAATTAATTCAAACACACATATTCTTAACCTCTTCACCACAAATAAATCAAAACACTTTCATTTATTACTAGCATACATCATTTTATGAATCAAGCAGTTGAATTATAGGAGTATTTGTAACCAGCAGTAACTTCTTGTACACGAGTGCACAAATCAAAACCTATATATGCAAATTACATCCCCTTAAAAAAAAAAAAAGTGAGTAATGGAACATTTAGCAAAGGGTAAATTACAATGTTAATCTCTCAGGTCTAGACGGATTATGAATATAGTCTTCAACTCTTCCAAACTGCGCATGTAGTCCCCAACACAATGTTTTTGCTTCGGTTGTGATCCAAAACCTAACACTTGTTAAAGTTTTGTTAGATGACATATTATCACTTAATATACGAACACCCGTTGACATCTATTTTTACTTAAATCACATTCAAACATCTAAACCCCTGCACAAATTAATATCATGTAGTTTTAGCATATCTTAATGCATGAAAATCTTTATTCTTTTGTTCTTCTATCCGAGTCATCTTTGACGATTTAGAATTGCTTGATCGGGAGCTGCTATCGGTATTGGAAACGTCCTTAGTTCCTCGATTTATTCCGTGGCTCGTAATCCATCATTGGCTAAACAATCATTTGGTTATACCATTTTGGGCTTTGCTCTAACCGAAGCTATTGCATCGTTTGCTGGACCGGATAGCGCATTGCAAATTCAAATCTTTTCTTTTTCTAAATAGCTGTAGCTCGCCGCTTTACAAGGGAACAAAGCTTAGGCGAAAATACAGTAGGTCTCTCAAAAATCAACGCTAAAATAAGGTACCCGCGCAATGCGGCGGCGGGTATCGTTTGATTGTATTTGCGTTATTTGTTTACATGTTTAATTGTCTTCATGATTTATAAGTAGAGATATTAGAGATGGTTAAGCCAAATAATTTTAGTTTGAACAACCAACCGCTTCCCAACAAACTTCCTAACCAACTCGTTTAGTTTGAACAACCAACCGCTTCCCAACAAACTTCCTAACCAACTCGTTTCCTGAAAAATTAATTTTGAAATCTTTTCATAATAAGCAAGAAAAAAGTTTGAATTTAAGCATTTTTAATTATAAAATAGTCTAAAATGCATTATGATATAGTATAGATAGTACAAACTAATTATTCAAAAAGCGTCCTCTTTCTCATATCTTTCAACGCAAAATCTACGATCAATGGCTTTTAGACAATTCGATTTAAATTAAAAAGTAAACTATATGAAAAATGTAACAAAACTTAATCAAATAATTAACAATTTAAGTTAGTGTACAAATAAAAGAACCCAACCAACCTCCCCTGGTTTTATTTTATTACAAAGATTTATAAGAGTTTTTTTACAAAGAAAAGATTAACCAAATGATTACAACTTAAACAATAACCAAACTAGATTCCAAACCACACGATTACAGAGAATGAGACAGAAGACAAAGACGATATAGAGAAGACCGTTGTATCTGCAGATATCGCCACACAAGCGCTCCTTTTTATGTCCAGCTTTAGGTTTTGGATATATACTTCATTTTCACCAAATTGCACTTGAGACCTTTGACCTTGCACTAAAGCCCCTTGACCATAGTTATAACTAACCGACACAAACAAGAAACAACCAAACCAGTCCCTGTACTAGAGGGACAATAATAAACAAGAATGCTTTGTACAGGAAAGGCCCCTGTACATAAACTAAAGTTTGATATCTCAACACTCTCCCTCAAACTTTATGCCCTGAACATATCTTTAAGATTAAGTTTTTGACATAAAACCTTGTGCTGCTACACACACATCCCTTTGGTAAAAATATCAGCAATCTGCTGTGTAGTATGAACCTTTATGGTTTGAACTACACTAGTAGAAACTTTTTCTCTAATCAAATGTAAATCAATCTCAAAATGTTTAAATTTTTCATGAAAAACAGGGTTTGCAGCAAGCTGCAGAGCAGATATGTTATCACAAAACATTTCAACTGGTAAAATACCAGTTATGCCAAACTCGCTTAAGATGTTGCAAATCCAAATGACCTCACATGCAACCGAAGCCATGCACCTGTGTTCAGCTTTAGTAGAAGATCTGGATAAGGTTGCTTACTTCTTACTTTTCTATGAAATCAAGGAATCACCCAAAAAAACACAAAAGCCAGATACTGACTTTCTAGTAACTGGACATTTTGCCCAGTCAGAATCGGTATACACTTTCACTCCAAACTGCCCAGTTTTATTAAACTGAACACCACAACCAGGAGAACCTTTAAGATATCTAAAAACACGTAAGGCAATTTTAAGATGTGAAATAAGAGGAGAGTGCATAAATTGACTCAAACATTGAATAGAGTAGGAAATATCTGGTCTTGTATGAGTTAAATATATTAACTTTCCAATAAGTTTTTGATAATTAGAAATATTAGATAAAGGCTTATCTTGAGGACTTTCAATATGATTTAGAATATAGTTTGCAGGCAAAGGACAAAGGACTAGAAACAGGTTTAGCCGCAAGAAGCCCAAACTCATGAAGCAATTCTAGACAATATTTTCTTTGAGATAAGCAAAGACCATTATCATTTCTTAAAACTTCAATTCCCAAAAAATATTTAAGCAAACCCAAATTTTTAATTTGAAATTTACCTTTTAAAAAATTTAAAATTTATCAATCTTATAAATATCACACCCAGTAACTACAATGTCATCGACATACACAAGCAAGGCCATAAAGTTCTTTCCTGATCCTTTAGTAAATAAAGAATAGCTAAACTTACTTTGAACAAAACCATGATCAGTAAGGGCAGCCACAAGCTTAACATTCCACTGTCTGGGAGCTTGCTTAAGCCCATACAGTGGTTTTTTAAGCTTGCAGACTTTGTTTCCATTACCAAAACAGGAGGCATAGTCATATAAACTTCTTTATTTAAATCACCATACAAGAAGGCATTATTTACATCAAGTTGATATAGAGGCCAATCATTTTGAACAGCGATATTGATTAAGATCCTAACAGTAGTCATTTTAACAACAGGACTAAAGATCTCATCATAATCAACACCTTCCTTTTGACCACAACCCTTAGCAACAAGCCTAGCTTTGAATCTTTCAATTTCGCCTGAGGCCTTATACTTAATATTGAACACCCATTTGCTTCCTATAGGTTTTCTACCTAAAGGGAGCTCACATTCAGTCCAAGTATTTTTTTTCCGATAAGGCATTAATCTCAGTATTCATAGCATCAATCCAGTTCCTATCAGTAACGGCTTCATCATAGGAACTTGGTTCAATAGATTTATTTAGAGACACAGAGAAACAATAATTACCAGAACTTAAGTGAGAATATTTAACCACTTTTTCAAGTCCATATTTCTTACTGCTATTAACAACATAGTCATTGAACTTGGCAGGCATCTTAGTATTTCTACTAGACTTTCTAAGATTTTTAGGCTGCTCAACCCCTATGTTCTCATTAGGAAGCAAAACATTTTGATCCTAGTTCCCTGCATCATTATCATTACCAGTAGAATTTAAAACATTTTGAATGTTTGAAGTAGTGCCCTCAAAGATGCTTTGATCACCTATGGAAGTTGCAGAACCATCCTCAACATTAGCAGTTTTAGGACTGCTAACAGATTGAAGGGTCATACCTTTATCATTGAGTGTAGCTCTCTTTTCATCATTGGGTCTTTTAGGAAAGTGGTTGTCAAAATCATCAAAAAAGTTCAAGTGATTTAACTGAGACTCTTGATTTAAAACATACACAGTTTCATTTAAGAGTTGAGAGTTCATTTTAAATGGAAAGACATTTCCATAAAAATTCACGTCCCTTGAATGAAAAATAGACTTATCATCTAGACTATAAAGTTTATATGCCTTTTTATCAGTAGAAAACCAATTAAGACACACTTAATAGATCTTTTGGAAAAGTTATCAGAAATATTTAAAACAGTGGCATAACACAGACAACCAAAATTCCTAATATGAAAGAGCTTAGGTTTAGATCCATAAATCATTTCAAAAGGACATTTTCCATTGACAACAGATGAGGGCAGCCTGTTAATCAGATAGACAACAGTTAAAATGCATTCAGACCATATATTCAAAGGAATCCCTCCCTGAAACATAAGGCTCTTAGCAACATTAAGGAGATGTCTATGTTTCCTTTCAGCAATCCCATTTTGCTGAGGGGTATAGGCACAAGTGGTCTGATGAATTATTCTAGTTTGATCAAAAAATTGATGCATATTATTATTGAAAAACTCTGTCTCATTATCAGATTTAACAATCTTAATTTTACAATCAAATTGAGTTTTCATCATATGATAGAAGGATTTAAACATGTAGAAGACATCATCTTTAGTTTTGATAAGATAAACCCAAACACCCCTGGAATAATCATCCACAATGGTCAGAAAATATCTTTAACCATCTCTGATAATGACCCTTTAAGGACCCCAGAGATCAAGATGAATAAGATCACCAACAACAGATGACTTATGTTCACTAAAAGGGAAAGGCTCCCTTGTTTGTTTGGTTCTGTGACAAATGTCATAGGGAGAAACATGTGAAGCAGTGGTCACCTTCAAATCATTTGACCTAGCCTGCCATGTCACAGTGATTTGGAAACATAAGCAATAATATTACAATTAGTACCTACAGTCTGACATACAAGTTGATCAAACAAGTATAGACCACCAGACTCACTACAGTCCCTATGAGTTTGTTTTGAGTTAAATCCTGAATATAGAATTTATTTTCATCAAACCCAACAAACATCTTACTGTCTCTAATCAACTTGTGCACAGACAAAAGACTAACACAGTACTCAGGCACAACCAAAACATCATACAGAACAACATTATTAGAAAGATATAAGTTTCCAATGTATTTAATCTTAGCCAGTGTACCATTAGGATGTCCAACAATAAGGTTTAAGTCTGAAATATCAATAATTCCAAACATATTTTTAGTTGTAACTGTCATGTGCTAGTTTGCCCCTGAGTCTATAATCCAACCCATACTTATGTTGCATATGACAGAATTACCATTAAAAAATTTGTAGAAGTTAATATTAAAGAACACATTACAGTTTAGAAAACTTGGCATACCTGCCATCTTGGCTTGAATGTTGCCGGATGGCATATCATTAATGGGTGGCATTAGATTCATCATTTGTTCATTTGTGAAAGAGAGAGACCGAGGAGAAGAGGACTGAGAAGAACTACTTTGAGTAGTATCAGTAGTAACATTAGCTTTAAAACTGGACTTAACACCAGATTTGGAAGAGGGTTTTATATAACCAGGTGGATATCCAATAATGTTAAAGCATCTTTCAATAGTGTGTCCAACTTTACCATAGTTTTGACAAACTAAATTCAAGTTAGGACCTCTATTATTACCACTGGTGTTACCACCAGTGGTACCATTGTTATTAATCCTTTTGTTATCAAATCTTTTAAAACCATTATTAGAACCACCATTGTTTCCAGAATTTGAAAAATTTGTTTTAGAAACAAAACTAGAAGCTTGATTTTTAGAAACAAAAGCAGTTGAAGATGAAGGAATCCCTCTATTAGATTCCTCCCTAGAGACAATAGTAAAAGCATCTTTAACAGTATGTTGAGTTTCTCTAGTTAACAAGCTGCTTCTAATAGATTGATAGACATCATTTAAGCCCATTAGAAATTACATAAGTTTCATAATATCTTTGTGTTTAGACACATATTCTCTAGCAGGACAAGTACACTTAGGAAATTTGGTCAAAATATAAAATTCTCTCCACAAAGAGTTAAGCTTATGATAATATTCAGAAACAAATAGATCTCCTTGTTTAAAACTATGTATTTTCTGCATTAAGTTGAACACAACAGACCCATCTAGTTTATCATAAGTTTCTTTTAATTCAGCCCAAACATCAGCAGCATTATCAAAAAATTTTTGACCCAAATACAAGTCCTCAGACATAGAGTTTAAAAGCCAAGATAAGACAATAGCATTACACCTTTCCTACTGATTAGTCAGTTGAGGACTAGACAAATACTCATCGTTTTTACAAGAACCATCTACGAATCCAGTTTTATTCCTAGTGTGAATAGCTAATTTCATAGGTGTAGCCCAAACCCTATAATTTTCAGTTCCAGTTAATTTCACATATACAATAGTATTGGTTCCAAAATCATTATTAATCAGATACAAAGGATTACCCAAATCAAAACTACTAATCAAGAGCTCATTACTACTACTATCACCACCAGTCATAATGAAAAATACAAAGATAAGCACAAACAACAGCAAATAAAGAACAATAACAAATTAAGAAAAACAATAAAGTAAAGCAGGAAATAAAACACACACCCAAGTGTAACAAATGCTTAGAAGAGTGAAGTGGGTGTGGCCAGAGCAGGTATCCTTGCCACTCAAGGTAGTAGGTCAAGGAGTTAACCACACTGTTTGCGCCCACTCAACTGAAGCACAGTTAACTTAAAGGAGGAGAAGTGCCTTACAGTGATATTATAAAAAATGGAGGCAGCGGAAGAAACAAGAACCAATAACGAGCAGGATCACCAGAACAACAAATAGCGAATCACCAGATCTAAGAATAGAACCAAACCGGATCAACAATAGAACAACAAACGTATGTTGAATTAGTCAGAAAAAAAGTTAATTTGTGAAACCCCCCAATTTTTAAGACGAAACCCTAAAATTTTAGAAACCTTAGAAAAATTAATTAACCACCCAAATCGACCTGGGGTTCTGATACCATATACAAATAATAAAAAAGGTAACAAAGAACCCAACCAACCTCACCTTGGTTCTATTTTATTTCAAAGATTTATAAGAGTTTTTTACAAAGAAAAGATTATCTAAATGATCACCACTTAAACAATAACCAAACTAGACTCCAAACCACACGGTTACAAAGAATGAGACAGAAGACAAAGACGATATAGAGAAGACCGTTGTATCTGTAGATATCGCCAGACAAGCGCTCCTTTTTATGTCCAGCTTTAGGTTTTGGATATATTTCATTTTCACCAAATTGCACTTGAGACCTTTGACCTTGCACTAAAGCCCCTTGACCATAGTTATAACTAACCTACACAAAGAAGAAACAACCAAACCAGTCCCTGTACTAGAGGGACAGTAATAAACAATAATGCTTTGTATAAGAAAGGCCCCTGTAAATTAACTAAAGTTTGATATCTCAACAGTTAGTTTTGATGATAAAGTAAGTAGTACTGTTTTATTACACTTCCTAAACTTGCAATGTTTTTGTTAATAAATTTTATTCTCTTAGATTACAAATTAAAATAAAAGACATAAAAAATAATCATTGAGTGAATAGAATGGAAGAAATAATGAGATGATAAAATGGAGTAATAGATAGCCGGGGGACTGGGGGAGTGATGGTTGAGTTATTAACAATCATAGTGATTATACTGTTTTTCTTTTAAGGATCTTCAAATTTCGCAGACGACCTTGTTCAATGTCCAGTATTTGAGCATCTAAGAGCTTATTAGATAGATTTTTTTGACATAAACATCTGTTTAGTAAAAGATATCGTAACCAACTATTTATATTTTCAAGAGAACCATACGTTTATTTATATAAGAGTAAATTACACCGTTAGTCCTTATACTTTTTTTTTTCAGATTTCATACGACATCAAAAAATGCTAATATTTTTATTTTTGATCCAGGATCGAGAATATATTACGCCGCTAGTCCAAAATCCTGACGGTCGTTATTTTTGGTCTTTATCTCGCTCACATGCCAGGCACATGAGGATGCACAATTAGGTAGGTTGGTCTTTTCAGTATTTTGTCCTTTAATGCATTTTTTCATTTTTACTTTTTTATATTTTATTAAATGGGTCCCACACCTCTTTCTTCTACCTCACCACTATTTTTCAACCTATATCCTTCTTCACCACCGTCAACCATCACCACCATTATCATCAAATTAACGCTAAAGAAAAATGCAGTGTCAAGCATCTTTACATAAGATGAACACGTATTTGAAAAAATTACACTGTGAAATAATGGATATTCACAAAAATTAAACGTAAATTACTACTATCATTGCCTTAGTATACCAAAATCTACATTTGATACTTTATTTAACCCCTTTTAACCCCTACTACTACCTCGCTTTATTTGTTTTAACCCCTCACTATTTCCATCATTAACCGCCACACCAGATTTGGATTAGTCCGAGTGAATATTGTTCCTGGCGGTGGTTAAATGGTGGTTGCCGGCGGCGGCAAGCCAGATCTTTTAACCCCTCATGATCTCCACCAATTACCTCTCTAATTCTTCTTATTTGCCCTTACAATTACAAAACCACCATAGTTAATCACCATTATTTTTTTCAACACCAGGTGACCATATCCTTTTACGATTAAAACTAAACATCTTCCAAATGGTTAACGTACCATCACTCTACAACCGGCCAAGCATGACTTTGCCGCCACAACATAGTGAAAAAACCTACTATATAATTAATCAAAATGAAGATAGATATTCACTAAACAACAAAGCCCACTTCAAAAATCAATTAAAAAAAACGAACCCTAGCTATCAATTCACCAAAATAAATAAAAAATATCGAATTCATTAGTATTGTTATCTCAAAGGTGAATGATTGGCGACTGATAAGGCGAAAAGTGTACTGCTTTTAGGGGGTCATTTAAGCCCAAATTTGAGATTATTTGATCAATTATTGCCCTAAATCATTCCTTTTGTCATTTTAGGTACTTTGGAGAAGAAGTCTGGAAAAGGAAGCATTTTGGACGTTTTTGTAGCAAAAATATGAAGAAAACGACAAAGTCTCCAAATCATGCTGAAATTGGTACTTGACGGCGTCAAGAATTGTACGTGACACCTTCACTCATTGAAAAAGAGGTGGATAATTAATACACGAGACGCGCTAGAATTTTTTTAAAATTTAACACGTGACGGCGTCACCAAGGTCGTCACGTTCAATTTACAAAAGACGGCCAAGAAGTGATGGGACGGCGTCAGATCTGGATCTAGGTAATCCGTGGAGTTTTATGGCGGCGAGTTGACGGCGTCAGACCCATAACGTAACGCCGTCAGAGCCAAAAATCTATATATAGTTTTCTATTTTTCATTTGTAAAGAGAGGAGAACTTTGGGAGAGTTTTGGAGAAAACCCTAGTACGAATTTTACCTTTCTTGTAAAGGTTCCAAACCCTTGTTTCATCCATGTTTGATTAAAGATAAGTCTTACAATAATCATTCAATATATCTATGTGTTGTTTGATTCTATCTTATGCTTGTCTTTACTTTAACATGCTAGGCTAGGTTTTCTTTGTGTTTGCTTAGATATAATGAAACCTAGTTATTGAATATTGGTTAGTTGTTTGTTTATAACTGTTATAGATGAATGATATTGATGTTAGGCTTAAGAAAACTGACAGACTTCCAATTGGTAACATGCTTGAACGTCTTAAGAAACATGAATCAGATGTGTACTATGATTAATTGGTTATATTTAATGCATAAGTAACTACTAAGGAGGCCATGTTAGGAGCTAGTTGTCGGCTCGACATAGGAAGAGGTAGGAGCTTATAGAGTTAAGGAAGATCATACACGGCCCTGCGAATGGTATTAAGGAATATAACCCGTCATCCATGCAATTGTAACAAACTAATCAACTAGTAAAAGATATATGGGAGTAGTGAAATCTAAGTAAATACGTTTTTCTCATTATTGTTTTTTTCTCCACATTTACTTTCATGTTATTTTATTTTATTTTTATTGCATTTGTAGTTATTTGGGTTAGTTGACTAGCAACTAATTCCGCCCCTTCTTCCAAAACCCGAGATTTTTACTTGCTTTCCATAAAATATAAAAATACAAAAAGAATCATCCCTCACCTGTAGACCTAGTTTAATTAAGTTTTAACCCTAGCGAACACTATTCTTTGAGTTGAACGATCAATCCCCCGGTACTTTCCACTACGCTATACTACATCGGTCAGGTACATTGCCTGGTAGGGATTGCAAGCTTCTCATTATCCCTTGAGAGGTAAAACCTTTTACAAGGTTGCAAAACCACGCATCAAGTTTTTGGCACCGCAACCTTGGGAATAGTTATTTTCTAGGTTGAAATTTTCTTTTATTAGGTCTACTTGCTAGATTCCTCTCTAGTGAGATTTTTATTTTTATTTTTATAGGTCTTCTTTTGTCTATCTTTTTCTCCGTTCCTTTGTACGTAACCATTGCCATCCACCATCATGGAAGGTGGTAATCTCTTTGACCCCATCAACCCACCACAACAAAACCATCCACAAAACCAAACCAACCTCCTAGACCCCAAAATTTAGGAGAGTACTCTCGTCTTAGCAACCAAGGCTATCGAAACACCATTGAGCTCACTCAAGGAGCCAATGCGTCTCCCTTGCGATTTGACACTATCTAGTTGGTGTAAAGCGGATGTGCATTCCATGGACTTCGTTCAGAAGATCCTAATCAACATCTCAAGGATTTCCTAAAAATCGTTGATTTCATAGACCTTGATGTTGAAACTCGAAAGACGAACCGGTTGCGTCTCTTCCAATTCTCTCTACATGACCAAGCTAGTCAATGGCTTGAGCGTTTACCCACGGGATCCATCACCTCTTGAGATGATCTCACCACTCATTTCCTTGCTCAATTTTTCCCACTGGGGAGAATTACCAAGCTTAGAAATGACATCTTGATGTTCCAACAACGTCAAGGTGAAACTCTTTATGAAGCACGGACTCGTTTCAAGGACTTACTCCAAAAAGTCTCTCATCATGGCATAGATCTTTGGATCCAAGTCCAAATCTTCTATGACCACATCAATCTCTGCATGAGGCAAACCATTAACCAAGCGGCCGGTGGTAAGCTACGTGATCGAAGTGCGGAAGAATCATGGGAACTCATAGAAGACCTTGCTCTCTATGACAACGAAAGTTGGAATGATCCCCGTTATTTGAGCAAAACGGTCAAGGAAATATCTTTGCCTTCGAACAATTCAAGCACTCCCGACCGTAGGATCATGGAACTTGAAGACTAAGTCAAGTTTCTCATGAAATCTTAGGAGGCTCCTTAAACTTCAAGCCAAGTTAACAAAATCACTTCTTCATGCGAATTATGTAGTGGCCCTACGAAGCTTTTAAGGAATTCACCTCCTCATGTACCAAAAAAGCGGAGGATAAGTGGCTCACCACTAATCGTAGGCCTCGGAATTTCAGCGAGGCTTATGAAGTTTGGAAGGATAGGCCAAATTTCAGAAAGTACCAGACTCGGAGTGTATCCTTCAATGACTCTCCCCCACTCACATGGTCCGAACATTATCCACCTCAAAACACTCCAGAGCAGAGCTATGAAGAAACACTTCGGAAGTTTTTTATCTCTCAAGAAATACGGCTTTCCATACTCGAGAATCAACTTAGTCAATAGCAAGCCGATATGGATAACAAGGTTGGTAACCTGTTGAATACTATCAATGAACACATTGCTAGTGAATTGGCTCAAGCTGAAGAGGTCAAGTCCGTCACTATCATTAATCATCCTCCCTCACAAGTAAAAATAAAGAGCCGTAGTAAACTCTTTAAGCACATATCACCAAATGGAAAGGAAACTAGGAACCCTTCTTACCCCTCAGGACCGATCCACTTCGTGAACACCATCACCACAATGCATGCTCCTAAACCCGATAAGAGCCAACGACCAACTAGGAATGGGGACCATGAAGCGGAGAGTAGAGCCCCCGAGAAGGAACGTGATGTGACTAAGGACCCTGTAGACTTACCCAAGAACTCCATCATACAAGGGTCGAGCGAGAGGAAGGAATTGGAAGAAGAATCTAAGGGGATTAAGGAAAATCCAATATTTGTGGATAATTCTATTATGGAAGAGCTCGATAAAGGCACGGTGGGGTTCTCTATTGGATTAAGGAATAGGATAGGGGAAGGCGACTCCCATGTTTTCAGGATCTCCTGCACCACTAGAAAAAATCTTATACTTGATGCCTACGTGGATCCTGACTTCCCAATAAATGTAATTTCTCTCTCCTTTTACAACGGCGCCTTCCCTGAACAGGTTACGTGTAAGGGATTCAATCTCGGCAGGATAGTCAAAAGGTTACCAATTACGATTGGAGGATTCACCTATGACGTTGATCTAACCGTGATTGATGACATGGACTCATCTATGAGCCCAACACTAGCTAACCTCGTTCTCAGAAAACCGTTCATAAAAGAAACAGGAGTGGCCCTAGATGAAAGCGATGGTAGTGCATTATTTACTAATGGTGTAAGGAAAGTGATTTTTTGGGAGAGTAGTGAGGAAGTGTATGAATACCAAGCATCACTTGAGTGTAATACAAGGGGATTACAAGGAGGAACGTCAGGAAAGATAAGGCGACATGATCCGAATAACCTAAAAATCCCTTGTATGATCGGTCATAAGCATTTCCATAATGTTTACATTGACATGTGTTTACCCAAGAATGTTATGTCCTTATTTCATTATAACAATATCTGTCGATAGGGGTTAATTTATAAAAGAGAGAATGTTGTCGGCAGAGATCATGAAGTGCAAGTGTTTGTAGGGAATATGACATTCACAATGGACTTCACAATCGTGGACAACATCTAAGATTATATCGACCCTAGGCTATCCCAGGTTGTTTTCGGGGCGCCCTTTTGTGAGATCACTAACCTAATGGTTGACAAATGGAACGGGATCATGACTTTCACTGATGGGATTAGGAGAATCTCATACCAAACACCATACAAGATGAAAGATATCGGAGGAATAGACTATGACGGGCTTGATAAGTTAAATTCCCAACTTGTTTTATGCGATGATGATATCCGGAGGGGGTGTAAAAACACCTTTGTGGGTTCTTTAAGGATGTTAGTAAGCTTAGTTCCAAATATCGGGATGAAATTTTTGAGTTTGAGGACCTAAAATACCTGCACTATGAAAGTGATTCCGATAGGGATTTGGAGGGTGACCTAGAGAATGTGACCAGCGACGAGGTCACGTAATATCCCGTGACCTTGAGTCTAGCTATAAGACTTGTAAATAAAGAAAAGCGCTTCTTGGGAGGCAACCCAAGTTTTATTTGTTTTATTTGTTTGATTATTTGTTTGTTTGCTTTTATTTGTTTCCGTATGCGTGTTTTATTTTTATTGTTTGTGGTTCATGTTTCAAAATAAATTGTGAAAATGCTTTATCTTGTTGTTTAACTTTGTCTTAACTTCATATAAAGGTATTTTGTAAAAGATAAGTGTAAGGGAAATCTAAATTTGTTCTAAGAACGAGCTTGAACATGAATCACAATGATATTAAATGAACGTGCATATTAGTAGTTTGAGTCAAATGCTTGTATCGAGTCATAATGATGTGCTGCAGGAATCCCAGGAATTAAGGCGTGAGTTTTTCCAGAAATTTTCTGGAAACTTAACAAAAGATTTCTGTCAGAACACTCTAACGACGTCAGGTGTAAAAATCTGAAAATTTTTGCGAGTTTTGTTTTTCTACCGGAGTCTTAGAATTTTTATTAATTCTTTAATTTTATAAACTCTAGGAAATCTGTAAACATTCATTCCACAAGCATTATATCTTAATTTGCTTTATAGGATTTTAGTATATATAGATTACCGCTGATTTTACGCGAGGTTTGCCTTGATTGTTTTCTCAGGTTTAACAGGTTATATTGGACAAGAAGATGATTTATATTTTTGGAGGGAAGCTTTCAACGTTCATTTTCTTGGAGGCGGATCTAACCTTGTTACCACATTATCCACACCGAACGAATCAGGAGAGTATTTATTTCATTCTTTTACCTTCATTACATTTACATCCTTTTTATTGAACATTCGGGACAATGTTCAGCCTAAGTTTAAGGGGAGGGTAAATGATGATACCTTAGAGAATGCAATTGCACTTGATTTTGTTTGTTTGATAGTAGGTGTGTAATAAAACTAAGAGAAATACTTTTTAGGGCAATTTTAGCGCCAAATTTAAACTTTTTTACAACATTTAGGAGTGAAGCTTTGGCCTTAATAAGCGTCTCATTGATAGGAGTTGTATGACTAGCACAAAAACCGTACCACTCAAAACATTTCCACCCCAAATATGTGAGGTTCGCCTTCAGATCTTTAGGAAAAAAGCATTCATTATTGGTGCTTATGAGTGTACCGGTAGCATTTATATTCTAGAACTTGCGTTAGTGATGCACCCCGGGACTTTTAGTGAGACTACATTCATGTAGTAGGATTTACTACATGATAAGAGGCATTAGGATCACCCTTGTGTTAAACCCGTATCGTAAATAAAGTCATAATTATTTGACTAATAAGTCAATTAATTTTTCCCACACCTTTGTGATGTACTCATTTTTAGTACACGATACCCCTAGTACACCCCTCCGAGCCTATCTTTTTCGTTTTTAACTTTAAGCATTTTACTTAAAGAAAGAATTTATTTACAATCCACCCCAAATGTACACCCAAATCGCCTTAGCCTTTGGTGTATGCACTCAACTTTAGTGCATTATTGTTATATGTTTAAACCCTTAGTTAATTGTCTAATTGATTACGTGATTGATAAGTCGAGTCATATCTTGTACATATTGTTTTGGGACGATTGGGACTCATGGGTAAAAGTACTAATGTTATGGAGTAATGGGGAAGAACATCGATTATTACCCCCATATGTGCGTTAGTCTTAATGAGTACTCCAAGTGTTTTGATTATCTTAATTCGAGTCATTAGAATAGTTGATTGTAAAGTATGTAAAAATTCAAGTGTAAGTGGGATGTAAATCTCCTATGATGTATTATTTCGAATGGTAGGGTAAGAGTGTATGCAAAAAAATAAAAAAAATAAAAAAATCAAGAAAAAGAAAAAAATAGAAAAAAAAAAACATACGGACTACCATCCCGTTTCCTTTTATGTTTCTTTTTATTTTTTTGTAATTTTCATTAGCTTAAGTCGAGTCGAGTCTTGGTTTAGCAACGCCATATTGTACATGTAATTGACCAAGATAATTAACTCGCCACCAGTAAAGATTGCCTCTATCCAACAAAACCGTGTTTATCATGTCCATACACTTCACGTTTTAACCCTTTTTAAAAGACCTCTTTGATAGTTTATCCTAGGTGCTTACGCCAAGTGGTGGAGGTTTGATCCTTTCCCAAGCCTATGGTAATCTATTTGCTATGACAGGTAGTGAGAAATGTTTTCTATTTTCATATTGTGATATATACTTTTATTACACCCGAGAGATCTGAGTATCTAAACACTATTTATGAGGTGCTTCTGTGTAATACTCCGTAAAATCCCAGGTCATTTATTAATGCTAATTTTCGAAACTATTCTAATCTAGGCCATTTTTGCGGGCTAATTTAAAATTTTTATATGACACACTGTTTGTTTGATACCCGATTACTTTGATCACCGTATGTTTGTCACCTGGTATCACCTGATTGTCACTCTTGGATGTCACCCAATGAGGTTAACACCGGTAACTCCCACTTGTGACCCGACACCTTGAAAAGAAACCGATATATATATATATATATATATATATATATATATATATATATATATATATATATATATATATATATATATATATATATATATATATATATATATATATATATTAATTATTATGAATTATTATCACACTATGTATATATATAAGTATATGTACCTAGGAACGACACCGTTTATGAGGACTACATGAATCGACACCAACACCGATACCGAAACTAAAGTTACGAGAGCACTAGTCACCGACACTATAATTTTTTTCATGATGGGCCGTGTATCACTTAAGCCCAAGTCTCTTATTTTTTTCTTTTGCTCGCTTGTCACACCCCCAAAATCGGGTCCAGCGGAAGCATACGTGTAGCTGGGGTGTAACTCAATTGGTATTACAACACTAGTTCAAAAATGGTTTTCACTTTAATCATTTAGAATAAAATCGTTTAACCAAAAATATTGAATTTACATCGTTAAAAGTAGTGCGGAAGTAGGCCCTTAAAATAGTTTAAAATGGTCCCCATAAAAATAATCAGAGACTTCTATAACCATGCCATGCCCTGCCAAAACCTCCTGTAGCGTGCCATAGATTAAAACCTGAAAATACATGCTAAAGTGTCAACACGAGGTTGGTGAGTTCATAGAGTTTGTTTAACAAATAATGCCTATAGAGAAAAGATCGCCCAGCAAAGGCATCGTAAATCCACTCAGTTCCAAGTCCCGCCATAAGAGACTTGTAACCTGTGTGTTCACAACCCACTGCCAAATATGTTATAGTCTACGGAAACAAAAGTAATATGTGGACTAATAATCAAAGATAAGTGTAGTTTGACCAATACATTTGGTTACGTGACCAATTCATTTGGTTATGTTACCCGTACATTCGGATATGTGACCCGTTCATTCAGTTAAGTGACCCGTACATTCGGATATGTGACCCGTTCATTCGGTTAAGTGACCCGTACATTCGGATATGTATGTACATAGTGGTGAAGCTAGTTCATTTGGTTAAGTGTGCATCGTAATGGAAAAGACTTGGGTCCGAAGATAAAAGATTAAGTGTGATGCAAATGAATATACACTACATTCGAATGAGTAAGAAATTCATAAATGGAGCAAGTAAATGTTTGACTAAGCATGTAGCAAAAACCAATTAAATCAAGTATACATTTAGATGGAAACGAGCATGTATTCTCCCCCAAAACCGTTATAAAACAAGTTAAAATAGTAGGGGCTATGACTCACCTGGAGCGATAGCTACGATGACAAAGTGGATACACAGAAATGAGGCACGATCTCTAACCGCAACCTAATATGAGTAATAACGATCTACTTTAGATCATGACGTGATGTAATGAATGCACATGCA
This sequence comes from Artemisia argyi, assembly GCA_030686995.1. Lineage (NCBI taxonomy): Eukaryota > Viridiplantae > Streptophyta > Magnoliopsida > Asterales > Asteraceae > Artemisia > Artemisia argyi. Next base: position 136,430,564 of record CM060695.1, on the reverse strand, counting down.
CATGATACCCATACCACTCGTGACTTGGAAATACTTGTTATTGTCATAGTAAAATAGTTTCCATACTTAGGAAAATAAGTCCAAATATAGAAGTATATAACTTGTCGTAGTATATCGTATAAAAATGTTAGTGTTATATTCCTCGTCTTGAAAACCTTATAATAGTGTCTAGTAGTCGCGTAATAAACCTTGAGTCGTACGTATTTCGTTAATTAAAAATAAACTCCTTGAATAAGAAATCTAGAAAATATATTATTTAGTACGTAGTTATATTATTTTCTAGTAGTGACTATATATATATATATATATATATATATATATATATATATATATATATATATATATATATATAGTTTTGACGATTTTAAAACATGTATAACTTGGTCGTTTTAAGCTCATTTTACTCGTTCTTTATATCCACGGATTCGTTTTAGTATATACTAATATATTTTTGATAACTCGGCTCCTCTAGGTTACGTTTAACACTTCTATTTGTCCGTCGAAAATTTCCAAACAGCATGCAGTTTTTCAGGAAATAGTTTTCGTCAATTAATTTGCAAAAATCATAACTTCTTCGTTGTAAGCTCGTTTTAATCCGTTCTTTCGCCTAAAGTTTCGTTTTTGAAATTATTTTCTAAATCTTTGGTCAAAAATTACCCCTGAGTTCCTGAGTTTCCCACGTTTCCAAAATAGGGACAGTAGGTATATATATATTTTCCAAAATCATTTTCCTAGTTTCAAACTTGTTCCAACTTCAACCAAACCACTTTCAATTACTACAAAACTAGTCTAATCCTACCATACACCTTCTTAGGGTGTCATGGGTTCCTAAACTTCATAAACAAAGTAGATCTAACAAAGATCTAACAATAATCACTTTCTAAGGTTCAAAAGTTAAAAGTTTATAAAATAAAGTGGTATAAATAACATATGCATGTAGATCTAGTATAAAAACCATATGGATCTTGTATAAACTTGGAAAAATTATAAAAATGAGTTTGATATACTTACTTCAAAGATTGGAGAGTTTTGGAGGTAAAAACCTAAGTAAACCTTGAGTTTATCTTTCAAAACCCAAAAAGGAATACAAACTATACTTAAATGTTACTAGATCTTGAAAAAATGAGGTGTCTTGCTTCTTGTGTTGTTGTTGCCGTGAACCAAAAGAGAAGAGAAAAGAAAGATGAGTTTCTTGTAGTTGTGGTGAAAATGAGAAGAGTTTAGTGAATTATTGTTGTGATATGTATATATATATATATATATATATTTCATGTAAAAATATCTATGACACATATAGGAGTTAGTAGAAGGTTTTCAAACATGTAAGAGGATTTGTATGGAGGGGGGGGGGGGGGGGGGCGGCATTAATGAAGGAAGGATGAAAACTTGGACAAATAATTGAGTTAGTGGTATAAGGTGTAAGTTTATGTATTCATTTGAAATTTTAAGGTGTACCGGGGTACCGGGTTAACTAAAAATAAATTTTAACGGAGTTAACCGGGATAAAATAAAGTTGTAAAAATTATAAAAATAGGTTGGATATAAATATTGAGTGTTTGGTTAATCGTCGTTTAATTTCTATGAAAACCGTCGTAATTAAATTAGGCGTACGATACGAAATAAATAAATTTCCAAAATACCGGGTAAATTAATATTATAATTTTTATATTATTAAAATGAATATAAAAATATATTGGGATCATAGTCGGGAGTGTCGGACGTGTTAGTCACATTATTGATCGTTTGTTAACGTTTATATAGAAATAATTATACGTAAAAAGTCAATTATACCAAAAGTATTAATTTAAATATCCTACGAGTGGAATAATATGCAAGTGCCATAATGATGATATGCAGACTATTTCTAGTCTATATGAAGTGTCCCAAATGATAATGCATGAATTCGCTCCTGAACCAATACGGTTATGCGAATTTGAATACTCGTAAACTAAATTTACGATGACATGAGTAATGCACATGAATAGTGGTTTTCTCTCGGAAATGAATAGTGTCAAGTGAATAGTAAAATTTCTGAACGCTTCTCAGAATATCAAATTGACCTCAAAAACGATGAATAGTACAATGATGAATAGTAGCCTGTGAATAGTAAATTGTCGAGGTTTGGAAAATGACCAGAAATTACGAGTTGTGACAGTCTTCCCCTCTAACAGGAACTTCGTCCCGAAGTTCAGTTTGTGTTGGTCTCTAGAGTGGTATTGGTGAAAAGATGATGATATTTATCGTGTAAGCTACTGGGCTCTAATGGGAGTTCAAGTCTGTAGGCCACTAGAACCATACTGTCTGAATCTCGGGTTTATCTTCCCAAATTTTTCTTAATGGTATCATGCCTTTCCTAGGCAGAACTTTCAACATAATCCTGCCATTAACTTGAAATTCTAAGGGTTTACAACTTATTGAACTTGTAACTGATTCTTGACTCGTAAGAAATTTCTGGTTATTTCATGAATGCCTACTGGACTAGTGAGTTAGGCTTTTCTAAATTTTGATTCGTCAATGGATGTTGGCACTTCGACCATAGAGTGCACCAAATGGTATAGTCTCTACGCTCGCGCGATAACTATGGTTGCAACTGAATTTGATTTATGGTAACTAGTTAGTCCAACTATTTCTAAAGTCAATCACTCATGCTCTGAGCATATCTCCCTATGTTTGAATCGTTCTCTAATTCTGACCATTGGTCTGTAGATGATATGTGGTGTAGTTTTTAAAGGAATCTTAATGAAATCGCTAGGAGTTTGCGGTGATAAAAGATAGAATATTCATTAGATCGGAATTTGTTAATAGTACATGAAACTTATACGATAGAACGTAGAATTAAACACAAAAGAAACACAACACTAGAGAGTTTAGGCTTTATTTATATACAAGGTAGGAGTTCTCTTTTTAACATTGACATTGTTGTTGTTTTCCTGACGAGCTTCGCATTTCAACGAACTCTTCCTCCATTCTGGTTCCTCAACTCTGGGAATTCACTCTTGAAGTGTCCAATTACTCCACACTCATGGCAGGTTACCGTGACTTTCTGATGCATTACGAGGGTGGGAGTCTTGCAATCCTTGGCTTTGTGTCCGACCTTTTGGCAGTTTCCACATTGAGTGGGGCAAGGTCCTTTGTGATGAAACTGACACTTGTTGCACTTAGGTAAAGTACCTGCATATCCTTTCTTTTCACTTGGCTCCGCAACGTAGGCCCTAACCACTTCATGTTGTTTGTTTGGCTGCCATACTTGATCGTCTCTTTGGTTGTCATCCCTTTTCCTCTTGTTTTCGTTGTTGTTGTTGACAGTAGTTTCTTGCTTCATCACTTGAGCCATAAGCTTTTGAGACATTCTGATAGCTTCCTCCAGCGTGTCTGATTTAGAAGCAATTACGTTCCCACTGATGTTGCACGGTAGTCCACCGATGAAATTTTCTAGCAGCTTTTCGTTATCTGGAACCATAGTTGGACATAGCACAGCCAACTCCTGAAACCTTCAGATATATGCCTCGATATCATTACCTGCTGTCACTAGCTTATAAAACTCTGTTTCCAACTTCTGCACCTCAGTACGAGGGCGAAACTTATCAGTCATCAATTTCTTGAATTGCTCCCAGGTGAGCTTGTAGGCATTTTCTATACCCATCGGTTGAGCATAAGAATTCCACCATGACATAGCTTCATCCAAAAGCATACCAGTAGCAAATTTTACCTTGCTGCCATCAGGACAGTTGCACATGAGGAACACATTCTCAGTCTTTTCGAACCAGCGAATCAAAGCAACCGCTCCTTCAGTGCCCTTAAACTTGATGGGATCACTAACCTTAAAATTCTTCCAAGTACATTCGCGCTTATTATCGGATTGTCCATCTGTCCCTGTCTGTAAAGCGGCCTCAGCAGCCCTTGCAGCTACCTCAGCTCTCTCGATCTCTAGAGCTTCGGCGATACTATCCTTAACCAATTTCCGAATAGCAACAGGTGTCATAGTTGGAGTAGCTTTAACTTTCCTTGGCGGCATAGCTCTTCAAAACGAGAAAAGAAGGGTGAGACATAATTAAGATGTTTCCTAGTAGTAGATGTTCGAGAGCGGAATATCATAGAATGAAAGGTTGATGTTGCGATATGACGAGTTGACGTGGTTCGAGTGGTTTTGTGATATCCTGAGATTTTCGTTGATTTTTAAATGGTCATAATGTACCTAGGGATCCTCCTTATATATGGTATGGAAAGTCTTTCCTAAGGAGGTCATTGCTAATACTCACTTATCAATATTGGGAGTAATGAGTGATGAGTGACATAGGAATCTATAGAGTGTCACCTAATTCCTTATATATATATATATGGGGATGGGGAAAAGGAAATGATAGTGATGGTGAGAAGGGAAAAGACTGTGACAAATGCGACAAAATGAGATTGTGATAAAAGAAAATGTAAGTGTATTGTGCATCAATGTGAAGATTCATGAGATGAAATGGCCAGTTAACCTGCTTCCAATCGGTGGTTCACGAAGTGATGAAAAATATGAATGTTCCGACAACGAGAGTGTATACACACACACACACAAATGAAACATTTCGAAATTGAGTAGAGAATTCAATCCAGACAAAATTTTATTATAACCATTCTCAGTGTTGCAAAATTCATTTCTGAGTCGGATATAGGTAGTCAGCCTATGTCCCACTATCCCGGGTTGAATATAGGTGACTAGTCTATATTCCACCGAGGTTCCATGAATTTTGAAATACTCAGCTCAGTTATACTAAGACTATGTCCTTCACAAATACCAAGACGTTCAGAAAGACTAAGGCAGGTGACCAAACTCGAGGTCAAATGGTGAAGCTATGCAAGGAGAAGGCGTAACATGAGGCGCATAAGTTATGTAAGCATACTAATAGGGAAGACAATTATAGTAATCAACTAGAATAAGTGAATATAATATACCAGATAATGAGACACAAATCTCATCACCTAAGTCAGCAACAAACCACAAGTGAGGCATCATCTTGGCAGACAGGCACGTGACGGTCATAGGGTTAAGTTTTCATAAAAGTAGCTATAGTCTAGATTTTAAAAACACTTAGTTCGCTATAGCCAAAGCTCTGATACCAATCTGTCACACCCCCAAAATCGGGTCCAGCGGAAGCATACGTGTAGCTGGGGTGTAACTCAATTGGTATTACAACACTAGTTCAAAAATGGTTTTCACTTTAATCATTTAGAATAAAATCGTTTAACCAAAAATATTGAATTTACATCGTTAAAAATAGTGCGGAAGTAGGCCCTTAAAATAGTTTAAAACGGTCCCCATATAAATAATCAGAGTCTTCTATAACCATGCCATGCCCTGCCAAAACCTCCTGTAGCGTGCCATAGATTAAAACCTGAAAATACATGCTAAAGTGTCAACACGAGGTTGCTGAGTTCATAGAGTTTGTTTAACAAATAATGCCTATAGAGAAAAGATCGCCCAGCAAAGGCATCGTAAATCCACTCAGTTCCAAGTCCCGCCATAAGAGACTTGTAACCTGTGTGTTCACAACCCACTGCCAAATATGTTATAGTCTACGGAAACAAAAGTAATATGTGGACCAATAATCAAAGATAAGTGTAGTTTGACCAATACATTTGGTTACGTGACCAATTCATTTGGTTATGTTACCCGTACATTCGGATATGTGACCCGTTCATTCGGTTAAGTGACCCGTACATTCGGATATGTCACCCGTTCATTCGGTTAAGTGACCCGTACATTCGGATATGTATGTACATAGTGGTGAAGCTAGTTCATTTGGTTAAGTGTGCATCGTAATGGAAAAGACTTGGGTTCGAAGATAAAAGATTAAGTGTGATGCAAATGAATATACACTACATTCGAATGAGTAAGAAATTCATAAATAGAGCAAGTAAATGTTTGACTAAGCATGTAGCAAAAACCAATTAAATCAAGTATACATTTAGATGGAAACGAGCATGTATTCTCCCCCAAAACCGTTATAAAACAAGTTAAAATAGTAGGGGCTATGACTCACCTGGAGCGATAGCTACGATGACAAAGTGGATACACTGAAATGAGGCACGATCTCTACCCGCAACCTAATATGAGTAATAACGATCTACTTTAGATCATGACGTGATGTAATGAATGCACATGCACATGATACCCATACCACTCGTGACTTGGAAATACTTGTTATTGTCATAGTAAAATAGTTTCCATACTTAGGAAAATAAGTCCAAATATAGAAGTATATAACTTGTCGTAGTATATCGTATAAAAATGTTAGTGTTATATTCCTCGTCTTGAAAACCTTATAATAGTGTCTAGTAGTCGCGTAATAAACCTTGAGTCGTACGTATTTCGTTAATTAAAAATAAACTCCTTGAATAAGAAATCTAGAAAATATATTATTTAGTACGTAGTTATATTATTTTCTAGTAGTGACTATATATATATATAGTTTTGACGATTTTAAAACATGTATAACTTGGTCGTTTTAAGCTCATTTTACTCGTTCTTTATATCCACGGATTCGTTTTAGTATATACTAATATATTTTTGATAACTCGGCTCCTCTAGGTTACGTTTAACGCTTCTATTTGTCCGTCGAAAATTTCCAAACAGCATGCAGTTTTTCAGGAAATAGTTTTCGTCAATTAATTTGCAAAAATCATAACTTCTTCGTTATAAGCTCGTTTTAATCCGTTCTTTCGCCTAAAGTTTCGTTTTTGAAATTATTTTATAAATCTTTGGTCAAAAATTACCCCTGAGTTCCTGAGTTTCCCACGTTTCCAAAATAGGGACAATAGGTATATATATATTTTCCAAAATCATTTTCCTAGTTTCGAACTTGTTCCAACTTCAATCAAACCACTTTCAATCACCACAAAACTAGTCTAATCCTATCATACACCTTCTTAGGGTGTCATGGGTTCCTAAACTTCATAAACAAAGTAGATCTAACAAAGATCTAACAATAATCACTTTCTAAGGTTCAAAAGTTAAAAGTTTATAAAATAAAGTGGTATAAATAATATATGCATGTAGATCTAGTATAAAAACCATATGGATCTTGTATAAACTTGGAAAAATTATAAAAATGAGTTTGATATACTTACTTCAAAGATTGGAGAGTTTTGGAGGTAAAAACCTAAGTAAACCTTGAGTTTATCTTTCAAAACCCAAAAAGGAATACAAACTATACTTAAATGTTACTAGATCTTGAAAAAATGAGGTGTCTTGCTTCTTGTGTTGTTGTTGCCGTGAACCAAAAGAGAAGAGAAAAGAAAGATGAGTTTCTTGTAGTTGTGGTGAAAATGAGAAGAGTTTAGTGAATTATTGTTGTGATATGTATATATATATATATATTTCATGTAAAAATATCTATGACACATATAGGAGTTAGTAGAAGGTTTTCAAACATGTAAGAGGATTTGTATGGAGGGGGGGGGGGGAGGGGGGCGGCATTAATGAAGGAAGGATGAAAACTTGGACAAATAATTGAGTTAGTGGTATAAGGTGTAAGTTTATGTATTCATTTGAAATTTTAAGGTGTACCGGGTACCGGGTTAACTAAAAATAAATTTTAACGGAGTTAACTGGGATAAAATAAAGTTGTAAAAATTATAAAAATAGGTTGGATATAAATATTGAGTGTTTGGTTAATCGTCGTTTAATTTCTATGAAAACCGTCGTAATTAAATTAGGCGTACGATACGAAATAAATAAATTTCCAAAATACCGGGTAAATTAATATTATAATTTTTATATTATTAAAATGAATATAAAAATATATTGGGATCATAGTCGGGAGTGTCGGACGTGTTAGTCACATTATTGATCGTTTGTTAACGTTTATATAGAAATAATTATACGTAAAAAGTCAATTATACCAAAAGTATTAATTTAAATATCCTACGAGTGGAATAGTATGCAAGTGCCATAATGATGATATGCAGACTATTTCTAGTCTATATGAAGTGTCCCAAATGATAATGCATGAATTCGCTCCTGAACCAATACGGTTACGCGAATTTGAATACTCGTAAACTAAATTTACGATGACATGAGTAATGCACATGAATAGTGGTTTTCTCTCGGAAATGAATAGTGTCAAGTGAATAGTAAAATTTCTGAACGCTTCTCAGAATATCAAATTGACCTAAAAAACGATGAATAGTACAATGATGAATAGTAAATGATGAATAGTAGCCTGTGAATAGTAAATTGTCGAGGTTTGGAAAATGACCGGAAATTACGAGTTGTGACATCGCTGCTGGGCCGAAACACAACCATAAGCCCAAATCCATTTTTGTTTTGTTTTCGTTTGGGCCGAGTATTTCACAAGCCCAAGGGCTGCTTATGTTTTCTTTTGCGTAGCATGGCTGTTTTCGAATTGCTTTGTGATACAAATCACTCAACGAGCTTAGCTTGTGTACAAGGTAAATATTGCACTTTGATCTTTTCAGTTCCTACCCGACACCACGAGCGAAATACCACTAAACCAAACCAAACCTCTTGTATTTTCTTTTTCTCTCTTTGGTTCCCCCTAAACTCGACACAAAACCCACCCTTGTATCACACTTGCGTGTGAGATCAACCAAAACAAGACACCAAGCCACCCTACATGTAACCTATTGAACTAGTTAGACTCTTGGTTTAAACCATTACACCCTAAGTTTCCTTAACCATTGGATCAAATGTTTCTTTAACCCATAACACAAAACACCTTTCAAATAAACAAACCATACAAGTACTATCGCATGTTTCCCCTAAACTACCTTAACCTACTGCTAAACTAATAAACAAAATCATCATAGCCTCCAAAGACTACCGAACTCGACTTGACATCTCCTAAAGACTAGAGATAAGCTTGTCTTGTTTTGAATGACTCTACAAGGACCAAATCACATGCTAAAACTTTCTAACTACCCAACTCTTACTATAAAACCCACATTTAATGCAGAATCTTCACATACTTTCAAGTTTCACCAAGATCTGATATCACAAACACTCCTTTCTTCTTTCTTACTTGTTGTCGAGACCAAGGAAGGCACACACATGAAGGTTTTGAGTTAAGAACTACTTGGGTAACACGTATTTTTGAACGAGGGTCACTACGAAGAGGGTATAACGTTTGATTGGTTCTTGTTGTCGCGTATCACTTGGACTCTCCACCATCTTTGGTGTTGTAAGTCATCATTTCCTATTTCATTTCCTACTCTACTACATTCATGCATATCACGCGTATTTTTCACACGACACACTTTATTATCTAAGTATATACACTCGTTACACTTATAACTATATATATGTAAATGCCTCGACACCCCTTAGGAATGGGCTCACCATTTCATTTTTACACGTACTACTTACATATATTTTTTGACACTCTAAATCTTCGACTCACACTTAACCAAACCAACGTCACATGCAAGCCATACTCGATCTTATGCTAAGTGAACTAGACCGAAACCAAATCCTAGTCGAGCACTCTTTTTAAACAAATAAAATGCCACTTGGGCCTAGCATGGGCTAACGAGCCCATTTGATTTTCAAAAGGATTTTCGGTTGGAAATTTAGAAAATAGCGAAATGTATAAAACTGATTTTTAAGGATTTTTATAAGTTGTAATTACTACTTTAATTGAACCAAAAAGTTTGTTTTTTCAAAAACTTAACAAAGGACTATTTTTGCAAAGTCTCGCGTTAAGGGACTAAAAGTGTCAAACTGCCAAACTATCGGACTAAATATAACACAATTGATTTCTAATAGAAGTTGAGGGTAGAAACTGTAATTTTTTCAAAGCTCGAGGTGTAAAGTGTAAAAAGTACTAAAAAGGACTAAAATGTAATTATTTTTGACCAAGGGGTAAAAAGTGTAACTTTATTAAAGTTAAGGGTCAATTTTGACAAAAGATACTTTATTAATTATTTTACATAATTAAATTTTATACATAAATAAATATATATATATATATATATATATATATATATATATATATATATATATATATATATATATATATATATATATATATATATATACTTTGTAGTTTTAAAATAAATATGTATATCTACTAAAAATATTTAATTATAAATATTTTTATTAACGTTATTATTTTCAAAAATAAATTAACATTTATTGAACACCGGTTCGTATCAACGTTATAAATAACTACGTATGGTTATTTTAGAATATATTAAGACACCCGAATGGATATCACCGTACTCGAGACATATTGCATGTCATTTACGAATTGAATCTAAGACACCGATGACAATATATATATAGGTCGCAAGTCGGAGGAATTTCATTGCTAGTCGTAGCAGTACACCGTCACTTTGAGCACCGTTGTGAGTTACACACCTGTCAGGTGAGTTCATGGTCCCACATTTTCTATTATTTCTAAATCCTGTGGGGAGACACATGCTACAAACCGAACACAAGTATCTTTCTGTATGTTGTCACTATCTGATATTGCCTAAGTTGACACCCGTGCTAAGAGTCCCTCATATCACGAACCTTAATCACTTGCGAGTGAGCACGAATATAGTTGATAGATCTATTGGAATGGCAGCCCATCTCTGTCAAAGTGATTATTTGGCAGGAGGTGTGCTATATTCGAGGTACCATGGAAATTTGGCACATTTCTAGTCACCGAGGGCCCCTTTGTTATCTACACCCCTCGTGGTGTAGGTGATTATTACCTTTATGATATGTCGATACGATGTTAAGGCTTGTGTTTCGTGAGGCTTAGGAGCAATATTTCACCAGTTTAGTCAAGACCTATCTATCTTGGCTTGTTTATTTCAAATGCTTGACTTGTGTTCACACTATTAATATTTAAACTACTATGGATTCACTCAACTGTTGTGTTGACTTTTTAAGCATGTTTATCTCAGGAAACAACCAGGCATGGTGGCACGGAGCTGGCAAAAGGGCACACAGGACCTCCCTTTTTAATTTGAATAATAATATCATTCTTTTCAAACTCATCACTTTTTTTGCGAAACAATTAACATTTGAAAAATGTTTGTAACTCTGACTACTTTGAGTTTTCATGGAATGATATTGACTATCTTTTGAATTGTTTTCTATGAGTATGACTGTGTACTAAACTGTAATGACCCCGATTAGACTTCCGATGCTTATCAAATTTCGAGGTGTTACAGATTGGCATCAGAGCCATGGTTATAGAGAACCAAATGATTTTTCAAAACATTGGACTATAACCATACCAGATTTCTAAACGAACTATTTATCACCAAAGTGCCCTCCGTGCCAGCGCTTGCCAACGTCATGTTTTAAGGTTTGATTTTTAGCACCCGTTGCATTTAGTTCACTATGACACTATGATCACTGTGCATGTAGCATTATGTAGACTAAATGACTTATATTACTACTATTTTGGGATATTACAGTACCATGTCGCCCCCGGTTATTATATTGTCTGACAGCGACGACGTCATACCAGCATCATCCACCTACCCTACCATTGACCTATCTGACTATGACACCCGAGGCACCCATGATTCTGACCATGACACCCTACCTGTATCACCTGTCATTCCATCTCCTGTTCCATCTGGGGACCCATCTGCCGAGACTGAGCCCTTCGAGGAGGGTGAGGTTGCTTCTATACCCATTGATTCTTTTGCTACACAACCTTTTTTTCGTCCTGTCTGTGGACCTATGACACAGGAGCAGTACCTATATGATCAGTACCTTACGTCTCAGCAGTTTCTTGCGGCTGATAACCGTCCTACACCACCTGCTAGTTACCACACCGGTTCAGATGCTGATGACGAGTCTTCTGACTCCGATACTTCTGACACTGCTGCTTCTATCCCACCACCATCCCCGCCTGCACTGACTCGTCAACGCAAGTGAGTGAGGATTCTTGAGCCCTTTGAGCCTGAGCCTTTCGGAGAGTTGTTTCGATACCATGATGATGACTTTACCCGCAAATGCACGGCTCGAAAACGAGTATGTATTTTGCCTGCTTCTACTGTTACACCACCTGTACCTACATTTGTACCATCACCACACCTGTACTACCACCTATTTCATAGGTTGGTTGATGCCCGCCGATGGTCGTTCTTGTTGGAGTGCATTCGTCGATGGAGGTTTATTGAGGGATCACCTAGGGCTACTGAGCTTGGAGAGGGATCTTTAGCGGTGTTACCAGTTACTGGGGAGCCGATACACTATACTATCCCTCTATTGGCTGCTAGGTTGGTTAGACATGAGGATCGTCTTGATGATCATTTGAGCGTTATTGAGAAATATCCTTGGAGAGGATTGAGATTATGCAGGAGGAGGTCGAGAACCTCGTTGTGCATAGGACAGTTTTAGAGACTGTATTTGAGATGATAGGGACCGAGATCGAGGAGGCACATGCTACTATCACTGAGTTCGGTCATCGACTAGATGTTCAGAGGCATGAGTTGGAGGATTTGAGAGAGATAGCGATCATCACGCAGCAGATGTTGGAGCATTAGACCCAGGAGCTGGCCGCATCTAGTGCTACCATCCACACTCTGTCAGTCACGATTGAGGAGATTCAGGCCCGAGAGAGATCCAGAGATTTAGAGATGTTGGAGATGATCAGGATCATCAGAGAGCTAGAGGGGAGATCAGGAGGCGCACTTGGACCTTCATAGATCTATGACATATCATTACATTCAAAGACATCTTAACTTGCCGCCTGTGGCATTAATAACGTTGTATCTTATTGTTTTGTAACAATGAATTCAAATTATTAAAACTTTATGTTGGTTATGATTGTACTGTATTGATATTTATTTATGATGTTTTGGTTGTCTGATCTTTTATAATGCTCCCATATTGAGATTCATAATAATTTCCATGTGTGTTGTTACATGTCGTGATGATTATTTATGAATGATATGGTTTATGTTGATGTATGTATTCATGGTGTGATTGTGATGTATTTTGTGATGATCTCGACTATTATGAGCTTGGTTATGTTATTTCTCTTGTTATTGATCGATGTTTGGGATTTTTACTTATACACTTGCGATTTTATAGAATCATGGCCCTAGGAAAACCACAACTACCGCCGCGTCACCTGCTATGACTCAAACTGCTATAAAGAAATTGGTTGCCGACAGCGTTGCTGCATCTTTGGAGGAGCAAGCTGCTGCAATGGCGCGATCAAGTAGCAACAACCGACCTACTGCAGAAAGCGAGTCCTCTGCGACTCGGAAGTGTACCTATAAGGACTTCATAGCTTGTAAGCCATCTCATTTCAGAGGTGTTGAAAGAGTGACAGAACCTGCTTGATGGTTTGAGCAAACTGAGACTGTGTTTGTGAGGAGCGGTTATGCCGCTGAAAGCATAGTCTCGTTTGCTACTGGAACATTGTTGGAAGACGCGTTGTCTTGGTGGAACGCAACTGCTCAGAAGATAGGTGTGGAGGAAGCCTATCAGATCACCTGGGCTAAGTTTAAGGAAAGATGTTGAAGATGTTCTGCCCTAGAGGAGAGATCAAGAAAGTAGAAGATGAGTTTCACTTGTTGGTCATGAAAGGGAACGATCTCAGGGCTTATGATAGCAGATTCCAGGAACTTGCCACACTTTGCCCTTCGAAAGTTTCTGATTTGGAAAAGTTGTTGGAAAGGTACATTGAGGGACTACCTAGGAGCATTGAGGGAAGCGTCACCTCGTCGAAGCCTCAATCTTTGGAAGAAGCAATGACTATTGCCCAAAGACTGCTAGACCGGGAGATTAAGCGTAACTCTGCTTAAGGAAACAACGATCACAAAAGGAAGTTTGATGATCGAAAGACAAACAACAACAACAACAACAACAACAACAACCACCACCACCACCACAACAACAACAACAACAACAACAACAACAACAACAACAACAACAACAACAACAACAACAACAACAACAACAACAACCGTAACCCCAACCGTAACTATCACCATGACAGAAACACCCACCACAATCAACAGAACCGACGACAGGAAGCTGTCAGAGCTTATGTCGCCACACCAGTTAAGAATGCTGGGTATACTGTACCTTTTCCATTATGCGACAAGTGTACGATGCATCACACTGGACTCTGCTATGCTAAGTGTGGTAAATGTTCAAGGACTGGACATAAGACACAAGATTACAAGGCGACAGGAGCTAACTTGTAACCCGTGGCTATAGTATGCCATGCTTGTGGAGAGAAAGGACACTACAGGCGTCAGTGCCCAAACAAGGAAAACAATGCACGTGGGAGAGCATACGTGCTGGGAGATGGAAATGTCCAACAAGATCCGAACGTAGTCACGGGTACGTTCTTTCTAAACAACTGCCTCATTAAAGTTTTATTTGATTCCGGAGCTGATCAAAGTTTCGTATCTATTTCTCTTGCACCTCTACTTAATATTACACCAACCAAAATAGACACCACATACGAGATTGAGCTAGCTGATGAAAAACTAGTGAGCACTAACACTATACTCCGAGGTTGCACCCTACGTCTACTAGACACACCGTTCGTCATTGACCTTATGCCTATTAGACTTGGTAGTTTCAACATCATTATAGGAATGGATTGGCTATCCAAGAACCACGCTAAAATCATTTGTGACTAGAAGGTCGTTTACATCCCTCTGAATGACGAAACCCTAATTGTTCGCGGAAGCGAAGTAAAACACGTCTGAGCATCGTTTCTTGAATCAAAGTTGCGAAGTACATCGAATGAGGATGTCAAGTCATTTTGGCTCAAGTCACTGAGAAGAAGTTGGAGGATAAGCGACTTGAGGATGTGCCAGTAGTCGGGAACTTTCCAGAAGTATTTCCTGAGGACTTTCCTGGCCTTCTGCCGACTCGTCAAGTGGAATTTCAAATTGACTTGGTGCCAGGAGCAGCACCCGTAGCACGAGCACTATAGCCTAGCACCGTCGGAAATGAAAGAGTTATCTGAGCAATTGCAGGAATTGTCAGATAAAGGATTTATTCTCCCAAGTTCATCACCATGGGGAGCACCCATGTTGTTTGTAAAGAAGAAGGATGGAACCTTCAGAATGTGTATCGATTATCGTGAGTTGAGCAAACTTACGGTGAAGAATCGATATCCGTTGCCAAGGATTGACGACCTGTTTAATCAACTGCAAGGATCGAGTGTCTACTCGAAGATTGATTTGAGATCGGGTTATCACCAACTGAGAGTTAGGGAAGAAGATATCCCTAAGACGGCTTTCAGGACGAGATAAGGCCACTACGAATTCCAAGTAATGACATTCGGTCTAACAAATGCACCCGCTGTATTTATGGACTTAATGAACCGAGTGTGCAAACCCTATTTAGATATGTTTGTGATTGTATTTATCGATGATATCCTTATCTATTCACGTAGTAAGGAAGAGCACGTAGAACACTTAAAGGCTATACTAACACTGCTTAGAGAAGAGAAATTATACGCCAAATTCTCCAAGTGTGATTTTTGGATTGAGAAGGTACAATTTCTTAGGCATGTTATTGATAGTAAGGGTATTCATGTTGATCCCGCCTAGATCGAAGCTGTTAAAAATTGGGCGTCACATACGAGTCCTACCGAGATACGCCAATTTTTAGGTCTTGCCGGATACTATCGAAGATTTATTGAAGGTTTTTCAAGGATTGCAAAGCCTTTGACTGAGTTAACACAGAAGAAGAAGAAGTTTGACTGGGTTGAGGAGCAAGAATCGACATTTCAGTTTTTGAAGCAGAAGCTTTGTGAAGCACTGATATTAGCTTTACCCAAAAGAAGTGAGGATTTCGTGGTATATTGCGATGCATCAATCAAAGGTTTGGGTGCCGTATTGATGCAAAGATTTAAAGTAATCTCTTATGCTTCTAGACAACTTAAACCCCACGAGGAAAACTACACTACTCATGATCTAGAATTATGAGCGGTAGTATTCGCTCTTAAGATATGGAGACGCTACCTATATGGAACCAAGTGTACGGTTTTCACCAATCACAAGAGTCTTCAACACATTTTAGATCAAAAGGAGTTGAACATGAGGCAACGTCGATGGCTAGAGTTATTGAGTGACTATGATTGCGAAATTCGTTACCACCCGGGGAAGGCAAATGTTGTAGCAGATGCCTTGAGTCGAAAGGAACGACTTAGACCCCTCAGAGTTAGATCATTGGGAATGATAATTAGATCACCACTTCCGTCTCAAATTCTTGAAGTTCAAGCTGAGGCCCTTAAAGAAGAGAATAGACCGCACAAGAAGATTTACGGCATGCCAGAAAGCACGAATGGATTTGTCAAGAAACCAGATGGAAGGCTGTGTTTCAAGGACAGAAGTTGGATTCCATTGTATGGAGGAATACGAGACCTCATCATGCATGAGTCTCATAAGTCGAAATATTCCATTCATCCTGGCTCGGACAATATGTATCATGATCTTAAGAAGTTGTATTGGTGGCCAAACATGAAAGCTGACATTACAGAGTATGTCGATAAATGTTTGACCAGCTCGAGAGTAAAGGCAGAGCATCAAAAACCATCCGGTCTTTTGATTCAACCAGAGCTACCAATGTGGAAATGGGAAAGGATCACAATGGATTTTATTACGAAATTGCCCAAGATATCGAGTGGGTTTGACAATATTTGGGTTATTGTCGATCGTCTCACGAAGTCAGCGCACTTCTTTCCAATCAAAGAGACTGATGATATGGACGTTCTTGCACGTTTATATTTGAAGGAGATAGTTTCCCGGCATGGAGTGCCGATTTCTATTATCTTCGATCGAGACAGCCGTTTCACGTCTAACGTTTGGCGATCTTTACAGAAAGCCTTGGGAACTAAGTTAGATAAGAGTACCGCTTACCATCCACAGACTGATGGTCAAAGTGAAAGGACTATTCAGACCCTAGAGGACATGCTTAGGGCATGTGTGATTGATTTTGGAAAAGGCTGGGATAAGCACCTACCGTTAACAGAATTCTCGTATAATAACAGTTATCACGCCAGTATTAAGGCTGCACCGTTTGAAGCACTTTATGGAAGAAAGTGTCGATCACTAGTTTGTTGGGCTGAGATTGGAGATGTACAACTCTCATGTCCCGAATTGAGTCTTGAAACCACTGAGAAAATAGTAAGGATTAGACAACGACTGCAAGCCGTTAGGGATGGGCAAAAGAGCTATGCCGATGTGCGAAGGAAACCAATGGAGTTTCAAGTTGGAGACAGGGTCATGCTATAGGTATCACCTTGGAAAGGGATGATTAGGTTTGGAAAACGTGGAAAGTTAAACCCAAGATACGTTGGACCCTTCGAGATCATTGAAAGGATCGGTCCCGTGGCATACTGATTCATTGTGTTTTGGTGTGTGCAAACAACAACTTATCAAAATATCAACAAACGTGAGGTCTAATTTGTCGTGAGACAAATAAACGTGAAGTAATACGAGTAAACCGTTTAGGAAAACGATTACCTCACAAAACTTGTGAAAGTGATATTCAAATTGTGAGACCGGGAAGTGATTTCCCGGGTCGTACCCCAACGAGGTGTGAATGGAAAGCTTCGAATGAGATTGGGATTAAAATCTTGTATGATTGGAAAGGTTATTTGGTTTTGTGATACGTTAAATTAACGAAATTGAAAATTAACGAACAAAGGTAAAAATAAATTAGCCTACGGCAACTAATAAACTAGGAAAAACCTAAAACACTACGGGAAAACATAATTAGGTATCGGGAATCCTAAAGCATTAACTAAATTAAAAACACGACGTTTATTTAAAAATTACGCGAGATCGCAAAATAAAACGCGAATATTGAGCTACAAAGGTCCTACGGGTTTGCAACTAATTTTCTAACGCACTAAAAGACAAAAGAAAATTTTAGAAAAAAAAAATTAATTTTTCCACAAAAATTCTATTTATTACAAATTAAAAACTAATTATCACTAATTAAACTATAATAAGTAAACTACAAAGTATAAAATCTGAAACTGTTTTGAAAATTATTTTATGCTATTACAAACTTAAGAAAAATTCTAATTTGGAAAAAGCTATTACTAATAAGCTGTAATAAGGATTTCTAAAGTGTGTAATACTCCGTAAAATCCCAGGTCATTTATTAATGCTAATTTTCGAAACTATTCTAATCTAAGCCATTTTTGCGGGCTAATTTAAATTTTTTATATGAGACACCGTTTGTTTGACACCCGATTACTTTGATCACCGTATGTTTGTCACCAGGTATCACCTGATTGTCACTCTTGGATGTCACCCAATGAGGTTAACACCGGTAACTCCCACTTACAACCCGACATCTTGAAAAGACACCGATATATATATATATATATATATATATATATATATATATATATATATATATATATATATATATATATATATATATATATATATATATATATATATATATATATATATATATATATATTATTACGAATTATTATCACACTATGTATATATAATAAGTATATATACCTAGGAACGACACCGTTTATGAGGACTACATGAATCGACACCGACACCGACACCGATACCGAAACTAAAGTTACGAGAGCACTAGTCACCAACACTATAATATTTTTCATGATGGGCAATGTGTCACTTAAGCCTAAGTATCTTATTTTTTTCTTTTGCTCACTGCTGGGCCGAAACACAACCATAAGCCCAAATCCAATTTTGTTTTGTTTTTGTTTGGGTCGAGTATTTCACAAGCCCAAGGGCTGCTTGAATTCGAACGATTCATTGATCGGGATGGCGGAACCGACCAGAAAGGCTGTTTTTGAATTGCTTTGTGATACAAATCACTCAACGAGCTTACCTTGTGTACAAGGTAAATATTGCACTTTGATCTTTTCTGTTCCTACCCAACACCACGAGCGAAACACCACTAAACCAAACCAAACCTCTTGTATTTTCTTTTTCTCTCTTTGGTTCCCCCTAAACTCGACACAAAACCCACCCTTGTATCACATTTGCGTGTGAGATCAACCAAAACAAGACACCAAGCCACCCTACATGTAACCTATTGAACTAGTTAGACTCTTGGTTTAAACCATTACACCCTAAGTTTCCTTAACCATTGGATCAAATGTTTCTTAAACCCATAGCACAAAACACCTTTCAAATAAACAAACCATACAAGTACTATCACATGTTTCCCCTAAAGTACCTTAACCTAGTACTAAACTAATCAACAAAATCATCATAGCCTCCAAAGACTACCAAACTCGACTTGACATCTCCCAAAGACTAGCGACAAGCTTGTCTTGTTTCGAATGACTCTACAAGCACTAGTACAAAAACGACCTATGGTCAAACATGGTCGATTTGGAACAGCCACACATTCAAATATTTGTGTGGCTGAAGGTAGGTAAATTGACAGCATTTACGAATTAGTCACACATGAGCATATCGAATGTGTTACCATAAGACCTCTATTGCCACACAATCGAGCCTTATGTGACTAAACGTAATTGGTGATTTTGTTCCAGATCATTTAGTCACATATGCAATTGGAACGTGTGACAAATACAAGTAACCTTGATGCCATATATGGTCACACTAAACTTATAGTCACATTTGCTTCTAATACTATGACCAAATGGCATATATGGTCACACAAAACAGTTTGTCACACATTATTTAAGTGTAGCCAAAATCCAGTACATATAGTTACACTAAACAGTTTGTCACACATTATTTAAGTGTAGCCAAAACATGATTTGTGTGACTAAATGTTACCAAAGGCCACACAAAAACCCAATTCATGTGGCAAGTGGATGATCAATAGTCACACAAAATACACATTCATTCACTTTAAACAACATATGGTCACACTTATTAACACTTTTGGTCACTTGATGGTTAGTTGTATGTGACTAAATTCACTCCCGAAAACATGCTTTGTGTGACTAAATGTTACCAAAGGCCACACAAAAACCAAATTCATGTGGCAAGTGGATGATCAATAGTCATACAAACTACACATTCCTTCACTTTAAACAACATATGGTCACACTTATTAACACTTTTGGTCACTTGATGGTTAGTTGTATGTGACTAAATTCACTCCCAAAAACATGCTTTGTGTGACTAAATGTTACCAAAGGCGACACAAAAACCAAATTCATGTGGCAAGTGGATGATCAATAGTCACACAAAATACACATTCCTTCACTTTAAACAGCATATGGTCACACTTATTAACACTTTTGGTCACTTGATGGTTAGTTGTATGTGACTAAATTCACTCCCAAAAACATGTTTTGTGTGACTAAATGTTACCTTTAAACAGCATATGGTCACACTTATTAACACTTTTAGTCACTTGATGGTTAGTTGTATGTGACTAAATACACTCCCAAAAACATGCTTTGTGTGACTAAATGTTAGTAAAGGCCTGATGAGGCGAAAAATGAACCGTTTTTAGGGGGTCATTTAAGGCGGAATAGGAATTTATTTGATCAAATAATGCTCTAAATCATTCCTTTTGGGATTTTAGGTACTTTGGGAGTGAATTCTGGAAAAGGAAGCATTTTGGACGTTTTTGGAGCTTAAAAGTGAAGAAAACGGCAAAGACTTAATTTTCCTTGCTGGGAACAGTACCTGACGGCGTCATGAAGAATTTTATGACGGCGTCAGGAGCAAAATGGATGACGGCCCAGAGAAAACATGACGGAATCAGAAGTAGGGCGTCAAAAGTAAATTTGGTGACGGCCTGGAAAAAGATTACACATGACGGCGTCAGATATAGATCTAAGCAGTCCGAGAACTTTATTGGCGGCGAGAAGACGGCGTCAGAATTTTACTCTTGACGCCGTCACCTCACAAAATCTATATATATTTTTCTATTTTTCATTCATTAGAGAGGAACTTGTGTGGAGAATTCTAGGGCCGAACCTAATAAACCCTAGGTCGTTTGTAACAGTATTTTCAAGGGTTTTCACCCCTTGAAACCCTTCATGTTCAATTGAGATAAGTTTCCTTTCAATTCATTCAATATGTCTATGTGTTGTTTGAATATATCTTATGCTTGTCTTGATTTTAACATGCTAGGCTAGATCTTTTGTATGTTTGCTTAGATGTAATGAAACCTAGATGTTGATTATAGGTTGATTGCTTGTTTATAGTTGTAATGGATGAATGATTTGAATGTTAGGCTTAAGAAAACTGGAAGATCTCCATTGTGTAACTTGCTTGAACGTCTTAAGAAACATGAACCGATGTGTATTAGGTTTTTATGGTTATATTAAATGCATGAGCGAATTCTAGTGATCCGATGTTAGGAGCTTCTTAGCCGGCTCGACATAGGAGTGAAGTAGGAGCTTATAGAATTAGGGAAGTAAGTACGCCACCCCGTGATTGGTATTAAGGAATATAACCCGTCATCCACGCAACTGTAACAAGTAATTAACCTGTAAAAGATATCTAAGGAGTAGTGAAATCTAAGTAAACACAATTTTCCCATATATTGCTCACACCACTAGTTTAATTTAGTTTATTTACATTTTTTGCTATTTTATTTTGATTGCATCTTAGTTATTGGGTTAGTTAACTAGCAACTAATTCCGCCCACTCCTCTAAAAACTGAGATTTTATTTGCTTTTCATAAAAATATAAAAATACAAAAAGAATCATCCCTCACCTCTAAACCTAGTTTTTAGGCTTTCTAATCCTAGCAACACTATTCCTGATTTGAACGATCAATCCCCCGGTACTTGTCACTATACTATACTACAACGATCAGGTACACTGCCTGGTGGGGGTTGTAAGCTTCTCGAGATCCCTCGAGAGGTAAAGCCTGGTGCAATTCCCACGCATCAAGGCCACACAAAAACCAAATTTATGTGGCAACTGGATGATCTATAGTCACACAAACCATACATTCCTTCACTTTCAACACCATATGGTCACACTTATTAACACTTTTGGTCACTTGATGGTTATTTGTATGTGACTAAATTCACTCCCAAAAACATGCTTTGTGTGACTAAATGTTACCAAAGGCCATACAAAAACCAAATTCATGTGGCAAGTGGATGATCAATAGTGACACAAAATACACATTCCTTCACTTTAAATAGCATATAGTCACACTTATTAACACTTTTGGTCACTTGATGGTTAGTTGTATGTGACTAAATACACTCCCAAAAACATGCTTTGTGTGACTAAATGTTAGTAAAGGCCACACAAAAACCAAATTAATGTGGCAATTGGATGATCAATAGTCATACATAATACACATTCATTAACTTTAAACATCATATGGTCACACTTATTAACACTTTTGGTCACTTTATGGCTAGTTATATGAGAGTAAATACACCCCCAAACCATGGTTTGTGTGACTAAATGTTACCAAAGGCCACACAAAAACCTAATTCATGTGGTAATTGGATGATCAATAGTCATAAAAAATACACATTCCTTGACTTTAAACAGCATATATGGTCACACCCAAGAATAGTATCGCGTTTCACACCACCTTTGCGATTAACCCAATCACATTTGTAAAGAGGAATTTGCTTGTAACGGTAATCTAGCTCCCATATCTCTTGCAAAACCTCACA
This sequence comes from Artemisia argyi, assembly GCA_030686995.1. NCBI lineage: Eukaryota > Viridiplantae > Streptophyta > Magnoliopsida > Asterales > Asteraceae > Artemisia > Artemisia argyi. The sequence goes on along the minus strand of CM060695.1, from coordinate 136,407,993 downwards.
ATAAAACGCTTGCCTTGTGGTTGCAACTTCTTTAGATATGTGCATATCTAATGCCTCAACACTAACCCCACTGTTCTGGTAAACTTTGCCTTCATGACATTTCGTACGAAAGGTATACCCATTGATGATATATGCATCGTATTTCACTACGCTAGTGCGTGGTCCATATGATATCCACCTTACAGTTTCTGATACACTTTCTTTGTCGATGTTCAACTCTCTCAACCTGAATTTCATTACAAGTTGGAAGGATTTAGTATGGCATCCTAATTGCATTCCCAAACATACATTCATTCTATGTCTGGCAGTGAAAACTAAACTATGTATATGGCAGTGAAAAAAAAAGTCAATTATAAATAGCATAAGATTAATTACCTCTTTGCGTAACCACTTAGCAAAAGATTTAGTGTGTTCATTCTCCAGAAATGCCATTCGTTTACCCGGGTTTTGTGCTTTCAAAACCTGCTTTGTCGCCTGAAACAATGTGTTTGATTATTATATTTGATAGATCATTTTAAGTAAGGAAATAGACATGTGTTATTAAAACTTACTCGATATACGGTACCATTTCATCTGTATTCTGTATTATATACAAATGTGCTTTCTTAAAGAGTTCCGTAGAAACTTCACTTGATTTGCCAGCCGACAATGGCTTTCCATCCTCATTTTCATCAGTTTCATGTTTATCATGTGGGAGACCAATAGTTTCCATGGATTTATGATATTCGCTAAAAAACTCTATTGTTTCTTCCATAATAGTCTCCTCAGCAATGCATCCTTCTGGTCTATTCCTGTTTCACACATGTCCTTTAATAACCTTCATACATCTTTCGAATGGATACATCCACCGAAAGCATATGGGACCACATAATTTGACCTCCCTAGTAAGGTGCATAGTCAAGTGTATCATAATATCAAAAAAAGATGGAGGAAAGAACTTCTCGAGTAGGAAGAGTGTCACTACCAGTTCTGCTTGCATATTATCTAGTTGTTGCGATATTATTTCTTTGCTACATATCGATTTAAAGAAAAAGCAACTAGTGTGGGTGGGTGCATGATTGAACGTATTGCAACGGGCATAAACTCTTGCATTAACATGTGATAGTCATGCGATTTTAGGCCAATGAGCTTCCTATCCTTTAGGCTGACCAAACTAGAGAAATTTGAACAATAGCCTTGAGGTACCCTGATGTTGTGCAACGTATCACAAAAAATGTCTTTTTCAGCATTACTTAATGTGTAACCTGCTGGAGGTAGTGTTGTACCGTCTTGTTCTTGCCTAGCAAACAACTCTTGTTATACCCCCAACTCAGTTAGATCCAATCGAGCATTCAATCTATCTTTCGTCTTTCCTGGAACATGTAGCAAAGTTCCGACGAGGCTCTCAGCAACATTCTTTTCCACATGCATAAAATCAATACAATGTGGAACATAATTATGCCTCCAATACCTAAGTTTTCGGTACCAAATGTTGAATTTCTTCCAATATACACCGTTTTGTCCATTTACTTGGCTTGAACAACCCTCTTCGTCTGTTGTGTTTCTTTTATGCTTTTTAATCTTCCTACCTCTGCCTCCCGTATGTTCTTGGTTTTCATATGCATTATTGTTTGTTCGTTTTCCTTTTCCCCGCTTATTTTCAATATGTTGTACCTCGTTGTATATTTGTTCCCCGGTCATTGGAGTTGGAGCCGGGAGAAAATCTGGTTGTCCATTAAATGCCTTCCTTTGCCTTCTGAGCGGATGGTCATATGGTAGATATCGTCTGTGTCCAACATAACTTTGCTTGGACGAGGCAAAAAGTCTAACACATTTTGTATCTTTCCTACAAACCACACAACCTTTGAATCCACTGTACGGGCATCCACATAGTGTACCAAGTGCAGGGTAATCATTTATTGTCCATAACACAACGACACATAGCTTAAAGTAATCTTTTGTGGATGCATCATATGTATGAACCCCTTTTTCGAATAAGGTGTGCAGATCATCTACCAACGGTTCTAAAAACACATCGATATCATTTCCCGGGTATCCCGATATCAATACCGAAAGATTGATAAACTTTCTTTTCATATACAACCATGGAGGAAGGTTGTATATGACAGTTAAAACTGGCCATACACTGTGATGCCTATTTCCCGTGTGTACGTCAACCCCATCAGCCAATATTCCCAGCCGTATATTTCTTGGATCTTCAGCAATTTCTGGGAATTTTTCATCTATGGTACGCCATGCCTGTGAATCTGCGGGGTGACGTAACACACCGTCGGTTATCCTCCGTGTCGCGTGTCATCTTAAATCTTCTGAAATTCTTTCTATCTTAAATAGTCGTTGCAGTTTTGGTATAAATGGAAAGTACCACATTACCTTTGCTGGAATGTTTTCGTACACTTTATGTGTCTTCTCATCCACCTTCCATCTTGATGTCCCAAAAGTTTGACACATAGTCAAATCCTTGTCATCTTTCCAGTAAAGAAGGCAGTTGTTGATACATACATGTATCTTTTTGTATCCCGAACCCATCAACTTCACAACTTTTTTGGCTTGATATGTTTTTTCCACCATTTCGTTACCAGCAGGTAGCATCTTTTTTAATAATCCTAGTAATTCAGTAAAGAACTTATCAAAACATCCGTACTTACCCTTTAAGTTGAGTAGTTTAACTATTGCGGACATCTTTGTGAAGTCAGGACATCCTTCGTAAAGAGGCTTCTCTGCATCTAATAATAGTTCTTGAAACTTGACAAGGTCATCCTCTGATTCAAAATTATCTTTTGTAGCGTTAACCATATCTACCGTTGCTAGGCCATCTGTTGGAATATATGAAGCAAAATCCATGTCGTCAACAAATTCTGTTGTAGCGTCAACAGGTTTTGGGGAACTTTTTGATGGCCCATCCTTCTCTCCATGTTTGGTCCACTTTATGTAGGTTAGATCAATCCCATTCCTGAATAAATGCCACTGCACTGCCTCCACTGTTCGGTTTATGTGGTTACAACAGTTTGTACATGGACATGGAATTTTAAGATTAAGTTTATTAACTCGTGGGTCGATGTTCCCCATCTTACGCAAGTTGTCTACTGCATAATTAATAAACGTCTCTACTCCATCAATATAAGATTTGGTGGTCCTTTTAGTTACCATCCAAGTCTTGTCCTTGTTTATAAATGTGGTCCCTGCAGGCAAGTTTAAAAGACAGCCCAAGTTATTGATGAGTATAGAAGACAAAATGAAACTCCAATTGATGAGCATAAAAAATAAAAAGACAGTCCAAGTAAGGAACATATATAAAAGATGGAATGTGGTATTGAATTATGCTAATAATTTAATGAAGTCTAATGAAACAGTTCCTAAAGGGGTGTTTGGGTCAAGGAGGGATAACCAATTAAGAAGCTAAATTCTTGTTCCATGTTCATGTAGTAAAAGCCTTTATAGGGTTACTTATATTGTAAAACCAATTAACTATCTACATTTACCAAGAAAGTGACATAATTTACAAGAGTTTATCATCTCAAAACAAATGTTGAATTACCTAATATGGTTATAACTGTAGGGGTACGTATATATTTTGTTAGAACAATTAATACAAAACAAACATAACAATACTTACCAGTGTTGACGGGTGTGGTGGGTCTATGACAGGAGGAGAGTTGTGGTGGTGACGGGATTTGTGGTGATATGAGAGGTATTCTTGGCTGTGATAGGAGGAGTTTTGAAATTTTGTTGATTAGTTTAGAATGGGATTGATGAAAACTTTGGGGGAATACATTCAAATTTTTACAAAATTTACAAAAAATTTCACGAAAATATTGGAGGGAATGTAGCTTTAGCCACGTTTAACAACTAGTAGCAAAAGTTATAAAAAAGTTTCTTAAAAAAAATAAAAAATAAAAATAAAGTCAGGGGTGAACTAGGGCTCGAACCACTGACCTCAACAACACCTCAAACTTAACAACAAACGACAACACCATCTCTGCCCTTGGGACTTTCTTGTTATACACTTCTTCTTTATTTCTTTTAACCACTTTTTCCTCTTTAGCTTGTTACTACTTATTTAAATAAGCAAGCTTATTACAGCTTATTTAAATAAGTTGTTTTCTCACTTTTATTTTTCCTTCAAACTTCAACACTTTAAGTAGTTATTGCACATTTTTCTTGTGTATTATTCATCAGTTTAATATTTTTAATCATTTTATTACTGAAAATTAGTTTTTAATTATTAAAAAATAAAATAAAAGTCAAAAACATAAAATTATTTTTAGTCATTTAGGACTTAAGAAAAGTTAATTTGCATTTCTAGGCTTTAAATTACAAATTACTATTTCCCGGCCTATTAGGATCCTGTGAGTAGCTAGGACTGTAAACGAACTGAACGTTCATTGAACATTTCATGATTTGTTTGGTAAAAGTTCGTTTATGTTCGTTTATTTATTAACTTAACGAACATGATCAATATTTGACATTCGCTCAGTTAAAACGAACCAGGAATATCTCAGGGAGCGAGCATCTTGACCATGTGGTTGGGTTTTTGATAACATAATATTATACATACATACTATTCATTGAATCATGTTGTAACATGACACCCTAAAACAACTATAACCCAATGCCCATATGATGTCAAATACCCATTAATTAATGTGACCAGTTATAACCTACTACCAATAACCCACCATGTGAATTAGCCATTATCACCAGTCATCCATGGGTTGCATACACTTGGTATGTGTATAGTTATATTGTGAAGGTTATATGAAGTGTGTTAAAGTTATTAAAGGTGGGCACGTTAATTTTGACATTTGAGGAGGCCATAAAATGAGTAAAGTCATATGTACTATGATGAAGACTGTGTCATACTGTCATTAGGATATCTTTAGGTTATATGATACGTTTGCGTCCGTGTGTACACGTTTTCGTCCATGTTTACATGTTATTCCCCATTTATCATAATATAATATTATATATACTATTGATTCAATCATCTCATAACATGTCAACCTTAGCAACTATAGACCAATGCCCATATGATGTCAAATACCTAATACCCATGACCCACCATGTGAATTAGCCATTATCACCTGTCATCCATGGGTTGCATAGACTTGGTAGATGTAAAGTTATAGTGTGAAGGTTATATGAACTATGTTAAAGTTATTAAAGGTGGGCACGTTAATTTTGACAATTGAGAAGGCCATAAAACCAGTAAGTTATTAGTACTACGATGAATACTGTGTGATACTGTCTTTAGGGTCTATTTAGGTTATATGATACCTTGCGTCTGTGTGTACACATTTTTTGTCTGTGTGTACACGTTCTCGCCCGTTTTGTCATGCTTTAGTCCGTTTCTACACGTTTTTTTTCTGTTTCCGTCCTTTTATAGCCGTTTTCATATATTTTAGACGTTTTCCTCCGTTTTCATACGATTTTCTCTATTTTACACACTATCCTACATTTTCTTACGATTCATACATTTTCTTACTTTCTCACACGTTTATTCCCGTTTAGTCCATTTTTTGACGTTAACGTCTGTTTGCATATGTCTTTATTTGGGTGGCGTTAGATAAGTTGGGCACGGTAATTCGGTAACCCGACCCTTGTGCACTTTTTTCGTTTTATTCGTTTCGATACGTTTACATACGTTTTATTACTTTTTGTACGTCTTTGACATTTTTTGTCAGTTTTTATACGTTTTCCCAGCATTTTAGAATCCCGTAAGTAGGGTTGTAACAAAACTGAACGTTTAGTGAACATTTAATAAACCATTTGGTAAAAGCTCGTTATTGTTCGTTTATTTAGTAATTAAGTTAATGTTGGATCGATATACTCTGACCAAACTACTTTGTAGCTTGTAAAGGTTTAATAATATTAAGTAAACTCAACACTATTAATATTGAAACACTGTTTGACCTTGTAAAGTATGCGGAATCTACTAACACAAAGCTTAAGAAGAACTTTTATATTAAACCAAACTTGAACCTGTTTTGTTACACAGATTCACTAACAATCCCTAACTATTATCGACTTTGAACAACTCTAAAAACATATATCGACTAATACCTCTTAAGGCTCTTTATATAGATAACCTTAAGTCGGTTTACATCATCTAACTTGAACGACAAGTAATTATCCCTATCTAATTCTAGAATATTCATATAATGTTACACATGAATCCTTTAACTAATATTGCACTTAAGTCCTTGTATTCTTCGAAGTACTTGAAAAATTGATTGGTGCTAAACCGTCAGATAATTATTGGTCAACCACTTGTGAATGGTCAACTATAATAGTCAAACAGCTTAAACCAATGCTCCGTGGAAGTACAGTGGCTTCTCCGGGTCGTTATGTCCCGACGAGGTGTGGATGGTATAAAAACGGGTTTGTGATCGGGTGAATTTGGACGGGAAAGGGTATATATGGGTTTGAATGATTACACTAAGGGAATACGAAGGAAAACGATTTAAACAAACTATATTAACAATTACGTGAAACCTAGTTAACCTAAAACGTAATCTAAAAACTTAAAATCAGAAATTGCTTATACATAAGCAGAAAGATAAGCCAAACGGCTTAAATAGAAGCTATCACTTTATTTATGTTTTTTGGTTTTTCTTAATTTATAAACTACTTTTAATAACGTAACCTAAATTTAAAAACGTAAAAGTTATGTAAATAAAACACGAGTTAAAATTAAAATAAACGCGAGTGCGCGAAATAAAAAGTGAAATTTATGCTACGTTAACCCTACGGACATGAAAATTATATTTTTACGAACCTAATGATGAAAGAAAATTTTAGAAAAAAGAAAATTATTTTTTTGACTTTTTAATTATTTATTTATTAATTAAAAACTATTTAAACTTAATTAAACTACTTAAACTAAATTAATTATAATAAATACTAAATTAAAAGTTAAAATTATAAAAATTATTTTACAACTACATTAAAGTAATAGAAACTTTATAAAAATATAAAATTTCCTAAATACTACTTAATAAGCTATTTCTATAATTTAATACTAATTATTATTTAATACCTAATTTAACTATTTTAATTATAATAAATATTAAACTAATTTATAAAATTATGAAACTTTTTATATAAATGCTACATACTACCAGAAAGTTAAAAAAAAATATAAAAAGCTGAAAAGAGTTATAAATAAGCAGTTAAGATAAGCTAATAAGCAAAAATAAGCCAAAGAGAATGAATGGTATTTAAGTACTAAATTTTGCATGAAATTACTGAAAAAAGACCCAAGGGCGCATGGTTTCCAGGTACACCACTATCATTCTCAAAGGGGGAGGTCTCAGGTTCGACCCCTGCCTCTCCCTTTTTTGTAATTCATTTTTTTTTCAATTTTTCTTTTTACAAACCTCTAAAATAAGTAAAAATAGGAGACTTTAATAAAGAGGACTTTTTTCAAAATCACAAATAAGCTCAAAATAAGCCCATAAGGCAAACAGAAGGCTTTTTAAAGCCAAAACTTGATTTTAATGCTAGTTAAGCTACAAATAAGCTACAGACTAAAAACTAACTATGAAATAAGCTACAAATAATCTAGACAATCTTAAAGTAAGCCAAAGATAAGATAAAAACACATGTAATATGCTACTAAGTTGAAATAAGCAAATCTAACCAAACTGCAAACCCAAACAGTCCAAATGGCAATTTGCAGCCCTATATGGGCCCCACAAATAAGCTCAATATTCCAAAATAAGCTTTGAACCCAGAAGCTGACCTGGAAGGCTTCATAATAAGCCACAAAGCACAAGCTGGGACCCACAATTAAGCTCAATGAGAACTTATAAAGTTTGGCTTATATAAACTGATGTACCAGTGTATCTAGTGGAAGGAACCAAATGCCAAGGTAAGATTAGCTTATCAAATAAGCTGAAAAGTACCAATTAAGCCTTGAGCCAATGAGGCTGGTAGATTAGCTTTGCAAAGAACCAAATTTTATAAGCTGAGTCTAGGTAATGAGCTTTTTATGAGCTTATGAAAAATGATCACCTACACTGATGAGTCAGTGTAGGGAGTAATTTTGAGCAAACTTAGTGAGCATGATAAGCAGTTATGAAAAGCAAAACATGAAAAATAAGCATACACAGAACATTATGGCCAGAAGGGCTATCCAAAACCACAAAAATTACAAGCAAAAGCTACTTAGTGAAGGTTATGCAAGCTTGTGAAAGTGGCTTGTGAACACAGATCCTGGGAGCAGGGGAGGTCAAAGCTTACACAGACAACTTCAAGACCAAATTTAGCTAAGCAAACAAGTTTCAATCCCAAATTTTCTTCTTGATTCAGGTAAACATGCTACCAGAGAACTCAAATCAACAAGTATTTTCCATTTTCAATCCATATCAAGCACTGTGCAAGAGCTGAAAGTTGTAACCATTTTGACAGTCATGACATTTGACTTTTTATTAATATGAACTTGGTTTGACTAAGATGAGTTTTGATTGATCCTAATTGACTGACTATGAAGTACTAAGGTAAAATAAAGTTAGATTAAGCTATCATAAGCACTTATGTAACAGAATTATCCAACATGCAACTAAAATCCATAACAGTTAATGAGAAATCAATATTAGACTTGCATTTTGACTTTTTTATGCTATGACTACTGATTTTTATTACTTGGACACTCTATCAGTACCTAGTGTGAGTTGTTACCACCAAAAGAAACAAATGAAACATGTCCTAACACAGATGAATCAGTAATTCCAAACACCCCCTTATATTCCAACTGTTTTTGGTTTTCAAGGTTAATGACCATTACAAGCTAGTATTAGGATTTCCATAAGTTAACTAACATCAAAAAAAGTTTTTAACAAGATTTAAGTACAAAACAACAAAGAACAGTAACAATGCAAAATTAAGCTAAAATGGCAATTGAGACTCACATGTGTCCTGAGCTCAAATTCAAGGTACCAAGGACTGAAATCACCTTCCTATGACTCCCCATGGAGATCTAATGTAACACCCCCAAAATACCGCAGCGGAAGACTGTGTCACTGGGGTGCTACTTCATAATACAAAGTACAAGTTATAGAAAACGAACTCTAAATGAGACGTTTTGAAAAGTTACCATTCGATTAATGAATTCTAAGTTACAAACATGAGATTCCAAAGTATGATACATAAATGTATACAAATGTTTTTGAATGGTAAATGATAAAAGCGTAAGTCTTCAGAATATGCAGCTTGACTCTAAGTTCCACGCACTAGCTATCGCCTTACTAACCTGAGATAAACATGCTAAAGTGTCAACACAATGGTTGGTGAGTTCATAGAGTTTGTCTTAAAACAGTTGAAAAAGCCTTAAAGAATGATCACACAGCAAAGGCATCGTGAATCCACTCAGTAACAAGTCCCGCCATAAGAGACTTGTAACCTGTGTGTTCACAACCCACTGCTAACATATAGTATAATAAAGACATGTATAAGTTCATCAAGACAATTAAGCAATTAGTAGTGAGTCTCTACTTCATCTCCGAAGACCTCACTTTTATGATGTATCCAAACATTCGCAAATGTTAGGATGTATCAAAGACAACTGGGAGCCACTTCCCAAAGAAAACTGGGAGCCACTTCCCAAAGACAACTGTTTACTGGGAGCCACTTCCCAAAGATAAAAGACAGTCATGTATGTATGAAATCAAGTATAATGCCATCAAGTATAAGACAATCAAGTATAAAACAATCAAGTATAAATGTTTTGAATATTTGTACAAGTAAGCAAGTAGTTGAGCATGTATCCCCCCCAAGAGTTAAAACAAGTACGAAAAGAGTAGGGGCTATGACTCACTTTAAGCTTATGTAATGAGAATTGAAAGTGGTAGTCGAATCGCGAAAGTCTTTAAGAGCAGCCTATAATAGAACGTTGCGACTTAGGTTTGGAGTAACATCTAAGAATACGACGAATTGCCTATATATGTCTTGCATAATGTTCATGATGTAGTACTTAGTATATAGTGTAAGTCGTTGAATATAAGTGGTCTATGAAACATGTATAGGTTGTAAATCTCTTACTACCGTTCGGGCCAACATAATTCAGAAGTCATGGAGTAAATGTTCGAGGAGCCAGGACACTTTAACTCGTAAATCCACAACTCATCTCGACGGCTTACTCAATGAACTCCTCACATGAGGCTCCCTACTATTGTAGTATTTGATAACATATATATAAGTTTTGATCTTTAAAACTTATATGGTCTTTAGCCGTGGCTTTTCCGTGACTTTGGTCATGTTACCATGGTCTTGAGACTCAACCTTGGCTTTAGCCATGGTTGTGGTCTTGGCTTTAGGTCATTAGACCTCTTGGTCTCATCTAATTATAACAATTATATAGTTACTTTGGTCTAAAAATGGGCTGTTAAGAATTTGAAGAAAATTATCACTCAGAAAGCATTTTCAGGTCTCGAGCTTCTTTGTACCTGAACGAAAACGTCGTTCCGGACAACTTTCGTGTTTTAACTTTTTGATGAATCGGACCAGAAGTGGGACTTTCAAATTCAAAATTTGATCAGAATGCTATTTAGGCAGTTTTGCCGTTTTGGTTTCGCTAACTTCAAATGGTCATAACTTTTGACTCGTGTACTCGTTTTGGGTGATTCAAATTGCTATGTTTTCCTTGTTAAGTCCTCTTTAACAGTAAGTAAGTTTCAAATATCAAAGTTATACTATTGTGGTCATGGTTTTCCATAAAAATCACTAGTTTGCTTGTTTACTTGTCATAAGTTAACATATGTATACCAATACTTGTTTTATCCATTTTTAAACATCATGAACACAATACAAAGACCATATATAGCATGAAAGAAACATAATAAGCATGAAATGATATTGAGCAAGAAAGTGTATAAGGGTTTGCTTACAACTTTTGGTTTTCTAAAGAAAGGAAGTCAAGTATGAAACTAGGACACTAAACCTACGCTTGTAAACCCTTCACCACAACTCTTGTAACCCTTGCTAGCCTTGATCTAACCCTTGTGAAAACCCATTAACTTCAGCCCTAGTAACCTTGTGTAGCTCATAATTCAACCATGGAATCACTAAACAAACTTAAGAACTAGGTAGAGAATACTAAGACATTGAACTTTGTAGTGTAACTTGTATATTGAAGATCAAAGGATCATGGTGCTAGGATTAAAGGGTGTGTCGTTTTGGTTATGAAGAAAGGAAGGAATGAGCTCTCTTTTATACTAAAAATGAGGAGGTTAGGAAGGTAACTAGGAAAGCTACAACACTTGGAGACCAAGTTTAGGATTAGGAAGCTTATAATGGAAGTTTAGACACTTGTAACCATCCTAGAGTTCAATGGTTAAGATTTAACCACGCATGGTGACTCCCCCCCTCCTAAGTCGGTTTTCCAAGGATAAGGGTGACTAGATGAGTAGTCATGGTCTTTGGATGATAATATCCTAAGTATGTAGCTAGTTTCGACTCCGTAAATTGCTAACCGTAAGTTTTTAGGCCACGAAACGTAAAACCGGGTATCCTAAAAATATGAAACTTATAAATATGGTTAAACATGTCAATATACTCCATAATAAAATATAAAATGAGTGGTAGGATCTATCGGGTGCTAAAACCCTGCTAAAAACTGGAAACACGGGTCTAAAACGCGTAATTCGCGTAAAACGCTGAACTGAAAAACGTAAAATTCCGAAACTTTTGGAATTGTCCTAAAATGAGAGAAAATCATATTTCTATTGTTTATAATGTTTTATGGACATATCGGGATGCTAGATTGACGTTTAAACCTAAAAGTAAATCTCGGACACGGCTTTGTGATTTTTGAAGAAATGATCCGACGAGCGTGAAATTCTCGGATTATCATTAAAATAGTTTAACTTACGAGAATATGAAATAAAAATTTCTGATATGAATAGTGAAAAGTGAATAGTAAAAAAATGAATAGTAAAAAGTGAATAGTGAAATTTTCGGGAATAAAAGTTAACCTGAAATTGCGAATTGTTACATCTAAACCACACTTTCCATCCTCCTTTGCTCTGCTTCAATGCAAGTCTCACCCATTTTTTATTTATTTTTGACTTTCTTGTATTTTTAGAGTATAATTGGACTTGTGAATTAAATCAAATTTAAAAGCTATCAAAGCTTATCTAAGCTTATAAGTAACTTAAACCTTGCTTACTAGACAATAAAACACACTCCTACCACTGATTCAGTGAAAAGAAGATTTCACATAAGTTTACAAAATCTAAAATTAACAGAGGAAAGCTTGAATTTTATATTAAATGAAGTTCAAATTACATTAACAAGGGTGATTACAACATTTTTAATCTAAAAAGTACAATTGAAAATTAGGCTGACATTAATTTCGACATTAAAACTATACTATAAACTACTAACTAACTAACTGTCTCACTTCAGCCTTCATTCTTGATTTATAAGGACCAGGGTGGGTCCCACAAGCTTTCCCAATTCAATTTATGGCCGTTGAATGCCTTCACTTGATCAGAGCCCTTCAAATCTTTTTGGCTGGAAAAAGGGTGTAGTAGCAATTGGGTTTGATAACTTGTAGCAGGCTGCAATTTTTGGAATGGAGTGTTTGTTTGGTGTGGCAAGGGGGGTTGAGTGTGTAGGAGGGGGTAGCAGACTAGGGTGATGATGAGGTTGGTTTTGGTTTGTAGCAGAAGTGAGGTGGAAGGAGAAGGGGTGGAGTCAAAGCTTTGACTGAGGAGTGGTATTAAAAGAAAAACAGGGTATTAGGTTTAGTGAGGGCTTATGTTATGGGCTGGGTGAGGATGGTGGACCACAAAAGGGTGGGCTTTGGTTTGTAGTTATAAGTTGGTCCATTTAGTTAGTAGTATTGTAAATCACAAGGACCAATCATGTAACTTTCTGAAAGTTGGGGGGGGGGGGTGGGTAAATCTGCCAAATTTCCAAATTAGTTTCAAAGGATTTATATTGTCAATTATGAATAGTACAGGGGTAATATATGTTAAATTCCATTTTTTAAAATACCCGAGGACTTGTTTTGCCAACTTTGAAACTTAAGGGGTTAAACTTGTACTTTTTCCAAAACTTTCTCCCAGGGACTAAACTTGGCAAATTATGAATTCCCATGACCAATGTTTACTTTTTTCATCCAAAATATTACACCAGGGACTAAGTCTGCCAAAATAGAAATTCAGGGACTGTTTCTGCCAATTTCTAAAGTTGAGGGGCCAAACATGTAATTTTCCCAAACTTTTCACCCAAAGTCTAAATTTGATAATTTTTGACTTTTAAAAACTTTGGGTTGACTTTTCTTTCATTTAAAACCTTCAGGGACTAGTTTTGTCAATTTTTGAAACTTGAGGGACTGAAACTGCCAATTGTGCAAACTTTGTTCGTTTTTCATTTGTTTTTAAACATTTTGCATCTAAAGCATATAAAACACACTTTTGGAATAATTTCTGTATTTTGATGCATTTTTGAGTGTTTTTGTATGTTTTGGCAGTTCAGATACGATAATAATGATGAGTATTTACACACTCATTAATCCCCCACACTAAACTATTGCTAGTCCCTAGCAATCTTTTGAGAAAAACTTGATGGATTTGAAACTCTTTACCAAAAGCCATCACTTCTGGAGTAGCCAGGTGTAAGAACTGTGGTACACCTGATAACCGTGTGATTTTGAGCAAACCACCAGCTGTCAACGGATTTGATTAGTCTTTACCAAGAGCCGTTTGCTCCTGGACTAGCCAGCTCTTGATGGAATAGTCAACATCTTGGTGAGCTGATTACCAATTATGGTTTTTCCACGGCCTTTACCACAAGCCATAATCTTGCGGGCTAGCCAACTCATTTGTTTTTGGGGAGTTGAGGAACCATACAATTTTGGGCAAATTGCAAGTCGTCAAAGGATTTGAGATGTCTTTACCAAGAGCCGTTTGCTCCTGGACTAGCCAATCCCTTTTGTCGCTTAGACAAGGCGGACTGATTACCACAAAAAATTTTGAGCTCCAGTGAAATTTTTTTAAAAATTTTTGAAATTTTGGCCAAAACGGGGGTATTAGATAGTAAAATGTGATAAAATTCGCTAGAATAGCGAATACCCCCCACACTTAGCATGAATATTGTCCTCAATATTCAAAGTCCCGGCTATTATGCCGACTCTTGGAACGTAAAAGGGCAATATTACAAGCTAAACGTGGAAACACAATTTTGTTTTTCACTTTTGTAATCATAGCATGGGGGACTCCCCCACACTTAGGGTGAAAACCCTATAAGCATGCTACTGTTTTTGTTTATCGAGTCGCTAGCTTGACTCGACCCCGAATTTATTAGTCCTTGGGGAAGCATGATGTGGAAGAAACAATCTCAATCGGACTTTCATTCAAGATGTTTGGACAAACATTTGAAGCACGTGAAAGTTCCACACCGATGAGATAAGTAGACCCAGGCTTAAGATAGTATAAACTATAAGCGGTGATGCCGGGGTCAAAAATAAAGTCTTCATTCCCGAAGGAGTGAAGAATAGGAGAAGTCACCCGGTAGGTGAAGAACAGGAAGAAAACCATGATGAAAATCTTTATAAGATTTTCTTCCTCGAGATCAGGCTCCGTAGCCTGAGTTTGGATTTCAAGGGTTAAGCTCGTAAATATCCCGGGAGGGTGGGTGGGAATTTGCAAATTCTCATGATTGAGTGCATCTCCCCCCGGGTCATCATACTCCGGAGGAGTCATGATATGAGTGAGTTCACCGGAGAACTCCTCAAAGGTGAATGAATCATATTCGGGGAGAGAAATTTGAGAATGAGGAGTGGTACTGCCACTAATCTTCTCTCCCATATGATCAAAAGTAAAGACTTCAAACTCCGGAATAGGATCATCGGAGAGAATGTCATTATCCTTAATGGGGATAGGAGATGAAATAGGTTTCTCTTTGAAAGCCTCGATTTTAGAAATGAGGAGATTGACTTTCAATAATGTTGCACGAAGTGCTTCATCCTTGATTTCAGTGTCAGTCTCAACATTCACTTCTTCTAAACTAACTAGCTCAGAAGGTAATCCTTCCACATGACTGATGTCTCCAGAAGATAAAGAATTTTCATCAGCATGTGAAGTACAAAGCTCGATGTTGGGATTAGAGTTTAAAAGATTTTCAGTTTCTCCCATATCGGCTTCAAACTCAAGGAGACCATCATCATTTCCCAAAGGAAGTAGATTGATGTGGGTAAGTTCGTTTGTGAACTCCTCAATAAGAGGGTTAACATCCGAATGAGGCAATGGTGCCTCCTCATACTCAACTTCTCCATAAGATGTGCAATCATCATTAAAATCGGAGAAAGTCTCAAAATGATCTTTTGGATTTTCAGGGTGATAAGGTAAATCGCACACATGATCAAAAGTCCCCTGTGACTCTCCTGGGATTGGGACAAGGTTCTCAACACTAGACTTTATGAATTCGTCCGATTCCTTTGCAGGAACAGTGTCAAGATGCTCATCCCCCATATTTGGAGAGTGAGTGTGAACTTCGGGTGTGATATCAATAGACTGAGGGAGTTTAGGAGTACTAGCATTGATGGAATTCTCAAGTTCCATTTGATCAACGGCTAGTGACTCCGTCACATTATTTTCTCCCTGATTCTCCATGGAAGGAATCACAACAGATGAATCTTTTTGAATAATAACAATGTTATCTTCATCATCATCATCATATAGAGCAGCAAAGCGAAGATTGGCACGTATTTTAGCCGCTCTTTGCTCAGCAAGCAATTCTTCCATGCTCATTTCATTTCTAGCCTCTCGTTCTTCAGCAAGTAATTTTGCCATTGATTTCTCACGAGAATCTTCAAATGATGTAGTGGCAAACTCCTCCTTAAGTTTTTGCAAAATTTCACGAGCCTCTAGTAAAAGGTCTGGCTCAGTATCATGAGGAGTTGCTTGGATCATTTGGTACTGTGGAGGTTGGTCTTGAATTGAATAGTCATAATTGTTACAAGGAAATGGATTCCTTGTTTGACAATCCGAGCTAAAGTGAGAACCTCCACAGTATTCACAACAGTAAAACTGATGTGGCTGTGAGTCGTATGTGCTAGAGTCATAATTGTTATCAGGAAACTGCTCATAGACAAGCGTGTTGCCCGATTGACAATCAGAACTGTAGTGTGGGCCACCACAGTACTCACAACAGTTAAACTGTTGAGTCTGGTTCGGTGAGTTGTATGGATATTGGTCGTAACCAACATTTTGACTATTATAACAATCAAAACCTTGGTGAGGACCTCCACAATACTCACAAGAAATGTTTGGTGTATTTTGATATGAACAATCATTGTGGTTTGGATAATATGATTCTCACTCGTATGAATGTGATGGGTAATTGGAAAAATTTGGGGAGTCGTTGAATGAGTTCTGATCAGGATCATAAGCAAATGAATTCCTTGAACCACAAAACAAACAACTCCCGTCTCGAATATCATTACCACATTGTACACATGTACACCAACGACATGGTAAACCAAAAAGCGGCTCACCACAACCAACACAAGGAATAAAATCCAGAGGTGGGACAAGTGGTGTGCTCTTAGAGCTAGCAATTTCCACCACTTCCGTTATGGTCTCGGGTTTTGGTTCTTGATAATCGTGAAGATTGGGCAAGTTGTTCTTTTCAGTCACTGCCCTAAGCTCTGTACGTTTGCTTGATGACCTTATAACCTTATATCGTGAAAGAGCAGGATTGATTCTTGAAGGTTTAGGAGCATTTGTGAGCTTAGGTTTTTGGATAACCGTAGGTTGGACGTATTTAGCACTTCCTTCGTCAGAGGGAAGTACAGGATCCTTTGTCACCTCGGTTTCTTGATCCATTTCCCTCACCGGAGAGGGAATAGGGATCGATGGTCCATCATAATCAACACGACATCTCGACATTTTTGACAAGGCCATAAGTTTTTCAACTTTGCTTTTAAAGGCCCTTTGTTCAAAGAAATCGTCATCGAGAGATGCCATTAGAATCAATTATGGGACAAGTGGAAGAAGTGAGAATCAAAAGGATAGAGGGTAAAGGGATGAAGAATCAAAAAGGTAGGGGGTAAAGATGGATATTTTTGGTGTTTTTGGAAAACATTTTATCAGAAAGAAAATCTTTTTGTGTTTTTGTGTTCGTTGAAAACTAATTTTACAAAGTTTTCGGGAACAATTTTGTTTTTAAAATAAGAAAATATGAACAAAGGATGGTAAATATACAGTGAGTGTATATCCAGATTCATTAATCTGTAAAACCGTTTAGAATACGCGCACGACCTCCCCGGCAGCGGCGCCAAAATTTTGATTGGTGCTAAACCGTCAGATAATTATTGGTCAACCACTTGTGAATGGTCAACTATAATAGTCAAACAGCTTAAACCAATGCTCCGTGGAAGTACAGTGGCTTCTTCGGGTCGTTATGTCCCGATGAGGTGTGGATGGTATAAAAACGGGTTTGTGATCGGGTGAATTTGGACGGGAAAGGGTATATATGGGTTTGAATGATTACACTAAGGGAATACGAAGAAAACGATTTAAACAAACTATATTAACAATTACGTGAAACCTAGTTAACCTAAAACGTAATCTAAAAACTTAAAATCAGAAATTGCTTATACATAAGCAGAAAGATAAGCCAAACGGCTTAAATAGAAGCTATCACTTTATTTATGTTTTTTGGTTTTTCTTAATTTATAAACTACTTTTAATAACGTAACCTAAATTTAAAAACGTAAAAGTTATTTAAATAAAACACGAGTTAAAATTAAAATAAACGCGAGTGCGCGAAATAAAAAGTGAAATTTATGCTACGTTAACCCTACGGACATGAAAATTATATTTTTACGAACCTAATGATGAAAGAAAATTTTAGAAAAAAGAAAATTATTTTTTTGACTTTTTAATTATTTAATTATTAATTAAAAACTATTTAAACTTAATTAAACTACTTAAACTAAATTAATTATAATAAATACTAAATTAAAAGTTAAAATTATAAAAATTATTTTACAACTACATTAAAGTAATAGAAACTTTATAAAAATATAAAATTTCCTAAATACTAATTAATAAGCTATTCTATAATTTAATACTAATTATTATTTAATACCTAATTTAACTATTTTAATTATAATAAATATTAAACTAATTTATAAAATTATGAAACTTTTTATATAAATGCTACATACTACCAGAAAGTTAAAAAAAATATAAAAAGCTGAAAAGAGTTATAAATAAGCAGTTAAGATAAGCTAATAAGTAAAAATAAGCCAAAGAGAATGAATGGTATTTAAGTACTAAATTTTGCATGATATTACTGAAAAAAGACCCAAGGGCGCATGGTTTCCAGGTACACCACTATCATTCTCAAAGGGGGAGGTCTCAGGTTCGACCCCTGCCTCTCCCTTTTTTGTAATTCATTTTTTTTTTCAATTTTTCTTTTTACAAACCTCTAAAATAAGTAAAAATAGGAGACTTTAATAAAGAGGACTTTTTTCAAAATCACAAATAAGCTCAAAATAAGCCCATAAGGCAAACAGAAGGCTTTTTAAAGCCAAAACTTGATTT
Source organism: Artemisia argyi (assembly GCA_030686995.1). Lineage (NCBI taxonomy): Eukaryota > Viridiplantae > Streptophyta > Magnoliopsida > Asterales > Asteraceae > Artemisia > Artemisia argyi. The sequence goes on along the minus strand of CM060695.1, from coordinate 136,389,439 downwards.
TAATGCTAGTTAAGCTACAAATAAGCTACAGACTAAAAACTAACTATGAAATAAGCTACAAATAATCTAGACAATCTTAAAGTAAGCCAAAGATAAGATAAAAACAAATGTAATAAGCTACTAAGTTGAAATAAGCAAATCTAACCAAACTGCAAACCCAAACAGTCCAAATGGCAATTTGCAGCCCTATGTGGGCCCCACAAATAAGCTCAATATTCCAAAATAAGCTTTGAACCCAGAAGCTGACCTGGAAGGCTTCATAATAAGCCACAAAGCACAAGCTGGGACCCACAATTAAGCTCAATGAGAACTTATAAAGTTTGGCTTATATAAACTGATGTACCAGTGTATCCAGTGGAAGGAACCAAATGCCAAGGTAAGATTAGCTTATCAAATAAGCTGAAAAGTACCAATTAAGCCTTGAGCCAATGAGGCTGGTAGATTAGCTTTGCAAAGAACCAAATTTTATAAGCTGAGTCTAGGTAATGAGCTTTTTATGAGCTTATGAAAAATGCTCACCTACACTGATGAGTCAGTGTAGGGAGTAATTTTGAGCAAACTTAGTGAGCATGATAAGCAGTTATGAAAAGCAAAACATGAAAAATAAGCATACACAGAACATTATGGCCAGAAGGGCTATCCAAAACCACAAAAATTACAAGCAAAAGCTACTTAGTGAAGGTTATGCAAGCTTGTGAAAGTGGCTTGTGAACACAGATCCTGGGAGCAGGGGAGGTCAAAGCTTACACAGACAACTTCAAGACCAAATTTAGCTAAGCAAACAAGTTTCAATCCCTAATTTTCTTCTTGATTCAGGTAAACATGCTACCAGAGAACTCAAATCAACAAGTATTTTCCATTTTCAATCCATATCAAGCACTGTGCAAGAGCTGAAAGTTGTAACCATTTTGACAGTCATGACATTTGACTTTTTATGAATATGAACTTGGTTTGACTAAGATGAGTTTTGATTGATCCTAATTGACTGACCATGAAGTACTAAGGTAAAATAAAGTTAGATTAAGCTATCATAAGCACTTATGTAACTGAATTATCCAACATGCAACTAAAATCCATAACAGTTAATGAGAAATCAATATTAGACTTGCATTTTGACTTTTTTATGCTATGACTACTGATTTTATTACTTGGACACTCTATCAGTACCTAGTGTGAGTTGTTACCACCAAAAGAAACAAATGAAACATGTCCTAACACAGATGAATCAGTAATTCCAAACACCCCCTTATATTCCAACTGTTTTTGGTTTTCAAGGTTAATGACCATTACAAGCTAGTATTAGGATTTCCATAAGTTAACTAACATCAAAAAAAGTTTTTAACAAGATTTAAGTACAAAACAACAAAGAACAGTAATAATGCAAAATTAAGCTAAAATGGCAATTGAGACTCACATGTGTCCTGAGCTCAAATTCAAGGTACCAAGGACTGAAATCACCTTCCTATGACTCCCCATGGAGATCTAAACCACACTTTCCATCCTCCTTTGCTCTGCTTCAATGCAAGTCTCACCCATTTTTTATTTATTTTTGACTTTCTTGTATTTTTAGAGTATAATTGGACTTGTGAATTAAATCAAATTTAAAAGCTATCAAAGCTTATCTAAGCTTATAAGTAACTTAAACCTTGCTTACTAGACAATAAAACACACTCCTACCACTGATTTAGTGAAAAGAAGATTTCACATAAGTTTACAAAATCTAAAATTAACAGAGGAAAGCTTGAATTTTATATTAAATGAAGTTCAAATTACATTAACAAGGGTGATTACAACATTTTTAATCTAAAAAGTACAATTGAAAATTAGGCTGACATTAATTTCGACATTAAAACTATACTATAAACTACTAACTAACTAACTGTCTCACTTCAGCCTTCATTCTTGATTTATAAGGACCAGGGTGGGTCCCACAAGCTTTCCCAATTCCATTTATGGCCGTTGGATGCCTTCACTTGATCTGAGCCCTTCAAATCTTTTTGGCGGGAAAAAGGGTGTAGTAGCAATTGGGTCTGATAACTTGTAGCAGGCTGCAATTTTTGGAATGGAGTGTTTGTTTGGTGTGGCAAGGGGGATTGAGTGTGTAGGAGGGGGTAGCAGACTAGGGTGATGATGAGGTTGGTTTTGGTTTGTAGCAGAAGTGAGGTGGAAGGAGAAGGGGTGGAGTCAAAGCTTTGACCGGGGAGTGGTATTAAAAGAAAAACGGGGTATTAGGTTTAGTGGTGGGCTTATGTTATGGGCTGGGTGAGGATGGTGGACCACAAAAGGGTGGGCTTTGGTTTGTAGTTATAAGTTGGTCCATTTAGTTAGTAGTATTGTAAATCACAAGGACCAATCATGTAACTTTCTGAAAGTTTGGGGGGGGGGGGGTAAATCTGCCAAATTTCCAAATTAGTTTCAAAGGATTTATATTGTCAATTATGAATAGTACAGGGGTAATATATGTTAAATTCCATTTTTTAAAATACCCGAGGACTTGTTTTGCCAACTTTGAAACTTAAGGGGTTAAACCGGAATTTTTCCAAAACTTTCTCCCATGGACTAAATTTGGCAAATTATGAATTCCCATGACCAATGTTTACTGTTTTCATCCAAAATATTACACCAGGGACTAAGTCTGCCAAAATAGAAATTCAGGGACTGTTTCTGCCAATTTCTAAAGTTGAGGGGCCAAACATGTAATTTTCCCAAACTTTTCACCCAAAGTCTAAATTTGATAATTTTTGACTTTTAAAAACTTTGGGTTGACTTTTCTTTCATTTAAAACCTTCAGGGACTAGTTTTGTCAATTTTTGAAACTTGAGGGACTGAAACTGCCTATTGTGCAAACTTTGTTCGTTTTTCATTTGTTTTTAAACATTTTGCATCTAAAGCATATAAAACACACTTTTGGAATAATTTCTGTATTTTGATGCATTTTTTAGTGTTTTTGTATGTTTTAGCAGTTCAGATACGATAAAAATGATGAGTATTTACACACTCATCAACAATCTTCAATAAACAGCAGTACTTTGACTTTATTCTTCATGCAGTAGTACGTTGATATATAGAAGTACCTTGATCTTTTATATCCCAACAATCCTCCCCTAACTTGAACTCCACTTGCTTGATTTCAAGTTTCTTTGTTATCTTTGCCTTTAAAATCTTTAATCATTCAGAAAGATTGTTTCTTTATCTCTTTATCTTTTATCTGTCATGTGTCAAAGTACGTTTTATCAGCATCTTCTCTACAATAAATCTCCTCAGCTACTCAGCAACATTTTGGTACAATAGTCATCAAATCTTATGAAGTTTCATACTATTCTCATCACTTCCAGGTGTGTAAACTCCTGTGAGAGGTGAATCATTGAAAATTAATGGATTTTGATGTCTCTTTACCAAAGCCGTTAACTCTGGAGTAGCCAATGTTTTAGGTTAGAACAACCATGGTACATTAATAACCATATGATTTTTAGCAAATCATCGGCGATCAATGGATTTGAGTAGTCTTTTCCAATATCCGTTTGCTTTTGGACTAGTTAGTTCTTTGATTACAACCATGGTGAACTAATTACCAAAAATGGATTTTTCACAGCCTTTACCACAAGCCATTTTTCCTTGTGGGCTAGCCAACTCTTTACTTTTACAGATATGGTGAGTTGAAACCATACAATTTTTAGTAAATTGTCAACTAAAAATGGATTTGATTATCACATCAGAGCCGTACCCTCATGATGAGTCAAACTTTTTCTTGTCTGTTAAACAAGGTGAGTTGATTACCATTTGTTGTGTAGTATAAATACTAACACCATGTGTTTCTTTTTAAATCCTTTTATTTACTTCACTTTTAAACATCAAAACCTTTATTTTATTTTACAAAGGACTTATACTGGTTTAATGCACCAAGCAGTACTTTGATAAAGTTCTGTTTGTCTTTGCAGTACTTTGAAAAAAATACTTATTATACAAAACAAATCATACCAGTATTTTGCAATATCATTCTTCAGACTTAGTCCATCTGATAAATAGCTTGATCACATCCAAAGCTACCTCAGATTCATCTTCAAGTTTCATTCCATGACCCAGCATTCTTAGCATGATTTCTATAATCAATGGATATCTTCTCTCAGCAAGCATGTGAACCGTGGTATCATCTTCCATCTCAAGTGCATGAACTCCTGATGACTCAAAGAATCTCCATCTTGTGATTTCCCAATTCTCTTGATCATTCCATAGAGGATCAACACTTGTTTTTTCAGTTTCCCAAATGGTAATTAAGTCTCCAAGCAAAATTAATCCCACTCCTGATGCTTCAGTCTCTGCATAGTATGTCTGCACTTGTATGTATAAGTCATATAGATCTTCTCTGGTGATAAAATGCAGAACATCCCATAACATGTTGAATACTGTGAAGCTTCCAACTTCTCTGGTGAACATAAGGTAATTCCCTTATTTTGATTCAACCATAGAGAATGAGATTATCTTGGACTTCTTTCCAGAGTCTTCAGTCTTCTTATTCTCAAAATCTACTACTCTGAAATACTTTCTTAGTTCATCAATTGTATCTTCATGTATCATCTTCAGCCTCTTTGACAATTGATCTTCTTGAACTGCTTTCTTTCTCTTCAATTTTCTTTGCTCAGCCTGTTCTTTTCTAATATCTTCTAACTTCTTCTCTCTATCAACATCCATGGGTACAATATTTTCTACTTCTTTCCTGATAGACTCTTGTACTTGTTCCCATAGAGCTTTCACATCTGGATACCTCATTTTATGCAAATTCTTGTATCCTCTTCTTTTCAAGAAACTTATCATCCAGTTTCTTTCCTGAGCAATTGTCATAGGCTTCTTTGTAATTGGCTTGTTTAACTCTGCCAAATACTCTGCATCAAATTCTGCTTGTTGCTTTCTAGCAAGCTCTGCATCCTCTGCAATCTTTATTGCTCTAATCTGTACAAGAATGAATTTCTTCTTTTTCTTAATATCTTTCTGCTTCATGATCCCTTTCCCTTTGTCTTTGGGATCTAACTCTTCAGATTCAGAAGTACTTTCAGAAACTTGTTGTGCAGACTCAGAAATATGTATACCTCCAGCAGATCTATTCAAATTCATCATAATCTGAGCAATTGTTTCATCATCACTTGCAGTATGCACCTTAGCTTCTTCTTGCTGTATAAAAGTAGAAGGACCAGCTTCATCTTCAAAATTTATTGTAGAAGGTCCAGCTGCAGTAGTTCCACTTTCATCAATATTTATACCAGCAGTACCTTGCTCAGTAGTACCTTGCAGACCTGTATCTTCAGCAACAGTACTTTGAACACTAGTAATTTGAGTTTGAGTACTTTGAATATTCTGTGCATCAGCATCTTGCTCAACATCTTCCTCTAGTGTAATATTCACATCCTCTTCCCTGTATTTCTCTGGTACAAAAGTCTTTGGCTCTTCTGGATATTGCCAAAGGTGAGCATCTTCTGAAAATTGAATCTCATCATCATCTCTATCCAAATTATCATCTTGAGTCCTCCCCAATTTGATAGATGATGACTTTCTATGCCTCCTTTTGGATTTAGAAGTCTTCTTGGAAGATTTAGAAGTAAGGATGCAAATTTATAGGTTGCCAATTATGTGCCCTGTTTTACCTTAACATGTGCCCTGTTTTTCATTTATGATACATAAAGATTTTATGTGTGTTTGAATTTTATAGTCTAAACAATGTATTACCTTAACATGTGCCCTGTTTTTGTGTAGAAATATGGCCGTTGAATTTGTGATAAGTTTAAACCAAAACACGTTTCTGGAGTCTTAGGTAATCTCACACATACGCCTTAATTACATTTTATACCATAAATGTTTGTATAATGAATGTCAAATAAATTATTGAAATGCTTTCAGGAACTTCCACATGTCTACGCCGAATCATGTTACCATCGAAGGCGGGAGATTTACATCACAAGCGCTCAGCGGGTTCGTTTCAGAGTACAAATAGAGACTGAAACTAACCGCCCCATTGTGCTGACATGAGAGAGATGGAGAACGTTTGCTTTGGAAAACCTGAGTCGGGCTGTTAGGATGTTGCATTTCATTGAGGAAGGTGATGACTGCTTCTTTGTTACCGGATACACTCAAGAAGGAGCTGAATTTGGTGGCTACCACATGAATGCCGGTCGGGTTTCAAGGTTCCAGTCTCATGTTTTCTCCTTCTATGATCAGATCCAGGTATTATAGGTTCATAAGTTACTAATCTTATGTCAAACATGTGATTTCATAAGTCAATGAATATTAAATTTTAATGTACTTATAAGGTTACTCTTAAAATTTATTTGCAGACACTGCCAACTGCATTCCTTGGTAGCTTAGGTAATGAACATCATATTAGAATCAAAGTAAACGGGGAAAACTTTGATGTTGGTTTGATTGTTGTTGAAGCGGGAGGAGCCAACAGGCAGCTGCTGTATGAGTTGGACCCCGATGATTGGAACAAGCTTGAAGAATCTGTTGGTTTAAAAGCTGGAATGATTCTCATCTTAACAAGGAAGCGCGCAACAAAGTTTTTGCTTACCGGCTTTAGTCGTGAAGGTAGTCTAACTACCGACGCGCATTTCTTTGTTACCACCAGCTTGCTACCTGATCAGCCCGCTTTGTTATTGACCGAAAGAGGTAAAAATTTACGAAATACTTTCATACAACATGTTATATCTGTCAGTGATTTATTTAGTGATTATAATTAAAATTCTTTATAGATGACAATCGCTTGAAGCATATTTGCCAATGGCCTTCACATCAAGACCACTTTGGTGAAGGTCATGCATTCTATAAGATACTGTCAACAATTCGAGTGAATCAAGAACTTATACGTATCTCAACATTCATAGATATTCTTTACTTTTGTTTAATTAGTTGGAACAAACTATATACTTACTAGTAATTTGAACTGTAGGATATACCGGCAGATTTCCTATTGCAGCATTGATTGGCTCAGAACAGTCAACCTAAATTAACCAAGTATATGGTCAACTAGGTCAAACAGCCTAGAATCAATCTCCGCGGAATATAGTGTTTCCCCGGGTCGTTATGTCCCGACAAGGTGTGGATTGTATTCAAACGGGTTTGTGATCGGGTGAATTTGGACAGAAAGGGGTTTGAGATTGATTAAACTAAGGAATCTACAAGGAAATAGTTTAAATAATCTATATGAACAAGACCGGAAAGTCTGAAATACCAGAAACGTGTAAAACCTAAAAACGCGTACGTTCAATTTAAATTTACGCGAACGCACGAAATAAAAAGTGAAAACTGAAATCTGAAAACCCCCAGGGGGTGAAAATGACTTTTTTACAAACTAAAAGATAAAAGACAATTTTTAGAAAAAGAAAATAAATTTTTACACTATTTAATTATTTATTATTAATTAAATACTATTTAGAACTAATTCTTAATATTTAAAACACTTAAATACAATATAATATTAATTAAATACTAGAAAAATGAAAATTAAATTTCCAAAATTATGAAATAACTAAAAGTAAGTTTTAAAATTAAAAATATGTATTTTTTTCTTTTTGTGATTTTTATATTAATTAATTACGAATTAAATATTAATTAACTAATTAAACTATTTTAAATTATAAAAAATAGTAAATGAATAGTAAAAATTCTAGAAAATTTTCTAAAAATGTTTTATAACATATAAAAGCTAGAAAAATATAAAAACTAGGTCTTACTTAATAAAAACTAATTATGCTATTTAAAACTTAATTATTAATAAAACTAATATTAAATATAATAAATTCTAAATGACAAAATAAAAATTTGAGAAAATTACTAAAATTACTTTAATATAAAATGAATTTAAGAAAAATATAAAAAAGCTAAGTGCTTAACAAAAATTTAAAAATGAAAATTAAAATTTAAATTACATTAAATAGAAACTATCACTTAAAATTAATTTGGATTTTCTGGATTTTTCTTTTGGAATTCTATTTTATACCTAAAAACAACTAACTTTTGTGAAAACAATTTTTGTGGAACTTAAAATTAAGCAATGTACAAGCTTATTGGTGTGACAGTTGACTATTATTGACCAAGCAATGAGCTTAAGTGGGACCCACTATGGGTGATTCAGGTCTAAATAAGTTATTTGAGCTTGAATAAGCTAGAAAAATCACATGGGGTCTACAGAATAAGCTATAAGATCAAAATAAGCACTTGGCCAAACCAAATTTAACTCAGAAAAGGGACAAACTAAAGGGGCTGATTCAGGTAGGGTCCACAAGGGTTGAGGTCAAAACTTTGGTCAAACCATGAAGCCTACTAGGGGAGGTTGAATGAACCAAGATTGGACAAGTGGGACCCACAAGGGAGGCCAGAAACCACCACCATCTTTGGTGGTGTGGGAGTGATGCTGCTGATGCAGGGGACTGGAATGCCCTGCCGGTGTCTTTGAAGCTCAATGGGGCCCACAATAAAAATCCTAAAATTATAACAAATGTGAGAACTTGAAGACTAGCTGGGGGTTACAATCCCTGAAAATTTCAATTCCTAGTTCCCAATAGAAAATTCACTAAAAATCTTACAATATTTGGAAAATTTGAGAAAGTGAAATTTTGACTTTTTAAACTTTGCACCTACTTTGACCAAAATGAAATTCTAACTAACCTAGATGATTAATTATGCTGTATTATGCCTAAATGGAGTGAATTATAGAAAACCTAACCATTTATGAATCAGTTTCAAAGATTTGACACCACAAATCATAACAGCTTAGCTGTTGTGATCATAAAAGTGCAAGGTTGACTTTTTCTATGTTGAGATGCAAGTTTTGTGGTTTACTTAGTCCTAATACCACCTAGGGAGGCTGAGGGTGCAAAGAAACAAGTAAGAAAACAACTGCCACATATGAAACTAGGCAGAACCAAACACCCCTTAAACCTACTGATATGAAAGAAAATGGATGATACAGGAATTGAGGTCTAATCTATCAATCCTAACCTATCTAGTAAGCCACAATGAAGTGAAAATAGACAACAAAAGTAACTAAAAATCAATAATAACCACAATCACAGATTATGCAATAATATATGAAAAAGTCTTACAAATTTCTCCAAGTTAGGAAACTAAGGTACACAAGAACCAAGAAGTATCCCAGCACCTCTCCTGAGGTCACTAAATCAAGAATAACCAAAATTCCACCCTTTTTTTCTTGCTTCTCTCTTCTTCCATTGATTTTTGAATTTCACTCTATTTTCCTTGGATTTTTTTAGTATTTTTTATTTTAAAGAGTAACACTGATTTTAGTTTTCAGGAAGCTTATAAAAGCTTAGTAATGACTTAAATAAGCTTGAACAACCAACAAACAACAACATTTAATAACATTAAAGACAATATGAGATTTCAAGTAAAATTGTAAATTCTGATTTGTAACTAAATAAACTGAGTCTTATATTAGAAAACACTAAAAATATACTGAGAATACTGAGTACAAATCTTTTAAACTGAAAATTACAACTGAGCTATTGAATCACTCTAAATCGATATAATTAAATTAAACTACAACTACCATTTTCTAACTAACTGCTCCATCATCTCTTTTCTTGATATATAGGGACCAGTGTGGGTCCCACACCTTTTCCCACTTCTCAAAAGAACCTTTGGGTGAGTCAATTTAATCCCTGCCGTTCAAATGATTTTTGGCGCGAAAATGGGATTAGTCAATTGGAGTGGAGTGTAGATATATTTGAGCATTTAATGGTTTTTGGACCTTGTGGTAGGCAGTGGGGAACAAGGAATGGGGTGTGTTGCAGAGTTGGTGAAGGTGGGGGGAGGACACAGTGTTATCAGGCTGCAAGTTGGTTAAGAGGTGGGAGGAGGACGGTCAAACAGGGTTTGACCTGTTTTTATTATTAAATGGAGTTGGGTGGGCTTAGGTTTGGGCTGGATCAGGTTTAGGGTAGTTTTGGATTAGATTTTTAGTTTTTATTTTGGGCTTTGTAATAACTTGGATCCGTTTGGTTTATGAAATAATTACAAGGACCAATTTGAAATTTTTGAAAATCCAAGGGCTGAATTTGCCATTCTTCCAAAGTGTTCCAAATGACCAATGTTGCCCAACTCCAGTAGTACAAGGACCATAATTAAAATTTTCCATTATAATCACCCGGGGACCAAAACTGCCAAATTGTCAAACTTGAGGGACCAAAATTGACATTTCTCCAAACTTTACACCAAGGACTAAAAATGACTTTTGTGACTTCCCATTGACCCAAAATGGTTTTTCTTTCAAAAATATTTCACCAGGGACCAATCCTGCCAAAGTTTGAAACTTCAGGGACTAAACTTGTAAATTTCCAAAACTTTTGAGATTTTTCACCAAAGGACTAAATATGACAATTTATTATTTCAAAAGGACCTTTGGTGACTTTTCTTTCCAAATAAGTGCTCAGGGACTATTTTTTGCCAATTTTTGAAAGTTGAGGGACTGAAACTGCCAACTTTGCAAACTTTGTACGTTTTTCATCTGTTTTTACTCATTTTGCATCTAAAACATATAAAACACAATTTTGAAATATATTTAGTATTTTGATGCATTACTGAGTATTTTTGTATGTTTTGCAGTTCAGATTTGACCAAAAATGATGAGTGTTTGAGCACTAATCAATCCCCCACACTAAACTATTGCTAGTCCCTAGCAATAAAATGTTTTGAAAACTCAATGGATTTTAAACTCTTTACCAAAAGCCATCACTTCTGGAGTAGCCAGATGTATCGATTCAAGTAAGAACTATGGTCCACCTTATAACCATGTGATTTTGAGCAAACCACCAGCTGTCAACGGATTTGATTAGTCTTTACCAAAAGCCGTTTGATTCTGGACTAGCCAACTCTTGATGGACCTAGTCAACTCTTGATGGACCTAGTCAACCTGAGATGCCCGGTGGTGTGACTGTCTATGGGATTTGGAGGAAGTTTGCCGCTGATTGCTCTTTCGCAACAAACAAGCTCATCAGGTTCATGTTCATGTATTTGAATGTTGATGTCAGTGGTGGTGATCATTTGCAAGACTCTGTGTATCCCGTGTTTCATCTGTGCTAACTTCATTGGATGTGTCCAGCTTCGAACAATTTCTGCTTCATTTGAACTCAAACAATATTTATTATAGTTTTTGTAAGTAAATACCCCCTTAAGTATATAATTTTTTGGCAGTTATGTGTGTTGTCAACATGCATTCATTGGGGGTATTTTACTTATGATATATTACTAAATTTGAACAATATTAGTATTGTTCTACGTTAGTTAAGTTGAACAATTAGTGTTAATTAGTTACTTTCAGCAATTATGGAATCTAATATAACTCTACTTTTATGAATATGCATGTAATGTAATTTAGTATGTCTTATGCAATCTTGTTAAACTGACATAATTGACATGTTATCTGAAAACAAAATGCTCAATCTTAAACTAATTAACTATCCATAATTTTTTTGATTAGTATTGTGATGGGGTTAATGACATTTTTTGGATGAATAAAATTAAATTAGGCACATTACCAAACTGCTTCTTAAGTCATATTGGAGTGAATTGACAAATATATCTGAAGAACATATTGGAGGGAAAGTTTAAAAATATCTTATCAAAAAGTTTTTCTTAAAAAACATAAAAAGGGAACCAAGGGGAACCATAGGCTCGAACCCGAGACCTCACCAACCTCAACCTTTTGAACGCCTCAACAAACCACACCCTTACCACTTGCCCTTGGGATTTCTTCATTTAATATCTGACATTGTTTTGTATATAAATAAACTTTTTAGGCTGTTAGCTTGTTTCTCCTTTTAAGCTTATTACAACTTATTTAAATAAGTTGGTTTGTCACTTTTATTTTTGCTTCAACCTTAAATACTTTAAATAGTTATTGCACATTTTTCTTGTGTATTCTTAATCAGTTTACTATTTTTTATCATTTAATTACTTAAAATTAGTTTTTAATTATTCAAAAATTAAATAAAATTCAAAAAAATAAAATTATTTCTCCTAAAATAATTTTTAGTCATTTAGGACTTAAGAAAGTTAATTTTCATTTTTAGGCATTAAATTACAAATTACTATTTCCCGGCTTATTAGAATCCTGTGAGTGGCTAGGACTGTAAACTAACTGAACGTTCATTGAACATTTGATGATTTGTTCGGTAAAAGTTCATTTATGTTCGTTTATTTATTAACTTAACGAACATGATCAATATTTGACATTAGCTCAGTTAAAACGACCCGGGAATATGTCAGGGAGCGAGCATCTTGACCATTTGGTCGGGTTTTTGATAACATAATATTATACATACGTACTATTCATTGAATCATGTTGTAACATGACACCCTAAAACAACTATAACCCAATGCCCATATGATGTCAAATACCCATTAATGAATGTGACCAGTCGTTATAACCTACTACCAATGACCCACCATGTGAATTAGCCATTATCACCGGTCATCCATGGATTGCATAGACTTGGTATGTGTATAGTTATATTGTGAAGGTTATATGAAGTGTGTTAAAGTTATTAAAGGTGGGCATGTTAATTTTGACATTTGAGGAGGCCATAAAATCAGTAAAGTCATATGTACTATGATGAAGACTGTGTCATACTGTCGTTAGGGTATCTTTAGGTTATACGATATGTTTGCTTCCGTGTGTACACGTTTTCGTCCATGTTTACACGTTATCCCCCGTTTTGTCATGGATTACTCCGTCTCTACACGTTTTTATCCGTTTTCGTAGGTTTTTGTCATTTTCATGTTTTTTCATACTTTTTCCTCAGTTTTCCTACGTCTTATAATTCTTAGTCGGTTTTTATACGTTTTAGTCCGTGTTTACACGTTCTCGCCCGTTTAATCATGTTTTAGACCGTTTCTACATGTTTTATACGTTTTCCTCATTTTTCATATCGTGTTTGTTCATTTGTATGCGCCATGCGGTGATTTTTGTGTTTATGCAGTTATATGTGTGTTTGGGACAACGGGTTTGAAGTTATATGGGTGTTTGGGACTGTGTGTAAGCACAATTTCTGTCATGAAAAGTTATATGGGTGTTTTGGAGCCAAAATTTTAATGAAATATTTAAATTTTTAATTAAAAATTTTGGAGCCAAATTTTTTTGTGAAATGTTTAAATTCTCAAACAAAAATTTTAAAATTAACTCTGGAAATTATGATTTCCTTAAACGAAAAACTGCCCCATCATATGCCCTATTTTTTCTCAAAAAAATCAGCCTTCATTCAAAACACTAACTCAATTAGTTTTTAAACCATTATTCACCAATTTAGTTTACTATTTTTCTTTTACACATTGCTTCAGACGAATCATGGAAACCCAAGAGAATGATCATGATAATATTGATTTTTCTGATAATGAAAATCCTGACCACACTTTGGGATATGAATCGGAGCAGTTTTCTGATGATGGTGAACGTGATAACAACCAATCAAATGGTTATGTCAAAAAGAGGGGCATAACCAGGTTAGCAAAGTTTTGAAGGGAATATGGAAAAGCAGATGGAGAGAAGGTCAATGTAACCTTCGATGCTATGAATAGGATATCAGGAAAACACCGAGCATTGTTTTCTAGTTTTTTGGGAGACTTGGTTCGTGAGCATGTAGGTGTCAGGATTCTATCCTGGAAGAAGGTTGATTCAGAAGCAAGAGACAAAATGTGGGACCAAATCACGGTAAACCTATACTATTTTTTAACCCAGTAATATAGCATGAAATATATACGTAGCATTTACATTATGTGCAACTAATTAGGAACATTGTGTTAATCTTTGCAGCAATTTTTTGATGTTGACTTGACAACTAGAAGGATGTTAATGAATCGTCTTGGTCTACTTCTACGCAATTTCAGAAGTAAATTGACACAAAACTACATATTGCCCAACCTAGAAACACCTTCTAAGCTAAATGAAGTCCCGACTAACTATGATGCAATTATATCAGCCGATGATTGGGTCAATTTTGTAAATTATACAAAAGCGATGAATACAAGGTGTTAATTAATAATTTTTTATTCAAGTTCAAGCATTTTATGTTTCCATATATATTAGTTCTATAGTATATAATCATTACTACATCTAAACGCCTTATGATTTTGTGTTGCAAGGTGAAATCAGCTGGAACAAAAGTGGCGCGTTCCAAGTCTCTTTATCAGCATAGAATGGGACGAGGTGGATACGCCCTTGTTATAGATCAAATGGTAACTTGAAACATTTTCACTTAATAGCATCATACTTGCGTTTATATTGGTTTATCTTACGTGTGTATGCATTTGATGTTTATAAGATTGATCATAAAGAAATTGAACCAGATGAAGAACCACCGCGTACCACGCTGTGGTTGTCAGGAAAGAAGAACAAAGACGGAGATTTTTACGATGATGATACTAGAGCCGTTGGAGAAAAAATTGTAAGTTTTACTGCATATTTTATTATAATGTGCATAGTGGGGCTAAAAACTCTTCTTGCTTATATTAAAGTGGGATCAACATATAATAACCTATTTCCCATATTGTGTCTGCAGAAAGAAACGGAAGACAAGATCAAACAAGGAACCTTGAAGATTGATCATGGCAGTGATGCCGTGACAGTTGTATTAGGTAAGGAAAATGGAGGATATGCGAGAGGAGTGGGAGGTGGAGTAACCTACATGAGGTATTTTGATCTGCCTCGAAACAAACAACCATCTGATGAAAGAGTGGTGTTACTTCAAAGTGAGCTTGAGAATGAGAGACGCCAACGTCAAGAAAAAGATGCGGTAATCCAGGATTTGATGAAGCAATTGGCTGCACAAAAGGGGTAGTCGAACTCAACGTCAACTCTATTGGCATCAACTCCATCGACATCAACTCCATTGGCAAAAACTCCATTGACGTCAACTCCATTGACGCCAAGTCCATTGACACCACCAGAAGTAACATTCCATCTTTTATTGACCCTTTTAAAAACTGCTGCAGTCTTCTTAAACACTTTATATTGCAGGTGTCTCCGGTGAACATTAATCATATAAACAGCAGTGCTGATGCGGATGCCGGAACACGTGTTTCTGGATGTGAGAAAGTTGCGAGCATTCAGAAGTCTAACGGACTACCGACTTTGGAAAAGGAAAAGGAAGCAAGTGTAAGTAATAAAACTTCCACATGTGATTTTTTAAATCTACATGCATGTCTTATTTACTGTGTTTCATATGTATAGGTAACTGTTAAATCTATCCCATCTAAGAAAACGACTAGAGCAAAACGAAAGGATGCACGTCAAGCTTCCCAATCACAAGAAGATGAGTCTTCATTACTAGTACTACCACAAGTATGTATTTAAACATGTTCATATATTATTTTGTTTAACTGATTTCTAATACATACATGCAACAAATCATTTTTTAGGTAATTAAGTGCAATATGTGGCACTCAAAGAGAACAACTATTATTGCTTTGGGCAGAGTATACATGAGTGATGGAAAACAAATGCTTCATAACAAACCACTCCCCAAGGATTTCTACAAAGTGTCTATTGATAAATCCTTACAGGATGCAGCTTGCATACCGGGTGTAGGAGGTAATGGTTTCAAAACAGTTATGAAGGCAGTAGGTGGTTTTTATGCATGGCCAAAGGAGCAAGTGATTTTGGAAGATCATGTACATTGTACATACATGCATGTGTTTTATCAACCTATATATATATATATATATATATATATATATATATATATATATGTATATATATATGTATGTATATATATATATGTATATGTATATATATATATATATATATATATATATATATATATATATATATATATATATATATATATATATATATATATATATATATATATATATATATGTATATATATATATATGTATATGTATATATATATGTGTGTGTGTGTGTATGTGTCTATATATATATATATAATTTCTCATATTTAATGCAGTATTTGATACACTCGGCTTTTTGTTTCCTACAGGCAACACCACCAAGTACCATACATATGATTAGTGAGCATAAGAAAGTTCCACCTAAATTAACAGGGAAGCGCAACTACGTCTCTATTGAAGCCATGAAAAGTGAAGCTGCTCAGAAGATCAAGACTAAGAAGTTAAATTTATGAGAATTTTATTATTTAAGGCGTTACAATTATATATACATTCCAATTTTATTGTTTTTGAATTTGTTTAATTTGATATATTTGAATTTTATTATTTACGGCTTTTTGTTGGTGACTGTTTAATTAATTCGTTGTGTGACTAAATGTAACAAAAGGCCACACACGCATACAATTCATGTGGCCATTTGATGATTAATAGTCACACAAAATATAAATTTCTTCAATTTAAACGGCATATGGTCACACTTATTAACACTTTTGGCCACTTTATGATTAATTGTATGTGACTAAATACCCAAAAGAAACATGATTTGTGTGACTAAATGGTACAAAAGGCCACACAAACATACAATTCATGTGGCCATTGGATGATCAATAGTCACACAAACCACAAATTTCTTCACTTTAAACACCATATGGTCACACTTATTCACACTTTTGGCCACTTTATGCTTAATTGTATGTGACTAAATACCCAAAAGAAACATGATATGTGTGACTAAATGGTACAAAAGGCCACACAAACATACAATTCATGTGGCCATTGGATGATCAATAGTCACACAAAATACACATTTCTTCACTTTAAACACCATATGCTCACACTTATTCACGAGTTTGGTTACTTTATAATTTATTGTATGTGACTAAATACCCAAAAGAAAAATGCTTTGTGTGACTAAATGTAACAAAAGGCCATACAAAAATAAAATTCATGTGGCCATTGGATGATCAATAGTTACACAAAACACACATTTCTTCACTTTAAACACCATATGGTCACACTTATTCACATTTTTGGCCACTTTATGATTTATTGTATGTGACTAAATACGCAAAGGAAAAATGCTTTGTGTGACTAAATGTAACAGAAGGCCACACAAAAATAAAATTCATGTGGCAATTGGATGATCAATAGTCACACAAAACACACATTTCTTCACATTAAACATCATATGGTCACACTTATTCACACTTTTGGCCACTTTATGATTTATTGTATGTGGCTAAATACCCAAAAGAAAAATGCTTTGTGTGACTAAGTGTAACAAAAGGCCACACAAAAATAAAATTCATGTGGCCATTGGATGATCAATAGTCACACAAAACACTCATTTCTTCACTTTAAACACCATATGGTCACACTTATTCACACTTTTGGCCACTTTATGATTTATTGTACGTGACTAAATACCCAAAATAAAAATGCTTTGTGTGACTAATGTAACAAAAGGCCACACAAAAATAAAATTCATGTGGCCATTGGATGATTAATAGTCACACAAAACACACATTTCTTCACTTTAAACACCATATGGTCACACTTATTCACACTTTTGGCCACTTTATGATTTATTGTATGTGACTAAATACCCAAAAGAAAAATGCTTTGTGTGACTAAATGTAACAAAAGGCCACACAAAAATAAAGTTCAAGTGGCCATTGGATGATCAATAGTCACACAAAACACACATTTCTTAACTTTAAACACCATATGGTCACACTTATTCACATTTTTGGCCACTTTATGATTTATTGTATGTGACTAAATACTCAAAAGAAAAATATTTTGTGTGACTAAATGTAACAAAAGGCCACACAAACATACAATTCATGTGGCCATTGGGTGATCAATAGTCACACAAACCATACATTTCTTTACTATAAAGAACATATGGTCACACTTATTCACATTTTTTGCCACTTTATGTTTAATTGTATGTGACTAAATACCCAAAAGAAACATTATTTGTGTGACTAAATGGTACAAAAGGCCACACAAAAACCAAATTTATGTGGCAATTGGATGATCTATAGTCACACAAACCATACATTTCTTCACTTTCAACACCATATGGTCACACTTATTAATACTTTTGGCCATTTTATGGTTAATTTTATGTGACTAAATATACAAAAAGAAAATGCTTCGTGTGACTATAAGAGTTTTTGGTCACACAAAGCTGATTAATCCAACTAAAATTGTACCTATTTAGTCACACATTTTAACGTTTTGGTTACTCTTTTGTAAGTGAGACTAAAAGAACCAAAACATGTGACCGTAGGTACCCTATGGTCACACCACCTTTAGTCACACACACGAAAAAAAACCATGTGTGACTATATGTATATCGTCACACATATTTGGTGTAACCAATTCCTGTTTTTGTTCTAGTGAAGGACCAAGTCGCATGCTAAAACTTACTAACTACCCAACTCTTACTATAAAACCCGCATTTAATGCACAATCTTCACACACTTTCAAGTTTCACCAAGATCTCATATCGCAAACACTCCTTTCTTCTTTCTTACTTGTTGTCGAGACCAAGGAAGGCACACACAAAGGCACACACGAAGTTTTTGTGTTAAGAACTACTTGGGTAATACGTATTTTTGAACGAGGGTCACTACGAAGAGGGTATAACATTTGATTGGTTCTTGTTGTCGCGTATCACTTGGACTCTCCACCATCTTTGGTGTTGTAAGTCATCATTTCCGATTTCATTTCCTACTCCACTACATTATTATCTAAGTATATACACTTGTTACACTTATAACCATATATGTACATGCCTCGACACCCCTTAGGAAAGGGCTCACCATTTCATTTTTACACGTACTACTTACATATATTTTTCGACACTCTAAATCTTCGACTCACACTTAACCAAACCAACGTCACATGCAAGCCATACTCGATCTTATGCTAAGTGAACTAGACCAAAACCAAATCCTAGTCGAGCACTCTTTTTAAACAAATAAGATGCCACTTGGGCCTAGCATGGGCTAACGAGCCCATTTGATTTTCAAAAGGATTTTAGGTTGGAAATTTAGAAAATAGCGAGATGTATAAAACTGATTTTTAAGGATTTTTATAAGTTGTAATTACTACTTTAATTGTACCAAAAAGTTTGTTTTTTCAAAAACTTAACAAAGGACTATTTTTGCAAAGTCTCGCGTTAAGGGACTAAAAGTGTCAAACTGCCAAACTATCGGACTAAATATAAGACAATAGATTTCTAATAGAAGTTGAGGGTACAAACTGTAATTTTTCCAAAGCTCGAGTTGTAAAGTGTAAAAAGAACTAAAAAGGACTAAAATGTAATTATTTTTGACCAAGGGGTAAAAAGTGTAACTTTATTAAAGTTAAGGGTCAATTTTGACAAAAGATACTTTCTTAATTATTTTACATAATTAAATTTTGTACATAAGTATATATATACTCTGTAGTTTTAAAATAAATATTTATATCTACTAAAGATATTTAATTATAAATATTTTTATTAATGTTATTATTTTCACAAATAAATTAACATTTATTGAACACCGGTTCGTATCAACGTTATAAATAACTACGTAAGGTTATTTTGGAATATATTAAGACACCCGAATGGATATCACCGTACTCAAGACATATCGCATGTCATTTACGAATCGAATCTAAGACACCAATGACAATATATATATATATATATATATATATATATATATATATATATATATATATATATATATATATATAGGTCACAAGTCGGAGGAATTTCATTGCTAGTCGTAGCAGTACACCGTCACTTATATATATATATATATATATATATATATATATATATATATATATATAGGTCGCAAGTCGGAGGAATTTCATTACTAGTCGTAGCAGTACACCGTCACTTTGAGCACCGTTGTGATTTACACACCTTTCAGGTGAGTTCATGGTCTCACATTTTCAATTATTTCTAAACCCCGTGGGGGGAAACATGCTATAAACCGAACACAAGTATTTTTCTGTATGTTGTCACTATCTGATATTGCCTAAGTTGACACCCGTGCTACAAGTCCCTCATATCACGAACCTTAATCACTTGCAAGTGAGCACGAATATAGTTGATAGATCTATTATGTCAAAGTGATTATTTGGCAGGAGGTGTGCTATATTCGAGGTACCATGGAAATTTGGCACATTTCTAGTCACCGAGGGCCCCTTTGTTATCTACACCCCTCGTGGTGTAGGTGATTATTGTCTTTATGATATGTCGATACGATGTTAAGGCTTGCGTTTCGTGAGGCTTAGGAGCAATATTTCACCAGTTTAGTTAAGACCTGTCTATCTTGGCTTGTTTATTTCAAATGCTTGACTTGTGTTCACACTATTACTATTTAAACTACTATGGATTCACTCAACCGTTGTTTTGACTTTTTAAGCATGTTTATCTCAGGAAACTAGCAGGCATGGTGGCACGGAGTTGGCAAAAGGGCACACAGGACCTCCCTTTTTAATTTGAATAATAATATCATTCTTTTCAAACACATCACTTCTTTTGCGAAAATTAACATTTGGAAACTGTTTGTAACTCTGACTACTTTGAGTTTTCATGGAATGATATTGACTATCTTTTGAATTGTTTTCTATGAGTATGAATGTGTACTAAACTGTAATGACCCCGATTAGTCTTCCGCTGCTTATCAAATTTCGGGGTGTTACATAGTGTATAATTTCCGTGCTTGTTTTTAGTTGAAATGGAACGATTATTTGTTGTAATTACTTTTATATTAGTGTTAAATGACCCCTAGCTTGTATTTTGATTAGAATAAAAGCGCATTTGCTTGAGGACAAGCAAATCTCAAGCGTAATGGCATTTGATAAGGCGAAAAGTGTACCGCTTTTAGGGGGCCATTTAAGCCCAAATTCAAGATTATTTGATCAATTATTGCCCTAAATTGTTCATTTTGTCCTTTAAATACTTTGGAGAAGAAATCTAGAAAAGAAAGCATTTTTGACGTTTTTGGAGCGAAAAAGTAAAGAAAACGACAAAGTCTCCAAATCATGCGGAAATTGGTACCTGACGACGTCAGGAATTGTACGTGACGCCGTCACTCATTGACAAAGAGGTGGATAATTAATACACGAGATGCGCCATAATTTTTTGAAAATTTAACACGTGACGGCGTCACCAAGGCCGTCACGTTCAATTTACAAGAGACGGCCAAGAAGTGAATTACATGGGACGGCGCCAGATCTGGATCTAGGTAATCCATGGAGTTTTATGGCGGTGAATTAACGACGTCAGACCCATAATGTGATTCCGTCAGACCCAAAAATCTATATACAGTTTTCTATTTTTCATTTGTAAAGAGGGGAGAACTTTGGGAGAGTTTTGGAGAAAACCCTAGTACGAATTTTACCTTTCTTGTAAGGGTTCCAAACCCTTTTTTCAGCTATGTTTGATTAAAGATAAGTCTTCCAATAATCATTCAATATGTCCATGTGTTGTTTGATTCTATCTTATGCTTGTCTTTACTTTAACATGCTAGGCTAGGTTTTCTTTCTGTTTGCTTAGATGTAATGAAACCTAGTTATTAATTATTGGTTGGTTGTTTGTTTATAATTGTTATGGATGAATGATATCGATGTTAGGCTTAAGAAAAGTGGCAGACTTCCAACTGGTAACATGCTTGAACGTTTTAAGAAACATGAATCGGATGTGTACTACGATTAATTGGTTATATTTAATACATAAGTAACTACTAAGGAGGCCATCACTGGTACAAAAAGTTGTATTGGTCATGCCAAAAATGTGTGACTATATGCATATAGTCTCACACGTTTTTTTCGTTGTGTCTCACCATAGGTCCCGCCACCGTAGGTGGCATATGGTCACATTGTTGAGTTCGTGGGCTTTTCCATTGAAAAAGAGTGACCAAAACCCCGAATATGTGTTACAAATTAGGCACAAGTTTTGTTGGATTAGTCATTATCAGTGACCGTAAACACTTTATAGTCACGCGAATGTTTTTTGAGAGTAACTATTTTTCAACCTTTGGCCACATAAATATATAATATATGTGACATTTGAGATGATATATTCAAGTAAATGTGTACTTTGTGTAACTATTTCCCGTCCTGTGGCCACATGAATATACAATAAATGTGATGTTTGTGATGATTTAGTCACACAATGGGTGTTGTTTTTTTAGAGTTAGTCACATACAATTTAACACAAAGTGGCCAAAAGTATGAATAAGTGTGACCATATGCTGTTTAAAGTGAAGAAATATGTATTTTGTGTGACTATTGATCATCCAATGGCCACATGAAGTTTACGTTTCGTGGCCTTTTGTAATATTTAGTCACTCAAAACATGTTTGTTTTCGGTATTTAGTCACATACCATAAAGCAAACAGTGGCCAAAAGTGTTAATAAGTGTGACCATATGCTATTTAAAGTGATGAAATGTGTATTTTGTGTGACTATTGATCATCCAATGGCTACATGAAGTTTATGTTTGTGTGGCCTTTTGTAATATTTAGTCACACAAAGCATATTTCTTTTGGGTATTTAGTCACATACAATTAAGCAAACAGTGGCCAAAATCGTTAATAAGTGTGACCATATGCTGTTTAAAATGAAGAAATGTGCATTTTGTGTGACTATTGATCATCCATTGGCCACATGAAGTTTATGTTTTTGTGGCCTTTTGTAATATTTAGTCACACAAAGCATATTTGTTTTGGGTATTTAGTCAAATACAATTACGCAAACAGTGGCCAAAAGTGGTAATAGGTGTGACCATATGCTGTTTAAAGTGAACAAATATGTATTTTGTGTGACTTGATCAACCAATGGCCACATGAATTTTATGTTTGTGTGGCCTTTTGTAATATTTAATCACACAAAGAATTAAGAAAACAATGACCAAAAGTGTGACTATATGCATCTTTTAGTCACATTTAAAAGATCAATATATATCAAAACAAATTCAAATACAATAAAATTGGAATGTATATAACTGAACCAAATACAAAATTGGCCATCCTTTTATACACCAAGGAGTCCTAGTCGGCTTACAATAGTTTCCTAATTAAGTATCTATAATCTTTTCCAGAAGCAACTAGCTAGCAACTTCGAGCGGTCTTGATCTCTGAGCAGTACCAACTGTCACTAGCAGTAGTAACTTTTGTACTAGCAGTAGTAAATACTTGGCACATTTTCTTTGAAGTTCATGAGCAGCACTAAATCCATCTAAGCAATATTAACACAAACATGAGCAGCAGTAATTCAAACAACATCATAAAAACTTTTAATCCAAAACAATGAACATAATAATAAAATTTACTGTTAAACTTACAAGTTTTTCTCCCATTGATCTAATCTCATCATCTGGATATAAAAGCCTTGAAAATGTAGGCTGCTGCATATCAACAAAAACCACATCAGGATGAGAGCAGAACTAGAACATGTCAAAGCACACAACAAGACAGAACTAGATGAGCATACTGGAATAAAGTTCTTGATTAGATGCTAGAAAACCTTCCTCTCTAAAAAGTATGTGGTTATATATATTGTTAACAGGTACATCTATTTCTTGTCATTTGACATAGAGACATTATTGCCTTGTCTTTTGTCATGTGCATCTAGTTTGTTAGGCGCCACTAGTTCAACTATATGTTGTTTTGGTGGTCTTGAGTCGCTTGATTCGCCACTTATTCAACTATCTGCTTTGGTGGTCCTGAGTCACTTGATGCGCCACTGGTTCAACTATCTGCACAAACAAGGTCTATGGTATTTTCCTCGAATAAAGTGAAAGTAAAAGAGGGAAAACGCATAAAAAAAGATCAATTACCTGTGCTCTTACTTTTTCCAGATCCAATGTATTTTCATCTAAAGTAGATTTTATATGGTATAAAACTTACTATATCTAATGTATATTTAAGTGTTGTATATATTTGACATTAACTATTTAAAAACAAAATCACGAAGTTCGGAGTCTTTGGACGTATAAGTGTATCACCATTGGGCCAATCCAACCTGACTCCCACCCTACCAAAATTTGAAGTTTTGAACTATTACCTAACCTGCCTAGCTATTTTGCCACCTCTAACTATGAGCATATGAAACAAAATCGTAAGGTGCTGTAAAGAATGCAGATGAATTAAGAATGGAAAAGATAAGCTGAAAAAATCAAATAGAACAACGTGACTACTTGATTAGAAACAGGAACCCAAGCATATAATCACCGATGTACCCAGGAACCCAAGCATATAAATTATACTGACCCGGGCGGACCTTCTTGATCTCAAATTAACCTTTATTGTCGTTTTGAGTCCAAAACTGATAGCCCTGATTATGTAAAATAAGGTATAGATTAAACTCTAGGAATGGTTTACAAAGGTACAAGTAACTTTGTCCCAACCACCCAACTAAAAATGGAAAAGATAAGCTGAAAAAATCAAATAGACCAACGTGATTACTTGATTAGAAATAACTATATTTTTTGATAGTCAGATCTTGGTCTTTTTCTGATTTTTGGCTTTCTTACAATCGATTCTGCACCTTTTATTTGTAATAGTGAGCTGAATACCGCCACGGCCGTATATTATCAGTCGCAACCATCACCGCCATTGTAATTGAGACCCCAAATCCAGGAATCGAAACATTTTTGCTACATGAGAGAATTAAAAAGACATGGTAAGATTTTAGACATGAAATATGATAAGTTTACATTTAAAACCTTACCAGGTGACCCTGTAAATCTCTCGTATTGTTTACCGACCGAGCCGGACTGGACCGCCAAACATGTCATTGGATCGGGCCTTAGCGGTGGTCTTGGTGCGAGTGTTGTGGTGGTGCGAGCGGTGGCGTTGGTGAGGAGAGTGTTGAGGAGTTAGAAGAAGACCAGATCTAGTTTTGGTGGATATATATTTGTGATGGAGTATTGAAAAACATTGGCGGGTTCAATGAAATTAAATGGAGGGGCAATTTAAATTTGGGGAAAAAAATTTAGGCGGGCTCTTTGGAAAACTTAACAGGGAAATTTTATTTTAGGCAATTAAATGAGGGGACATGTAAAATATTACATATAAATTTAACACGTGAAGTATCTTTATTTTTTGCTTTTATAAGAGGCGGAAATGAGCTGAGCCGCTCGTGAAAAGCTCAAGATCATATCATTAAAATGATTTGAGCTTTTGTCGAGTAACTAGAGTTCATTCGAGCTGATTCTTATCGAGCTTTGAGCTCAAGCTGAAGCCTATCAAATGAAGTTAAATGTTTAATGAGTTGAGCTGAACCTTATAAAAGTTCGACTCGAGTTATTGTTGAGTTTTCGAGCTTGTAAGTGATATAGCATATCTTTATATATATATCTTTATATTATATATAACAGGAGGCGTTACACGTAGATAAATCAACAAAACGCCACCTCATTGCCACCTCATCGCCATGTAATTGTGTTTACCCTCCATGTCATCACATTCTATCCATGTAAGCAAATTTTATAATTTTTTTTTGTATTTTTTAATTTTTTTTCGAAATTCTTTATATTTTTTTATTTTTTTTAATTACGTACATTATTTGTGTCCACCTAAGCAAAGATTACATGTATTAAAATTGAAATTTAAAAATGTAGTTAGTAAGGTTCGAACCTGGGTTGCTCTCCAAACATAAACCAACATCTCTACCACTAGAGCAATCCAATTTTTGTTATATATTTTGCAAGACAAAATATATAAATGCAAGACAAAATTGATAAATATATTTCCGGATTTATAATATGTTTTGATTAATTCACGTAACAAAAAAAATTACTCCTCCTTTTTATCAAAACCCCTAATAATCCATTATGTCGAACAATCTCTCTATTTCCTGAAAACCCTAATATTTTCATGTATCATATTCAATTTGATTTATGCTACAAACCGTATTTTCTTTTTAATGATTCACATATTTATATTATGAATACTTTTGGTTTTGTAGAACTTCCTATCTATGTTGTTGTTGTTTATCTTTTTTAATGATTTACAGATTTATATTATGAATAATTTTTGTTTATGTATATGAAGAGACTACAATTTATTATTATTTAATTTTTATTTTTATTTTTATTAATATGATTTTCTGTATGGCTTCTACAGACAAACGACTATCAGACCCCAACAGGATATGGTAGGACACGAAGGGATGTTGCAGTTCGAGCTATGCAGGGTTGGCACTCCCACCGTCTCTTAGATTTTGGTGAGGTTAGTAAGCCAATCATTAGGTTTTATTGACATTGATTTCTATTTATCTACTCCTTCAATTGAGTTCAGCATGTAATTTGACACACATCTATTAGCTCAAAGAAAGTGTGTTGATTATTTTTCAAAACGTAAATATGTGAAGTGGAGCATTCTGCGAAAGCTTTACGAACTGAAACATCTAGGCAGTAAGGCTCAATTAAGAAGCTTGAGGAGAAGTGGATGAACAATCAACCAAGACATGGAACTAATGGCTTTAGTAATGGCAGTCATATTGGAGAGGAAATCATGATCAGATATGATTGTTTGCATTTGTGTTGACAAACACTATCAAAGTAAACTGAATGCCCCTGTTCTTAATCATTTAAATAATATGAGTAAACTGAATGCCCCATCTTACTTATCTATTCCCTAACAACTGCTTATGAACAGCCGCAAAGCATTTCAAGTTTTCCTACTAACTGTACCAGACGGCTTTGTTTTAGCGTAGGAATAAGTTTCATTATCAAATTGGTAGACATTAAACAGATATCATATTTGTTTTATCGATTCATGATTTTAATGGTTTTATATTATTCATTTGTTGTTTTTCAGGTTTTGTGTTGCAGCGTGCCACACCCATTTGTCCATCTGCCAGTGATAGTATTCACTGAGATTCGCATCCCAAATGTGTTATATTTAATCTTTGTAGTATGGCTCTTTGAAGTTTTATAAAGCTATTTAATATTGCTCCAAAATTAATTTTCAGTTAGTGCTCGCTAATACACTTTTGACAATCATGGCGACTCAATTGAGCAAGAAACGAAAGGTTAGTCTCATTAATCACATCTACAAGATGATCTTTGTATATAGATCTTAGTATAAATTGATTTTGCGTGTCTTAGTTTGTAGCCGATGGTGTGTTCTTTGCTGAGTTGAAAGAGGTTCTATGCACCTGATCAAGGAATGCATATGGTTTGCAAAAAGTTTTCAAGAAGAAAGATTGGGACAATTGAGATTTAAACTAGCTTGAATCA
Organism: Artemisia argyi; assembly: GCA_030686995.1. Lineage (NCBI taxonomy): Eukaryota > Viridiplantae > Streptophyta > Magnoliopsida > Asterales > Asteraceae > Artemisia > Artemisia argyi. Next base: position 136,362,267 of record CM060695.1, on the reverse strand, counting down.
AGAGTCTCATGTGGTTCTAGGGATGGGATACACACCCTAAATGCTACTACAGTAAGATCACTAGCTTATAAGATCACTTTTATTGAATTTGATATTTTGTAGTTTGAGATATAAACGGCTGAATTGCTCTTTCTATTACTATAGATGTTTTGTAACTTAGCCTTTGCTGTGTATGTTCTCTTCTAGGAAGGTGTTGTTTTTCATGTCGCGTTTGTGATGAAACCACGTGATGGAACTGAAGGTGGGTTAAAATCTTTATATACTCTATTGATTCTTTTATGATATTGCTATTTATTTTTTCATTATTGTTGATTCATTACAGCAGCCACAATTGCTAATGTAAGAACAGGAGGGTTACTCGATATTAGGCTTACCATGATCTTTCGAACAATGGTTGTCACAAGAAGTATGTACTAAATATTGCAACAACTGATAAAGGGAGAAGAAAGATAAATGACCTTAATGAAGCCATTCTCAAAGTGTATGATTTTGTTTTGTCTTACCAGACTCCGTGTAAGTTTGGTCGTAGTTTTTTATAAGTGTTATCTAAACTAAATTTTAAAGCCAATAGGCTTATAACTTATGATCATTGGTTTGGCTTTTAGGAATATCGTCGACAATGTCTAGCTATCAACACCTAAACAACACAAACATAGCTAAATAAGCATCTGATGTTTCACCAGTTGAACGAGAAATTATAAACCTGTAGACTATTCATCTTTGTGACCTGTCTACTTATACGGTGAAACTTACTGTTACCGTGCTCATTATTTTTGTAATAACTTACGTTAATAACACGCAAATACGTATTCCTATACTTGAATCCGGTATGGTCAACAAGAGCTAGGCATTTCAAAGTGAAAGACTTATTTTTATTTTAGCTTACCATGCTCATATTACTTTATCATGAGTCACTAATTATTAATATTGGTTACTTTTGAACAATTGTAGGCGCACATACCAACGGTTGCCCTGAATAGTAAATGGGCAAGAACCACCCCGACAGGTGATTTATCTATCTCCACGTTTTTTATTCTCATTATTTTTGTAATAACTAATGTTAACGTTATGGTAATTTCTATTCCTAGAGTTCAACCCGGTATGGCTCATACAAGTTCGCCAGCTAAAGGTGTGACCATAACTTTTTTTTTCTTTTTGTAGATTACCGTAGGCAGATGTCTTTATTAGGAGTCACTAATTTTGAATATTACTTTATCAGTAGTCAGTAATTCTGAATAATGGTTACTTTTGGAAACTGTAGGCGAGCACGTTGAAAACCGAAGCACATATCAATGGTTGGCCTGAACAGTAAACACGCAGTAACTACCCTGTCAGGTGATTTATCTACTTATACGTATTTTGTATTCCAATGCAATTTACTTTTAGTTTTCCAATCGTTATTCTAATAACTTACGTTATGGGTCACCAAAAAGGATTGCATATGTTGGGTCATTCTTAAACGATGCTATACTATTTCTACTTCTGACGATCATTGGCATGGTTGCTAATGGAAGTGGAGAGCTGAGAAATTCATGGTCACATGCAATGGTTGCTGAAAATGTATGTAGAAAACTGTTTTAAGGCGTTGTTTGGTCGCTAAAAAGTTGTGTAGGAAACTTTTTAGAAAGAATACATACTCATCATATGTCTTTCTTGTGCAGATTCCAAGTGGTATAGCTGGTCAAAATGTTGGACATCTGCTGAAAAACAAGGAAAGACCTCAGGTATTGTTTAGAAGTTGTATTTTTGATAAAGAATGGTCACTAACTGTGGCAATATTAACGGGTTAGGTCACAAGTTAGAACAGGTCTGGTTATTATTGGGCCATAAGAGGCTGGGTCAAGTTGCCCTGCAAAGACCTTTATTGCAAAAACAATATTAACATTGGAGGTGTATTGCATTTAGTGTTCACTTTAGGCTATTTCCTACACAGTATACCTTCTTTCTCTTTAGCAAAATTATTTATCCGGCGTGTTTAAGAACAATTGATCCTTTTGTCAAGTCTGTTAACATTAACAGTTGTGCCTTTCTTCATTCTTACAGCTGGACAAGATATTAGGGATAGGCTTACTGGTGCGACCAATCTGTTATCTAGAAGAAATCTGTCAGCTGGTGGACGCCATGAACTTTATAGAAACTGAACTTCAGAAGATGTACGTTCATTAAAATATATGGTATGTTTCTGATTTTCTTTGTGCATATACAGTATACTTTCGCTGAATATTGACCCATTGGACCCATTTTCATTTTAACTGATTTATTAATGGTGGGCCTGTTAGAGATCAAATATGACTAGAATCGACTCATTCATTAAGAGTAAATAAGAAAAATTGATCAAGATTGCATGCATCAGTTGACCTGTTACTCATATAATCTTAACGCTGACCCTTCATAACCCGTTTAGGTTTAAATGGGCCAGTTTGGATGTATTCTAGAATAGTATTTAGTATATTAGCATATTTTATGGAAAAACCACAACCAGTTAAACTATATTTGTGCAGAAAAGTGTGCAAAAATAACAGACCAAAAATGTGTTGCTTGGTCGGTCGAATTTTTCTGCACAAACTTGGTTTTACAACAATGTTTGGTCACTGAAAATGTATGCAGAAAACTATTTTAAGGCGTTGTTTGGTTGCTAAAAAGTTGTGTAGGAAACTGTTTAGAAAGAAAAAAATAAGTGGGTTGTTTGGGTGATGAATTTCTGAGCAGACAAATGACGCAATGGGAAACTGAATAGATGTGGGTTTACATTAGATGTTGGTTTACATTAGAAGTGGGTTTACATCAAATGTGAGGGTCTGGAAACCAAAAAAAATTACAATCCTTATGAACTTAACTACCATGTTGTGATTTCGTAGGTGTAGTTTATGAGAGACAAAGGTGCACTTCCCCTTCACCATGTGAAATTATATTATCAGTAAACAACCCAAACAGCCCAGTCATTTCTCTAAAGAATGACCTAAATACTGGTCTGTATAACCTCTCATTAGAATGAGGGCTGGTCTTTATCTTTCGGACCTCCTTCAATAATAAATAATATTCAGTTATGTAATCATCTGTTATAAAGCAGTGTACTTGGTTACTTATGTGTATTATTTTGGTATCAGGATAAGACCCAATTCTCGGGAGAATCAAAAGGATACAGGGTGGTGAGGTTCAACATATACAGAGTGAATCCATAACTCAAAGAGGTAAAGACTTGAGGGGTCAACTTGCAAGACCTATGGCTATGAATAGGGTTGGCTACTGATTTCTTTGAAAAATGTACTTCTTGAGTCCTGCATAACAATAACACTGAAATGGGCTTTTTTTCAGAGATGACAGAATGGCTGTGGTTTGCTTACTACACCGGGGCTCATGCCATTGTTGGACATCACATTCCTGGTATATTCACTAATTAGACTTCTGGCCGATGTAGCCACAACCAAGTTTAATTGTTTGTATGCTTGAAATTCAATTTAATCATATCTTCACTATTAAATTGCCGTAACTATATCCTTTGTAATTCATATGTTTGATAATTAATAGATAACTAATGGTGAAAAGCTTAGTTGCAATTACGTTTCGCAGTATGACTGTTGCCAATTGTAATAAAGTTGCTACAAATGTTATATATTTGAAACTATAGATTCAAAGATTTTGTATTCATTTGAATGGTATTATAAATGTTGTTAAAGTAATTATTACTTATGATGCGATTTCTCATGTTCGGGACAAGTTTTGATTTTAATCAACTTGATATGTGTTTTGTTTCTCAAATATAACGATTATTTCTACTATCTTGATTTAAATGTGGCGAGCCATGCTATGCAGGGGTACCGATGTCCACAGTTGTCTAAATGGGAATGGGCATTGGTGACGTTAGAGCTTCTCTTCAGGTTAGTCTACACACCGAGACATTATATGTGCTTCACTACTGAATTTTGAGTTGTAAGCTTGATAATATTCATATATTCATAGTCAAAGTTAGAGTTCGAAAACCATAATCGTAAAGGCTGCAACTATGAATCTCAGTATGAGCGGCAAAGCACAAGTGTGTATCACACTTTTATTGTTTGGACTCATGAATTCTTAGCATGGGAAGACCATCCTTGCCAACTATACATATCAATAGCAGATTTTTTGGTTCATTAAACCAATTTGTAGTGATCTAATATAATTATACAGTTTACTTATTTTTTTATGGACATGTTAAAGCTTATTTCATTCGAAGTCTGAAGAACCAGTACACGTGTCTACCTCAACCAACAGGTTACCACCACCATCATATGCAACACCTCACATCTCAGTTAAGATTAAACTCATATGGAACAAGTAAAGGTTCAGGTTTGTTCAGACATAACCCAAGGTGAAACAGGACCTGGAGCAATTTCAATTCAGACCCCAAGGCTAATCGCAAGAAACAAATGATACAGGTACTGGATAAACTTTTTTTCAAAGTATTATTGTTACAGCCTGCACTCGACATGCCAGAGTTGTTGTGGAAGCTAATTGCTTTAAAAAATGTGGCTTTAAAGAGTTTTGGGTTGTTTTAAAGGAATAATAGGCCTAATACTCTGTGAACAGTTGAGAGAAATTAAGGTACATTGTAATTGTCTAAATAAGCAATTTAATCGAGTTATGGAACAATACTTATGGAATTCAGTTATCTTAATATGATCATATAAAAACTTGAATGGCAGTGAAATAAAAGACCTTTTATCGTTATAAAATTAGCACAGTTGTCAAAAGACTCACAATTTTGCTCAAATAATGATCAGTTTTGTACATGCAGGCAATGAGAATACTTTCAAATGACCACCAAGACTTAATCTTCGATCCTTGTGCTAATCTACATGCTGGTAAGTTGCATTATTATTAGTCATATTTCTCTCACAATTTTCACTCTATGTGGAGCAAGATGGTAAGCCAAGCCCGATTATAGAACTGCTTAGAAAGACCAATGACTGGATTATGACTTTATTTAGAAATCATTGGTATCTTAATTATATATAAAGGTCTTATGTTTCTATTTTGGTGCAATTGTTCACACTTGCAACTATGAAGACCTGCATATGTTTTTGTGGTAGTACATTAACTAATATTTTGTAATGTTGAAAAGTTTATGCGCATGTAGTTTATAATCCAATATGGGTTAAAATGGTTACTCCGAAGTGCTTATAAGGTTTAAGGACTTTTGATGTTCATGTCAAAGTAATGACGCAGACCCGGATTGCTACATTAATCTCCATTATATTCACACCCGTCAACATCAATCTCCATTATATTCACACCCGTCATAAACGGTTTTCATGTGAAAGGTATGTTATTAATTTTCATTTAAATTTGGGTTAATTACTTGAAAATGTATCATACTTAACACTTTTGGTTATTGTGTGTACTCAACTTTTTTTTCCCTAATTGTGTGTAATGAACTTTAAAATTTCGATTACTGTGAGTATTTTGTGAAAATTTTACTCTTACTTTTTTCATATTTTAAAGGTAAAATGGTCATTAATAAAAAAAAAATCAATACACGTAACAGCAAAAATTTGTAAGTATGATACATTTTCAAGTAATTTACCCTTTAAACTTAATTAAGTTAGTCAACTACTTTATTGTTCTATTCTTTATTACGCAAATGATGGGAATTAGGTTGATTGATAACTATACTTTTACGATTATTTAATTTAATTATCATGTATGTTGTTCTTCCCTTTCTCTATTAATATAACAACATTAATAGTGGCTATATTCGTGCATTGCTATTTTTTAAGCATCTCAAGTGAATGTATGGTTTTTCGTAATGCAGTTGAGGGAGAGAGGATAAAGGTTTAGTGAAGGCAGAGACACAGAGGAGAGAGTAACTTGATTCTCTCTATGAGCTAATCAAGTAAGTATACATGTTTAATTTGAGTTGGGCCAATATTTCACAATGTTCATAATTTATTAACCGTTAATTAATTTATTCATTGTACACTTTTCAGACATTTTTACACATCTTCTTTCGGGATAGTAAAATATATAAACAATAATTATAAGTCATGCCCGCCCATCGGGTGGGCTTCGAAATCTAGTATATATATATATATATATATATATATATATATATATATATATATATATATATCTTTATATATCTTTATATATATATATATATATATATATATATATATATATATATATATATATATATATATATTGTGTATGTAAGTGTACTAAGTGTAAATAGTTAATTATAAATGTATCTATCGAGATTTTCGAGCCGAAGGTGAACCGAATTCGATTATTAGATTATATTTCAATTTTAATTTGTGTAAGACAACACACCTTTACAAATAAACCGAGCTTTTCGAGTGATCAAGCTCAAACCGAGTTCAAGCTTTCTCGATCCCGGATAACATGATCGGGAGGTCCTTGCATACTTGCTTCTTATTAGTGTCTGTGACAAATGGTATACACCTACCAAGCCAGTGTAACCCATGCATGACCGCCTTTAATAACTTCAAATACAATTCATATAACATTCAATTCACACTATATATAACTATACTATACACCTACCAAGCAGGTGCAACCCATGCATGACCGGTGATAATGGCTAATTCACATGGGTCATGGGTCATATGCATTATGTTATCACTGGTCACATTCAATAATGGGTATTTGACATCATATGGGTCATATGCATTAGGTTATCACTGGTAACATCCATAACTGTTGATCATTGGGTAATTAACATGGGTAACGGGTCATGTGCATTAATATTGGGTTGTTGTGACATGTCATATATGTTATCGACCAATACATGATTGGTGATCAACAATGGGTAATTAACATGGGACATGGGTCATGTGCATTGGATTTTGTAAACTAAGACAAATACTATACAAAACTTTATACGTTTTGTATTTTTTTTTTTTACGTTTTCATCCGTTTGTAATGTTTTTCGTCCCTTTTTGACCGTTTTTAATCGATTTTGATCGATCTCGCTAGTTTTCGACCGACGTTGACAATTTTCGACAGATTTAGACCGTTTTAGACCGATTGTGACCCTTTTCGACCAATTTCATCCATTTTGAATGTTTTCGGCAATTTTCACTCGTTTTCATATGTTCTAAGCTTTTCTGAATGTTTTCCTCTGTATTAAAACGTTATGAAACGTTTATTACATTTTTGTATGATTTTTTCATTTCCATACGTCCTTCTCCTTTTTATTCGGGTGATTCGGATCCACCCGAGTAACCCAAATACTAAATAGGGTCCCATATCGGGTTGAAAATATTTGGCTAACTCGGGTACGGGGTCGGCCCGATTGACCCGAATAAGGATTAATGGCCGTCAATTTTTGATCTTCTGTTATACATACGGCTAATGATTTACACACTAAAAAAAGGTTATTTGCACACTCAATGTACAAGCGGTTGAAGCAGAGTGTTTAATACTGTACAAGTATTTAATGCACAGATGGAGTGTCCCAATCAATTTATAAAGTGTGTAAATCAATTCCCTTTCACATAAACCCTAATTTAACACACTCTAAAAAATCATAACAAATCCCAAATCAAAATCAAACTAACTCATGTCGTCTTATCTTTGTGATGATTACTGCAAATGTGACAGGCCAGCAATGGTTATAACATCTTGGATACCATCCAACCCTGCTCGACATTTCATTTGCTGCCAAAATCGATGGGTAAGTTATCAGATACGTTTAGTTTAAAGATTATTAAGTTTAATGTTTAATATACTACATTTTTTTATTTTAGAAATCGGGTACAAAGAAATGTGAAAAATTTGATTGGAATGATCCAGAGGAGGAATGTGATTAGTACAAGATGCATTTGTTTGAGATGTATAGCAACTGAATCCCAATCAAAGGCGTGAGGTTCAAATCGAAGTTAATCGTCAAAGAACGATTGAAGAATTGGAGGCAGAGTTGACAAATGCCTTAAAGAAAGTTAGTGTTTGGAAGTCAACACTTTGTGTTTTTACAGTTGTGGTTTCTTTGGTACTTGTACTGAAGTAGTATAGTGTTTATGGCTAGATTGTGTGGTTTGTAGTGGCTCATGTACCCCATCTTTATGGTGAATGGTTAAGTGATTGCTTGTAAATTTAACTGATCTTGATCTTTTGGCTACTCGATATCTTTTGGCAGTAATTACCCGAAATGGCACAATTTGACTCTCCTGTTTGACCTTATGCAAATGAATGTACAGGCACAAAACTACCAAAAATTATCCAAAGTGACAATCATGATTGGCTATTAGTTATCTTTTGATAGTAATTACCCAGAATTTCCCAAATTCACTTGGAGACTCTTTGACTTTTGCAAATGACAATCAAGTTTGACAATCTTTGTTTGACTATTAACAAAGCATCATAACATAGTCAAAAAAGCAACATAACATAATTAATCAACAAAAAGATAACTTGATCATATAGTAATCGATAACTTGATTAACAAAGAAACATAACATAAGATTTCTTTGAACACAAAAACATTAAACTTCAAAGAAACATAACATAAGTTTTCTTCGAGTCACGGTCAAACATTTATTCCCTCGGGTCAAAACCTGATCCCAAATCATTGTTGGAAGTAATGAGTTTGGAAGTTTATTATTCATAAAGCATGAGATACAAGTAGTTATTGCATCAACTCATTGTACTTGGTAAAAGGAAAGTGGAGACTTTTGCATACCACACTCAATTCATTATCTTTAGGAACAGTTTTAAAATATCTTCAATTCACAGTATGATTTAGGCGCCTTTGGTCGATCCCTTTTCCCGCCAAAAGTCTTGAGAACCGTTCATATACCTCTCCAGCCTATTTATACCTCTCTATTGTATATATACCAAATAACACACACAAACACATACATCACTTTCAAAGAACTTCAACAATGGCAGCAAATGGTAACTTTCAAAATGATGCAGAAGAATATGAGTGGGTATTAAACAACAGTTTGCTATGGGACGCAGTGTTTAATCATTTCGGGTATGATCCCGTTTACGAATATGGGTCGTATAGGCAGGTAGATACGTGGATGAGGTCAATAATTTTGAAATGGCTGCATAGACAAGACTTTTACTGGGATGAGCGTTGGGGACTGAATGATGTGGAGGTGGAGGAAGAAGATGAAGAGGATGAGGAGGATCAACAGGATGCGCAGCAAAATGAAGAGGATTCGTAGCAAAATGAAGAGGATCAACAGTAAAATGTGATGGAGCATCAAAATGTGGTGGAGCATCAAAACCAAGGGGGTCAACAAGATGGGCTTGCATTTGAAGACCCGTTAAATCTGGAAAACAGGATTACCGATCTTGAAATTAAGTTTCAATATCTCCTGGAAATATCAATGAAAATTTTGAGACCTTGTATGGTTGCTTGTGATGTCAAACTGTCAAAGGTGTGTTTGGTTTCTTGGATAAAAGCAGTATGTCAAATTGTTAAAATCCAGAATTGATGTGTTAATGTTGCTAGTTATAAATAGTATTGCTAAGTGTAATTGATGATGTGATTATTGTGATTCGGGTAATGAGTTAGGTTTTGTGTTTTTGGGACTAATATTTTGCAGGAAAAGTTGAGAAAAGTGCTGGAATCCTGAAAAATAAGCCGTTTCGAGTGGAAACTGACTTAGTGTTGCTAGGCATACTTTAGTGCTACTAAGCCTAACTTAGTCCAGCTAAGGGTTGTTCTGCTATTTTTGAGAGTGCAGGGTACTGTTTTAGAAATATGAATGGTTAAGGGTTTGTACACTTCAATCATTCACAGTTTCACACAAATGTTTTTATCCGATCAAAACTCTATCAAACATAAAACTACTGCTTGATTTTATCAATTAATTGCAATTCCCAGCAAAACCCTACACAAATTTTCAAATTTGACAATGTCGACTCTGTCTTTTGCCAACCAGCATAGCATGATTGCATTCTTGCAAAAGCCCACCAAGGAGAATGAAGAGTTCACTGAAGTTGTTGATTTTCTCAATGCTACTCATATAGGTATGCATTAACAGTTAACCCTACTGTATATGTTTCCAACATCAAACAGTTTTGGGCTACTGCAAAGGTCAAAACTATTGAGGAGGAAGTACAGATTCATGCTTGTGTGGATGGGCAGAAGATTATTGTTACAGAGGCATCTATTAGAAAAGTTCTTCATCTAGGAGATGTTAATAGAATTGAGAATCTTCCAGACTCCACAATTTTTGAAAACCTTCAAGAGATGGGGTATGTAAGAAAAAATGATTCTTTGAAATTTAATAAAGGTTGCATTCTCCCATAGTGGAAATTCTTAATTCACACTTTGTTACAGTGTCTAAGCCCAAAGACTACTGGTTGGAATGAGTTTAGTAGTAACATGGCTTCTCCCCTTATATGTTTGGCAAAAAATAAAGAAAAATTCAATTTTTCAAAATTAATTTTTGATCATGTGGTTAAAGCCTTGGATAATTCTTCAAACCAACATTACTTATATCCAAGATTTTTGCAACTTCTTATGGACAAACAGTTTACAAATAAGAAAGTTCACGACAAGGTTTATCATGTTCACTCCCATATTAAAAAGGTCTTTTCTAACATGAAGAGAAAGGGTAAGGACTTTCCTGTCATAGTTAAACCATTGTTTCAAGCAATGTTGGAACTAGGCCAACATAAGATGGGTGAAGGTTCAAGAACTTATAATGAATCAAGTTCCAATGGAACTGATTCAGGTGAAGGAAACCGCAGGTGCCAAGAAACCAAGGGGAACAATGCAAGTGATGAGGATAAAGGTGGTGAGGAAGAGATGGAACTTGTTAAAGAATTGATGGTTAAATATACCAAACTTAAAGAACAGGTTCTTGGCCTACAACAAATCACAGATACTCAGGGGGATGTAATTATAGGTTTGAAGCTGAGGGTTAAGCAATTGGGAGGTCAGAAGGGGTCAAGAACCAGTTCATTCAAAAGACTGAAAAAAGTGGGCACAAGACAAAGGATTAGTTCATCTGAAAGCATAAGTTTGGGGGAGGATGATCCCAAACCGGGGAGGAATGAAACCAAGGATTCAGGGGAAGCTATGGAAAATTTTGATGAGGCTGCTGCTGGTGGTGACATTGGTGTGGATATGGATGTGGATTCTGGTGAGAATGATGATGAGTATGTGGTTGCCGATAATCAAGGTAATGAGGTTGTTATAGAAGCAGAAATCAAAGGCATGGGAGATTCTACTGCTGGTGCAAGTGAAGAAATGGCCAAGGAGGATACTACTGCTGAGGAAAATGTTCCTGTTGCTAGTGATGATGATGAAACTTTGGCCGAAGCAATGATTCTATTGAAGACACAATTTAAACAAGCAGTGCCACAATCACCACTACCAACAGAACAATCACAACCACCACCACCACAACCAAGAGTACCTGTCAAAGGTGTGGTGATTAGAGAACCAACTCAACAAATCAAGAAGAGTGTAAAAGAGCCAAGTTATAAGGGCAAATGCAAAGGTATTATGGTTGAAGAGCCTAAGCATGATCCTTTAAAGGATCTTCCTTTTGTGTGCTGGCCTAAACACAAGCAACTTGAAGTAGATGAAGCTGCTGCAAGAAAATTGGCTGCTTTGTTTGCAGAGGAGAATCAGATGGTACTTGAACAAAGAAGGAAACACGCTGAAGCTGAGGCAAAAAAAAAAGCACTCTTGGATTCTTGGGATGAAGAAAGGATTAAAGGTGATGCTGATATTGCACTGATGAAACAAATAAAAGAAGAAATGCAAGAGTACACTCAAGAACAAAAAGATGAATGGAAGAGGAATTATGAAGCTGAAAGGAAGAAATTTTATCTCAATCAAAGAAAGAAGAGAAAAGTACTCAGTCGTCCAACAGTTAAGCAAAATAGGAAGTACTATGAGTACTATCTAAACAATATGAAGGGTTGGAAGCTTGTTCAATTAAAGCGATACTTAGATGATGAGATCTTCAAAATGTATGAAAGAGCCAAAAACTCAATGTAACTAATATATATCAATGTTAATGATAACTGACTTCACATTTTGCTATAAATAATAGTCACATGAATATTTCACAATGTGACTATTTTGAATGTATTGGTTACATATAATACCCTTATAATGTGTCCATAAACATCATTTAGATACACATTTCTGATATGGTGTGACTATTGTAAAGCCTATAGTTACAATGTGACTATTTTTATTTATTCATTTATTTATTTTTTATTTTTTTTTATGTTTTTTTGTAAAGCCTATAGTCACATGATCGTGCATCAATTAAGTGTGGCTATACACATTAGGATTTGGCAAACAAACATACACTAAACTTTAGACACACATATTAACTTACGTGACCATATGTATCGAATTTTCGTTACACTTAATCATGTTTCTATGCTTTAGTGTGACCATATATGACATTTGGTCACACTCGTCAAGTGTGTGACATATATTTGTCACTATTAAATGCATATCGTGACTAACGCTTCAAACTTACTTTTCAGTTGTTACACATTTCAAACGCTATGTGGCTAAATATTCAACAAAGAATAGCAGTCACGTTTAGATAATGTGTGACAAACTTGACTATATAATTTAGCCACATAAACAATTACCTCATGTGACCATATATCTATTTTGGTCATACTTTTCAATTGCGTGACATATATTTGTCACATATGTATATCTATAGTGTGACTAATGTTTCAAGCTGATTTGTATCTGTCACACGTCCCTAATTAAAAGTGACTAAATGTCAAAAAATATTTACCAGTTACCCTATGGTCACATATATACACAAATGTGTGACATATATTTTACGAAATGGTCACATATGTCGGATCAAGTGTGGCTTTTTATTTTATTCTGGTACATTTAGTCACGTAAAAATGTTACCATGTGACCGTTCAAAATCGACAATGTGTGACGAAAGGCCATTTTTGTACTAGTGCATGTTAGGTGCTAGTTGTCGGCTCGACATAGCAAGAGGTAGGAGTTTATAGAGTTAGGGAAGATCATACACGGCCCTACGAATGGTATTAAGGAATATAACCCGTCATCCATGAAATTTTAACAAACTAATCAACTAGTAAAAGATAGCTAGGGAGTAGTGAAATCTAAGTAAACACGTTTTTCTCATGATTATTTTTTTTCTCCACATTTACTTTTGTGTTATTTTATTTTATTTTTATTGCATTTGTAGTTATTTGGGTTAGTTGACTAGTAACTAATTCTGCCCCTTCTTTCAAAACACGAGAATTTTACTTGCTTTCCATAAAATATAAAAATACAAAAAGAATCATCCCTTACTTCTAGACATAGTTTAATTAATTTTTAACCCTAGCGAACACTATTCTTTGAGTTGAACGATCAATCCCCCGGTACTTGCCACTACATTATACTATATCGGTCAGGTACACTGCCTGGTAGGGATTGCAAGCTTCTCACGATCCCTTGAGAGGTAAAACCTTTTGCAAGGTTGCAAAACCACGCATCAGCGACAGTTGGTGGCCCAAGACCTATGACCGGAAATGATCACTGTTGTGGGTAGGATGGGTATAATTGGTGGCAAGAATGACGAGGTTGGTTTGTGGTGATGGATGACAGCAAAGAGGTTGGTGTGCTAGTAGGTTATATGAAGTGGTTAGTGTGGTATGAGGTTTTAGTTATGTTAGTGAATTATAACACATATGTATTATAATAAAAAAGATGGTAAGAGGAGTGCTACTGATGGAGAGAGATAGGAGGAGAAGAATGTATATTGATGGGGTTTGTCATTCTTGTAAAAATTGATTTAAAGATTTAAGGGTTGAATAATTTTTTGTTTAAATGCCAATGAGAAGATAATTGTGATAAGATGGTGATAGAAGAGGATGATTAACGGTGGTGATGGCGGTGGTGATTGACAGTGACAGTGGTAACGGTAGGGGTGGTGGGTGAAGAAGAAAAGTATGACTGGTGCTGGTGGTGGGTCATTGTTACAAGAAGGGGAAAAATTTTAATAAAAGGACAAAAAAATATTAAAAAAAAGTCGTATAAAGGACGAAAAAAACATCAAATAAATGCATAAGAATAAGAAGACAAAAAAGTGAAAAGACCAACCCACCCTCATTTTCATCCTCATGTGCCTGGAATGTGACCGACTTAACTGGAAAAACTAGCGACCGTCAGGATTTTGGACTAGCGGCGTAATATATTCTCGATCCTGGATCAAAAACGAAAATATTAGCGTTTTTGGATGTCGTATGAAATCTGAAAAAAGTATAGGGACTAACAATGTAATTTACTCTTTATATAATGATAATCTCTTAAGTAAATTTAGGGCCCTCTGAATTTTTGAGCCTTGGGCCACCCACCCTCAGGGACGACACTACTTTCTGCCTTTTTAATTTCCTTCCTAATATCTTGAGAACGCATTATTATTTTTCTCATTTCTTTTTTCTATTTAGTAAAACTCGAGACTACGTGAGAACAGGTGAATTAACCCTTTTGTGGACTAGATTTATTATTGATGGTGTCCTTTACTCATCCTGAAAATATAGAATGATACATTTAGATAACACGTCACTTTGTTTTATTTAAAGTGCCAACTACAACGTGTTCACCAATCATGTCAAATCAATTAGTGGGATTATTGTGCTAAGTGCTAACACCTTATATAGGAAATAGTATTTTCTTTTAAGTTTAAGAGTTAAGACATAAAATGGTCCCTGTGATTTGACCAAATTGCCTATTCAGTCTCAAATCATTTGAAAACGCAACGAATGTCCTTGTGAGAAACTTTGGCCTGCATATTTAGTCCCTGGCCCCGGACGACTTTACCATGCTTCCATTAGTGGGCCCACATGCTTATCACACAAGGGTATTATGGTCCTTTAATCTATTAATTGTCCCAATTAAATATCTACCCACCCAACTAACCATTTGACTTCTTTACTTTTATCATTTCGTTTAAAAAAAACTCAAACCTAATCACTCTCACTCTCAATCCTCTTTCATTTACATGTCTACAAAACCATCCTTGAATATTGACAATACAAAATGGTTCGTGGAGTTCAGGTGTGGTAGTTTCGAACTAATGATGCAATGAATTACGATCCTTATACACTTTATGGTAAAAACTTGTATTTTTTTAATCTTTTTTTGTTGACTTTTGATTGTTTTAGTAACATAAATTCTAATAATGGTTTTTTGTTTATGAAATATTCAATCATCCCAACATATTCTCAATGAAGGTGCATCACGGAGGAAGGTTCATAAAGTTACCTAATAGGAAGCATGTTAATGGTGAGGTTCAATACATTGATTTGGTATATAGTGAACAACGTACACTTGATGTGCTTTATTCCATTGTTAAAATGTTAAAATATTATTGCTAATAAAATCATGTATCATTATTTCAAGATACCAAAGAAAAGTTTAGATTGGAGACTTGGAGCATTGGGGTATGATGATGATATTGTTAACTTGATTAGATATGTTTCAAAGCATAAGCTTATAGAAGTTTTCATTTAACAATGTGTAACCATGGTTGAGACATATTACATGCATGCATTTAGGGAAGGAATTGAAATTATGGATAGGATGATAATGTTGATATAGTAGATTTGGATGAACTTGATGTTCAGAAAAAAGCCATGCCTAGTTGTAGAAAGAAGTTGGCCAACGAGTGAATTTTTAATGATTATGTAAATGAGCATATTAGTGATGCAATAGATGAACAGGGTAGTGAAGAAAAGGTTAATGATGATAAGCGTATAGTTGATTAAGGGGTTAATGATGAAGTAGATGTGGATATCGTATATGAACAAGTTAATGATGTAGTGGATATGGATATGACCTGGTATGGACAGGTTAATGATGAGGAAGATATAGTTGATGAAGAACACATCGTAGATGAAATAGAACTTAATATGAATGGATTTAGGTTTAATGTTGGTGATGACAGTGATGTTGAGCCATTGTATCGTGAATATAGAGAATATCTACTTTTCTATTCTCCTATTGTTATAAGGAAGGATATTATGAATCTACAACTAAGAGGTTTATTGTAATACTCCGTAAAATCACAGGTCATTTATTAATGCTAATTATCGATACTATTCTAATCAAAGCCATTTTTGCGGGCTAATTAAAATTTTTTTTATGAGACACCATTTGCTTGACACCTGAAACACCTTGGTCACCGTATGTTTATCACCTGGTATCACCATTGATCACTCTTGGATGTCACCCAATGAGGTTAACACCGGTAACTCCCACTTGCGACCCGACATCTGGTAATGACACCGAAATATATATATATATATATATATATATATATATATATATATATATATATATATATATATATATATATATATATATATATATATATATATATATATATATATATATATTTATATATGTTAACTACTACGAAAATCACTATTATACTATGTATATATATAAATATATATATATATATATATATATATATACTTATATATATATATATATATATATATATATATATATATATATATATATACTTATATATATATATATATATATATATATATATATATATATATATATATATATATATATATATATATATATATATATATATATATATATAAGTATATATGCGTATGAGCAACACCGGTTATAATTCAAGGATTAACACTTATTGATCATGTTAAGACACCCGAATTGATATCACCGTACTCGAGACATATCACATGACATTTACAAATCGAATCTAAAACACCGATGGTAATATATATATATATAGGTCGCAAGTCGGAGGAATTTCATTGCTAGTCGTAGCGGCACACCGTCACCTTTAAGCACCGCTGTGATTCACACAAACCCATCAGGTGAGTTCATGGTCCCACATTTTAATTATTTCTAAACCCGTGGGGAGATACATGATATAAATCAAACACAAGTATTTTTCTATATGCTATTACTACCTGATATTTCCTAAGTTAACACATGTGCAACAAGTCCCTCATATCACGAACCTTAATCATTTGCGAGTGAGCGCGAATATAGCTAATAGATCTATTGGAACGGCAGCCCATCTCTGTCAAAGTGATTATTTGGTAGGAGGTGTTCTATATTCGAGGTACCATGGAAACCGAGTACATTTTTCCATCATCGAGGGCCCCTTTTGTTATCTACATCCCCCGTAGTGTAGGTGATCTTTATCTTTATGCTATTTCGATACGATATTAAGGCTTGAGTTTTGTGAGGCTTAGGAGCAATATGACACCAGTTTAGTCAAGACCGATCGATCTTGGCTTGTTTATTTCAAATACTTGACTTGTGTTCACACTATTACTAATTTAAACTACTATGGATTCACTCAACCATTGTGTTGACTTTTTAGCATGTTTATCTCAGGAAATTAGCAGGCATGGTGGCACGGAGCTGGCAAAAGGGCACACAGGACCTCCCTTTTATTTCAATAATTATATCATTCTTTTCAAACTCATCACTCCTTTTGCGAAACAATTAACATTTGGAAAATGTTTGTAACTCTGACTACTTTGAGTTTTCATGGAATGATATTGACTATCTTTTGAATTGTTTTCTATGACTATGACTGTGTACAAACTGTAATGACCCCGATTAGTCTTCCGCTGCTTACAAAATTTTCAGGGTGTTACAGATTGGCATCAGAGCCATGGTTATAGAGAACCAAATGATTTTTCAAAATATTGGACTATAACCACACTAAATTTCTAAACAAACTGTTTATCACCGAAGTGCCCTCCGTGCTAGCGCTTGCTAACATCATATTTTGAGGTTTGATTTTTAGCACCCATTGCACTAAGTTCACTATGACACCATGATCAATGTGCATGTAGCATTATGTAGACTAAATGACTTATATTACTATTATTTTGGGATATTATAGTACCATGTTGCCCCCGGTTATTATCTTGTCTGACAGCGATGACATCATGCCGGCATCATCCACCTTCCCTACCATTGACCTATCGGACTATGACACCCATGACACCTGAGACACCCATGATTCTCCTGATACCCATGACACCCTACCAGTATCACCTATCATTCCATCTCCTATTCCATCTGGAGACCCATCTGCAGAGACTGAGCCCTTCGAGGAGGGTGAGGTTGCTTCGACACCCATTGATTCTTTTGCTATACAGCCTCTTTTCCGTCCTATCTATGGACCTATGACACATGATCAGTACCTATATGATCAGTATCTTACGTCTCAGCAGTTTCTTGCGGCTGATGACCGTCCTACACCACCTGCTAGTCACCACTCCGGTTCAGATGCTGATAACGAGTCTTCTGACTCCGATACTTCTGACACTGCTGCTTCTATCCCACCACCATCCCTGCCTGCACCGACTCGTCAATGCAAGCAAGTGAGGACCCTTGAGCCCTTTGAGCCTGAGCCTTTTGGAGAGTTGTTTTGATACCATGATGATAGCTTCACCCGTAAATGCACGGCTCGGAAACGAGTATGTATTTTGCCTACTTCTATTGCTCCATCACCTGTACCTGTATCTGTGCCATTACCCACACCTGCACTTCCATCTGTGCATGTGCCTGTGTTGACACCTGTGTTATCACCCGCACCTTCACCATCTCAGTCACCATTACCTGTATCACCACTACCTGAGCCACATCCTTACATGTTGCCTACTTACACCGCGCCCCACTCTTCTGAGGTTTTACCACCCATGCCACCTGATTAGCTCCAAACGGTCAACCTAAATTGACCAGGTAAATGGTCAACAAAGTCAAACTGCTTAGATTCAATCTCCGTTGAAGTATAGGGGTTCTTCGGGTCATTATGTCCCCGACGAGGTGTGATGGTATAAAAACGGGTTTGTGGGTGAATTTGGACAGAAAAAGGGGTGTGAATGATTACACTACTGAAATACACAAGGAAATAGCTTAAATAAGCTATATTAACAAGATTGTAAAATTGGAAAACCCAGAAACGTTTAAAACTTAAAAACGCGTACGTTCAATTTAAATTTACGTGAACGTACAAAATAAAACGCGAGTTTTAAGAAATAAAAATCCTACGGCTATGAAAATTAGCTTTTTACAATCCTAATGATAAAAGAAAATTTTCAGAAAAAGAAAAATAATTTTTACACTATTTAATTATTTATTATTAATTAAATACTATTTAATACTAATTATTAATATTTAAATAACTTAAATACAATATAATATTATTTTAATACTAGAAAAATGAAAATTAAGTTTCTAAAATTATAAAATAACTAAAAACAAATTTTAAAAATTAAAAATGTATTTTTTTGTCTTTTTGTGGATTTTATATTAATTAATTACTAACTTAATATTAATTACCTAATTAAACTAATTAAATTCTAAAAAATAGAAAATGAACAGTAAAAATTCTAGAAAATTCCTAAAATTATTTTATATCATATAAAAGCTAGGAAAAATATAAAAACTAGGTGTTACTTGATAAAAACTAATTATGTTATTTAATACTTAAATATTAATTAATGATTAATAAAACTAATATTAAATCTAATAAATACTAAATGACAATATAAAAATTTGCAAAAATTACTGAAAATACTGTAATATAAAAGAAAATTAAGAAAAATATAAAAATGTAGAAATACTTACTAGTAAGCAAAAAGGAAAATTAAAAAGCTAAATTATATTAAATAGAAACTATCACTTAATTTTAATTTTGATTTTTCTGGATTTTCTTTTGGAAAACTATTTTAATACTACAAATAACAAACTTTAATAAAGACAAAAGCTGTAGATCCTAAAAATAAGCAGTTTGGAACCCAAGTAGCTTAACAGTACACAAAATAAGCTTCAAAGGTGATTTTGATGTTTGAAAAGCTATGAGACTAGCTAAGGCTGAAACTATGGTTGAAAATAAGCTGACAACTACTGATACTAATGCAAATAAGCTAGAGAAGAGCAAATGAGCACACTGATATAAGCAAAGAAACTAAAAGAAGCAATTCCAAAAACTAAATCCAAACAGGTCCATGAGGTCACTTGCAGGCTTAAGTTGAGCTTATCAAATAAGCTTGGAAGTGGAAAATGAGACTTGATATAACAAGCTGGGTCTGTGGGCTTCCAAATAAGCCAAGTTTCAAGACCTGGGGTCCACCAATAAGCTCTGTGGGAGAGCTTGAACTTGAATGAGTGAAACTGAGAGCTGGGGTGCAGGGGTGCAGGGCAGCAGGCCTGGGGTTATTTAGGGGTAAATAAGCTGAGCTAATAAGCTGGAAGGTGCAAAATAAGCTCATAGCATTAAAAGCTGATCTACAAACAACTTATGCAACTAATTGAGAACCTAAATCCTACTGCAGAAACAGATATAAGCTTGTGACCAAACCATCAGTGAGCATCCATGAACAAATAACCAAACCACTTGACTGATAAGCTTCAAATAAGCTTATATATGCTGAGCTAAGGGGAAATAAGCAACAAGGAATTAAGGGGAGTCTTAATAAACTAAATTGGGATAGGTTTAGCACTTGAGGGAACCTAATAAGCACTAATTAGCTAACTTTTATTCCTAAGGCTGTTGAGAAAAAGTGGACAGAGGGGTATATTTAAGGGCCTAATAAGCTATCAAAGAAAATTCTTAAAAATAAAATAAAAATACAAGCATGGAGATATACTAACAAACAATCTAAAAAACAAATTTCAGGTCCTGATTCCTCAGGATGAAGAAATTAAAATTGGAGATCAAAGTGGGTTTTGGGCTGTTGTTGTGCAGGGCTGCACATGGGTCAAGATGGTTGCTTTGACTTTGAAAAGGCCAGGGAATGGGTTGAAACAGGTTGACTGACTTGTTTTAAGCCACTTTAGACCAAATTCATCAACAAACAAAACCAAATCAAGACTCTGTCCTAGCTTACTAATACAACAGTTTCAACACAAGATTTTTTTGGTATTTGATCAAAACTCTTTTAACCTCTCTGAAAATGAAAATTTTAGCTTATGAACTATATCTAATAACAAATCTAAGCTGATCCAAATTGGATCATGGGGCAAGGCTGTCCCAAATCCTGAAACTGACTTTATCCCAAACACCCTTTATGCCTACTGAAATGCTATTTTAAACTGCTAAAAAATGGTTTTGAGCATAGTTTTTGGAAGTCCAAGGTATGATAAGTTAAATGAAGAGAACTTAGGCTAACATAAACGAAAATTAAGCAGTAAGGATAAGCAAATAATCAAAAAGCAGTTTAAGCTATATTGGACAATTAATGAGTAAATGGCCTACTAATCAACTAAGCTGACTACTAAGCACTCAAGAATTACATATAAGCATAAATAACTCAGAAAACACAGAGAAAAAGAATTCAATAAGCAGTTGTAAATAAGCATAAATGGTTAAGCAGCTTGAAAAAAAACAGTTATATAAAATTAAAAGGCAAGATAATTAAAAAGCTTAGGTTGAAACTAGCATTGATTTAAAAATGAAGAGTACACAACATTTAAATAAAACTAAAACTAAAAGAAAACTAATTATCTAACTACTTAATCTAGTACTAAAAATCTAACTGCCTTTAAAATGGCATACAAGAGATTTATTTTATACTAGTAGAAAACTAGGGCTTCCATCTCTCTTCTGCTCTTTTTCTGACCATTCTCAGCCCTTGGATTTGTCTCAAATCATCTCCACCTTTAATTGGGAATTTGGCGGGAAAATGTTATTGGTGGATTGGTGACTTGGAGGAGGGGGAAAAGGTGTTAGCACATGGTTTTGTGGAAAGTGGAGGTTGTAGGGTGGTTAGTAGGTCTTGTTGGAGAGTGGAGAGGAGACAGGGATGTTGGAGATGGCAGGGATGGAGGTGTATTGTTAGCCCTGGAATCTAGGGAAAGGGGGGAAATAGGGATGGTTGACCAAGGCTTTGACCTAAAACGTTTTATTAATAAACGTGGGTGGGGTTTTGGGTTATTGCATTGGGCCAGGGTGGTGTTGGTGCATTTTATTAGTGGATTAGGGTTTGGATTAGATGGTTTGATTTTATTAGAAAGGTGCATTAGGTTTAGTAACTAAATATAGCCATAAGGACCAATGTTGTAATTAGCTGAAAAATCCAGGGACCAAATCAGCCGTACTTCCAAACTTTAAACCAAGGACCATTCCTGCCAAGTTGTAATTCCACAAGAGTCTTTGAAGTTTATTTTCCAAATTTAAACATACGGGGACCAAAATTGTCAATTTTGAAACTTCAGGGATCAATTGTGTAATTTCATCAAAACTTTTACCCATGGACCCTTTTTGATAACTTTTTAACTCCTAGGACCATTTTTGACTTTTTAATCAAAAATATATATTCAGGGACCGATTTTGTCAATTTTTGAAAGTTCGGGGACTGAAACTGCCAATTATGCAAACTTTGTTCGTTTTTTCATCTATTTTTACTTATTTTGCATCTAAAACATATAAAACAAATTTTTGAGATATTTTTAGCATTTTGATGCATTATTGAGTATTTTTAAATGCTTTGCAGCTCAGATTCGACTAAAAATGATGAGTGTTTGAGCACTCATCACCACCACCTATGGTTTTCTACTCTCAGACTACTACTGTGCCGACACCATCACCTGCTTCACTCCTACTGAGACCACTACTTCACCTAGCATTCATAGGATGGTTGATACCCGCCGATGGTCGTTCTTGTTAGAGTGCATTCGCCGATGGAGGTTTATTGAGGGATCACCTAGGGCTGCTGAGCTTGGAGAGGGCTCTTCAGCGGTGTTACCGGTTACTGGGGAGCCGATACACCACCCTATCCCTCTACTGGCTGCTAGGTTGGTTAGACAAGAGGATCGTCTTGATGAGTTGTTGAGAGTTATAGAGGATATATCCTTGGAGAGGATTGAGATTATGCAGGAGGAGGTCGAAAACCTCGTTGTGCACAGGACAGCTTTAGAGACTGTGTCTAAGATGATGGGGACTGAGATCGAGGAGGCACAGGCTACTATCACTGAGTTCGGTCATAGACTAGATGTAAAGAGACACGAGATGGAGGATTGGAGAGAGATTGCGATCATCACACAGCAGATGCTGGAGCATCAGACCCAGGAGCTGGCCGCATCTAGTGCTACTATCCACACTCTGTCAGTTGCGCTTGAGGAGGTCCAGGCCAGAGAGAGATCCAGAGACCTAGAGATGTTGGAGATGATCAGGATCATTAGAGAGCTAGAGAGGAGATCAGGAGGCGCACCCGGAGCTTCATAGATCTATGACGTATCATTACATTCAAGGACATCTTAACTTGCCTCATGTGGCATTAATAATGTTGTATCTTATTGTTTTGTAACAATGAATTCAAATTATTAAAACTTTATGTTGGTTATGATTGTACTGTATTGATATTGATTTATGATGTTTTGGTTGTTTGATCTTATGTTGTGCTCCCATATTGAGATTCATTATAATTTCCATGTGTGTTGTTACATGTCGTGATGATTATTTATGAATGATATGGTTTATGTTGATGTATGTATTCATGGTGTGATTGTGATGTATTTTGTAATGATCTCGACTATTATGAGCTTGGTTATGTTATTTCCCTTGTTATTGATCGATGTTTGGGATTTTGACTTATACACTTGCGATTTTATAGAAACATGACCCCTAGGAAAACCACAACTACCACCACATCACCTGCTATGACTCAAGCTGCTATCAAGAAATTGGTTGTCGACAGCGTTGCTGCAGCTCTGGAAGAGCATGCTGCTGCAATGGCGCGATCAAGTAGCAACAACCGACCTACTGCAGAAAGCGAGTCCTCTGCGACTCGGAAGTGTACCTATAAGGACTTCATAGCTTGTAAACCATCTCATTTCAAAGGTACTGAAGGAGTGACAGAGCTTGCTCGATGGTTTGAGCGAACTGAGACTGTGTTTGTGAGGAGCGGTTGTGCCACTGAAAACAGAGTCTCGTTTGCTACTGGAACATTGTTGGAAGACGCGTTGTCTTGGTGGAATGCAAATGCTCAAAATATAGGTGTGGAGGAAACCTATCAGATCACCTGGGCTGACTTTAAGGAAAAGATGTTGAAGAAGTTCTGCCCTACAGAAGAGATCAAGAAACTAGAAGACGAGTTTCACCTGTTGGTTGTAAAAGGGAATGATTTCAGGAGCTTGCCACACTTTGCCCTTCAAAGGTTCCCGATTTGGAAAAGTTGTTGGAAAGATACATTGAGGGACTACCTAGGAGCATTGAGGGAAACGTCACCTCGTCAAAGCCTCAATCTTTGGAAGAAGCAATGACTATTGCCCAAAGACTGCTAGACCGGGAGATTAAGCATAACTCTGCTCAGGGAAACAACGATCACAAAAGGAAGTTTGATGATCCAAAGACAAACAACAACAACAACAACAACAACAACAACAACAACAACAACAACAACAACAACAACAACAACAACAACAACAACAACAAAAGCAATAACAACAACAACCACCGTAACCCTAACCGTAACTATCACCATGACAGAAACACCCACCACAACCAACAAAACCGATGACAGGAAGCTGTTAGAGCTTATGTCACCGCACCGGTTAAGAATGCTGGGTATGCTGGACCTGCCCCATTCTGCGACAAGTGTAAGATGCATCACACTGGACTCTGTTATGCTAA
This sequence comes from Artemisia argyi, assembly GCA_030686995.1. Lineage (NCBI taxonomy): Eukaryota > Viridiplantae > Streptophyta > Magnoliopsida > Asterales > Asteraceae > Artemisia > Artemisia argyi. Next base: position 136,337,653 of record CM060695.1, on the reverse strand, counting down.
GTGTGGGAAATGTTCAAGGGTTGGTCATAAGACACAAGATTTCAAGGCTACTGGAGCTAACTTGCAACCCGTGGCTGTAGTATGCCATGCTTGTGGAGAGAAAGGACACTACAGGCGTCAGTGCCCAAACAAGGACAACAATGCACGTAGGAGAGCATACGTGCTGGGAGATGGAAATGTCCCGCAAGATCCGAACGTAGTCACGGGTACGTTCTTTCTAAATAACCGCCTCATTAAAGTTTTATTTGATTCCGTAGCCGATCAAAGTTTCGTATCTATTTCTCTTGCACCTCTACTTAATATTACACCAACCAAACTAGACACCACATACGAAATTGAACTAGCCGATGCAAAGCTAGTGAGCACTAACACTATACTCCGGGGTTGCACCCTACGCCTACTAAACACACCGTTCGTCATCGACCTTATGCCTATTAGACTTGGTAGTTTTGACGTCGTTATAGGAATGGATTGGCTATCCAAAAACCGTGCTAAAATCATTTGTGACAAAAAAGTCGTTCACATCTCTTCAAGATAAAACCCTAATTGTTCACGGTGAGCGAAGTAAAACACGTCTAAGCATCATTTCTTGCGTCAAAGTTGTGAAGTACATCGAACGAGGATGTCAAGTCTTTTTGGCTCAAGTCACCGAGAAGAAGTCGGAGGAGAAGCAACTTGGGGATGTGCTAGTAGTCGGGAACTTTCCAGAAGTATTTCCTGAGGACTTGCCTGGCCTTCCAACACGCCAAGTGGAATTTCAAATTGACTTGGTGCCAAGAGCAGCGCCCGTGCCACGAGCACCTTATAGACTAGCACCGTCGGAAATGAAGGAGTTATCTGAGCAATTACAGGAATTGTCAGATAAAGGATTTATTCGCCCAAGTTTGTCACCATGGGGAGCACCCGTGTTGTTTGTAAAGAAGAAGGATGGAACCTTCAGGATGTGTATCGATTATCGTGAGTTGAACAAACATACGATGAAGAATCGGTATCCGTTGCCAAGGATTGACGATCTATTTGATCAACTACAAGGATTGAGTGTCTACTCGAAGATTGATTTGAGATCGGGTTATCACCAACTGAGAGTTAGAGAAGAAGATATCCCTAAGACGGCTTCAGGACGAGATACGGCCACTACGAATTCCAAGTAATGCCATTCGGTCTAACAAGTGCACCCGCTGTATTTATGGACTTAATGAACCGAGTGTGCAAACCCTATTTAGATAAGTCTGTGATTGTATTCATCGATGATATCCTTATCTATTCACGTAGTAAGGAAGAGCACGCAGAACACTTAAAGGTTATACTGACACTGCTCAGAGAAGAGAAATTATACGCCAAATTCTCCAAGTGTGATTTTTGGATCAAGAAAGTACAATTTCTTGGGCATGTTATCGACAGTAAGGGTATTCATGTTGATCCCGCCAAGATCGAAACTATTAAAAATTGGGCGTCACCTACGAGTCCTACCGAGATACGCCAATTTTTAGGTCTTGCCGGATACTATCGGAGATTTATCGAAGGTTTTTCAAGGATTTCTAAGCCTTTGACTGAGTTAACACAGAAGAAGAAGAAGTTTGACTGGGGAGAAGAGCAGGAATCAGCATTTCAGTTTTTGAAGCAGAAGCTTTGTAAAGCACCGATATTAGCACTACCCGAAGGAAGTGAGGATTTCGTGGTATATTGCGATGCATCAATCCAAGGTTTGGGTGCCGTATTAATGCAAAGATTTAAAGTAATCTCTTACGCTTCCAGATAACTTAAACCCCACGAGGAAAACTACATTACTCATGATCTAGAATTAGGAGCGGTAGTATTCGCTCTGAAGATATGGAGACACTACCTATATGGAACCAAGTGTACGGTTTTCACTGATCACAAGAGTCTTCAGCACATTTTAGATCAAAAGGAGTTGAACATGAGGCAACGTCGATGGCTAGAGTTATTGAGTGACTATGATTGCGAAATTCGTTACAACCCGGGGAAGACAAATGTTGTAGTAGATGCCTTGAGTCGAAAGGAACGACTTAGACACCTCAGAGTTAGATCATTGGGAATGACAATTAGATCACCACTTCCGTCTCGAATGCTTGAAGTTCAAGCTGAGGTCCTTAAATAAGAGAATAGACCGCACGAGAAGATTTACGGCATGCCAGAAAGCATGAATGGATTTGTCAAGAAACCAGATGGAAGGCTGTGTTTCAAGGACAGAAGTTGGATTCCATTGTATGGAGGAATACGAGACCTCATCATGCATGAGTCTCATAAGTCTAAATATTCCATTCATCCTGGCTCGGACAAAATGTATCATGATCTTAAGAAGTTGTATTGGTGGCCAAACATGAAAGCTGACATTGCAGAGTATGTTGGTAAATATTTGACCTGCTCAAGAGTAAAGGCTGAGCATCAAAAAGCATCCGGTCTTTTGATTCAACCAGAGCTAACAATGTGGAAATGGGAGAGAATTACAATGGACTTCATTACGAAATTACCCAATACATCGGGTGGATTTGACACTATTTGGGTCATTGTCGATCGTCTCACGAAGTCAGCGCATTTCTTGCCAATCAAAGAGACTGATGATATGGACATTCTTGCACGTTTATACTTGAAGGAGATAGTTTCACGGCATGGAGTGCCGATTTCTATTATCTCCGACCGAGACAGCCGTTTCACGTCTAACTTTTGGCAATCTTTACAGAAAGCCTTGGGAACTAAGTTAGATATGAGTACCGCTTACCATCCACAGACCGATGGTCAAAGTGAAAGGACAATTCAGACCCTGGAGGACATGCTTTGGGCATGTGTGATTGATTTTGGAACAGGCTAGGATAAGCACCTACCGTTAGCAGAATTCTCATATAATAACAGTTATCATGCCAGTATCAAGGCCGCACCGTTTGAAGCACTTTATGGAAGAAAGTGTCGATCACCAGTTTGTTGGGCTGAGATTGGAGATGTACAACTCTCAGGTCCCGAGTTGATTCTTGAAACCACTGAGAAAATAGTAAAGATTAGACAACGATTACAAGCCGCCAGGGATCAGCAAAAGAGCTATGCCGATGTGAGAAGGAAACCAATGGAGTTTCAAGTTGGAGACAGGGTCATGCTAAAGGTATCACCTTGGAAAGGGATGATTAGGTTTGGAAAATGTGGAAAGTTAAACCCAAGATACGTTGGACCCTTCGAGATCATTGAAAGGATCGGTCCTGTGGCATACAAACTTGAACTCCCTGAGGAGCTCAGCAGAGTACACAACACCTTCCACATGTCAAATTTGAAAAAGTGTTTATCGAATGAAACCCTCGTGATTCCGTTGAAAGAGAACAAAATCGACGATAATTTGAACTTTGTTGAGGAACCCGTCGAGATTATGGATCAGGAGGTCAAACAACTTAAGCATAGACGCATTCCCATTGTTAAGGTCAGATGGAACTCTAATAGAGGACCCGAGTTCACTTGGGAACGCGATCATCAAATTCGTGTAAAATACCCACAACTATTCGACAAGACAACCCCGAGCGCCGATTCAACTTTGGATTCCGGGACGAATCCAATCTAACGGGTGGGTATTGTAATACTCCATAAAATCCAAGGTCATTTATTAATGCTAATTATCGACACTATTCTAATCAAGCCATTTTGTGGGCTAATTTAAAATTTTTTTTATGAGACACCGTTTGCTTGACACCTGAAACACCTTGGTCACCGTATGTTTATCACCTGGTATCACCATTGATCACTCTTGGATGTCACCCAATGAGGTTAACACCGGTAACTCCCACTTGGGACCCGACACCTTGTAATGACACCAAAATATATATATATATATATATATATATATATTTTATATATGTTAACTACTACGAAAATCACTATTATACTAAATATAATTCATGGATTAACACTTATTGATCACCGGTTCGTATCGACATTATATATAACAATGTAAAGTTATTTTGGAACATGTTAAGACACCCGAATTGATATCACCGTACTCGAGACATGTCACATGTCATTTACGAATCGAATCTAAAACACCGATGGTAATATATATATATATATATATATATATATATATATATATATATATATATATATATATATATATATATATATATATATATATATATAGGTCACAAGTCGAAGGAATTTCATTGCTAATCGTAGCAGTACACCGTCACCTTTAACCACGTTGTGATTCACACAAACCCGTCAAGTGAGTTCATGGTCCCACATTTTAATTATTTCTAAACCCGTGGGGAGATACATGCTATAAATCGAACACAAGTATTTTTCTGTATGCTATTACTACCTGATATTGCCTAAGTTAACACCTGTGCAACAAGTCCCTCATATCACGAACCTTAATCACTTGCGAGTGAGCGCGAATATAGCTAATAGATCTATTGGAACGGCAGCCCAACTCTGTCAAAGTGATTATTTGGCAGGAGGTGTGCTATATTCGAGGTACCATGGAAACCGAGTACATTTCCATCACCGAGGGCCCCTTTTGTTATCTACATCCCTCGTTGTGTAGGTGATCTTTATCTTTATGATATTTTGATACGATGTTAAGGCTTGAGTTTCATGAGGCTTAGGAGCAATATGACACCAGTTTAGTCAAGATCGATCTATCTTGGCTTGTTTATTTCAAATACTTGACTTATGTTCACACTATTATTAATTTAAACTACTATGGATTCACTCAACCGTTGTGTTGAGTTTTTAGCATGTTTATCTCAGGAAATTAGCAGGCATGGTGGCATGGAGCTGGCAAAAGGGCACACAAGACCTCCCTTTTATTTCAATAATTATATCATTCTTTTCAAACTCATCACTCCTTTTGCGAAACAATTAACATTTGGAAAATGTTTGTAACTCTGACTACTTTGAGTTTTCATGGAATGATATTGACTATCTTTTGAATTGTTTTCTATGAGTATGACTGTGTACTAAACTGTAATGACCCCGATTAGTCTTCCGCTGCTTACCAAATTTTTGGGGTGTTACATTTATAAGGATTTATGTTTGTTCGGGATCTTTGAAACAAGGCTTCAGAGTAGGTGGTTGGGATTTATTAGGTTTATATAGAGCATTCATGAAAGGCTAGTATCCTGGAAAACTTTTAAGAGCTGTATCTGTGGATGGAAATAATGGTATTTATCATGTGGCTTATGGAATAGTTGAGTCTAAAATTTTGTAGTTTTGTTTATGATTCTTAACACAACTTGGGGATGATTAAGACTTATACGGAAAATCCAACTTTAGATTCATAACTGATAAGTAGAAGATACCTTTTCTTACTTTATCTTGATTGCAATTACATTATGAAATGGTATCTATTTTAATATCTATTTTGACTTTTAATTGCAGGAATTGTTACTAGCAATTAAGAAGTTGTTTCCAGTAGTTGAGCATAGGTTATGTGTGAGGCGTATAAATGAGAATATGAACTTGACATGGATGTGTTGAGTTTTCAGAGACTTATGGTGGAAAGTTGCAACTGAAACAACAGCTATGGAATTAAACAATGCCATGAACCAATTAAAATCCTACAATTTAAACGCTTATGAATGGTTGAAAAAAAAAACCCGCCACAGCAGTAGAGCAGATCCTATTTTTCTGATATAAAATCTTACTTTTAAGCCCCATAATGGTACTTTTACACTTATGCTCTTTATAACATATGTTTTTACACACAAATCATATAAATAATAACAGGTAGGGTACATTGTGAGTTACTAATCAACATCATATGTGAGGTCGTTAATGAAAAATTCTTAGATGCTAGGGACTTACCAACCAAATCTACATTAGAATATGTTAGAGAGTACCTAATGAAAAGAATTGTCATTGTTTAAAAAGTAATTGAAAAAAAGTCAAGGTCCACTACCTCCTGCTGCTTCAAAGATCTTTAAACAAATTGAAGAGGCTACTTCAAACTACATAGTAGAATCAAATGGCTTAGATCTGTATCAGGCTAAAGGACCTCATGGTGACAAATGTGTTGCCAATTTAACTGACAGACATTATTCTTGTAGAAAATGAGAAGTTTTTTGGTATGCCATGTAAGCATGTAGTTGCATGCATGGTATGGCTGATAATGGAATGGATGTTGGATTACCTAAATATTGGGTAGATCCAACATATAGGCTTCAAACCTGGAGAGAACAATACTCATTTAAGATCAACCTTGTCAATGTCAAAAACTTATGAGAGAAGAAAGACTTGCCAACAACACTAATTCCACCTGAGGTGCATGTACAGATTGAAAGGCCACAAAAAAAGATAAAGAAGAGTGCTGGTGAGGCTGGAAAGTTAAGTAGAAAAAGGGCTGCAAGTCATTTGTTAGCTTTGCAAAGTCAAAGGGCACAACAAAATAGGATGCAAGGTAGCTCAAACTGCTGCAACCCAACCAATTGTATCTCAACCTGTTGCAAGCTAAGCTCAAGTTGTTGCTGCAAACCAACCAAATGCATCTCAAGCTGCTCACGGTGATGGTGCTCCTAGCCAACCTGCAAGTGCATCACAGGCTACTGAAAGGTCATCTCAGGCTACTCCAAGTCAAGGTCAAGTTAAAAGAACAAAATAAATGGGCAATAGATTTTTGACTCCAACAAAGTAAAAACCTACTATCATCCAAGTTTGATGTGTTTTGTTTAGAAGACTGTGGTTGAAGTTGTTGGATGCAATTGCACTTTGTGACTGATTGAGCCTGAATAGTCAACTAAAGTCAACCATGGATGTGGTCAATATAGTCAAACTCCTTAGGCTCAATGCCTCCGTGGAATACAGGGTTTTCCCAAGTCGTTATGTCCCGACGAGGTGTGATGGTGTTCAAACGGGATTGGAATCGGGTGAATTTGGACAGCAAAGGGTTTGTGATTGATTAAACTACTGATTTATACAAGAAAATAGCTTAAACAAGCAAAATTAACAAGATTGTAAATTTAGAAAACCCAGAAATGTTTATGTTGGGATCATACTTTTGTATTTTAGTCAAGTCTCGGTCATTACATTTTGTAATAGGTTGCTTAGGTATTTATTCTACATTGTTTAAGTTACAAGGCTTAGTTTGTTAAGCCCATGGGCCTTAAAGCCCACGTCCAAATGAAAGGAGGGAGGAAGGGAGTGTTGCCCTACTCCTCCTCCTATAAATACTAGGCTTATGTAACCTTTTCATTTGTTGGTTATTTGATTATCTTAAGGAAACTCTTGCACTTTCACTTTTCATATTGTCTCATAATCAACCATCTCTCATTCTCATCTTATTTCTTTCTTAATCATACTTGTGTTTACATAAATGGTGACCTAACAAGTGGTATCATTCGCCTAATAGAGATTGAAGTGTGTTTCTTGGTTCTAACGTGGGGTTTGGTGCTTATTCTTCATCTTTTTTGCATTTTTCTTTGTTTCTTTCACTCAAATCTTGAAGCTTGGACAAGTTTCAAGGTTGATATAGTGATTTGAAGCTTAGTTTTTGCATAAAGTTGTGGTTTTTAAGGTTTTTTAAGGTTTATAGCTTCTTTGATATTGGAAAACTAGTTTTTTGGTAGCAAAATCTTCAATAGATAGTGTTTTCTAAGTATTGTTGAAGTTATTTGATCAAAAGTACCTTATTTTTAAGCATTTTTCTTCAAAAATTTGAGATTTTTCAAGTTTCTGGCCTGTTTACGCGTAACTTTCGTAAACAGTACGACTCAAAAGCTGTGAATAGTACTTTTTGTCCTTTCTACGCGTAATTCTTGGCCTAAAACCCTTTTCTTACGCGTAACTGTGGTCAAAACCCTGTTTCTACGCGTTACTTGGAAGTCTACGCCTTAAAACCTACGAGTTAAGTCACTTTCTACGAGTAAGTGTGAATTCCTACGCACAAGACAGATCCTACGCCTAAACTTTACGCATAAGTCTATCTTACGCGTAAAGTTCAGATTCTATGCTTAACCTTCAACTAAGATCTTCTCCTTGTGTTCCGGTGACTCAGTACTTCCCTAGCTTGGATAAGTTAGTGGATTACTTCGACTTCGTATATCTTTCAAGCTTGGATAAGTTTGGAAGATTTGTTTGGTTGTTTAAACCTTACGCATAAGTCTAAACTTATGCATAAGCCTAAGCTTACGCGTAAAGAGGAAACTTACGCGTAAACTTTTTGTTTATGCCTAAAACTACTCTTTACGCATAACCTAACAGTTTACGCGTAAGATTAAAGTTACGCGTAAGAATTGAACTTACCCCAAGGATTTTGGAACTTGCTCAAAGGAACGTGCATTTCAATCTTCTACAACGATCCATTTCTACACAAGTGTTCTAAGATGTCTCAACCACCTAATCACTACTTCCCTCATACTCAGCAACATCAACATCAGCAGTATCAACAACAACAATACCTTCCGCACCAACTGTATCAACAACCTTCTCAAAAACAAACATACAATCCACTACATCATTACCTAATGATGCAACAACATCAGATCATTCATCAACAACAACCATATCAAGTGCCACAACAAAACACTCAGTTTTCCTCCAAACAACCTCACTGGTTTGACAGAATGTGTGAAGTTATTACAACTCAACAATCCCGACATGAGGCAGGATCACTTGAAACGCCTCCAATGCTAACACCTGGGAACTACGTTCAATGGTCAAGTCGATTCTTACGATTCCTTGAATTAAAGAAACCTCATGGGAAATTCTTGAAGCAAGTGATACTTGAAGGACCATTTGAGTGGCCAACAAGATTTGAAGCTGGTGATCCAACTGCTGATCCTCCACGTCCTCCTGGTGATCGACCTCTTCCAGAATCTCAACTCACAGAAGAACAGAAATTACATCGTGAAGCTGATGAGTATGCAATGGCTTATATACTTCAAGGAATACCAAATCCAATTTATCGAAGTGTCGATGCTCAGAAAACAGCCAAAGCTATGTGGGAACATGTTCATCTCCTTATGGAAGGCACTCAATTGAACAAAGATGATATGGAATCCAAACTCTACATGGAATACACTGACATCACAATTGAACCAGGAGAGTCCCTTGAATCCTACTATCATCGTTTCACAAATGTGGTGAATGATCTGGAACGTCACAAAATCACAGTACCAAGGATAGCGGTGAACTCCAAATTTGTTGGTAGTCTTGGCCCTGATTGGCATAAATATGTGACATTTGTTCGTCAAACAAAGAATCTTCATGATGCTCCATATGGTTTGTTATATGATTTCCTGAAACACCATGAACCCGAAGTTGAAAAAGATCGAGCTCTACGAGGAGGATACACACCAAATCCAACACCAAATTCTTTGGCTCTCGTAGCTCAATCTCCATATGCTCCACCACCAATGTCAAATCATGCATATGTTCAAGAGCAAAACTACATCAGTTATCCACAATCTTCTACCTCGAACCAAATGGTCCCATATGATTCATCTTCACACGATGCTTCTACTCAACTTGTTCCATTAAACAACAATGATGCAGTGTATTACTCAAATTCCAATGATGATGACGATGATGACTTTAACACGTTGAATCAGGGACTTGCTCTTATTGCTCGTGCGTTTAGCAAATTCTCCAACAAAACAAACAACCATCAACGATCATCTTCTAACACAAGGAATCAAGCTGTTGTCAATGATGGAAGAGTGGAAATTCAGAATCGTAGTTATGGTCGATCTGGTTCAGGAAGTTCTTCAGGAAACTTTGGGAATGGTCAGAGGTTTAGTAACAATGCGGGATTTAGGAACAACCCAAGGTCTTCTCAGTAAAAGTCTGAACCGGTTGCTACTAGGAACTCCAACTCAGGGAATGCAGTGTGGTGCTACAATTGTAATGAACAAGGTCATATAGCAACAGCATGTCCCAAACCGAGAACTCGGGGTAGTAAGTTTCACAAGCAAGCATTGCTCATGGCTCTTCAAGATGAAAAAGATGGACATTTCCCTGAACAAGATAACAACTTCATGGCAAATGTGTACAATGATGATGACATGGAAGATCTGGAAGCCAATGCCGCTGTGATGCTTATGGCCAACATGCAGGAACTCCAGCTTAATGATTCAGGTCCAGTGTATGACACTGACGGCTTGTCTCAGGTACATGACCACAAAGCATGCCTAATACATGAAATAACCTCACCTTCTGCTTCTGAATCAGATATGGCACAAGTTGTTCCATCTAAATCATCTTCATCCTCTCAAAAAGATGAACAAATAAGCACAGTTGTCATATTTGATGATGACACAGTTGTTTCATTTGATGATCCTATTGAAAATGATAAACATGATCATTTAGAACAACATGAACCATCATTTGATCCAGACCCTGACCTCATATTGTTATCTAAACAACTGGATGCTCAACAATTGCAAATCATAAAATGCAACAAGAAAAACAAAGTTTTAAAAGAAAAAAATGCGTCACTTGCAAGAGATATTGAATGCTATAAAATTCAACTTTCAAATCAGGAAGACAAGCTTAAACATGCAAAAATTTTTGAAAAAGCTTTTCAAGATTCTTACAATAAAGAACAAGATCTTCAACGCAAAATGCAAGATTTGATTGAGTCAAATGGGAAGTTGATTTCGAAACTCGAAAGTGAAAAGTGTGAATTGAAAATGAAAGCTGAACGTCTTCAAACAGTTCTCTCTAAAACAGAAACTGAATTGTCAAATTGCAAAAAGGAGTTTTGTGAACATAAAAAACGTAAAAGGAAGTATATAGATGACTTACTTGGTGATATTGTTGATCATGAAAAACAACTCAAAGAATTTCGTCACATTGTTTACAAACACGGGAACTCTGTCACAACAATTCAGAAATTTGCTTTAAAACCGAGACCCGATAAAGGATTTGCACTTTGCGATTTCAAATCAATGTTTCTTCACACAACATTTAAAGAAAATCCTAAGATTTATAGTATTGATCACATGTTTGATAATACCATTGTGCGTGCTGTTGTTTTTGATACTGAGGAAGAAGAAGAACTTGAAGACGAGAGTCGATCAAAAATGAGTTATGTTCAATACTGGACATCATATGACTATTCAAAAGCTCCACCTCTTTCTAAATCTTTTGTTACTCAAAAAGAGTTACCTGAGAAATCATGGTTTATCGAAGAGTCATATGTTCCATCCTCTAATTCGGCCCCTGTCCAAACTGTAGCACAAATTAATGGTCCTTTACCATCATCCGGTGAACTTACACCTTTACCAAAAAATTGTCGTGTCTTAAAATATCACAAAACTTTTCTGGAAGACATTGAAATTTTGGAGGAAACAATTGCACGTAATTCTGAAATAAAAGTTGAAACTTTTCAATCCGCTTACGAGCGAGAAAAGAGAGATATTTTTCAAAAACAAATGTTGCCAATTGTCAAACACCTCCGTCTCTGTGCTACACGTTGGGAACAGGAACTTCAAAACGAGGTCAAAAACATGATAAACGTTTTCAACTCTACTGAAAATGAAATTTTGACTCAAAAGCAAAGAAATCGAGTTTTACAAAAAGATGCTGATCGACTCTTGGAACAAGTTCTCAATGCTGATATTTTGTCTGTTATCATGAATGATCTCTATAAATATGGTACTTCTATGTTTATGGATGATCTTTGTGTTGATAATAACTTGTTAAATGAGGAAATTGAGACACTTAAACAGGAAAATGATAAGTTGAGAATTAAAAATGATGATGTGAAAAAACAATTTTCAAAAGAAATTTTTTAACTCAATCAAAGGCTTGAATGGTGTCAAGCTAAAAGTCTTGAAAAGGAATTGAAGTTTCAAAGTAAAAATGTTTCAAACCCTTGTCAGATTTGCAAAAACAACGAGTCTTTAAAAGGTCTGTGTCTCCGATACGAGAAAAAAATTGCAGATTTAAAAATTGAAAATGCCGAATGGCAACAAAACCGCGATGACATCAAATATTGCAATGGTTTACTTGAGTCTGAAATTCAGGACAAAAATCACATCATCATTGATTTGAAAGAGAAAATCAAGCTAATTCAAAAAGGAAAGTTTGTTGACACCACGGTAATAGCACCAGGAATGTATCACGTAGACAAAACTGATAAAGGAAAGGTTGTTCAAAACACTAATGTTGATAACTCCACTTCTACAGGACTAGTCTCCACTACTAGCGTTAGCAGACCCAAGCGAAAAAGTAACAAGAAGAATAGGATCTTGCAACGTAAGAGAGGACACCTAGAAGCTCAAGAAGTAGAAGACCAACTTAGGAATTTGAATAAAACTCATGTTGCATCAGATTTAGATTCTAATCTGGCAAATTGTAATCAAAATCTAAATGTAACGAATGATGAACCTTTGCATGTTTTGAATATTAATGCATCTTGTGTGTTTTGTCGTAAAAGCGTATCATCTGGTGATCATACAAAATGTTTAGCTAATTCTCTTCTCAATCGTCATAAGAAACGTAGGACACGCATTCCTTCTAGGCCCATTATTGCCTCTAAGTCTAACTTAGGAAAGCCGTCTACTACGGTTTCTAATGAAGTTGAAGTTACCCCCATAGGTGCCGAGAACAAATCTAGGTATGAGCCAACTACTAGTGCATTTAACATTAAGAAAGCAAAAACTAGTTGGAACTGGCAACGTTGGTTACAATACAAACCAGACTTTAAATGGATTCCTAAATTATTGAATACCTGTGTTTCTAACCAACAGGAACCCGCACTGTCTTTGGGTTCCACCCTTACTTCTGTTCCATCTGTGTCTTCTTCTTGTGATGCAGGTGGTACAGATTGTTCTCTGGATTGTTGATAGCGGATGCACCCGACATATGACAGGCAATCTCAAACTGTTACACAACTTTGTTTCAAAGTTTATTGGTACTGTCAGATTCGGGAATGATCATTACGCTCTTATCATGGGATATGGTGACTATATCAGCGGGAACATTGAAATCAGTCGTGTTTACTATGTGGAAGGCCTTGGACACAACCTTTTCTCTGTTGGTCAATTCTATGATGGGGATCTTGAAGTTGCATTTCGTGAGAAAACCTGCTTTGTTCGTGACTTACAAGGAAACGATCTAATGTCTGGCTCACGTGGCTCCAATCTTTATACAATATCAATGTCAGATATGATTGCAACATCTCCGATATGTCTTCTCTCCAAAGCAGAATCAACAAAATCTTGGTTATGGCACAAACGTCTTTCGCACTTGAATTTCAAAACCATGACTGACCTTGCTCGTTATAAACTTGTTGATGGATTTCCAAGATTCCGCTTTACCAAAGATCACTTACGTCCAGCCTGTGAACAAGGAAAAAGTACTCGTGCTCATTTTCCTAATAAACCTGATCATAGTACGAATCATGTTCTACAACTGCTTCATATGGATTTGTGTGGACCGATGCGTGTTCAAAGTATCAACGGTAAACGCTACATTCTTGTAATTGTGGATGATTATTCCAGATGGACTTGGGTTTATTTTCTATGAAGTAAAGATCAGGCTCCTTCAATGATCATCACCTTTCTCACTAAAATTCAAGTTCAACTACGCAACACGGTACGAATCGTCAGAACTGACAACGGAACTGAATTCAAGAATCAGACACTTCGGTCATACTTTGAGAAATTGGGAATTAAACATCAAACATCTATTCCTAGAAGCCCAGAACAGAATGGAGTTGTTGAAAGATGCAACAGGACGTTAGTGGAAGCTGCTAGAACTATGTTGATTAATGCTCAATTACCAGATTACTTGTGGGCAGAAGCTGTTTCAACCGCATGTTATACTCAAAACCGTTGCATGATCACAAAACGCCATCGCAAAACACCATATCAAATAGTTCACAAAAGGAAACCGAACATCGATTACTTTCATGTATTTGGAGCACTTTGTTATCCGAAAAATGATCGTGATGATTTAGGTAAACTTAAAGCAAAGGCTGACATTGGAGTGTTCGTTGGATACTGTGAAAATTCCAAAGGTTTTTGGATATGGAATCGTCGTACAAGAGAAATTCAAGAAACCATTCACGCTAATTTTGATGAACTCACACAAATGGCTTCTGAGCAACACAGCTTAGGACCCGAATTCAACCATCTTAACTCTCCGGAATCTTCGGCTGAACCATTGCCACTTAACCGCAAAGAATTAGAAACCTTGTTTGCTCCACTATATGATGACACAATTGAATACCGTCCTACTGAGGTCTCACCTAATTCCGCTGCTCAACCTGCTAACATTCTCATACCAGACTCACCTCAACAAACAACTACAAGTTTTGAGAGAGACGGTCCTCCAATTGTGTCACCATCTACAGCAGAACAAACTGGTTCTAACTCCCGCCATCCAGCTGAAGATCCAACACCTCAATCAGTTCCACAACCCGCAGAGCATGATCCTGATGCGTTCTTTAACCCGTTTGCACCAGCTCCTACTGTTCCTGATATAGCTGAGTCGTCCACACGCAATTTGGATCCTGCTAACATGCGAGATACTTATCAACTACACCCTTCAACACACAAATGGACTCGAGACCATCCACTAGTTCATATTATTGGCCATCCAGATGCACCTGTTATGACAAGACAACGACTTCACACAGATGGAGAAACTTGTATCTATGCACTCATAGTTTGTCATGAAGAACCTAAGAACATTAAAGATACAATGACTTATGACAACTGGATAGAATCTATGCAAGAGGAATTTCAGCAATTCATAAGATTGGAAGTCTGGGAATTAGTTGAAAGACCTGACGGAGTCTTTGTCATTGGGTTAAAATGGATTTGGAAGAATAAGCTTGATGCTGAAGGCACTGTCATACGTAACAAATCACGCCTGGTAGCTAAAGGATACTCTCAACTAGAAGGACTTGATTTTGCTGAATCCTTTGCTCCAGTGGCTAGACATGAAGTTGTTCGAATCTTTTTGGCCTATGCTGCACACAGGAACATGGTGGTTTACCAAATGGATGTCAAAACAGCATTTCTTAATGGAGAACTCCGTGAAGAAGTTTATGTTAGCCAACCTGAAGGCTTCGTTGATCCTGAGCGTCCTAATCACGTTTACCGACTCAAAAAGGCACTCTACGGACTTAAGCAAGCCCCACGGGCGTGGTATGACAAACTGTCCACTTTCTTGCTGGCCAATAAATTTTCTAAAGGATCGGTGGATCCCACACTATTTACAAAAACCTACGGGGAGGACTTACTTGTTGTTCAAATATATGTCGATGACATCATTTTTGCCTCAACAAAAAGAAGTTACTCTAATGATTTTGCAACATTAATGAAAGATAATTTTGAAATGTCCATGATGGGTGAACTTTCGTTCTTTCTAGGACTACAAGTTCATCAATCACCCCGTGGAATTTTTATAAATCAGTCCAAATATGCTCTTGAAATTTTAAAGAAACATGGGATGATGAGTTGTGATACTTATAATACACCGATGGGCTATACCACAAAACTAGATGCTGACTTACATGGGACTCCAGTTGACCCTACCAAATACCGAAGTATGATTGGGTCCCTCATGTATCTCACAGCTAGTAGACCTGATATAGTATTTGCTGTCTACATGTGCTCTCGCTATCAGTCCAAACCAACTGAAAAACACCTCAGTGAGGTCAAAAGAATCCTTCGATACATAAAGGGAACCATTAACTTGGGAATCTGGTATCCGAAGGATTCTGGTTTTGAACTAATTGCTTTTTCAGATGCTGACCATGCAGGATGTTTAGACACACGCAAAAGCACATCTGGTGGATTACAATTTCTCGGAGATAAACTTGTGTCATGGCAATCAAAGAAGCAGGACTGCACATCACTGTCGTCAACATAATCTGAATACGTAGCCATGTCTGCGTGTTGTGCTCAAGTCATTTGGATGAGATCACAACTTAAGGATTATGGCTACCTATTCAACAAGATTCCCATCTACTGTGATTCCAAAAGTGCAATTGCTATCTCCTGCAACACAGTACATCATTGCAAATCCAAACACATCGATCTCCGATATCACTTCATCAAAGAGCATGTGGAAAAGGGTACCGTTGAACTTTATTTTGTTGGGACTAAGTACCCATTGGCGGACTTACTTACCAAATCCTTAGCACCATCAAGGTTTGCTAGTCTAGTTCACCAAATTGGTATGCGATGTTTGACTCCAGAGGATCTGAAAAAGTTTTTAAAACACAATTGATCGTCAAACATCAAAACTATCTTTGTAAATATTTTTTCAAAAAAAAATAATAATAAAAAAAAATAAAATAAAAATGCAAGTATAAACCACCTCTTTCAACACTATTTTATAAATTGTCTTCAATTATTTAAAACAAGTGTTGAGGGGAAGGAAATGTAATGTTTTTTTTAATTTCTCAAAAATATTTTTGTCTTTTATACTTGCATTTTACCAAAAATTAATACATTTTTTTCAAAAGTGTTGATTCATAAGTGTTTCGGGTTACTCTCCTTGACCAATATAATTAATTTTTCAGTGTTTTACTATGATCTAAGGTCGAGGGGGAGTACCACAAGTTGTTCTTATCATGACTTGGTGTAATTAACAAAAGTTAAATAAGATAATGTGTTTAAGCATTAGATGTGTAAGTAACTTGAGGTTAAGGGACCATTTGTGTCAAATTATCAAACTTGTTTTAACCCAAGGTCAAAACCAATTTGACTAACTCATTTACTGCACCTGCTAAAATCATTTATCACCTTCAACCACCTAATCCACGATCCACAATCATTTGCTTGATCTAATCATCCATCTTCGAATCTGTAAGTTGAAACAAGTTTTGATCATTATTCCAAACAAAGGTTTTTAATTTCATAACGATCCAACGGTTTAATCTTTCTAATCGATTTAATTTGGTCTAGGGTTATGCGTAAAAATTAACCCAGAAATTTGTGGTTGTTAGGATTCCATTGATTGATGGGAAATGATTCTTAGATGATGTTAAACATGATTCTTACCTCCAATTATTTCCAGTTACACCAAATCGATTGATTTGCACTTAGGGTTCATACGTATAATTAGGGGTTCTTGTGTTTGTGTGTTGTGATGTTAATTGGTGATGGGGATTATGTTGTTACATGTCTTAGATCATGTTATTAGGGTTTAATTGCATCTTAATCGGATAAAGATCATGAATCAAAGGTTTAGGGTTCGAATGACACTAGCAGTTATGATCATCCGATTGTATGGTTAAAACTTGTTATAAATTGGTCCTTATGATCCTTAGGATGTTAGATACATTTGCCCTATGCTAATACCTACCCAGATTCATGAGTGATTGTGTTTGTGATTTGATGTTCATACGTGTTTACGCGTAACTCACATTTAAGCATGTTTACGCATAAATAATGGGTATTAGGTGCGTTAGAATGATTATTGATCAGTGGTTGTGTGTTTTACCCTTTCAGGAATCAAACAACTCTTATTTCGAAAGGTGATTTTCTGGAAAAATGGTGTCTTTACGCGTTAATTGTTCATCCTACGCGTAAGATTCGACACGTGGACAAACTTTGTCTTGGATAAGACATAGTTTACGCATAAAAGTAATTCTTACGCATAAGTTCTGACCTTACGCATAAGTCTGGAACTTACGCATAAGTCATTACCTATGCATAAGTTACACTTTACGCTTAAGGGTAATCCTACGCATAATTTCAATTGTTACGCCTAAGATTTATCTTACGCATAAAATTGACCTTACGCATTAGATTCACCTTACGCGTAATATTCTAACTTACGCGTAGCTTTTGCACTTACGCATAATTTCTACTCTTACGCTTAAGTCAGGTTATGCGTAAAGTTACCCACTTACGCGTAAACTTGTCAAAATCTAAATTTTTCTAAGTGTTGTGAATTTTTCCAAAGAGTAACTTCTTGTTATGATAAACTTATGATGTAACTGATTTGTTATAAGTTTCTACCATGTAATATAACTCAAGTTTGTCATATATCAAAAGTTTTCTCACACACAAACACCCACTGATCAATATATAACAAGCAATTCTATAAGTATACATCATAATTGAATGTCTTTGCTAACCAAGTCAACAATTGCCATGTTTGTGTTTGTTTATGATCTATTCAGATGGCCGAACACAACGACATTCCATACGGACCTGAGCCCGAACCTAAGCTTTCATGGGAAGAGACATTCCCAGATGACTACAACAGGAAGATTAGAAAGAACAACCTCCGTATCAACTTCAACAAGATGACTTGCAACGAGTCCTCTTGTATTGTGGCTATAGATGCTTGATGAGTGTCTAAATACTCATCATTTTGTATCAATCTGAACTGCCAAAACATACAAAAACACTCAAAAATGCATTATAATACTTAAAATATCTTAGAAGTGTGTTTTATATGTTTCAAATACAAAATATGCAAAAACAAATGAAAAACATACAAAGTTTGCATAATTGGCAGTTTCAGTCCCTCAAGTTTCAAATATTGACAAAACTAGTCCCTGAAGGTTTTAAATGAATAAAAAGTCAACTTAAGTCCTTGGGAAACCAAAAATGTTCACAAAACATCCCTGGATAAAAGTTTACACAAACTGGCAATTTTTACCCCTCAAGTTTCAAAATTGGCAAAATAGTCCCTGGGTATTCAAAACTGAAATATTTACAAATAATACCCTTGTACTATGCATGAATGACAAAATGGAACAATTTTGATAACATTTTGAGAAATTACAAGTTTAATCCCTTAAAAATCCAAATTTGCAATAATGGTCCTTGAAGTTTGTGGAATTGGCAGAATTAGTCCCTGAGGTTTAAAATAATAAAATTCATATTTGTGGTCCTTGTACTAATGGTTAATTGCAGGTTCAGTCCTTATTTAAAGTTTAGAAAAATCACAAACAACAGCCCTCAACTTTGGAATAATTACACAATTGGTCCTTGTGATTTTCTAAGCTAAAAACCAACCGGACCCTTATATTAAATAAATCCAAAACCAAATCCAACCCATCCTAATCTACCCAGCCCACCTAGCCCCTAAGCCCATTCCTAAGCCCAGTCCACCACCCTTTTAGTTTAAACGGGCGTTGACCCGCGTTGACCCATCCAAAACCGCCAAACACCCCCTCCACTGTTCATCTCCCTCACCACCACCTGAAACCACCATACCAGGTGGTTTTGCCACCTGCTACCTCCACCTCACCATCCTCCAGCTCACCCTAACTCCTTTCCACCTCCCACATCAAACCAGATGGGCATTTAATGCCATCTCCACCCTTTTTCACTCCCAAACCACATCCACACCTCTGTTTCTTCCATAAAGCAACAACTTGGCCTCCAAACATTCCCCTTGCCCCCTGACACCTCCACAAGCTTCCAAAGTTCTTTAATTGTAACCCTTTGCCTCCACGTTAACGTGGAGGACTTTGGCGCCAAAAGCTAGTTTGAACGGATATGATCAATTGAGCTAAATGGATGGCTTAGATGAAGTGGGAAAGGATCAGAGAAGGTGTCTAAACCTAATTGAAGCCTTTAAAGACCAAGGGAAGCAAAGAAGAAAAGTACCTAGTTTATTTTCAATATTTGTATGTCGTTTAATCTAATTTCCAAATTCTAGTGTAAACCTAAGCTTCTAAGCAGTGTTATAAGTGTTTTAAGTGTATTGTAACTCTTTATAAGTAATAAATTTCAAGTTTCTCTGGCTGTTCAATCTTATGCAATTTTAGTTTCAATTTCTTAAATTTCAAAAGCTCAATTGTTGTTATTGTATGATATACTGGACTGATAAGCTCACTTAAGCTCCTAGATAGCTTATCTAAGCTATTAGTAATAACTAAAAGCAGTTTTGTAAACAAAGAAATCAAAAACACCAAAATTCAACAAAAGTCAACTGATGAGTTCTTGGTAATAAGCAATTGGAGCAAGGCAAATTGTGGATGGTCTTGGGTTAGAATCCAGTGGTGGATATTAGGAAAAGTTTCTATGATCTTGGTTCTTGGTTTCAAGCAGGAAAGCAACTTGTAAGTTTCTTAAAAATCTCATAATTATCTTTGTACTGAGTATGTATTGATCTTGATTATCATGGAAATTATCTGTGTTTGTTAAGTTTAATTAGTATATTTAAGCTTATTTATGGTTTGAAATTGTTAGGCTGTTAAGGAAATTGCTTGTTACTCATTTTCTAAAAATCTCACAGTCAATATATTATATTTTGTGTTCTTGTGTATTTGTGGGAATTATCTGTTTCTAAGTGCTTAATTACATCTAATATATCATAATAAGTCATGTTGGATCAGTAGAATAAGTTTTGTAAGCTATTTACCTCACAAATCATAAAACAGACTAGTAAAAAGGGGTGTTTGGATTTACATGTTCTGTGTTACTCAGCTTGGTATTGTTGTAATTTTTAGTGTATACAAGTCATTCAGTATCACATTAGCCCAGAGAAACAAAAATAAACAGGTCTTAGTTGGTTAAATAGTCAAAATCACAAGGAATACATCACCACAGTTAACTGTGGTGATATTGGAGTCCATAACTCCTCAAATCTACTTACAAGTTAGTAATATAGCTTATTTCAATCTTAGTATAGCTTAATATGATATAATAAATCAGTAAGATAAGTTAGAAATTCAACAAAGTCAAACTAAGTAGTTTTATTTAAAAGTCAAATTTGCTTCATCTCAGATTTTCTCAAAACTTAGGTGATTTTTCTAGAATTTAGGAAGCTAATTGAAAGCTTGAAAATTCTTGTGCTTATTATCTACCACCTAAACTATAGAAATCTAGGTTTGTCTGATTTTTAAGATTTTTATTCAAGCTTATGCAAAAGCTAAAAGTACCTTGCAGGGCAATAGGTTCCCCTGTGCACAGGTTTTAAGTAAAGTACCAAGACCCCTAGTTTGCAACTCAGTGGACCCCACACCCTAGGTTTCAGCTTAAGTGTAGTTTAATATACCAGCTTATCATATCTAGGATTAGTTTAGACTTTAGCTTATTATAGGATAGCTTTTAGGATCAAATTTGTGATCTTTGTGAAGCAAGCTACACTGATTACTCAGTATTTGATCACCAATCCAAAAGCTCATACAGAGCTTATTAGTGAACCAATAAGGTAGCTTATTAGCTTAATCTGTAGCTTATCAACCCATAGTTGAACCCCTAGGCTTAGCTTGAACCCTATTTCAATCTAGTGGACCCCACAACCCTTGGAACACAACTGCAAGGCAAAGCCTTGCCCTGCACATCAGCACATCACCACCAACTTAAGTGGTGGCTGCAGCCCACACCATTAGGACCCACACCCCCAACCTAGCTTATTACAACCCCCCTCCTACCCAGGTTCAAGAATTGACCCATAGTTTGACCTACAAACCAGTGGACCCCATCTTAAATTGTCCCTAATCTCTGTCCCATTTCTGAGACAGAACTCAAATAAGCAAGTGCTTATTTGAGCTTCTCAGCTTATTTTAGGAGCTCATATCATTAAGTTTAGTCTAATATAGTTCAAATAACTTAGGTAAACTAGATTTCACCATAGTGGACCCCACATAACCTCAGTTTAGCTTATTTCTTCATTTGGTCAACCTTAGTCAACTGTTTAAGCTAATAAGCAATCTCAGTGCTTATTATTGATTTCCAAAGTAGTTATCTTTATTAAAGTTTCATTATTTAGGTATTTAAATAGTTTTATAAAATAAAAACCAGAAAAAGCAAACATAAAAATAGTGATAGCTTCTATTTAATAGAAATTATCTAATTAATTTTCATTTTAGCCTATTAATAAGCACTTGTCCAATTTTATAATTTTATAAATTACTTAGTACCTTAAAGTAGTTAAAATAATTTTATTAGAATTTTCCTAAGCAGTTTACTATTAATTAGATTTAAAACTAGTTTAAATAATTAAATAGGTAATATTAATAATTAAATAGATTTCTTTAATTTTAATTAACTAAAGTAGAATTTTATATTTTTCCTAAGTTTTATAATATAGTTAAGACTTTTAAAAAAATAGTTTCATAATTTCTACTGTTCATTTTATAATTTTCTTATTTAAATTAATTAAATTAGCTTAAAATTAATTAATAAGTAATTAATTAGTCAATTAGCTTAAATATAATTTTTAGCAAGTTTTTATAATTTTGTAGTATTCCTGTAGTGTTTAAATAGTTTTATAAATTTTATCATAATTTTCTAAGGTACTTTAGTAATAATAGTAATTTAAAATATTTAAAATAGTTTAATTAAGTTAAATAGTATTTAATTAATAAAATACTTATAAAAAGACAAAAATATTTATTTTAATTTTTTATACTTTCTTCAAGTTCTTAGTTAAGTTTAGAAATTATTTATTTAAGTTTTTAGGTTTGTTTGTAATAGTTGTAATTTTTAGTTAATTTAAATTAAGTCTTAAATTAGATTTTAATTAGTTTTATTAATTAAATAGTAATTAAATATTATAATAATCATTTTCATAATTTCAAATTCATTTTCTATTCTCTTTAATATTAAGTTTTAAAAAGTTTCACTTTTAGTCCCTGTAGTTTGTAACTTGTTAAATACCACTTTTCTCTGTCTGTTATCTGATTATCTGATTTTGTGTTTATTTCTGTATTTCTGTTATAATTTCATATTTTCCAAATATCAAGCAATCAGTAGTGTAATCAACTCTCAAATCATATTTATTACTGTCCTCAGTACCACTCACTTTCCTATCCGTCAACAAATACAATTTCAATCTCGTTGGGATTTAACGATCCGGGGATTTCCCTATATTTCCACGGTCAATATTAACTTGCACTTTCTCCCAGGTGGGCCTAACAGCTTCACAAAGCTGACTGGTTGGTTTGGGAGGAGTCAAAATTTGGCGCCGCTACCGGGGAGGTTGTTGCGTATTTCAAAACGGTAAAAGTTTAGTGGTTTTCAAAAACCCTCCTGTACAAATATCACCACTTTGTAAATTTTTTAAGAAAAGCAAAATCATATCTGAAAACGTTCATTAACATTTCTCCTGAAGTGTTAACAACACCAAACAAATCATAAACAACAAAACAAACTGTGAAGTTAAATTACTTCGTATCTTTACGATTACAACCTGAAACAGCTGGTATAAGGTAAGTTCTGACATTAAATTGCGAACTGAAGAGGAATACATTTATTTCCTCCCGCTAGCCTGCGAGTAATCTTAAAGGAACGATTTCGGTTAACGAATCAGTTTAAAAAAAAATATTGTCCAAGTTTTCTCACCCATACACGAAAAGCCAAAAACATTTTACTGTTAGTATAATTACATAAAAGTTTACCACCGCAAACCAAGGCAGAACACCTACCAACTGGGGGTGTGAACATAATAAGTTCCCAAACCTAAAAGATTAAAAACTTACCATTATATCCTTGTGAATAGTGTACCTTTTTTAAAGGAGCTGTTCATTTGTGATTATTGGGTTTAAGTTCGCTGTAGTTTTGCCTCGATCTTGTGTTGAAAACTAATTTTTGTGCATGCGCACTCGTTCACAAACAAAGAATAAAAAGAACAAAAACGTACCCGAGTTACGTATTGTTGAAGAAGAACACACACTTAAAATGAACGACGAACCCCCATTCCTTCCCAAGGATGAGCCAGTTCCTGACACCCGAACTATGGAGGAACTGTGTCAACCTACCATGCAAGGGAGGGGTGGACCAATTGCACCACTCACTATTGGAGCCACGGATTTTGGATTAAAACACCACATGATACAACAGATCCAGAATACGTGCCAGTTCCACGGATTGCAGGGTGACGATGCCAACAGGCATCTCGACAAATTTTTAACTGTCACCCAAAGCATGAAACAACATGGCGTCGCCGAAGACAGCCTACGTCTATACCTGTTTCCATATTCACTCACTCATCATGCAACTTCATGGTTCGATCGACTTCCTAAGAATTCGATCCACACTTTTGATGAGATGATCACTAAATTCCTGGCCAAATATTTTCCACCATCTATGGTCACAAAGCTGAGGAATGATATCAGCAATTTCAGACAGCTTCCCGAAGAGTCCTTATTTGAGGCATGGGAACGCTACAAACTTGCCATTGATCGGTGTCCTAATCATAACATGCTTCTTGTCACCATTATTGATACCTTTTATAATGGTTTGACACTCCGTCATCGTGACACCATCAATGCTGCTGCTGGGGGCACCTTTATGAAAAGAACCCCTGAAGAGTGCTATGACTTAATCGAAAACATGACTGCCCATCATAATTTTTGGGACTCCTCTGCTGAGAGGAACGACTCATTTAAGTCAGACACTCCGGCAAGCAATGAAATATCAATCCTAGCTAAAAGGCTGGATGATTTGTCTACAGCAGTTTTGCGTATCCATCAGAATAATCCTAATCAGGTCAAAACTGTTAACCCAAGTTGTGAAACTTGTGGTGGTCCACATACGTACACAGATTGCCCAGCTTCCGGTGGCTTTTCTCGTGAAAACGTGTCTGCAGCTCAAGGTTCCTATAACACGGGAGGTAATTCTTACCAACCGCAAGGGGACCGAAACCTTTTGAGCTACCGTTCTAATAATTATATTGGACCACCAGGGTTTAATCAACCTCAGAATAAGAACCAGAACTTTAACCAGAATCAGAACCAGAATCGAATGAACCAAGGTCATAACAACCAAGGGAATTTCAACTCTAGTCAAAACCAGGTTCCTCAAAACCAAGGGAACTATAATCGTAATCAAGGTCAGAATAATTACCCACAGGGTAATTTTCAACAACAAAACCACTTCCAAGGTAACAACAATCAGCAACATGGAAATTTCCAAAACAATCGGGCTCAAAATTTTCAAAACCAAAATCAAGCCATTGTTCCAACTGGACCATCACATGATGAGTTATTAAAACAGTTTATGAAATCCCAAGAAGAACTGAACAAAATGCTGGTTAATCAAATGTCCAACTTACAGAAGTCTTTAAATGATCGACCCTCGGGCTCAGGTACAACTTTACCTAGCAACACGATCGCTAATCCGAGGGGCGATGTAAAGGCGATCACCACAAGAAGTGGAGTTTCTTATCAAGGACCTACAGCTCCCTCTACCTCATCTCCTATCCCTGTAGAGGAATGTGAAACTGAGGATACTACGGATACGGTACTTCCTAATAATAACGGAGGTACCAATGACATCCCTCCTCCAGTTATCCCGGTCCCAACTCCCTTTAAAAAAGTTAGGTTTGAAACTACCAAAGGTCCTGTTGAAAATCCAAAATCCAACCCAAAAACAACAATTCCATATCCCTCACGATTGCAAGACCAAAAGCTCCGTGAAAAAGCTAATCATCAGATGGAAAAATTCTTTCAGATTTTCCAAGAACTACACTTCGATATTAGCTTCGCGGACGCTCTTCTTTTAATGCCCAAATTCGCATCGACAATCAAAAACTTGTTGAGCAATAAAGAAAAAATGTTTGAAATGGCACGAACTCCACTTAATGAGAACTGCTCTGCGGTTCTGTTAAAACAGCTTCCCGAAAAGCTAGGAGACCCCGGGAGATTTCTAATACCATGTACTTTCCCGGGTATGATTGAATGCTTTGCCTTGGCCGATCTTGGTGCAAGCATCAACTTAATGCCTCATTCAGTTTGGAAAAAGCTCTCTCTTCAGGCACTTAGTCCCACATGCATGACTCTCGTGCTTGCAGACCGTTCAATTTCACGTCCCCTCGGTATTGCCGAGGACGTATTTGTGAGAGTGGGAAAGTTCCATTTTCCGGCAGACTTTGTCGTTGTTGATTTCGATGCAGATCCAAGAGTTCCTCTCATTCTTGGGAGGGGATTCTTAAGAACAGGACGTGCATTAATCGATGTTTTCGATGAGGAAATCACGTTACGAGTTGGCACTGAAGCGATTACGTTCAACCTTGATCAAACCTCGAGATACTCCTCGAATTATGATGCTGAATCGGTCAACCGAATTGATGTCATTGACATTGCATCCGAGGAGTATGCTCAGGAAATCTTTGGATTCGCTGACAATTTTTCGAGTGGCAATCTCACTACTTCTTCTAATCCCATAATCGCTAATTCTTCTCCTTCCCTCACTCCGTTTGGGGGAAGTGATTTCGTCCTTGAGGAATTAGAGGCCTTTCTCAAAAGTGATTCAGTTCCCGAAGGAATTGATTACCAAGAGATTGACCCGGAGGGGGATATACTTCTCCTTGAGGAGTTATTAAACAAAGATCCTTCTCCCATTCCTGTTCTACCTCCACAACTTCATAAGGTGGAAGTCAAATATGTTGAAAAAAATGATGACTTCCCCGAGGTTGAACTTAAGGACCTGCCTCCTCATCTAGAGTACGCATTCTTGGAAGGTAACGATAAGTTACCGGTCATTATTGCAAAAGATTTAAAGGATGAAGAGAAAACCGCGCTGCTCAAGGTTTTAAAGTCTCACAAACAAGCAATTGCTTGGAAGCTCTCAGACATAAAGGGTATTAACCCGGATTTTTGTACACACAAAATCCTAATGGAAGAGGACTTTAAACCTACTGTGCAGCATCAAAGAAGGGTAAATCCAAAAATCCACGAAGTTATAAAAGCAGAAGTTATCAAACTTCTTGATGCGGGATTGATTTACCCTATATCAGATAGTCCTTGGGTAAGCCCAATTCATTGTGTTCCAAAAAAGGGTGGCATCACGGTTATCACAAATGAGGACAACGAGTTAATACCAACTCGTTTGGTTACAGGGTGGCGAGTATGTATTGATTACAGAAAGCTTAACGAAGCCACCCGCAAAGACCATTTTCCTCTGCCCTTTATGGACCAAATGCTCGAAAGACTAGCGGGAAATGAGTACTATTGTTTCCTTGACGGCTTCTCGGGTTACTTCCAAATTCCCATTGATCCACAGGATCAAGATAAAACTACCTTCACATGCCCTTACGGGACATTTGCCTATCGTCGCATGCCTTTTGGGTTATGCAATGCTCCAGGCACTTTCCAAAGGTGCATGATGGCTATTTTCCATGACATGATTGGAAAAACCATGGAGGTATTTATGGATGACTTCTCAGTCATCGGGAATTCTTTCAACTCGTGCCTCTCCCACTTAGAAAAAATGCTTCAACGTTGTGAAAACACTAATCTTTGTCTAAACTGGGAGAAGAGCCATTTTATGGTTAAAGAGGGCATTGTCCTCGGCCATAAAATTTCAAAAAGTGGGATTGAGGTCGATAAGGCCAAAATTGATGTTATTGCTAAACTGCCTCATCCCACCACTGTTAAAGGAATAAGGAGTTTTCTCGGACATGCCGGATTCTATCGGAGATTCATTCAGGATTTCTCCAAAATAGCCCGGCCTATGACTCATCTTCTTGAAAAGGATGCTCCTTTCATCTTTTCCCCCGAGTGCATCGAGGCTTTTTCTATTTTAAAGAAAAGGCTTACTGAAGCACCAATCCTTGTTGCCCCCGACTGGGACTTACCTTTTGAACTCATGTGCGATGCTAGCGATTATGCTATTGGTGCAGTTCTGGGGCAACGCAAAACCAAACATTTTCAGCCAATACACTACGCAAGTAAGACCATGAATGAGGCTCAAACACACTATACCACCACAGAAAAAGAATTATTAGCTGTGGTATATGCCTTCGAAAAATTTCGGTCTTATTTAATCTTGAACAAAAGCATGGTGTATACGGATCATTCAGCTTTGAAATACCTGTTCACTAAACAGGATGCAAAGCCAAGACTACTCCGTTGGGTCCTGCTCCTCCAAGAATTCGATATTCTCATAAGAGATAAAAAAGGAGCAGAAAACCTTGCTGCTGATCACTTGTCCCGGTTAGAAAATCCTCATCAGGATATTCTCGAGAGAAAAGAAATTAATGAAACTTTTCCTCTGGAGACTCTAAATCTCATCTCTAACCGGGATAATACCACCACCCCATGGTTTGCCGACTTCGCAAATTACCGTGCGGGAAATTTCGTTGTGAAAGGGATGTCGTCCCAACAGAAAAGAAAATTCTTTAAAGATGTAAAACATTACTTCTGGGATGACCCCTACTTGTTTAAAATATGTGCGGATCAAGTCATCCGACGGTGTGTCCATGGCCAAGAAGCCATGGAAATTCTTAAAGCTTGTCATGATGGACCCACGGGGGGACATCATAACCCAAACTACACCGCCAAAAAGGTGTTTGATTCAGGATTCTTTTGGCCCACGATATATAAAGACGCCCATGAACTTATCAAAACCTGTGAGGCTTGCCAGCGTCACGGGAATATTTCTAAAAAGAATGAGATGCCGCAAAACGCCATCCAAGTCTGTGAAATATTTGATATGTGGGGCATTGATTTTATGGGGCCATTCCCGTCTTCACGAGGGAATAAGTATATACTCGTCGCTGTCGACTATCTCTCAAAATGGGTTGAGGCAAAAGCCTTACCCACCAATGATGCCCGAGTAGTTTGTAAATTTTTAAAATCTCTCTTTGCCAGATTCGGGACTCCTCGTGCCATTATCAGTGATCGTGGTACTCACTTTTGCAATGAACAATTTGCGAGAGTAATGCTGAAATATGGTGTAACTCACCGTCTTTCTACAGCATACCACCCCCAAACAAGTGGGCAGGTGGAGGTCTCAAATCGGGGTATTAAGAGAATTCTCGAGAGGACGGTTGGTGAAAACCGTGCCTCTTGGTCGAATAAGCTGGACGATGCATTATGGGCTTTCCGCACTGCTTACAAAACACCCATTGGGTGTACTCCTTATAAGCTAGTGTACGGGAAAGCATGTCATCTTCCGATTGAATTAGAACATAAGGCCTATTGGGCCTTAAAACATGCAAATTTCGACCTTCAGACAGCGGGTGATCACCGTAAAGTTCAACTAAACGAACTAAATGAATTACGTGATCAAGCTTATGAAAATTCTTTAATCTATAAAGAAAAGACTAAGAAGATACATGACTCTAAAATAAAGAACCGCGTTTTCAACGTTGGTGACAGAGTTCTTCTTTTCAATTCAAGGTTGAAAATTTTCTCGGGTAAACTAAAAACCCGTTGGTCTGGACCATTTACTATAACCAAAGTATACCCATATGGAACTGTTGAGTTATTACAACCCGACGGTCCCAATTTTAAAGTAAATGGACATCGGCTAAAACACTACTTTGGAGGGGACATACCACAAGTGGTTGCCCCGGACCTCCAAACTTACCCCATGGACCAATAAATTCGGGGTCGAGTCAAGCTAGTGACTCAGAAAACAAAAACACTAGTATCATGTACATAATAATAAGTAATAAATAATGAATTTTGTATTTTGTTCAAATTTCTATCCTTGTATGTATATTATACTTTATCATTCAACTTCCGGGCTGTCAGGACAAATTTATTACAGTTAGTCATTCACAAGTGATTAGCTTGCGTGGTAAACCTGACACAAGCCTGGGAGGTAGTGATTACATATATTATATTATTTCATAAACAATATAAAATGCAAAAACATTTTTCCTATGCACACAACTTGCCCAGTTTGATTAGCCCCTCAGTTACAACATTTGGTTGTTGGCTGTTTTCAGTTACTGAGCTCTGTCAAACCCAGATTCCCTTTCAAGGGGCGGTTATTAGGAATTTTCTTTCTTTTGTACATATATATATAAATCTAAAAATACAAAAACATTTATAAAAGATAAAAACCAAAAATAATCTCCTTTATCTTATCATTTCATAATTCTGTGAGTGGCAATCCCACTCCTATTTCTCACCCAATCTTTAAGTGGCAATTCCACTCCATTACCCCAAGGACAATTTTAATTCGGGGTCGAGTCAAGCTAGTGACTCGGGAATCAAAAACAAGCTACCTCATGACAAGTCAATTCGAGGTCGAGTCAAGCTAGTGACTCGGTAATCAAAAGCATAGCAATATGGGTTTTCACTCATATTTCTGATTTCTTTCTCTTTTCTAACACCCTAGTGTGGGGGAGACGAACCACATGTTGTACATATGTAAAAAATTTTTCCAAAAAAAAAAAAAAAAAAAAAAAAAAAAAAAAAAAAAAAAAACTGGTATAAGACAAATAAAAAGAAAAAAGTGAGTTTGTATGTAAATAGAGTAAAATAAAAAGGTTAAAAGTATTGCCCCCTTACGTTCTAAAGTCTTGGTGGGACACCAAGTATTGTGAATATTGAGGGCAATATTCAGTTCTAAGTGTGGGGGAGCGTTCTCACGAATGCAAAACACATGTTCCATCAAGAACCCCCATTTGATCAAAATTACCAGTTTTTTCACACTTAGAAATGAGATAAAATGGTATCAATCCTCCATGTCTAACCCACAACAGGATTGGCTAGTCCAGGAGCAAACGGCTCTTGGTAAAGACATCTCAAATCCGTTTATGGCTGGCAATTTGCCAAAAATTGTATGGTTCCTCAGCTCCCCAAAAACAAATGAGTTGGCTAGCCCGCAAGATTATGGCTTGTGGTAAAGGCCGTGGAAAAACCATAATTGGTAATCAGCTCACCAAGATGTTGACTATTCCATCAAGAGTTGGCTAGTCCAGAAGCAAACGGCTTTTGGTAAAGACAAATCAAATCCGTTGACAGCTGGTGGTTTGCTAAAAATCACACGGTTATCAGGTGTGCCACAGTTCTTACACCTGGCTACTCCAGAAGTGATGGCTTTTGGTAAAGAGTTAAAATCCATTAATTTTTTCTCAAATAGATTGCTAGGGACTAGCAATAGTTTAGTGTGGGGGATTGATGAGTGTCTAAATACTCATCATTTTGTATCAATCTGAACTGCCAAAACATACAAAAACACTCAAAAATGCATTATAATACTTAAAATATCTTAGAAGTGTGTTTTATATGTTTCAAATACAAAATATGCAAAAACAAATGAAAAACGTACAAAGTTTGCATAATTGGCAGTTTCAGTCCCTCAAGTTTCAAATATTGACAAAACTAGTCCCTGAAGGTTTTAAATGAATAAAAAGTCAACTTAAGTCCTTGGGAAACCAAAAATGTTCACAAAACATCCCTGGATAAAAGTTTACACAAACTGGCAATTTTTACCCCTCAAGTTTCAAAATTGGCAAAATAGTCCCTGGGTATTCAAAACTGAAATATTTACAAATAATACCCTTGTACTATGCATGAATGACAAAATGGAACAATTTTGATAACATTTTGAGAAATTACAAGTTTAATCCCTTAAAAATCCAAATTTGCAATAATGGTCCTTGAAGTTTGTGGAATTGGCAGAATTAGTCCCTGAGGTTTAAAATAATAAAATTCATATTTGTGGTCCTTGTACTAATGGTTAATTGCAGGTTCAGTCCTTATTTAAAGTTTAGAAAAATCACAAACAACAGCCCTCAACTTTGGAATAATTACACAATTGGTCCTTGTGATTTTCTAAGCTAAAAACCAACCGGACCCTTATATTAAATAAATCCAAAACCAAATCCAACCCATCCTAATCTACCCAGCCCACCTAGCCCCTAAGCCCATTCCTAAGCCCAGTCCACCACCCTTTTAGTTTAAACGAGCGTTGACCCGCGTTGACCCATCCAAAACCGCCAAACACCCCCTCCACTGTTCATCTCCCTCACCACCACCTGAAACCACCATACCAGGTGGTTTTGCCACCTGCTACCTCCACCTCACCATCCTCCAGCTCACCCTAACTCCTTTCCACCTCCCACATCAAACCAGATGGGCATTTAATGCCATCTCCACCCTTTTTCACTCCTAAACCACATCCACACCTCTGTTTCTTCCATAAAGCAACAACTTGGCCTCCAAACATTCCCCTTGCCCCCTGACACCTCCACAAGCTTCCAAAGTTCTTTAATTGTAACCCTTTGCCTCCACGTTAACGTGGAGGACTTTGGCGCCAAAAGCTAGTTTGAACGGATATGATCAATTGAGCTAAATGGATGGCTCAGATGAAGTGGGAAAGGATCAGAGAAGGTGTCTAAACCTAATTGAAGCCTTTAAAGACCAAGGGAAGCAAAGAAGAAAAGTACCTAGTTTATTTTCAATATTTGTATGTCGTTTAATCTAATTTCCAAATTCTAGTGTAAACCTAAGCTTCTAAGCAGTGTTATAAGTGTTTTAAGTGTATTGTAACTCTTTATAAGTAATAAATTTCAAGTTTCTCTGGCTGTTCAATCTTATGCAATTTTAGTTTCAATTTCTTAAATTTCAAAAGCTCAATTGTTGTTATTGTATGATATACTGGACTGATAAGCTCACTTAAGCTCCTAGATAGCTTATCTAAGCTATTAGTAATAACTAAAAGCAGTTTTGTAAACAAAGAAATCAAAAACACCAAAAGTCAACAAAAGTCAACTGATGAGTTCTTGGTAATAAGCAATTGGAGCAAGGCAAATTGTGGATGGTCTTGGGTTAGAATCCAGTGGTGGATATTAGGAAAAGTTTCTATGATCTTGGTTCTTGGTTTCAAGCAGGAAAGCAACTTGTAAGTTTCTTAAAAATCTCATAATTATCTTTGTACTGAGTATGTATTGATCTTGATTATCATGGAAATTATCTGTGTTTGTTAAGTTTAATTAGTATATTTAAGCTTATTTATGGTTTGAAATTGTTAGGCTGTTAAGGAAATTGCTTGTTACTCATTTTCTAAAAATCTCACAGTCAATATATTATATTTTGTGTTCTTGTGTATTTGTGGGAATTATCTGTTTCTAAGTGCTTAATTACATCTAATATATCATAATAAGTCATGTTGGATCAGTAGAATAAGTTTTGTAAGCTATTTACCTCACAAATCATAAAACAGACTAGTAAAAAGGGGTGTTTGGATTTACATGTTCTGTGTTACTCAGCTTGGTATTGTTGTAATTTTTAGTGTATACAAGTCATTCAGTATCACATTAGCCCAGAGAAACAAAAATAAACAGGTCTTAGTTGGTTAAATAGTCAAAATCACAAGGAATACATCACCACAGTTAACTGTGGTGATATTGGAGTCCATAACTCCTCAAATCTACTTACAAGTTAGTAATATAGCTTATTTCAATCTTAGTATAGCTTAATATGATATAATAAATCAGTAAGATAAGTTAGAAATTCAACAAAGTCAAACTAAGTAGTTTTATTTAAAAGTCAAATTTGCTTCATCTCAGATTTTCTCAAAACTTAGGTGATTTTTCTAGAATTTAGGAAGCTAATTGAAAGCTTGAAAATTCTTGTGCTTATTATCTACCACCTAAACTATAGAAATCTAGGTTTGTCTGATTTTTAAGATTTTTATTCAAGCTTATGCAAAAGCTAAAAGTACCTTGCAGGGCAATAGGTTCCCCTGTGCACAGGTTTTAAGTAAAGTACCAAGACCCCTAGTTTGCAACTCAGTGGACCCCACACCCTAGGTTTCAGCTTAAGTGTAGTTTAATATACCAGCTTATCATATCTAGGATTAGTTTAGACTTTAGCTTATTATAGGATAGCTTTTAGGATCAAATTTGTGATCTTTGTGAAGCAAGCTACACTGATTACTCAGTATTTGATCACCAATCCAAAAGCTCATACAGAGCTTATTAGTGAACCAATAAGGTAGCTTATTAGCTTAATCTGTAGCTTATCAACCCATAGTTGAACCCCTAGGCTTAGCTTGAACCCTATTTCAATCTAGTGGACCCCACAACCCTTGGAACACAACTGCAAGGCAAAGCCTTGCCCTGCACATCAGCACATCACCACCAACTTAAGTGGTGGCTGCAGCCCACACCATTAGGACCCACACCCCCAACCTAGCTTATTACAACCCCCCTCCTACCCAGGTTCAAGAATTGACCCATAGTTTGACCTACAAACCAGTGGACCCCATCTTAAATTGTCCCTAATCTCTGTCCCATTTCTGAGACAGAACTCAAATAAGCAAGTGCTTATTTGAGCTTCTCAGCTTATTTTAGGAGCTCATATCATTAAGTTTAGTCTAATATAGTTCAAATAACTTAGGTAAACTAGATTTCACCATAGTGGACCCCACATAACCTCAGTTTAGCTTATTTCTTCATTTGGTCAACCTTAGTCAACTGTTTAAGCTAATAAGCAATCTCAGTGCTTATTATTGATTTCCAAAGTAGTTATCTTTATTAAAGTTTCATTATTTAGGTATTTAAATAGTTTTATAAAATAAAAACCAGAAAAAGCAAACATAAAAATAGTGATAGCTTCTATTTAATAGAAATTATCTAATTAATTTTCATTTTAGCTTATTAATAAGCACTTGTCCAATTTTATAATTTTATAAATTACTTAGTACCTTAAAGTAGTTAAAATAATTTTATTAGAATTTTCCTAAGCAGTTTACTATTAATTAGATTTAAAACTAGTTTAAATAATTAAATAGGTAATATTAATAATTAAATAGATTTCTTTAATTTTAATTAACTAAAGTAGAATTTTATATTTTTCCTAAGTTTTATAATATAGTTAAGACTTTTAAAAAAATAGTTTCATAATTTCTACTGTTCATTTTATAATTTTCTTATTTAAATTAATTAAATTAGCTTAAAATTAATTAATAAGTAATTAATTAGTCAATTAGCTTAAATATAATTTTTAGCAAGTTTTTATAATTTTGTAGTATTCCTGTAGTGTTTAAATAGTTTTATAAATTTTATCATAATTTTCTAAGGTACTTTAGTAATAATAGTAATTTAAAATAGTTAAAATAGTTTAATTAAGTTAAATAGTATTTAATTAATAAAATACTTATAAAAAGACAAAAATATTTATTTTAATTTTTTATACTTTCTTCAAGTTCTTAGTTAAGTTTAGAAATTATTTATTTAAGTTTTTAGGTTTATTTGTAATAGTTGTAATTTTTAGTTAATTTAAATTAAGTCTTAAATTAGATTTTAATTAGTTTTATTAATTAAATAGTAATTAAATATTATAATAATCATTTTCATAATTTCAAATTCATTTTCTATTCTCTTTAATATTAAGTTTTAAAAAGTTTCACTTTTAGTCCCTGTAGTTTGTAACTTGTTAAATACCACTTTTCTCTGTCTGTTATCTGATTATCTGATTTTGTGTTTATTTCTGTATTTCTGTTATAATTTCATATTTTCCAAATATCAAGCAATCAGTAGTGTAATCAACTCTCAAATCATATTTATTACTGTCCTCAGTACCACTCACTTTCCTATCCGTCAACAAATACAATTTCAATCTCGTTGGGATTTAACGATCCGGGGATTTCCCTATATTTCCACGGTCAATATTAACTTGCACTTTCTCCCAGGTGGGCCTAACAGCTTCACAAAGCTGACTGGTTGGTTTGGGAGGAGTCAATGCTCTTCTTTACCACCCGAATAAGCTGTTGTTCACCAAGTCTGCCTTGGTTTCCTGCTTCTACATCCACCAGTTTTGGCATACACTAAAGCTAGATCTTGGGGAGGCTTCTTTCTCCTGTACGCTTCATAATCGTCAGGTCACTGTGGACATTGATGTGCTAAGGAATGTACTTGGGTTACCAGAACTCGGCCCAAATGAAGAGTATGTTCCAGTCCCCACTGAAGAAGAGTTGATAATGTGGCTAAGGGATATTGGGTATGACGAATCAGAAGAAGTTATTACTAGACATTCTAGGGTTAACATTAGGTATCTTCCACAACCATGGAGAACTCTGTATATTTTGATTGCCAAATCCTTGTCTGGCAGAGACTCTGGCCACGAACACCCTAAGCTCCCACACCTCAAACTCTTCTGGGTTGTGGCAAATGTGAAGAAAGCTGATTATGCCAGTATCATTTGGGAAGACTTGGTGTGGCACATTCAACACAAGACAACCAACATTCCGTTTGTCCGCTTCACCAAACTACTCATCGAAAGCTTCCTTCGAGAGTATGATGATATCCCACAGAGACTCGATGACACAGATAAGAACACGTTCAGAAATGAAGATACTCTCAAAGTCATCAAGAGAATGGACACCAACACACGCAAGCAGGGAAAGAAACTTCCCGATTGTCTCTTGAATTCCAAAGTCAAGGCTTGCAAGAACTACCAGTATTATGAACAAGCTCTTGCAGCTGATAAAGTTAGATTCCTTGACGAAGTTGTTCTACCGTCCTTCATGCTAAAGAAGGGTAAGAAAGGCAGTAAGACTGGGAGCTCCGGCAGTTCCACTCAGTCCAAGAAGAAGAAGGGTACCCTCAAGAGAAGGACACCTACCAAGAAGCCTGCATCTATTCCAGAACCCGGGTGGTTTCCCTCACCACAATCCTCTCCAAAACCATCTGACTCTGAACAAACCGAATCCGACGAAGGTCCAGTATATCGACAAGCTTATGCTAACATTGATAAGGATGTGAATATTGATGACATTGACGACAAGGATTTGACGTTCGAAGATTGGGATAAGAATATTGACGAATTTGCTGATCATGCTGAATACCCCGCACATCTCAATCAACGACCACTCACCGAAGCTCAGACGATTTTGGAAGAAGAAAGGATTAGAAGAGAAAAGATGAAGGAACCAGTAACAGCTGAACAAGAGACTGAAGGCCTTTCAGTCGAAGAAGAAAATGAAGGGCTCTCAACCTAGGTCTCCTCCACAGCCGAATTGATACATTCAATGTTGATCTACCTCCACCTCCAGTGTTCTCTCAGACCACCGAAGCTGGCGAATCAAGTAGCATTCCTGAGCCTACCACAGGGATCACCACAGACTTAGTTGCTTATGACAATTCCTCAGTATCTCCCACCGACATTGAAATGAATATGGGAGAGGAAGAAGAGGAAGATCCCATGGATACTGATGCTCCAAGGTTAATGACTGTAGAAGAAATGGAGCTCAGAGAAAGAGCTCAGGAAGAGGAGTTGAAGAAGAAACAGGAAGCTGAAGAGGCTAGGCTTGAAGAGATTGCCCAAGCTAAACTGGAAGCAACTATCCGAATGGAAGAGAGCAGGAAAGCAGAAGAGGCAGCCAAGCTGGCTGAAGAACAGTTGAAAAAGGAAGAAGAAGCCAGGCTTGCTGAAGAACTAAGACTTAAGGCTGAAGCTGAAAAACTGGCTGATGAACAAAGATTGAAAGAAGAAGCGGCCAAAGAAAAGGAAGTTGAACAACCTGAACCACCGAAAGGAGGTGACAAAGACTCTACCACCATCATTGAATCATCACAGTCATCTCCTCCTGCATCTGAATCGACACATGACAAATCAATCAAGAAACCGAGCACCAAAGCCTCTGCTGCAGCAAAGTTACTCAAGTCAGCTTTTAAGAGAGTACATGAGAAGAAGAGAAGCAGACTGGAAGATCAGGTTGCAACACTTGCAACCCAAGTTGCTGAATTGACAAAGCTGAACTCGAACGTCCAAGAGCTACAAGATAAAGTTGATACTTTCTTAGCTAAAGACGTACAAGAGAACTTGGAAGCCACATTAGCAGCTCAAGCACAAGAATACATGGCACAACAATTAGTTGCTGAGTTGAAAGATCTGCTGGCACCCATGAGAGATGAACTCACCAAGTTCGCGGAACAAGCTGTCAAGAAAGTAATTCGATCCACTACTTTTACTCTTCGAGCCGACAAGTCTACTGCTCCACTACCAGGGCTATCTCTGGATGAATTGGAAGCTCAACTCTTAGAAAAGCTGGCAAACAAGTTCACCTTGACTACTGAAGAAGCCAAAGTCCTGGATGCATTAAAAGACAAGATGAACAAAGAATCTTGCAGCACAGAGGCCGATAAGCTGAAACGTCAAAGAGATGATGAAGACAGGGATCCTAATTCTTAGGCAAAGAAACAAAAACAAGCTGAAGGACCCTCCTCTCATACACCGGTCATTCCTCCAACCACTACAACCTCCACACAACAACCGAAGGCATCAGGTTCTGCTCCCAAGGCACACGACCACTTCGAATACACCGGTGGTGACGAGATTCCCCAACCCGATGAAGTTCCAGACCCGTCCCCTAAAAGGAAGAAGAAAGATAGGAAAGGAAAGCACCACCAATCCAAACCGGGCACCGAATCAAAGAAACCGAAAACCGTCCTTAACTGGCTAGACCATGACGATAGTGCCGAATACTCCTGGTTTGAGAAGATGATCAATTCGCAACCACCTCTTGAAGACAATCATGAACCTCAAGATGGTCGAACGGTGGAATACGCTCAACTGATTCAGCAAAAGTTTAAAATGAAAAAGATGAATAAGAAAGAGCTGCGAAGAATCAAGAATGATGCTTTCAATCTTCTGAAAGATCGGTCTGCTAACTCAATCGAGCTTGAGTATCATCTGGAAAATATTGCTCGAGCTATGTCAAGCAATATTGACTGGATCAATCCTGAATCTTATGTCAATCCAGTCACAAGGAAAACCGCACCCTACATTACTGACTGGTCCAAACCACTACCGATGATTGGGAAGCCTAATGAACCAAAGATCCCGTACAAGTTCTTCTACAACACAGACTTGGAATTTCTGAAACTTGGAAGTAAGAATGAGAAGAAGTACGTTACATCACTCGCCTTTCTCCCTGCAGCTCGATATCTCAACAATGCCATCGAAGAAGAAGCTTCAGCATTATTCGTTGACAAAGTTGTTGAATATGACCGAAATGCTCTTTACGGTATACATCATTGGCCAAGCAACCGGGCACAATACTATCGAAGCAGCAAACTCAATCAGACAATGGGCGATGTGACAAGTGATTTGAAGATAGTCTCGATTCAGTTCATCTCGACTGTCACTCACTTCGGGTACCCCTTCCTCAGCAAAATCACACTGAAAAGACTGGATGAAAAGGAGTACGATATTTCCGAGTCAGACTTTCCACGACTACTTCTCAATGACATTAAAGACATGTACCTGCTCAAAGTTCAAGGAAAACTCTGTGGCTTACCTAAAGAGATGCAGCTGGCCTTTATCCAAGCTCTCCTCATCTTCATCAGGCAGATAGTCATCAGAGAAAGAGTAGAAGATCTTCAATTGGGAGTGGAAAGCTATCAGAAGAAGCTCAATCTCACCAAACCCAACATGTTCGACATCCCCGACCTTCAACATCTACCTCAATACACCTTGATCAGACAACCATTTGGGTTCACCTACCGCAGCATTAACGATCGCAACTGCTTCATGGCTTACGACGAAATACATAAGTTCTGTGATGAAACCTTGAAGTTCGTAAGAGATGGAATCAAAAGCAGATTGGATGACATTGCTCTAGGAAAGTCTAAAAGGTGGAAAACCAATGAGGCCTGGGATGCTCGCAGATTCATCTTAAGGATCGAGAACAGATTGAAGCGCAGGGATCAGTTTCGAAGGTTGGAAAGTTATGCGGGAGGCAGACAGAAGTTTCCGGTGTTGACATTTCAGAGACCTGATTGGTAGATCATTGTAAGAGTTTGATTTGATTTGTCAATTATATACTTCATTATGGCTTGTGCACGCATTACAGTGCACAACCCGAACTTGTAAAGAAAGGACCCTGAGGTACGCATCAGTGCCTCAATCCTATATATAAGGAGCGAAGGCTTCTTACTTTTGAGTAGAATTAATCAAACATTTATGATTTTCATAATTCTGCTCAAAAGGACAAGTATTTCACCTCAATAAGACCTAATCACTTGTTGAGGGGGAGCACTTGTCAAAACAAAATACTTTGCTCTAAATCAAAAGTTCTTGGTGAATCTCCCCGTAAGACTCAAAAGGCATATTTTAATCTAAAAGTTTGTCAAAAACATCATTTTATATGCTATTTTTGAGGGGGAGAAAATGAAAAAATGATTAAAATATACGAAGTCAAAGCTTTATAGTTGTATCATGTGCGAGCTAGACTCAGTATTGACCCAGGAATTGACGAGACAACCAAAAGTTAGTAATATCAAAAAGACTTATCCTCGACGGGTAATAACATCAAGTTAGTTACTAGAGCTAGTTGTCACCTAAAAGCTGACAATGTATCTCTTTATCTAACCACGTAAGCGTGTCTCGAAAAGGATATGTCTTAGTAGAAATGTACCGTCTTGAGAAACTTTCTGTGAACTTGATCAGGCCGGGTAATAACTTCAAGCTAGTTTAACTAGTGATGTAAGCGTGTCTCGAATCGGTCTTGTTCACGGAAAGTGGATCAATTCAAAAGGTGCTTGCTCCTCCCGCATGTGCAAATTTATTAAATACTCATGAGCACATGTGCAGGGGGAGCCCTTCAAAAGTGTACACAAAACTCTCAAAGTGTTAAACAAAATATTTGATTAACATAAACACTTTGAAAGATTTTCAATCAAAGGTTTCTTGGCTACTATCGGAGTTATAAGGTGAATAAGATAGGAATATCCGTCCTATGATCCGCCAGAGCCGGAGGGATCTACCCAAGGACATCTCCCATAGTTAGAATTAGAAGTCCTTAGGTATGATACGAAAAAAGGAGAAAAGAATGAATGGGAAAGAAGGAGTTGAAGAATTAAAAAGAAAAGTAAAAGAAAAGGGTGAAAAGAAATAGCCCTCCATATGTTCAACCTTAGGGCAGACACCGGGTTCAATACGTATGCTACTGGTTGTTGCTAAAGACAACACCAGTATTGAAGACAAAGTCGTCATGGACCTAGTGACGCAATGCACTAAACCTTGTTAACCACTCAAGTTATCTTAAAAGGACTTGTTTCATTCTCACAGGGAACCCGCGTAACCTATCGACCTATCTCTTAGAGACGGTTGATATTGAAGCAGGAGACCCCTCCCTAGTCTCCGCATAGGAAACCTAGGTGTGCACATATAGAGTCTAGAGCCTTGAGATACATCAAAGATCTCTTAGGAACACTTAGTATTTCTACAACTGGTGTTCTACATCAATGGGCATCAGTTGTAAACTATCGAGTCCTTCGCAGATCTTAGCAATCTGCCGAGAACGTTTATGAGAGAATTACGTAAGTATTTCTCAATGATTGAACAGAAATTCCTGCCAGGGTCAACATCAAACAGCCCTGACAGCAGGTCACTTCGGTAACCCCACAAGGGTTACGCTTAGTGTTTGCGGTGGTTCCATATCGGTCTACAGTCGTGGAGTGATCCCCAACGACTTACCCAGTCATTGAGCTACTTAGTAGGTCTCGTAAGCTCCTTCGGGAGTATCTGATATGGGAACGGCCTGGATAAGGATTAGAAGGAGTCTTCACAATATGCTGTTGATGAGCTCTAATTCCTTATCCATAAGTACCGGTTGTTTTATTGCTAACTGTTTACTCGCAGGTACCTCACTTCCATGAAGGTAGATTCCAACATGCTCATACATACATCTTGAAGTCAAAGAAAGCTCCCCCAAAGATCTTAACACCACAAAGTTCAAAGAATGATTCTACATCAATAAAGAAGAATCTCCAAAGTTTAAAGACTAAAGATCTCATAGTATGAAAAGGAACTTCGTGCATGTCAAAATCCGAAGATGTATGAGTATGTTGGAATGGCGGACAACCACCATAGATGCAGGAGTGACGAACGGCAGATTACTTCATAACACAATCACTACATCATCACCAAAGAACAAAGACAAAGAGCAAAGTACATTCATTATCATTCATATCATTTTTTGAAGACGTCTAGAGATTTACATGTCACAAGTCAAACGACAAAGATGAAGACGTCAAGCAACCGTGATGACCGACCCTTAGGGGGAGATTGTTGGGATCATACTTTTGTATTTTAGTCAAGTCTCGGTCATTATATTTTGTAATAGGTTGCTTAGGTATTTATTCTACATTGTTTAAGTTACAAGGCTTAGTTTGTTAAGCCCATGGGCCTTAAAGCCCACGTCCAAATGAAAGGAGGGAGGAAAGGAGTGTTGCCCTACTCCTCCTCCTATAAATACTAGGCTTATGTAACCTTTTCATTTGTTGGTTATTTGATTATCTTAAGGAAACTCTTGCACTTTCACTTTTCATATTGTCTCATAATCAACCATCTCTCATTCTCGTCTTATTTCTTTCTTAATCATACTTGTGTTTACATAAATGGTGACCTAACAGTTTAAAACCTAAAAACGCGTACGTTCAGTTTAAGTTTAAGCGAACGTACAAAATAAAAAGTGAAATTTGAAATCTGAAAACCCTCAGGGGGTAAGAATGACTTTTTTACAAACCTAAGGATGAAAGAAAATTTATAGAAAAAGAAAATAAATTTTTACACTAATTAATTATTTAATATTACTTAAATACTATTTAATACTAATTATTACTACATTTAAATAACTTAAATACAATATAATACTATTTTAATACTAGAAAAATGAAAATTAAATTTCTAAAATTATAAAATAACTAAAAACAAATTTTAAAATTAAAAATATGTCTTTTTGTCTTTTTGTGGATTTTATATTAATTAATTACTAATTATGTTTAATTAAACTAATTAACTAATTTTAAGTTACTAATAATATTTAAATGACTTAGAAATTTATAGAAAAATTTATAAATCTAATTAACCATCACATGAATCCTAAAAAATTATAAAAAGTTTGTTTTATATGTTTTTACACTATTTTACTAATTATTGAACTAAATATGAATTAATTACTAATCAAACTAATTAAATTCTAAAAAATAGAAAATGAACAGTAAAAATTATGAGAAAATTTCTAAAATTATATTATATTATATAAAAGCTAGGAAAAATATAAAAACTAGGTGTTACTTAATAAAAACAAATTATGCTATTTAATACTTAAGTATTAATTAATTATTAATAAAACTAATATTAAATCTAATAAATACAAAATGATCATATAAAAATCTGAAAAAAATATTAAAATTACTTTATCATAAAAGAAAATTAATAAAAATATAAAATTGCAAATTACTTAATAAAAAGCTAAAAAGGAAAAATAAATATATAAATAATATTAAATAGAAACTATCACTTAAATTAATTTTGTATTTTTCTTGATTTTCTTTTAGAAATCTATTTTATACCTAAAAGCATGAAACTTTTGTAAAAAAAATTTTCCAAATCTTAAAAATAAACAAAATAGACACATAAATGCTTAACAGTTGACTTATGTTGACTTAAGCTAGAAATAAGCTTTTGTGGGGTCCACAAGTGTATCTTTGGGTACAAATAAGTGAGATGGACCAAAATAAGACCTAAGGAATGAGCTTTAAGCTCTGGATAATCCAAATGCTTAAAATAAGCATTTGGCCATAACTTGATATGAGTAGACTGTGCACAAACTTGCAACCAAGATAAGGGGGGCAAGGGCACCTGAGGGTCCAAGGATGCTGGAACTAGAAAGCTGGCAAGTAGGGTTACTCAAAGGACCTAAGAAAACCTAGTGGGGCCCACTGAGGTGCCCTGTGAGGCCACTGAAAGTTGAGACAGTTGGGTAGCAGCTAGGGGTGGAAATGAGCCGAGCCGCTCGTGAAAAGCTCGGGATCGGATCGGTAAAAAGCTTGAACGAGCCGAGCCTAAACGAGATCGAACCCGAGCTCAAGCCTAAGTTGCAGCTCGTTTATTAATCGAGCTCGAGCTTTACATAAAAAGCTTGTTTGGGCTCGCAAGCCTAAACCAAAATATGGTATTTTAACTTATATACGAGCCGAGCTCGAGTTTATTAACGAGCTCAATAAAGATATATTACGAGCCGAGCTCAAGCTCGAGCCAAGCTTTAACTTTTCATGGCCAAATCGTATAAACGAGCCGAGCTCGAGCCGAGCCCGAGCCTATGAAATATTCCACAAGCCGAGCTCGAGCTTAAAGTTTAAGCCTCGAAACGAGCCGAGCTCGAGCTCGAGCCTTTTAAAACTTAAGCGAGCCGAGCTCGAGCTCTGGCAGGCTCGGGCTCGGCTCGGCTCGCTTCCACCCCTA
Organism: Artemisia argyi; assembly: GCA_030686995.1. Classification (NCBI taxonomy): domain Eukaryota; kingdom Viridiplantae; phylum Streptophyta; class Magnoliopsida; order Asterales; family Asteraceae; genus Artemisia; species Artemisia argyi. The sequence goes on along the minus strand of CM060695.1, from coordinate 136,293,852 downwards.
GTAGCAGCTGATGCAGGGGTGAACACTCTCCCTGCAGGTGTGTTTGGGAGATTGTAGGACCGACAGAAAAAATTGCAAAAATAAAGTGGAAGTGGGATTTCAGAGTTTAGCTGGGGGGTTACAAGTTTGTGCAAGTTTCAAGGCCTAATACCTAACACAAAATTCACAAATATTCTTGGAAATTTTTGATTTCCTGCAAAAATATGAATTTTGACTTTTGATATGAACTCCTAAGTTGACTAATGTGAGATTAGATCCTAATCTATTGACTGAAATTGTAATAGCAAGTATGAATGATACTAAAAGAAGTTATGTTAACAACTACCACACTGATTTGAGTGATGTTGGATTCCAAAATCCAAACAGTTAACTGACAAAATGAGATAGAGGCAAATTTTGAATATTTTACAAATGACCATTGTGTTTTATGGTTTGGATGAACTAATAAGACCTATGTTGACATGTGCAAACTGAATTTAACAGGTAAAAATAACTAGATTACAAAGAACAAACTTCTTCCGAACACTCCTTATATGAACCTGTTATGGTCATTTTCAAATGATTTCACTGAATCAATCCACAAACCTGATTCACAAGGTCCTGTATTGATGTTGCAAGAGTATTTTATCACAGAAGCATTAAACAATATCAACAATGCCTTAAGATTCAAGATGATGATGAAATGGCAGTTAAAGCACAATAATAAGCAATCATGAACTCTAATGAACAAAATAGCATCAAATTACATCAAAGCAGATCTCTCACTTTCATTAAGCACAGAAACATAAAGAAAAGCATTGAATAATGGGTTCTACAGTAGAATGCAAAAAAAACTGAATGCACATAGTAAAGTGCTTACAAATGGAGTCCAAGCAGAAACACATGAACTAGGGAACCAAACCTACCCTAGCATCTCCCCTGAGACTTCTAAAACCAAAATCCATCCATTTTCCATCCTGCTTCTTGCATTCTCCTTATTGCTTCTTGAATTTTTTATTTTACCATGATTTTCTTGGAATTTTTAAGTATTTTTAGATTATGAACTAAACAAATTAAAAAAGCTTTGTAAACTTAAAAAAACTTAACAGGGACTAAAATAAGCTCACATGACCAATAACCAACAGCTTTTAACAATATTAAGTGGAATTGTCAATTTCACTAAAAATTACCAAATTTGAATTTATAAGAGAAGACTTGAAATTAAAGTAAAATAAGGTTCAAATTACATCAGAATTACTGAAATGAAACTTCTTGAACTAATAATAACAACTGAAAATGAAAGTTACACTAAGTCGACATGATAAAACTAAGATAAAACTATACTACCCTAACTACTACTTCTTCTTCTCTTTTTCTTGACTTAAATAGGCCAGGGAGTGTCTCTGAGCATTTCCCATTAATATTCTTGACCATTGGATTATTTCCATCAATCTCAGCCATTTGATTGGTTTTGGCGGGAAATGGATTTTTGGCAGCTTATAGGTAACTTGGAGGGATTTGTGGGTAATTATTGGGACTTTGGTTTGTAGTGTTGGTGGAGGGGACAAAGAATGGGATAAGTGAGCTGGAGGGATAGGGTGTGGAGTGTTGGCAGGGTGTTTGCAGGGGGTGAGGTGGAAAGGAGATGGTGGTCAAACCTGGGAGTTGACCAGGCTAATATCAAACGGGGTGTTTGTTTATTTGGTTGTGTTTGGGCCGGATGGTGGTGGGCTTTTTTGGGAGGTATAAGGTGGGCTAGGAAAGTTGGGTGGATTGGGAAATATTAAAGGGTTCATTTGGTTAGTAACTTTAGGAAATCACAAGGACCATGTTTGTAATAAATCTGAAATTGAGGGCTGAATTTGTCATTTTTTCAAAGTGTATTCCAAGAGAAATTTCTGCCATAAATGAATAGTACAAGGACCTTTGATGCTTTATTTTCCACAATGAAATACCCGGGGACCAAAATTGCCAAATGTTGAAACTTCAGGGACCAAAGTGTAATTTCTTCAAACTTTCATTCCAAGGACCAATGTTGCCAACTTGTGATTTCCCAAGGACCAATTTTGACTTTTCTTCCAAATTATTCCACCAAGGACCAATTCTGCCAATTTTGAAAGTACAGGGACTAAAATTGTAAATTCTCAAAACTTTTGCAATTTTTCACCAAAGGACTAAATATGACAACTTATGATTTCAACAGGACCTTTGGTGACTTTTCTTTTAAAATAAGTGCTCAGGGACTATTTTTGCCATTTTTTGAAAGTTGGGGGACTAAAACTGCCAATTATGCAAACTTTGTACGTTTTTTCATATGTTTTTACTCATTTTGCATCTGAAACATATAAAACACAATTTTAGAATATTTTCAGTATTTTGATGCATTTTTGAGTGTTTTTAAATGTTTTGCAGCTCAAATTTGGCCAAAAATTATGAGTGTTTGAGCACTCATCAGTAACTCTAAATATCTAGTAGGCATAACAGGAATGGGAATTAGCATGCAAATTTTCAATGAAACAAGTTACTTAACTTGTTTGATGTTTGAAAATGGCACCTTTGTGATTTTGTATTTGTGGAATGGTTTGTGTGTCCTTATGTTTATGACTTTGTGTGTCCTTATGTTTATGTCAAACAACTATAGAAAAACAACATTTAAGATACATATAAGAAACAACAATTTTAGGTAGAAATCACATTTTGGTTGAAACACCTAAGATATCACAAAATTTCTTGACCGTTACACATTTTTTTGGTTCAATTCCATCAAGTGTTCAACTACTAATTATTGCAAATAGAAAATCTACACCAACGGATACATTAAAAACAGAATCCTATAGCATATCAACCATATCTTTAATCTTCATTTTTCAGCAACCATTACGTTAATTGATTGTTCAAGAGCATTTCTTGACCTTAACAAACCAAGAATAATATTCATTGAATGGGCACACATTGGTAGATCCAACCAAGCAAAAAACCCAAAACTCATACCCTACAATCAATCATTACTAATATCATTGACCGAAAAAAGTAATCAATTAACATGAAGTATTTTTACAACTTACATTTTTGGGGCACGAGTTAGATCGACGACCAAGGCTGAATCGAGTCCATGATGTGCGAATTATAGTTTTCTTACCACACATACAATTCACCATCTCTAGTTAAGTTTGATTTGAATAAATTAAGGTAAGGGTTGATTTTAATTGGGTAAAAAGCTTTGGGATTGTGTTGGGGATTTTATATTCATAAAGTGAATGTGGATATTGCAGGGTGGATGAGATATTTAATTGGGATCAGTTAAGAGATAAAAGGACTATAGTACCTTTGCGTGACAAGCACATGTTCTCGCTAACGGAAGACTAGTAACGTCGTATGGGGCAGGGACTAAATATGCAGGCCAAAGTTTTTCACAGTGATGCTTGTTACACTTTCAAAAGGTTAGGGATTAAATATATAATTTGGCTAAATCGAAAGGACCATTTTTGCAATTTTATATATATATATATATATATATATATATATATATATATATATATATATATATATATATATATATATATATATATATATATATATATATATATATATATATATATATATTATGCGAGAACTAATGCTAGCCACTCATTTTATCCTTTTTAAACTTTGATTTAATGGCTAATAAATTTCAAAAAAATTTTGAATTTTTTTTTTTTAATTTTATCATTTTATCCTTCAAAAAAATTTCGAAAAAATTTCTAGAAAATTTCGAAATTTTTTTTGAAAATTTTTCAAAAAAATTTTTGAAAAATTTTTAAAAATATTTCGAGTTTTTTTTTTGAAAAATTTTGGAATTTTTTTTCACATATGACAAAAAAAAAATTTCACATGTGACGGAATTTTTTTTAACATGTGACAAAAAAAAGATTTCACATGTAACGATTTTTTTTTTCACATGTGACGATTTTTTTTTCACACCTGACAAAAAAAATTTCGTGAAAAATTCAAAATTTTTCACATGTGACGAAAAAAAAATTCAAAAAAAATCTTTTTGGAAAAAATATTCAGAAATTTTGTTTTCGAAAATAAAAATTTTTGAAAAAAAAATCGAAAAATAAAATTCGGAAAAAAAAAATTCAAAAAAAAATTTCGAAAAAAAAAATCGAAAAATTTGTTTTCCTAAAAATTTTTGAAATTTTTTGAAAATTTTAATTTTTTTAGAAATTTTCAAAAAGTTGATTAACTAATATTAGAAATTAGATTAAAGTTAAAGGAGGATAAAATGAGTGGCTAGAATTGCTTCTCGCGTTCTCACAAAATTTAGGATTCTCATTTGAACGCTTTATTATATATATATATATACATATATATATATATATATATATATATATATATATATATATATATATATATATATATACTGTAGAATACAAACTAAGTTGGAAACATGATTGGTGATTTTTGTGTGTGGCGTTGGAAAGGAGAAGGAGGGGAAGAAAGAAGGGAACCTTGAGAGAAAAATGTAATATTAGATTGAGATTAAGTGAAGGTCCAACCCTCTCCACATGTGGAGAGGGGTGTTTATACTTACAATAAAACGCCCACTCCCGGGCTGTGGATCAGGCATACAGTGGGTGAAGACCCGTCCTTCTTCCACGGTGTTACTTAAACTAATACTAATTACCTAATAAACAAACTAAATACGAGCTAACTTAATGCTATTACAATCATTAGGTGACCGAGACTTTTACAGGAATATTTGTATTCCTAACAATCTCCCCCTAAGCGAGGTCACCTTTGAAATTAAGATCTTTGGTCTTTAAGCATTCTTTAGTCTTTGTAGCTCGTAGGATATGATTCTTCCCTTTTCAACACACTTCGTACTTCAAGCAAGCGAACTTGTGATTTGAATTCCTTTGAGATATGTGATCTTTGAGCTTCTTTGAGATCATCAGCCAAAGTAAATCTCCAAGCTCATCCAGAGTTGTGTTGCCTTCATGTGATGTAGTGACTAAGGACCATCATGCTCACACCCTTCTGTATCTGGAGACGTTGCATTAGAGTCGTAGATCAGGAGACTTTTTCATCAGAGTTGCGGAAACGTTGTTGGTAGTCTCTCAACATTTGTTGTAGCAAGTCTCTCATCTTCATTGATAGTGTAGAGGATGTGTGAGCATGAGGTATGGATTGACCCGATTCAGCTGGAAACTAGAGCCATCAACGCCATCTTTATATGTGTCCCTGAAATAAAACAGTTAGCAATAAAGATAGAGAACGAATATGGCTTTGTCATTCGTTCTGCGAGGACGGACTACCCTCCGGTTTTGTGAAGCCGACCTGTGATCAGGTAGGGTCTCTTTTTAAAGAAGACTCTCCTTGACAGGAATTTCCAGCTTGTAGTAATGAATTTTCCAAAGCATCCACTTTGGAATCTTCATACTTGGCATGTTCTCATACCGGAACGTCTCAAAGCAGACAGCACGATAGAGTGAATCGGTGAATGAATATTCACGGATTGATGAGAAATAGATTTATAGAAATCACTCGTGTGTCCTATGATAAACATTTTGAGACACAACAAGAGTTTTGTATTTAGAATCACATTTCCATCAAAAATACTTTTGTTTGAAAGATATTCTACACAATCAATGTGCTCGAAAGATTAGTTGGTGAGCACATTGAGAGGTTTTAGCAAAAGTATCCGTCAATCCATATCCTAGAACAAGTTTGATTCAATTATGAATCGCACCATCGTTGCTTTCCAGTTGTCACTTGATCATTGATCCAAGATGGATCTCACATGTCACCTACCAAGAGCTTGAGAGATGTTCGCTCTAGAAGGATTTCCATCTTCATTGTGAATATTTTCATATCACTCGGATGTTCTGGCAATACCACAAGGATAATGCGTAGGACTCTAAATATTTTATCTTATTTTCCACATTGTGTGAAATAATAAGCATATTTGGAATGTGTGTCCTAACGAGATTTATGGATGATCTCATGGCTCTAGACTCAATAGTGCGTTTTGATCCGCTCCTGGAGACTGGGGAGGCGTCTCCTGTTTAGGTATCAACATAGCTCGCAATGAGCGGTCGATACATTGCACAAGGTTCCCCGTGAGAATGAAACAAGTTCTTTTAAGAGAACTTGAGTGGTTGGGAAGTTTAGTGCAGTGCGTCACTGGGTCCATGACGTCTTGTCTTCAATACTAGTGTTACTTTAGTAACAACTAGTAGATTATGAATTGAACCCGGTTTCTGCCCTAAGGTTGAATATTTGGAGGGCTATTTGTTTTCACCCTTTCTACTTTCATTTCTTTTAATTCTCCAACCCCTTCAGTGCTTACCGAGACTTCACCACTAGAACCTTGTTGGGTTTGTTCCAGTTCTAGCTCTATCTCAGTCCGCACTCTTCCCTTTCTCACTTTTCTCCTTTTTTCATATCATTCCTAAGGACTTCTAATCTATCTATGGATTGTCCCTGGGAAGATCCTTCCGGTTCTGGTGGATCATGGGAACTTATACCTAACCTTAACCGTCCTTATAACTCTGTGCATTAAAGTAAATGGTCAGTCTTAGGTATTACTTCCACAAACGCCTTTCGCTCCCCCTCAATATGTGCATCGATATTCGAAAATGTTTAGCACATATGTGGGAGCCTATTATTGAGTCGAAAAGATCACATTTGATTATCTGATTTCTTATTTAAATCACATTCTCTCCCCCGATCAAAAATTTCAAATCTTTCGAGATTTTTTATCTCAATTGATTTAAATAATTTAGAAAGCGTTTTTGGAGAGAAATGCGGTTATTTTTAATATTTTCTGATAAAAATGAACTTTTTCTTTCTCCCCCTCAATCTGTAAGGGAGGTTGATATGTGTCAGATTTGATGAGTTTACAAAAGATTTGAAGCTTTAGCGAAAACTCTTTGAAGATGTACTTATTCTGACACATGATCATCACAATTGTTTTGTTGCTTTTGTACAAAGTGGGGAGTTTTGATGATACATAAAATTTTTGAAAATCATTCTCCCCCTCAATCAATGACAGATGTGTAAAACATAAATATGTTATGTCATTGATTGAGTGAAAAATTTTATCAAAGATATTCAATTTGATTTTCATTTAAAATCTCATGGTACCACCAAGTTTTGCACAAATACTCTCTGGAAAAATCATAGAAGGGAAAGTATTTGGCGATAAAAAGAAGACTTCTCTTCTTTATCAAGAAATAATGCATTGAAACGTACATTAGATCGAGGGTGCATGGATGTAAAGTAATCCATGCCCGGATGAACTTCACCCGGAAAAAGGAACAACCGTCTTTTTGGCGACGTGTTTTCCCCATTTTGAAAAGCGGGTTGCTATCTGAAGTAATAGCAAACCTTAATGTTGAAGTCCGGGTTGTAGCCTGAAATGACTACAAGCCATAATTTTAAGAATGTGTTGAGATACGACATGTTTTTGAAAACAACTTTATTTGAAACCCAAAAAAAACTCTTGCTCAAGCATATGTATGATTCCGTGTCATTTTTTAATGGCATTTCTAGAAACGTACATAATATCGATTATACAAGAGACATGTCGTGAGAAGAATATTTTTTGGATTTTTTGTGATTTTTCAGATTTTTATGGTTTTATTAGGTTTTATATTTTTCTATATTGGATACTATACAAGGATATGTGAAGCAACCCCTTTACTCCTCTTGATCTTCCTGAAGACAAATGAGATCCTCAGGTGTGAGACTCTTCATACCAAGGCGTGGGAGAATGAAGTGAAAACGTTCCCTAGAAAGTGCTTTGGTGAAGATATCGGCTAGCTGGAACTCAGTCCTCACAAAGTAAAGTTCCACAATTCCTTTCTCAACTTGCTCCCTGATGAAGTGATGTCGAATGTCAATATGCTTAGTCCTTGAATGCTGGACATTGTTGTAGCAGAGTGCAATTGCACTTTTGTTGTCACAGTACATGGGAATCTTATTGCATAAGAAGCCATAGTCAGAAAGTATTCAGCTTCAGTGGAGGAAATAGATGTACTCATTTGTTTCTTTGAAGACCAACTGACTAGCTTATTCCCTAAAAACTGTGCACCCCCAGATGTACTGCGACAAGTGTCTTGACATCTGATGAGGCGAAAAATGATCCATTTTTAGGGGGTCATTTAAGCCCGAATCCGAATTTATTTGATCAAATATTGCCCTAAATCGTTCCTTTTGTGATTTTAGGTGTTTGGAGAGTGAATTCTGGAAAAGAGGCTATTTTGGACGTTTTTGGAGCATAAAGTGAAGAAAACGACAAAGTACCAAAAATCCAAGCTGGAAATACAAGGTGACGGCGTCAAGGGTTTGCTCTTGACGGCGTCAGACATGAAGAATAATTTACCGTAGCTGGTGACGGCGTCAGATGGAGTTATGACGGCATCAAAGTGGCCAAGATTAATTTACCGAAGGTGGTGACGGCGTCACATAGGCCGTCACGATTGGATCTAGGGCGTCCGAGGAAGTGTATGGCGGCGAGTTGACGGCGTCAGATTTAACTCTTGACGCCGTCAGGACGATTTTCCTATATATAGTTTTCTAGTTTTTTCATTAAAAGGAGAGAAGTTTTGGTGAAACCCTAAAGACGATTTTGGTGCCTCTTTTACAGGTTTTTCAAGGGTTCCAAACCCTTGAGACCTTGCATTGTAATTGAGATAAGTATACTCTTAATTCAATCAATATGTCTATGTGTTGGTTGTTTATCTTTTGTTCTTATCTTAATTCTACTATGCTAGGCTAGATCTCTCTTGTGTTTGCTTAGATCTAATGAAACCTAGATGTTGATTATGTGTTGATTACTTGTCTATTCTTGTTTTGAATGAATGATTTTATATGTTAGGCTTAAGAAAACTGGGAGATCTCCAAATGGTAACATGCTTGAACGTCTTAAGAAACATGAACCGAGGCGTACTAGGTCTTTATTGGTTGTATTTAATGCATGAGCCACTGTTTACAATCCCTATAGTTGTGCTGGGTCATGGTGTAGGAGGAGATAAGAGCTCATAGAGTTGGGGAGTTATGTATGCCACTCCACGAATGGTATTAAGGAATACAACCCGTCATTCATACAAGTGTAACAAGTAATTAACATGTAAAAGATATCTAGGGAGTAATGAAGTCTAAGTAAACACAATCTCTCCAATTACTGCTCACAACCTTAGTTTAATATTAGTTTAATTTTATTTTCATTAGTTTAATTAGTTACAAAGTAGTTTTTGGGTTAGTTGATTAGCAACTAATTCCGCCCACTCTTTCAAAACCCGAGATTTTAATTGCTTTCATAAAATATAAAAATACAAAAAATAATCATCTCTCACCTCTAGAACTTTTAATTAGGTTTTCTAATCCTAGCGACACTATTCCTAAGCTGAACGATCAATCCCCCGGTACTTGTCACTATACTATACTACAACGATCAGGTACACTGCCTGGTGGGGGTTGTAAGCCTCTCGAGATCCCTCGAGAGGTAAAGCAAGGTGCGATTCCCACGCATCAAGTTTTTGGCGCCGCTGCCGGGGATTGTTTATCTTTACATTCATTCCTCAACTTTCGCAAAAGAGTGCGTCGCCATCAAGTTTTTGGCGCCGCAGCCTGGGGAATAGTTATTGTCTAGGTTAGGATTTCTTTTTATTAGGTCTACTTGCTAGATTCCTTTCTAGTAAGATTTTTATTTTTATTTTTAGGTCTTCTTTAGTCTATCTTATTTCTTCGTGCTTTTGTTCGTAACTCTTTACCATCCGACATCATGGAAGGTGGTAACATCTTTGAACCCATCATCCCACCACAACAAAACCCACCATTAGAACCCCTTAGGCCTCGAACTTTAGGATAGTATTCCCGACCTAGCCACCAAGGCTACCGAAACACCATTGAGCTCACCGGAGCCAATGTGACCCCCTTGCGATCCGACACCATCCGGTTGGTGCAAAGCGGATGTGCATTCCATGGACTTCGTTCCGAAGATCCAAACCAACACCTTAAGGACTTCCTCAAAATCGTAGATTCCATAGACCTAGGTGTTGAAACTAGAGAGACTACCCGTTTACGCCTATTCCAATTCTCTCTACGGGATCAAGCTAGTCAATGGCTTGAGCGTTTACCCGCGGGATCCATCACCACATGGGATGATCTCACCACTCGTTTCCTTGCTCAATTTTTCCCACCGGGGAGAACTACTAAACTTAGGAATGACATCTTGATGTTCCAACAACGTCAAAATGAATCTCTTTATGAAGCATGGACTCGTTTCAAGGACTTACTCCAAAAAGTCCCTCATCATGGCATAGATTTGTGGCTCCAAGTCCAAATTTTTTATGACCATATCGATATCCCCACGAGGCGAACCATTGACCAATCGGCCGGTGGTAAGCTACGTGATCTTAGTGCGGAACAATCATGGGAACTCATAGAAGATCTTGCTCTCTATGACAACGAAAGTTGGAATGATCCCCGTGATTTGAACAAAACGGTCAAGGCAATATCTTTGCCTTCGAATAATTCAAGCACTCCCGACCGTAGGATCATGGAACTTGAAGGTCGAGTCAAGTCTCTCATGAAATCTTACGAAATTCATAAGCCTTCAAGCCAAGTAAGCAGAATCGCTTCTACATGCAAACTTTGCAATGGCCCTCATGAGACCTACAACTGCATGGAACTTCCAAAACGTGCTTATAACGAATTCACATCATCACACTTAGGGCAAGGTCCTCGAACTTCTGCCGAAGCATATGAGGCATGGAAGGATAAACCTAATTTTAGAGGGTACCAAACACGAAGTGTATCATTTAATGATTCCTCACCCCTCACTTGGTCCGAACATTTTCCATCACAAGATACCTCTAGGCAAAGCTGTGAAGATGATTTAAAAAAATTCATTCTTTCTCAAGAACTGCAGCTTACGACACTCGAGGCAAAATTCAAACAACAGCAGGCTAACGTGAACAACAAGATTTGTAATCTGTTGACGGCTATCAAAGAGCATATTGATAATAAGCCCATTCACGTTGATGAGGTTAAGTCTGCTACCGTCATGAGTCCACCAGCCTCCCCTGTAAAGATAAAAAGTCCTAGCAAGCTATTCAAACATCTATCCCCTGACAAGAAAGGACCTATCAACCTCTCTGGACCAATCCACTTTGTAAACACCATCACCACAATTTCAGCTGCTGCATCCAAACCAACCCAACAACAAACTGACAACCTTAGTCAGACAACGAATGATGAGACACCAAAGGTTGACCACGCTTCGGCAAGGAAACCTGCCAACTCACCCGAGCAGTGCACCGCGCAGAAATCCGACAAACTGGATGATTGGAACGAGACATCGGAGGAACAGGAGAAAGACCCAACCATTTTGAGCAAATCGGTTATAAAAGAATCCGAAAAAGAGGATGCTATAAGTTGGGATAGCAATCAACCCGAGGGGAACGACCCTAAGCTTTTCAAAATCCCCTGTACCATTGAGGGAAAGGTCTTAATTAATAGCCGTATAGATCCTAGCTTCCCGGTCAGCGTAATCCCACTTTCTCTATACCGCAAAACCTTCCCAGAGGACGTCGTATGCAAGAAAGTAATAGAGAATGTATCAATTAGGATTGGGAAATTTGATTACGATACTGAGCTCACTGTGGTTGATGACGTGGACCCTTTCGCCAATCAAGCATTGACCAACCTCGTCCTTGGGATACCATTTATCAATGAATCGGGAGCAATCCTTGACGAGATGGATGGTAGTGTATTATTCACCAATGGTGTTAGAACGGTAGTTTTTCGTGGGGATGGTGAGGAAGTTTATGAGTATCGTCCCTCCCTTGAGGGGAATCCATACGGGTCAAAGGGAGGAGAGTTGAAAAAGATCAAACGACGTAATCCGAATAACCTAAAAATCCCCTGCATGATCGGTCACAAACACTTCGAGAACGTGTACATTAATGTATTCCTACCAAAGAATTTCATGTCATTGTTTCACTATAACAATATCTGCAGATGGGGGATGATTTACAAGGGAGAGAAAGTGGTTGGTAAGGATCATGAAATCCAAGTGTTCATAGGAAATATGGCATTCACTATGGAGTTCACAATTGTGGACAACATAGAGGACTTTGTTGACCCTAGGTTATCGCAAGTTGTATTTGGAGCGCCCTTTTGTGAAATCACTAAGTTGATGGTGGATGACTTGAACGGAATCATGACTTTCACTGACGGGATTAGGAGGATTTCATACCAAACGCCATACAAAAGAAGAGACCTTAGGGAGATAGATCGCGACGGGCTTGATGTTATGAGCTCCCAACTTGTCTTGTGTGATGACGATGTTAGAAGAGGTTGTAGAAATGTTTCTGATTTATCTTGTGGGTTCTTTAAGGATGTTAGTGAGCTTGGCTCTAAGTATCGGAGGGATGTTTTCGAATTTGAAGATCCAAAGTACTTACACTATGAGAGCGACACTAGTTTAGAAGACGACCTAGAGAGTGGAACCAATGATGAAATCACGTAGTAACCCACGACTTTGAGTCTAGCTACAAGACTCGTAAATAAAGAAAAGCGCTTCTTGGGAGGCAACCCATGTTTTGTGTGATTTTTAATTGTTTGATTGTTATTTGCTTCCGTATGCATGTTTTATTTTTATTGTTGGTCGATCATGTTTCTCAATTAAAATGTGAAATACTTTATTATGTTGTTTCGCCTAGTCTTAACTTCAACCTAAAGGTATTTTTGCAAAAGATAAGTGTAAGGGAAAACCCCAAATATGTTTTTAAGAAACAAACCGATCATGATTATCCACAATATTTAATGAACATGTATATTCGTATTTGTTAGAGTCAAATGCTTGTATTGAGTCATAATGAAGTTTTGCAGGATTTTCCAGGAAGTAGGACAAAGTTTTTCCAGAAATTTTCTGGAAACTTAACATAAAGATTTCTGCAGGTCCATTCTGACGGCGTCAGGCAATTGCTCTTGACGGCGTCAGGAGTTAAAAATCTGGAAAATTTTACCAGTTTTGTTTTTCTAACGGAGTCTTATAGTTTTTGTGAATTATCAAGTTTTATAATCTCCAGGAAATCTGCAAACTTCATTCCACAAGCATTATATCTTATTTTGTTTTCTAGGATTTAGTAACTTATATAGGATGCCGCCGATTTTACACGAGGTTGCCTTGTCTATTGTTGTCAGGATTTACAGGTTATTTATGACAAGAAGATGATTTATATTCTGGAAGGGAAGCTTTGATTGTTCGTTTTCTTGGAAGAAGATTTAACCTGGCCAACTAAAATCCATACCGAGCGAATCAGGGGAGTATTTGATTTCATTCTCTTTACTTTTTAACTTTTACATTCTTTACTTGAACATTGGGGACAATGTTCATCTTAAGTGTAAGGGGAGGGTAAAAAGATGATACCTTACATATGCACTTTCGCTTGAGTTTGTTTTGTTTGATAGTAAATGAGTAATAAAACTATGAGAAATACTTGTTAGTGTAATTTTAGCGCCAAATTTAAAATTTTTTACAACATTTAGGAGTGAAACTTTAGCCATAGCAAGCGTCTCATGGATAGGAGGTTGTATGACTAGCACATAACCGTATATTCAGAAAAATTTTCCACCCAAAAATGTGAGGTTCGCCTTTAGATTTGATAGGAAAAGCATTCATTATTAGTGCTTATGAGTGTACCGGTAGCATTTAGATTCTAGAACTTGCGTTAGTGATGCATCCCGAGACCGCTAGTGAGACTACATTCGTGTGGTAGGATTTACTACATGATAAGAGGCATTAGGATCACCCTTGTGTTAAACCCGTATTATAATTACTTGACCATTTAAGTCATATTACTTGGCTAGTTAAGTCAACAAATTTTTCCCACACCCTTAGCGTTGTACTCATTTTTAGTACACGATACCCCTAGTACACCCCTCCGAGCCTATCTTTTCGTTTCTAACTTTAAGCATTTTACTTAAAGGAAGAATTTGTTACACCCCACTTAAATGTACAACCAAATCGCCTTAGCCTTCCGTGTATGCGCTCATTTTTAGTGCATTATTGTTATTTGTTAAACCCTAAGTTAACTTTCTAATTGATTACATGGTTGCTAAGTCGAGTCATATCCATGTACATATTGTTTTGGGACGATTGGGACTCATGGGTAAGTACTTATTTTATGGAGTAATGGGGAAGAACATCACTTATTACCCCCATATGTACGTTAATTTTAAAAGTGCTCCAAGTGTTTTGATTTTCTTAATTCGAGTCATTAGAATAGTTAAATGTAAAGTATGTAAAGATTCAAGTGTAAGGGGAATTCTCATCCCCTATGATGTATTATTTTGGATGGTAGGGTAAGAGTGTATGCAAAAAAAAAAAAAAAAAAAAAAAAAAAAAAAAAAAAAAAAAAAAACATACGGACTACCATCCCGTTTTTATTCTATGTTCATTTTATGTTTTTGTTATTTTTCATTTATTAGCTTAAGTCGAGTCTAGTCTTGGCTTAGCAACGCCATCTTGTACATGTAATTTACTAAGATTGTTAACTCGCCACCAGTAAAATTCCCTTTATCCAACAAAACCGTGTAATTCATATCCCTACACCTAACGATATAACCCTCTTTAAAAGACCTCTTTGATAGTTTATCCTAGGTGCTTACGCCATGTGGTGGAGGTTTGATCCTTTCCCAAGCCTATGGTAATCTATTTTGCTATGACAGGTAGTGAGAGATATCTTCCATTTCCACAATGTTATATTACTTTATTACACCCGAGAGATGTGAGTATCTAAACACTATTTGTGAGGTGCTTGTGTATGACCTCCGTGCTTGTCTATTGGTCTTTAGTGGAACGATTATTTGTTGTAATTACTTTTATATTAGTGTTAAATGACCCCTAACTTGTCTTTTGAGTAGAATAAAAGCTCATTTGCTTGAGGACAAGCAAATCTCAAGTGTAAGGGTATATGATGAGGCGAAAAATGATCCGTTTTTAGGGGGTCATTTAAGCCCGAATCCGAATTTATTTGATCAAATATTGCCCTAAATCGTTCCTTTTGTGATTTTAGGTGTTTGGAGAGTGAATTCTGGAAAAGAGGCTATTTTGGACGTTTTTGGAGCATAAAGTGAAGAAAACGACAAAGTACCAAAAATCCAAGCTGGAAATACAAGGTGACGGCGTCAAGGGTTTGCTCTTGACGGCGTCAGACATGAAGAATAATTTACCGTAGCTGGTGACGGCGTCAGATGGAGTTATGACGGCGTCAAAGTGGCCAAGATTAATTTACCGAAGGTGGTGACGGCGTCACATAGGCCGTCACGATTGGATCTAGGGCGTCCGAGGAAGTGTATGGCGGCGAGTTGACGGCGTCAGATTTAACTCTTGACGCCGTCAGGACGATTTTCCTATATATAGTTTTCTAGTTTTTTCATTAAAAGGAGAGAAGTTTTGGTGAAACCCTAAAGACGATTTTGGTGCCTCTTTTACAGGTTTTTCAAGGGTTCCAAACCCTTGAGACCTTGCATTGTAATTGAGATAAGTATACTCTTAATTCAATCAATATGTCTATGTGTTGGTTGTTTATCTTTTGTTCTTATCTTAATTCTACTATGCTAGGCTAGATCTCTCTTGTGTTTCCTTAGATCTAATGAAACCTAGATGTTGATTATGTGTTGATTACTTGTCTATTCTTGTTTTGAATGAATGATTTTATATGTTAGGCTTAAGAAAACTGGCAGATCTCCAAATTGTAACATGCTTGAACGTCTTAAGAAACATGAACCGAGGCGTACTAGGTCTTTATTGGTTGTATTTAATGCATGAGCCACTGTTTACAATCCCTATAGTTGTGTTGGGTCATGGTGTAGGAGGAGATAAGAGCTCATAGAGTTGGGGAGTTATGTATGCCACTCCACGAATGGTATTAAGGAATACAACCCGTCATTCATACAAGTGTAACAAGTAATTAACATGTAAAAGATATCTAGGGAGTAATGAAGTCTAAGTAAACACAATCTCTCCAATTACTGCTCACAACCTTAGTTTAATATTAGTTTAATTTTATTTTCATTAGTTTAATTAGTTACAAAGTAGTTTTTGGGTTAGTTGATTAGCAACTAATTCCGCCCACTCTTTCAAAACCCGAGATTTTAATTGCTTTCATAAAATATAAAAATACAAAAAATAATCATCTCTCACCTCTAGAACTTTTAATTAGGTTTTCTAATCCTAGCGACACTATTCCTAAGCTGAACGATCAATCCCCCGGTACTTGTCACTATACTATACTACAACGATCAGGTACACTGCCTGGTGGGGGTTGTAAGCCTCTCGAGATCCCTCGAGAGGTAAAGCAAGGCGCGATTCCCACGCATCAACATCCTGCATGATCAGCATCTGAATATGCTGTGAGAGCCATAGAAGTTTCCTTAGGGTACCAAAGGCCCATGTAGATTGTTCCTTTAAGGTATCGAAAGACTCTTTTGACAGCTTCCAGATGTTTCTTGGTAGGTTTGGATTGATACCGAGCACAAATGCAAACTGCAAATAGAAGGCCAGGTCTGCTTGTAGTGAGGTACATTAAGGAGCCAATCATGCTTCGATACATGGTTTGTTAGACCGGAATTCCCACATCATCTTCGTCAAGTTTAGATCTTTCAATCATAGGAGTATCAACTGAAGCACAGGAGTCGAATCCAAATTTCTTCAAAATTTCATTGGCGTATTTGGATTGATTGATGAAGATGCCATTGGGATTTTGAGAAATTTGCAGTCCTAGAAAGAATGACATTTGACCCATCATAGACATTTGGAATTCGGAACTCATCTCTTCGGAGAAACGATCACATTCTGTGGGATCAGATGAGGCAAAGATGATGTCATCAACATAGATTTGTACATGTAGGAGGTTTTTGCCCGTTTTTCTGGTAAAGAGTGTAGGATCAACAACGCCTTTGGAGAATTTGTTAGCCAGAAGAAATTTAGACAATGTGTCGTACCACGCCCTAGGTGCTTGTTTAAGCCCATAGAGAGCCTTCTTTAATCGATACACGTGATTCGGGCGTTCTGGATCCACAAAACCTTCGGGTTGAGATACGTACACCACCTCTTTCAGATCCCCATTTAAGAATGCAGTCTTGACATCCATTTGATAAACCACCATGTTTTGACTTGCAGCATTTGCGAGAAAGATCCTTATGGCTTCTATTCTAGCAACTGGGGCGAAGGATTCTTCAAAGTCTATACCTTCTTCTTGTTGATATCCTTTTGCCACAAGCCTAGCTTTGTTTTTCAATACATCTCCATGCTCATCAAGTTTAACCTTGAATATCCATTTGAGAGCAATGATCATAGCACACTCGGGAGGTGGTACTAGTTCCCAGACATCCAGTCGGTCAAATTCATGAATTTCGTCCACCATTGCAGTGAACCATGAGTGTTTGGAAATTGCATCCTTGACGCTTTTTGGTTCACCTTTAGAAAGGACAGAATTGAAGAAGCACCACAATGCGTCGGTTGCAAGTTGCTTGCGGGTAGATACTGGACGCGAAGGGTTTCCAATAATGTTGTCTATAGGATGATCATTGGTCCATTTTCTAAGGTATTCATGGGGTTGAGAATATGGAACTGAGGTAGCCGTGTTAGATTCGTCAGAGGATGTTACATCATTTGATGATTCAGGGGCAAAGATGTTAACAAACGGCTCATTATCAGGTGGAGCAAAAGGATTAACTTCAGATGTATTATCTACAGTTGCCGCTCGCTGTACAGGTGAAGGCTGGACATTAGAAGTGCTAACCGATTGACTTATGGTGGGGGCTTCAGAATCCCATGACAATGAAGTGGATGAACCGTTATTGTCATCTTGATCATTCACCACCCCATCTGGTGGTTGAGCAATTGTAGCTTCAGGAGCATTCATCTGTTGAGGTTCAAAGTATTCATCAAACATTGGGTCAAACAGTTTCTTCCAGTCTTCACTTGTAGGAGGTACAAAAGGAGCAGCAGGAATGGGATTCTGTACAAGCCTGGAACTAATTGGTCCAGGAGACAAAAGGTTAGGTACGGGTCCAGAACTTGATTGTCCAGGAACCGGTTGCTCAGTCAGCTCATCGAAAGCAACGTGGATTGTTTCCAGTATGTCTCTGGTACGTTTATTGTAGATTCGGTACCCCTTTCGCTCTGGAGCATAGCCAACGAAGAAACCAATGTCGGCCTTGGCCTTAAGTTTCCCAAGGTCTTCACTATCATTAGTTGGATAGCAAAGTGCACCAAAAACTCGAAGAAACGAAAGATCGGGTTTTCTGCCATGAACCAGTTCATAGGGGGTCTTGCAGTGGAGAGGATGTATCAAGGATCGGTTCTGTGTGTAACATGCGGTGGCAATTGCCTCAGCCCAAAGAAACAGAGGAGCTTTGGAGAAGATGATCATAGTCCTTGCAGCTTCAACTAAGGTGCGATTGCGTCTTTCAACAACTCCATTTTGTTGAGGAGTACGTGGAATGCTCTTTTGATGACTGATCCCGACACCTTCATAAAATAGAGTAAGTTGTCTGTTCACAAACTCTGTACCATTATCAGTACGAATGACTCTAACTGTTTTGTTGAGGCGGACTTGCAACATCTTGATGAGTTTGATGATGGTTTCCGGAGTTTCATCTTTTGATCGTAGAAATTTTACCCATGTGAATCGAGAGTAATCATCAACAATAACCAGCACATATTTCTTTCCATTGATGCTTTGAATCCTCATTGGTCCACAAAGATCCATGTGGAGAGTGTGAAGAACTTCCATGATTGAATTGACAGTTTTGGGTTTATGGGTGTGCTTTTTGCTCTTGCCCATTTGACAGGCGGAACACAGATGGTCTTTTTCATACTTAAGTCTGGGCAAGCCTCGAACAAGATCCTTACGTGTAAGTTCATTGATAGTACCGAAGTTTAAATGGTTTAAACGACGATGCCACAACCATGATTTGTTCTTGGAGGCTTTAGAGAGCAGACAAATTGGACAGGACCGTAGCATATCCTCGATGGAGATGGTGTAAAGATTAGTGCCCCGACTCCCCTTGAGATGATCAACACCATCCAATTCTCTAACAAAGCAGGTGTGCTTTCTGAAAGCGACTTAGAGATCAGAGTCACAGAACTGACCAACAGAAAATAGATTGTGCCCAAGTCCTTCCACGTAGTAAACTCTGGATATAACACTGTCTCCAAAGACGTAATCACCATAACCCATTATAGATCCAAAATGGTCATTCCCAAATCTAACTGTACCAATAAACTTTTCCACGAAATTCTTGAGTCGCGAGCGATCTCCAGTCATATGTTTTGAGCAGCATGAGTCCAAATACCAAAGGACGATTTGTACGACCTGCATTTGAAACCAGACAATTATGGATAATTGACAAAGCTGGATCCCCACACACATTTGGGGTCCGGTTGGTTAGTACACACAAATATTGGATTATCATATGTTACAGATATCTCACTGGAGTATTCACATTTTGATGCACTAGAACTAGGAGTGGTATTTATTGCTTCTATTAGAAACCGTCTACCGGTAGGTCTCCACTTCCTAATAGGCACAACTCTGGAGTTAGTGATTCTAGTCATTGGGCACTTTTCCCTTAGAGTGAACTTCCTTCCAGTAGGTCTCCATTGATAACCAACATTAGCAAAAACTTTTCCTGATTTATTCCATACTTGTTTTACCCGTTTAACACTAGAGACAATCATAGCTGGAGATTTCATAGTGGATTTAAGAAAGGACACAACACATGCATCATGATTACCATAAAACAAGCATTTGTTACAAGTCTACAAATAGCATTAGAATTCGAATTAATTACATCATTGTTAACACAAATGTTTGAATCAACTCGATTCCTTTCACTAAGCATCACTTTATTGTTCCTAGATGATTCTTCTACTTCCTTCATAAGTGTACTCTTAGCCGGCAAAGTCCTATCATTCTTTGAATTGCACTTAGGCTGTGGCTTGATAGAATTAGATACACCTTTTACTCCTGTAGAAGCAATGACGGGAACATTAGTCTGATTAGTTGCTACTTGTTTACTGGTGATCAAGATGGAGGATTGTGACATGGTTTGGGGAAAATCAACTGTGACATGCTTGTTGCCACTGAAAGGGTGCAATGCAATTGGCCTATCCGACTTGTTATTATTCTTGGGGCATGATCCTATAGCATATTCTAATAATTCCTGGGCTCTATTAGTGAGGAAGCACGCACCAATAATAACATCATCAAGTGGTTTAGAAATCCTCTCATCTTCAATGGTTTCTCTAAGTATGGCCAGACAATCCTTAAGATTTCTAAGATAGTTGTTATGAACTAACTTATTGTTCCTAAGGGGAAGAGAGACATTCACATTATCGCACGCATATTTCTTACAAGCATGTACATTGGAAATTGCATGATCACGTGAAACGACGGGCATTTTACCCTTCACCATGGTCTTTAGATTCTCAATTTCATTTAACAAAGTAGTGACTCTTTCATTGTTTTGGTCACGTGTTGTTTTAATAGACTCAAACAATTCTTTATAACGTTGTTTAGCGTTAGACATTTCAGCACGAAGCCACTCATTTTCATGTTGTAATTCATTGATAATGCCCTGTTTTTGAAAGTTTTGAGAATCTATCGACTTCTGGTAATTGGTATTGGTCACATCGCTTCTGTTCGATTTTAATTGTGCAATTTGGACCTTCAACTTCCGAATCGTGTTTGAGTGAGCTTGAATTACTTCATCCTTTTTGGCTAATTCAAAACATGTATCAAACTCAGGAGCATCCGAAGATATCTTGGCATTTGATATTTTTATGCTTTCTTCTAGATGTTGATATTTTAATTGTAGGGTCAGATTATCAACTTCTAGTTTTGAGAAATTCCTGACCATGTTATCATGATCGTCGTTTTGAATTTTTTCAGTAAGTTTGTAATTCTCCCCCTCAAGCTCAATCACACGATTTTGGAAGATAGTCAAAGTAACCGACATTTCATGGAATTGTCGAGCAGATAGTGCAGAGTCGGTAACAGTATAAAACACATCTTTTGCAATGCAATTAGCAATCAAATTTTCATTCATGATGAGAATGTTTTTCCTGTCAATTTCACTGTATTTGAGATCAATAGCTAATTGTTTACCCTCACTTTCCACTTCATCAAAAACCTTTTTCATTTGAGTCACATCATCATTAATGGTGTTTTTAAGGCCCTCAAAATGTTCTTTGAGAAGTTTAAAAAATGACATAACTTCAGTTAGGTAACACTGTTTTGTTTGCTCAAAACCCCTTTCCCCTTCTGTAATCCCTGTAGGTGTAATTCTTATTTTGCAGGTTTTCTCAAAGTCATTGAACAATTGACCTAGCACATACAGCCCAATTAGAGTATTACATTGTGTGGGAAGAGTGAAAGGTACAAGGTGCCTGGGTGTGTTCAGGGGGTAATTAGTTGGGTGAGCAATTCTAAACATAGTGCGTGTGTTACCTACAACTCTTTCAGCTTGCATTTTCTCAATGTCAATATTCCAAAACACTTTTTCAGGAAGAATTCTCTTTTGAGGAACAAAAATTGCAGTTTGATTGTCATTCGCATAATCATAGTGAAACACAATATTCTTAGCAATGCATTTAGGATCCTTTAAACGTTCAGCAAGTTTTACCCTAGTTCTATCCTCTGCCTCATTGATGTGGTCATAGGATTGTGTATCAGGAGGGGCATGATTAGGTTCAAGCATAGTGGTTGCATCATATAATGCAGGTTGTGCACCTAGACCAATTCTAAGGTATCTTGCTTTGGGTTTGGAGGTATCATGTTCACTAAATTCATCACTTAGTTTCCTATGGTTTTCCATCATTTGAGCAGATTGAATGGTTTGGCCCTGTGTGTACAACTTATCTTCCAATTTAATTTTCAACAATTTTAGTTTTGAGAAATCATTTAGAAGTTTAGTTTCTTTATCTTTGAATTCTAGTTTGATTGAAGTCAAACCTTTTTGAACCTCTAGTTTTTGTTTGATGGTTTGATCCAATTGGTTCTTTAAAGAAACTAGTTCCCTTTTTAATGATTCTTGTTTGGAATTGTTTTCAGATATGTAAGTACGCAGTTGCCATTCCATTTTCTGCTCACGTTCATTCAGCTCAAAGTTAGCACGCTGCTCATAAATATTCACTTGATCCTTAAGGGTGTTAATTCTAGTGATTAGGGAATCATCAGGATTGTATATCGTGTGCTCATGTACTTCATGTTCTCTAGAGTCAATAGACGGCATGTCACTTGGTACAACTGGCAGTCCATTGTCATTCACATACATTTCATATGGGATATTATTGGTATTACCCATATCAGTGATGTTTGTGTTGACAATATTCTTGAGTTGTACAGAGTCACATGCCCCCTGTTCAGTTGTGGGATTATTCAGATCAAGATTAGGAGAAGTTGGTACCTAAGAGATAGCAGATGTGATGGATAAATCAGGATGCTGTGAAGAGGATGCTGCTGCTGACAGATTAGCCATGAAAATGGTTTAAGCAGTAGGTTCATCATCCACATCTGAGTCAAATGCATCACACTCTTCAACTTGAAAAATATTCGGGTCATTAAGAGCCACGTCCTGAACAGGTTGATCATCCTCATCAGCATCAAAGGTGTTCCCATCATTACCAGCCAGAAAGAGCAAAGCTTCTTCATCCAACACTGTCCCATTTTCTTGTGCCTGCATCAGCAACATCTTGTCCTTGAAGTACTCAGAGTTTTGGGGACGTTTTGGGAGAGTGCAATTCCTAGCAATATGGCCCAACCCTCCGCAGTTATAGCATTTCGGCTGCTTAGCTTGTGCTTGAAGAGCATTCCCAACTCTGTACTGCCCATTCTCTCTACCAGCATTTCTTTGGTTGAAGTTCTGTCTTCCCTGCACATTCTGCACCACCACTCGACCATCTTCAATGACTGCCTGATTACGTGGATTAGATGAGATTCTGAGTTGGTTGTTAGTAGATGGAAGTGCAGCCCTGAACTATTGGACCAGTAGAGAAACTTGGTTGGAGAGATTATCAATCATCATGTCAGTGTGAGAATACCCAGAATCAAGTTGTGTATTCAAAGCAGATGGTGAGGGAGTTGGTGGTTGACTATTGGTTGGGGTAGACCTGGAAGATGATTGTGATGGTTGAACTTGATCATTAGAGGTTTGATTAGGTTGTTGAACATTGGAAACAAAAGCAAGAGATTCATTTGTTGCAGACGGATTGAGCTTTTCTCGCATTAGCCGATCATAAGCAGCATGTTTCTCATGTTGTTGGAGATATGCATAAAGCTGTTCATGATTGGTATGCCTGAGACCCTTGTTGAGCTTAATAGCTGTGACAAACCTATCCCATTCAGGTGCCATGTTGTTCATGAATTTGGAATTAAGCTGTATGTTGGGCATTGTCATCTTGATGGCTCTCATATCATTGACCAGCTTGTGAAATCTGACGTAATAGTCAGTGATGCTTTCACCTGGATTCATTTTGAAATGCTCAAATTCATCGTATAGCTGTGACTCACGATCTTCTTTAGTTAACTCAGACCCTGCAAGAAGCATTTTGACATTATCCCAGACCGCCTTTGCTTCAGTGTTGTATTTGATAAGTTTGTAGACATCTTTGGGAAGCCCTTGAATGACGATATTTGATGCTCTGATGTCTGCATCATAGCGTTTCTTTTCTTCATCAGACAACTCATCGTAAGTGCGAGGTCTATCAGGACCAAGTACGGCCGGTAGTAGATCAGTTGTTGCTGTAACCGTGTCTCTAGTAGTACCCATTTGAAAGGGTCCCTCATCGATGGATTTCAAGATGTTAACCCCATTTTCTTTACCCAGACAGTACAGACGAATCCTTTGAGCCCATGATTCATAGTCAGTTCTATCCAGCATCGGAGGTCGGGTGTCAGACCCCGCAGCTTGAATGTCATCGGAAGATGTCGACATCACAAATTAGAAATTACCAAAACACAAAGTGGGAGATACTCGCAATGTAAGGTACTAGTCGCAGGAAAGTATAGCCACAACTTGATCTAACCGCAGGACACTAACCTCAGAAAATACCAAACCGCAACACAATCCAGCCGCAGAATGATCTAAACGCAACCTAAGTAAACCGCAAACCAAAGATACTAACCGCAGGACACTAACCGCAGATTGATCTAATCGCAGCCTAAGTAAACCGCAAACCAAGGATACTAACCGCAGAAAGTACTAAATCGCAGGAAACACCCAATGGCAGATTAGTTAACCGCAAATGACTAACCGCAGATAACTAATCGCAGTGACAATGGTCCAAAACTGTCACTATCGTTGCGTTTTGTATTTATTCCCAAAATAGTAATCGCAGCAAGTAAACCGCAGATATCAGAACTTAACCGCAACAAAGCAATGAAACAATGGACTTAACCGCAACAACGAAATCCGCCCAAAATCAACTCCAAACATCAAATAGATTAAGGAAATGGTAACACAAACTAAACTACAATGTTCTACAAACACTAATGAACATAAAAGTACATCACTAACATGTATAACAACACTAGAAAGATTAAACCAAGATGTTTTCCAAGAAAGTGACTTCAAACTCACAAAACCACTCAAAACATCATCAAATCTGATTCTACAAGGCCCTAAGATGAAACCTTGGCTCTGATACCAATTGTAGAATACAAACTAAGTTGGAAACATGATTGGTGATGTTTGTGTGTGGCGTTGGAAAGGAGAAGGAGGGGAAGAAAGAAGGGAACCTTGAGAGAAAAATGTAATATTAGATTGAGATTAAGTGAAGGTCCAACCCTCTCCACATGTGGAGAGGGGTATTTATACTTACAATAAAACGCCCACTCCCAGGCTGTGGATCAGGTATACAGTAGGTGAAGACCCGTCCTTCTTCTACGGTGTTACTTAAACTAATACTAATTACCTAATAAACAAACTAACTACGAGCTAACTTAATGCTATTACAATCATTAAGTGACCGAGACTTTTACAGGAATATTTGTATTCGTAACATATATATATATATATATATATATATATATATATATATATATATATATATATATATATATATATATATATATATATATATATATATATAAAGTACGCTTGACAATATGGATGAAAAAATATATATCATATATAAAATGAGTACTTTTTTTGGCAAATATAAAATGACTATTTTGATGGTTTCTCTTTTAACTCATTTGGTTTGAATTATATTTTTATAAGGCCCCCTCCTCCTCCCTTTTTTTCTTTTTTTTTAATCATTTTTAAGTTAGTGAGAATTTCGTATCTTCCTTCTTTCATGACTAACTTTATATACTCTCGACGTACAATAGTTGAATGCATTTCGTACTTTACTTTTATAACATAGTTTGAGTAAACATGAAAATTCCAAATCATAAAGTATAAACCATAACTAAAAATTAAGCCAAAAATTGAGCTAATGAAATAAAACCACTTCAAATAAGTTTTAAACATAAACATACGCTTAACGGAGTGCATCCTAGTTAATTAAGGGCATCCACTATGGTAAACCTTTTTAAAGGTTTATAATTGTATTATGACATTAATTTATAAACCTTTTTGTTTTATAAACCTATTCCCACTATGTATAAACCTTTTAAAGTTTTATAAACATCTCATATAATTCAAGTGCATTAAATTATGAAAAGGTTCAATATCCTAGACCTATTCATGTCACATAAGCTTGAAATGGATGTTCACTATGGTTTGCAAGTTTTTAAACCTCTTCATAATTTTATAAACCTTTTCATAAACCACCATAGTGGATGCCCTAAGATAGGAAAATGAATTTTACATAAAATTTTAAAGGCATGTATTATGCTTTATTTAAACATCAAATATAAAATTGTAATTGTAATAATTATGTATATGATACGACCTGTTGAGGTTGTATCGAGATAGGGCACCACTTCAAGTGAGTACGAGCTCCTTAAGAATATTAGAGAAGAGATTTATTTGTTTGACATAACTATAGTTCATTCATTATAATGGCTCGGTATTTATAACCTTATAATGATAACATGACAAACATGGCCTAACAATTAAGATAAATAAAAATAACTTAGCCCACAACCCAGCCCATTATCCGTGGGTGTAACATTCTGTCCTCCTTTGGAAATCACCTTGTCCTCAAGGTGTTGCTTCAAATTTTCACCTCATGCAATTCCAGGATCCCAAACATGGACTTGTAGTTTAGTTCCTTGTGTTTAGTAAAAGATTACCTCCTTTCAAACTAAAATCGAGTACAATTATGAAGTTTCTTTCTCGCATAATCTTAGGCTCATACTTTTCTTGAACAAACCATCCCCATATAACCCTTTTTGTAGTATTGATGCTTGCTCCTGTATCCCTCTTGTGCTTGCATGTGTTGCTAACATTCCTGGTCACAAGTCTCCCACAAACATGATCGAGGATCTACCTTCATATTGATACAACTGCAATGATGGGTTCCTGCAAGCAGCCCCCATGATTCATCAAGTAGGTGTTTATCCACACTGTTATCGTTGAATTCAAAATCAATCACTGCACCCTTCTCTTTTCTTTTATTACCCTCATGACACTCAACTTTTATTCTTGCCTCTCCCACATTGAGATATTCATTATTTGTCTTTTTCTCCACAGTCGTGCATGACTCAACAGGATTAGGCAGCAACAAATGATTTCTAGCATCATTCATTGGTGTATATTGAGTTTTTTTATCAGTACCAAAGCGCTACTACTTACTTTGTTGCTGAAAGAAAGCAACCATTGATCCTCCAAATGTGCTTCTGTGACACAAACCAAAGAAAAAGCTTCACCCAGAGATGTTGGTTTAGATACCAACAGCCACATTGTAGCATTGGTTTAAGACCCAAGATATAAAACGAGATCAACAGGGTGTCAGATATTCCCATTACCCGATTCATAAGCTTCTTAAACTCGCTTTGATATTGTGCCACTGTCCCCATTTGCAACAGCTTAGAAAGCGCGCCTTGTGAATCCCCATACTTACAAGGTCCAAAAAAGCGATTACGAACACTCTCCAAAAATTCCTCCCAGCTGTTGATTAGCTTATTGCGTGACATCCAACAAAACCATTCAGCTGCGTCTCCTTCCAAATTAAAAGTAACGACCTTAAATAGCAAAGATCCAACTCTCAGGATCAGTGCCATTAAACTTGGGAACCTTCAAAAGTATGGACCGCGGTATCCCTGGATCGCCACATGCTCCATGTCGGTTGTGCCCTAATTCTTTAATAGACTATAACTCCACTTGTAACGCAGCAAACTGAGTATGTAGCTTAGCGTGTAATGCGTCCGAATGTTCCTTCAATAGCCTACGGATAGCTGGTTCGTCCATTAACAATGAAACAGTGCCCGATGAATAATGAACAGTACTCCTAAATGAACAATACATTCTGGTGATGAACAGTGCTCCATGATGAATAGTAAATTTCATCGATGAACAGTACTCCGGATGAACAGTGTTCGATGAACAGTACCGATGAACATTTTTTTTAACCTTAGAATTGTTCGACTCTCAATGAAAGCACTAGTTGATACAACCTGTTGAGGTTGTATCGAGATAGGGTACCACTTCAAATGTGTGCGAGCTCCTTAAGAATATTAGAGAAGAAAATTATTTGTTTGACATAACTATATTTCATTCATTATAATGGCTTGGTATTTATAACCAATGTTGCAAAAATCGGCCTAGGCGGTCTTGTAATCGGCGGTTACAAGGTACACAGCCTTCCACCTTGTTGATTTTTACAAGGTAATTGGCCTTGTAATCGGCAATTACAAGATAATCGGCCTTGTAATCGCCTATTACACGCTAAAGGGTGGTCAACCGTCTCACTACCAATTCACGATTTTTGCAACATTGTTTATATATAACCTTACAATGATAACATTTAACCTAACAATGATAATGACAATGGGCTTAGCCCACGACAAACACGGACTAACAATTAAGATAAATAAAGATAACTTAGCTCATGACCCAGCCCACTATCCGTGGGTGTAACAGTATAAATATTTATTTTCTTCCAATGCGATGGAATTCATTTATAAGCTAAGAGCACTTGGTAAGGTAACCATTTCAAGGAGGTTAAACTTTAACATGTCAAGTTAAAGGGATGTTAACATACTGGGTCGGAGGTGAAAGCCTCGTTAACGTGCATGGTGAAGGGCTTAACGCCTCGTTAAGCTTGGTGCCAAATTAAAAAAAAAAAAAAAAAAAAAAAAAAAAAAAAAAAAAATCACTTTATCCCATCAAACTGGGTTGAATTTGAAAATAGTTTTAAAGTTAAAGTTTAGTTATGATAACGGAAATTTTTTGTTAAAATTTAGTGACTGATGTGACGCTGACGTGGCACCTGGTTAAAGTTTAACTACGGTTGCCATACCCTTCGCTCTAACACGGTAACTTTCTTCCAAAAGCCTGCACAGTGACAAAGTATGTCGAATACTTAATTCCAACTTGCTAGACACGACGATTTGTGTTATGATGAATTGATGACAATCGCCTTTTGTCTTTAGTCTTTACTATGTCACGTCAATGGTAGTCTAAATATTCTATAATTTACATAGTGGAAAGTGGAAACTACACAGGCATGAGCAATAATCATAAAATACAATACAATCCCTTGTATTCGGTGAGATTCTTGCATCAGGCTTAATATAAACTTCGAGTTAGAGTTGCCTGCAGTGACGGACCTAGAAATTCATAAGATGGGGGGCAAAAAAAGATCTTTACAAATGTCGTTGTGCTAAAACATCAATGAGAGCTTATATTGCTGAGAAAGAGCTTCAAAACAGCATAGGAGGTCCAAAAAACAACTTTTACTATGCTAAAACAACATCCCAAAAGATTAAAAAAAAAAAAAAAAAAAAAAAGAAAAAAAAAAAAACAATAATATAAGCTATCTTACCTTAACCAAACAATTATTCTACATTTCTCCTCGACGATCCGTCATATTTTGGAACCGTTTCATTACATCTTCATCTTTAACATTTGCAAGTGTTTCTCTTTCTACGGCAGATATAACACATGAGTTTAGGAATTTTTCACCAATCCGATTCCTCAAATCGGACTTTATAATCTTCATTGCAGAAAAACATCTCTCTACACTTGCGGTTGCAACAGGCAAAATCAAAGTTAACTTTAATAACCGATACACCAACGGATAAGAAATGTGTTTTCTTTTCTTCACCATCATTTTAGCGAGCTCGGCGATACCATTTAAGTCCTCAAAACTCTTATCTTTTGTCACATTGGCATAATACAAATTCAGTTGACTTTTTCACATTCTATGAGTATATCTTTTCTTTTACAAGAAGCACAAACAACATTTGTCACAAGAGATAACTTATCAAAGAAGTCCACGACACCTAAGTGTTTTCTCGCAACGGCAACAACTACTAATTGAAGTTGATGAGCAAAACAATGTACATAATATGCCGAGTCATTTTCTTCCAATATTTTAGCCTTTAAACCATTGAATTCACCACGCATATTGCTAGCTCCATCATAACCTTGACCTCTAAGTTGTTTCACGCTCAAATGATTTTTAGCAAAAAAATTATCAATGGAAGATTTAAGATACGAAGAAGACGTCTCTTTCACCTTAATTATACCAACTAAGCTCTCTTTCACTAGTCCATTGTTATTGACGTATCGAAAAACAATTGCCATTTGTTCTTTTTTTGTAACATCACTGGACTCATCAACTAACAATGCAAACACGCCATCACCAATTTCCTTAAAAATGGTTTCAAGTACTTCTTCTTTAAAGCAAGAAACTATTTGTTTTTGAATCTTTGGAGACAATAATTGACAGTTCTTCGGTGCCCTTTTTAACACATCACCGATATTCTTATCTACAAGTCCGATTAACTTTACCAACTCTAAATAGTTACCTCTGTAAAGAGAAGTTACCTTTTCATCACGGCCACGAAATGATAGTTCACCATTCAAGCAATATCTAGCTGCAATAACTGAAACATGTAATCTGATACGGTATTCCCTCTTCTCTTGTTCAGTTCGCCTATTAAATGCAACGGCAATTGACTGGTCTTGACACATTAGAGCTTCACATTTTTTTAATGCTCGATTGTGGAAACTATTAAAATCACCAACATGACGAGTAAATCTCTCTGTTTTGTTCCAACCATTAAAGCCTTCTGTTACGAATGCCTCATTCCCACCTTGGTGCTCGATGTCATCTCTAAATAAGTAACAACACAAGCAAAAGGCTTTGTCTGCCTTTACACTATACTCTAACCAATTACCATATAGATCGAACCAACTTGGGACAAAACGCCTTGATTTGTTCGCTATAATTGTTCTTTTGAAATTATGACCACGCGGTTGACAAGGTTTACGCTCCCAATATTTTCGCCTTATGTCATCTCTTTGATTTGCATTATATTGCGAAATTCTTGGTCTATCAACAGGATCCCAAGGAAGGTCATTCAAGTCGGTCACATTAATAGGTTGTGTACTCGGCTTTTCCCTCGTAGTCGTAGGTTATGCACTAACATGATTCGATGTCGATGAAGATGGCGCTTTTCTTTTATAGTATGCTTCCATTGTCTATGACTTTATCTACAAGAAAAAAGGACAAAGTAAAAGTTAGACAAAGTAAAATCAACACAAAATTAATCAAAGTATAAGTAAGTAACTTACTTACTTGTACAGTTTACACAAAGGCACAAAGCCACTGAAGTACACAAGTGCACAAAGTTTAGTGTTTTCAACTTCTCATTACTTAAAGTATCACAAAATTGTTCAAAGCTAATTGACAAAGGACAAGAACACTAACACAAAATTAAGATGATTTTCGATTTTTCCCTATCAAGCTATCACAAAATCAGCATATTTTAAACTAATAGAGTAATACAATTATACAAACTAACAAACTAACAATAACACAATTTGTAATTTATAACAAAAATTTATAATTTACATAATTAAAATTGAGGTTAGGGTTATTACTTACCACACTCAAAAGATGCAAAAGTTGATTAATGAGGCAAAATTGGGGAAAGAATTGAAGGTGTTCAATTTAGAAGACTGATTGATGAACCGAAGATTGAATGATTGATGAATTGTGATTTGTGGATTGTCAGGATTGATGTGTTTTTTTTTTAACAAAGGATTGATGTGTTCGACTGTTCCAATTCTAAAGATGATTTTATGTATTTGAGTTTGAGTATTTGACAAAAGTAATAGTCCGTATTGTTAGTTCAAGATACGAAGTAGTTATGTTTTAAAATAATGGGCTCAAGTCTGGGTGGGGGGCAAGTTAATTTTTGGGTGGAGGGCAAGCCCAGTAATGAAAAAAAAAATTACATTGAGATTTGTTGATTTTGGGCTAACCATGGAGGGCACTTGACCCCCATACTAACAAAGTAGATCCGTCCCTGGTTGCCTGTCAAACAAACCTGTTTTTGTTAATGTGTTCCTTGGAAAATCAACTACATATTCAAACATAAATCGAATTTAGTCTTAAGAAATGATATATCAATCAACGTTTTCATTAATAACCAGTGTCGTAACTGAGCTAGGGGAGGTCATGTGCAAAAGATTATGTGATAACTAAACACGACGATCAAAGATATATTGTAACGATCTAGCATTGAATTTGTATGAGGTCATCGTCACTCTCAAATAGAATTTAACATACATTTAGAATATCATTTCATATATCATATAGATTTTAGTGTTGTAAGTGAATTTTAAGACCTCAAAATCTAAAGGATCATATATTTTGAGACGCCTAAAACATTAAAGGTTTTGTGTTATTTTACACCTCGCACACACTTTGATATACGGCTCTATTACCGGCTTAAAGTTAATAAAAAATATTTTGATACAATAATACATTAATCTATTCATTTTAATCAAATAAATTTAGTTCTAATAGCTGTCCAACATGACATAATCTGACTGCATAACCCGTCTACATACATTTAATTCCACACCACTCGCCATCTATCCATCTTTTCCCATTTTACCCTTCTATCACCTACTCACCAAGACCCTTTTCGTAATTTTACACAACCTCAACCCCACGTATAAAAGCCATACAAATAAACAACAATGCACGTTTCATAAATAACAAACTCAATCATTTCACAATGCCATCTACGAGCTCGGAGAACATAGTTCCACTTTTGTCGGAACACAGATCTCCATCAACACCGACGGCTAAGACTACAGCTGAGGAGCAGTCTCAGCCGTCGGTGTCAGGAGCTGTGTTTAATGTTTCAACTAGCATAATTGGTGCTGGAATCATGTCGATTCCAGCAACTTTAAAAGTGCTAGGTGTAGTTCCAGCTTTTTTCTTGATTGTGTTTGTTGGGGTCGTGGTTGATGTTTCGGTTGAGTTCATGCTAAGGTTTACGTATGCGGGTGAATCTAAGACTTATGCTGGATTAATGTATGAGTCGTTTGGACGGTTAGGATCTGTTGCTGTTCAGATTAGTGTTATGATCACTAATCTTGGTTGTTTGATCATTTATCTCATTATTATTGGTAAGTTGGATTAATATATGTATTTGACTAGAACTAAAAATACAGTAAAATATACTCCGTAAGACCTACAAACATTATTAGTACAGTTGTAGACTTGTATAGTAGTTGTACAGTTGTACAAGCAAATGTTCCTCTTTCTAGCTTAAAAATTCTATGCTGATCTTAAATCTTTTCTTGTTACTATGATTATGACATAAAATTATGCAACTTTTAGCTAAAAGGTTTATGACTCCTGTTTTTTCTTCAATTAGTTTAGTCTGTTGTAAGCTTTCTATTTATGAATGCAGGGACAATAAGAAAAGGTGAAACTAACTCTTATAAGATGTAGAATTAATAAATACTAGATTAAAAGTATTGTAGCTTTTAGGGAGATTAATGAATGCAAGTATACCTTTTTGTATGTTGTATTACAGGGGATGTGCTATCAGGGGATCAATCTGATGGCGGTTCAGTTCACTTGGGTGTACTGCAAGAATGGTTTGGTATTCACTGGTGGAATACACGAAATGTTGCTATCCTCTTTATTGTCGTCTTTGTTATGCTTCCATTGGTCTTATTCCGTCGTGTTGGTCAGTACTCACAACCATCTAAGTTGTTTTTGACTTTTTACTCAGCTATCTACTAGATAATGAAACCACACCTGACTTGATTTATAAATAAACAGAATTGCTATCAATGAGCTCGGCAGTAGCTGTTTTGCTAGCTGTAGTGTTTGTTGGAATATGTTCAGCTATGGCGGTCACTGCTGCGGTCAAGGGTCAATCAAGAAGTATCAGATTATTGCCTCATTTAGATGATCAAGCGGCCTTTTTCAACCTCTTTACTGCCATCCCTGTTATCGTTACAGCTTTTACATTCCATTTTAATGGTGAGAATTAACTCAATGAGGAGTAACTTTGATTTGACCAAAATGCATGATCATGCCCATAGTCACATAAAACGCGGTACGCTTCGGTACGCGTACGCGGTTCTGGTACGCAATTCGCTCTTGATGACGAATTCGGTACGTGGGGGTATACTCATTTCGGTACGCATGGGTACGTATCGGTACGGTGTACCATGTATTTTGGTACATTGTAACAAAAACATTAGTTAACAAAATATAGAAATTATATATATATATATATATATATATATATAAGTTTTAATAAGTATTTATATATTTTATATACATACTTTATAAACTTTTATATATAAGTTTAAGACTTAAATGTAAACTATTAAAGATAGAGGGGGTCAAATGTTTAAATACACAAACTTATTTTAAACTTTTTGAGACTAAATGTAAAATAGTGAAAGATAGAGGGGTTAAATGTTAAAAAGTCTAAACTTATCAAAACCCTAAAAGAGTAAAACAAAGTTTCAGCTGTTATATCTTTCTTCCCTCTTTCCTCTCTTCCTCCCTTGGGTTTCTGGCAGATGTTGCACCGCCGCCGCCGGAATTCGTCGCCGGAAATCACGAATCCGGCGCTATATGGGGTTAAAAACCCTAAAAGTAAATCGATTCAAGGTACAAAATCAATACTATTGACTGATTTGGCTCAAAAAAAAGAAAATCCGCCTCGGTACGCTGAACCATTGCTTTTGGACCGCTGAACCACTGCCTTTTGGTACGCTGAACTATTGCTTTTTGGTACGCTGAACCAACAGCGTATGGAACGCTGGTGTACCGCGTTTCGGTACACCCCGTACCAATTCGTGGTACTCTCCCTCTTGAGCGAATTATGTGACTATGATCATGCCAATAGAATGATAATACGGGATAAGTGCTTTCACAAAATGGCTAATAGAGAAGTTACTTTTAGTCTAAGGATAAAAAAGTATGAGGGTGTTTGATATCGCTTATATGATATATATAAGGGGGGATTGTTTCTTAAACCATTCATGGGCTCAATGGTTTTTTGCTACAACATATAAGCAGTTTTTAGGGTGTTTGATATCACTTATGTGATTATTTCTGATTAAATTACATTTTTTTGAATAGACAACTTACAACTGCTAATAAAAGAACTTCAAAAAATAAGAAGACAGTTATAACAAGCAATCCCAAGCACCCCCTTACATCACTTATTATTATTTTTTGCATTAATCACCATAAATGTTTTCCGTTGCAGTACATGCTATTGGTATGGAGTTAGGAAAACCTGCTGCAATGGCTTCTGCAGTCAGAATCTCACTTGTACTTTGTGCTCTTATTTACTTCTCTATCGGGCTATTCGGGTACATCTTGTTTGGGGATTCGATTGAGGCTGATATTTTAGTAAACTTTGATCAAGCGACTGGCTCAACGATTGGATTATTGTTAAATGACATAGTTCGTTTAAGCTATGCGTTACACTTGATGCTCGTGTTCCCTTTGTTGAACTTTTCTTTGAGGGCTAACATTGACGAGCTTCTTTTCCCAAATAAGTCACTTCTTGCTAAAGACACCAAAAGATTTCTGGCTCTCACATTAATTCTGCTAGGAGTAGCTTACCTCTTGGCGATAGCCATTCCAAACATATGGTATTTCTTTCAGTTCATGGGATCCACAGCAGCTGTATGCATTGCCTTCATCTTCCCTGGTGCACTTGTTCTAAGGTAAGTTGCGTACTGCGTGTGTATTTATATAACAGATGTTGCAATTTTTCCACATAGATGTTGCACAAAAACGCTTATCCAAATATGAAATAAACTGAAAACAAAGCTCAAACCAAGAAATATATTGGAGTAAATTAAGTTAACCGTTTTTGTTTTCCAAATATGACAGAGATGTTCATGGTATTGCTACAAAAAAGGACAAGATAATCGCAGCAACGATGATAATTCTGGCTGTAATTACAAGCACAATTGCAATTTCCTCCAACCTCTATAGTTTAAGTTAACTAATCATGATTCTTTGTAATAGTTTATTGTATAATAGTTCTTGC
This sequence comes from Artemisia argyi, assembly GCA_030686995.1. NCBI lineage: Eukaryota > Viridiplantae > Streptophyta > Magnoliopsida > Asterales > Asteraceae > Artemisia > Artemisia argyi. The sequence continues at coordinate 136,258,357 of CM060695.1, read as the reverse complement.
TAGTTTACTTTCTTCATAATTTCTTTGGCATTAGAGATTAATATTTCAGAGTCATGTATAAAAACATATTAATTATGTACGCAAACAAAGTTTTGATCCACAAAATGTTGTATTACAGCTTTTATAATGTCATGGTTCCCATTTAAGTGACCTAACCAAATGTGTACTGAGTCCATCCTTTGCATCGAAACCAAAATAGCACTAGAGTTTGTAACAACAATTAGTCACATTAGATAATGATCAGCTTCAAATTTCCTTTCACTAGTATGAGTTAGGATCAAATGAAAAATAATACTCGTACTAAAATGAGAAGGATGCGAAGTAATTACATCCGCACATATCAGATGCATTTACAAAATAAATACATCTCTCATGAATTTCTCTTTTCACATTTAAAATATGTGACTAAAAATATTTCTTATTTTTTATTTTTTACTATTCTCACAAAATCCCTTCTCTCACTAGCATATATATTTATATGACTTTCATATAACATGGTTTAGGATCTCATTTTTACAAATCATTATATTATCCATGTATGCATTTGTCATCGAGTCGACGTCTTTTTAACGAAAAAGAAGAAAAAGAAAATCAAAACAACACCCGAACTATGCGACAAGTTACGATAATTACTATGTAGTTTTAGCTATTTACAGTTATTTATTTATTTATTTATTTTATATATAACAAACTTTGTTTATTAAATATCTAACAAATATCTTGCAATTTATTTATAAAAAAAATACCTATGAAAAGGTTTCTAATTGCGAACAAAATAAGCCTAATATTGCAATTTTTTTACTAACACGCAAATTTATAAAAAATGTTGAAGGTTTTTTTTTTTTTTTTTTTTTCTTTTTTTTTAGCAAACCACACTCTTAAAAAAACCATCCTAACTTTTATATATATATATATATATATATATATATATATATATATATATATATATATATAATAAAAAAAAACATGGTAAAAAAATTATTTAACGATTAAATTGATCAAAAAATACACCACCGCAACGCGCAAGTATTTAATACACGTATATATACATTTGTTGTAGCATCCGATGTTATTCAAGCTTTCAACTAGGGGTGTAAACGAGCCGAGTCGAGTCGAGAACTGCCAAGCTCGAGCTAGAATGGAATACTAAAACTCGAGCTTGAAACTCGACTAGAGCTTAGTCGAACTTTATATTTCAAGCTCGACTCGTCATATAAAACTCGAGCTCGAGCTCAATTTCCACTTTTCATGCTTGAACTCGATAAATAGTCAGCATATCAAGCTCGCTTTGACTCGATTTGTATGAAAAATAAGTAAATATTTTCTGCATATATAAGATAAAAAGTGTAATTTAATCGAAGCTCGATACGACTCGCGAGCTTCACGAGCCGAGTATTTTGGAGCTCAAACTCGACTCAAAAATATAATCGAGTAGCTCGAACTTAAGCCCGACTCATTTAAACCGAGTCGATTTCGAGTAGTTTACGAGTCGATCACGAACACTTGCGAGTTGTTTCGTCTCGTTTACACCCCTACTTTCAACATATTTAGCCAAAAAAAATTACATAAACAACCCTTTAAATAGGGTTAAATTGGTAAGGTTTCTTGCAATTTACCCCCTAAAGTATTTAGTAATGACAAGAAAATATCAAGTATTATCTTAATTTGTCTCTTGTGTAAATGATATGAACAAGGAGAAGGAACCCGCCGCGTTGCGGTGGGGGCCTCTATACCTGTGCAACAAACCTGTTTGTATAGTTGGTATGTTTGTAAGCAGTGTGGGACACAGAAAACTGGATACATGTATTACCAGGATGCTGATTACAAAACATTGCAAGGGTTTTCCCTACCGGTTTTACACTTGCAATTTTAGAAGCCGCTATGCTGATACAACGTTGTGTATTCACATGCCTGCACATCTATCCTACATACATACGGTCATATCTTACGTTATCGTTGCAACATGGTCAAATGGAATTGCGGCATAAGGCACTGCAGGTCATGCTTTCTGTAAGCAGCCGTTGGTTCTAGCTCGGCTTGTCCACTATTTCACATCAGGGGCAAAGCAGTAAGTTTAGTGCATGAAAGGTTATAAATGACAATGTCAAGTATGCGCAATTAATGGTAACAAAATGTAAAACCTGGAAGTTCTCACCTGGTTTGATCTACATCAGATGTTTCTAATACCTCCATAGCTTTTTCGTGTAATTGATTTTGCACGTTTTTAGTCTGCAAATTTAACAAAAGAACTCGATTATATAATTTGATCGAAAGGATTGTAACGGTTTCCAGTATATGTTTCAGCGAACTATCTTACACTGTTATGAGGCCAATTTAATTCTGAAACCGACAGTAGTTTCCAATTTACAGATTTGAAAGACCAAAAATGAGATGTTTATTAGTTTGTTACTGATTCAGGTTACCAGCGTGTTGCCCAAAGTAACGAAAGTAAACTGCGTATATTGAAACTATAAAAAGAGAAAGGGATGTCACTAACGTAGGCGTGCAGGTACTGGTGTGGTTGATGAGCCACCTATCTGTTGTTGAATGTTAGCCTCACTCTTTTATAAAGAGAACGTCACACATAAAGAAATGGAGTAGATATCATACAAATAGTACTTTAGGGACTATTATTGTAATATAGGCAAACATGTGATGTAATGAGCCTATAAATACCCCTCATGACTCTCCATGAGGGGTGTGGGAAAGTGTGTGTGTTGTTTCATTTATTTCTTTTATTATACAAAACATTTTCTCCACCTTTCTCTCTCTACTTTCTCTCTCTAGAAACATGATGTATTTCCATCAACCTCGACCTCCGGAACGTGTTTCTTGGTAATAACAAGTGGCATCAAAGCTAACCGGGGGCGAATCGTGGTGTTTTTGGGTGAAAAATCGTGTTTTTTTGTGTTTTTTCTCGGAAAAATTACGTTTTTTAGCGAGTTTGAAAAATTCTTACCGAATTTGAAAATTTTTTACCGAGTTTGAAAATTTCATACCGAGTTAGAAAACAATTTTACCGAGTTTGAAAACATTTTTACCGAGTTAGAAATCAAAGTTTGTGAGTTAGGGTTCTGAGTTTCAAAGGTTACCGAGTTTGGTCAGATTTTACCGAGTTAGGTGATCTTACCGAGTTAGGTGATCTTACCGAGTTAGGTGGTGTTACCGAGTTAGGTGGTATTACCGAGTTAGGTGGTATTACCGAGTTAGGTGATCTTACCGAGTTTGGTGGTATTACCGAGTTTGGTCAACTTTACCGAGTTTGGGTTGATTTTCGAGCAATGGTTTCATGAGTTGAGTATGCTTCATATAGGTTGCCGAGTTATGCTGGTCCAACCTTATCGTTTATCGAGTAAGGATTTCTTTTGGACTAATCTAAACGAAACTCTACTGAAATTGACTTAGGATATCGAGTAACGAGATGGGATTTTGAGCAAGGACATATCAAAGGATTATTATATAAACAAAACCCTTACCTCATCGAATAACCTAATGTCTATAAACCCTACAACCTAACTTTCACCTTTCCTAAACACATGAGATTATTGGTAAATCAATCTTATAGATCATGATTCATTTCCTTGTTTCATTATCATCAACACCAATATATCTCAAATCACCTCAAAACACACCACGAATTGCTTAAACGATCCTGATCAAGAATCACATTCAAATGACAACGGCTAGTATTGGATTTTTGTGATTATGGGGATAATTCTTTATCACTTTTCTGGGTTTAAAGTTCATTTCAAGGGCATGTGTACTTATTTATCTCAAAGTCTAGGGGTGGATGGATGCATGACTTTCGAAGATACTTGTTTGGGCAAACACTAAAGATAGTGATTAAGACTTGGATTATCTAGTTATACCCGATGTAAGGAGTTACATTGTAGTGCTCACGGGTTATAACTATCACTTAAAGGAGTTACGTTGTATTGCTCAGTGTCACACGAAGTTGTGGATAATCAAGAGGTGATGTACGTCTTACACTTAATGGTTGGTTGGTTGAAGAGTATAGAGTACTCAGAGATTCGATGGTGTACGAACTCTCTACACCGTTATTAGTCACACCATAGTACAAGATTAAGTAACATATCTACGGGCTGTTTACTTTATTGTCAGATTGGTTATACTGGGTTGTTTCTATAGTCATTGGTCATTTACTAGCTGGTTGGAATTTGAAGAGGTCGCTTAAAGGTTGAAGAGAAGAGAAGAGATTGTAGAATAAAGAGAGTCATATCCTATCAGCATATTCTCACAAATTATGCTTTCATGATCTATCTATACTGCATCAGAAGTGTAAAGTACGGGTAATTTTGGCATGTACACACAATAATATGATGATTTCGATACATCGCAACCATCAGGAGGGAGAAGAACATGCCAAAAGAAGTAGTGTTTCATCTCTAGTACGTTGGTTGTTCGAGGGAATTATGCTTACACTAGAACCGAAGAAGTACTAATGATGTGTACATCAGAGCGTATTACCAACCTTCTGTGCAATACTATGTGAGTTATGCTATGATGCTCCCAGAACGACAACCATGGTGCAAACTCATTAGTATCTACCTTATCCGTTGCGAGATGAGAAGAGAGTTGTCAGTTCAGGAGGGAGCAGAAGAAAAAGAATAAAGGCTCACTAGTTAGGAGGGAGTAATAACCTAACTAGACCATTACAGTTGAAGTTCAGAGCTACAAAGACCTTTGCCGTCAGTGTCAAAGATCATACGCCGAGATCGTCGGAAGAGAGAACTTCAAGTCTGCCTCAGTATCTAGACTACAGAGACTCTGCGCTTCAACAACGTCAACATAGTTTACTATTGTTGTAATTTACATGTTTATGTTTTTATAGGTCTCATTGTATCCATTCATGTGTGACGATATCTTGGAGGGAGATTGTTAGCCTTGCTATTTTATAAAAGATAACGTCACACATAAAGAAATGGACTAGATATCATACAAATAGTACTTTAGTGACTATTATTGTAATATAGGCAAACATATGATGTAATGAGCCTATAAATACCCCTCATGACTCTCCATGAGGGGTGTGGGAAAGTGTGTGTATTGTTTTATCTATTTCATTTTAATTTAAACCCTTTTCTCCACCTTTCTCTCTCTACTTTCTCTCTCTAGAACCATGATGTATTTCCATCAACCGCGACCTCCAGAACGTGTTTCTTGATCATAACATTGAAGGACAGCCTTGTGAAGCCTGTGGGCCTACAACGATGAATGCATAAAATGATTACGAAATCGACAATCTAGTCTGAGATAAGATTTTAGAATCCTTATGTCTTAACATTTGGACAAACCTGCATGCACCTCGCCGAACCTCCTTTTGCGAGCACCATATGCATTCCGGTGACTGACTGCAATTTGAAAGGTACAGTTGTCATACAATTATATAGACAGATAAACTGGGCAATGTCATGTCATAATATTTGTGTATGATAGAAAAAATCTGAAACATGTTACCGTCTGGGCTTGTGGCGGATGTGGTTGTTGCTTGACAGTTTGTTCTTGCATACGTGCTACATACTTGTGGATCATTCCAGCCCCAAAATCCAACACAACGGGGCCATTTCCTGTACCAGTATAGCGGCGTTGCAAAACCTCTTTTAACTACATAATTACCAGCAACAAATGAAGACATCTGGAAATGCAGTAAAAGCATGACCTTCATCAACGTCTCCAATCTCTGTATACACAATAAACACATAGTTAGTTGATGTTTTCAAGTTCAATATAAAGATGAGAGTTACCAAAATGACTACTTATGGGACAACATCACCGGCAGGTCATCTGTAGTCGGGGCCATTTCCTGTACCAGTATAGCAGCGTTGCAAAACCTCTTTTAACTACATGATTACCAGCAACAAATGAAGACATCTGGAAATGTAGTAAAAGCATGACCTTCAACAAACGTCTCCAATCTCTGTATACACAATAAACGCATAGTTAGTTGATGTGTTCAAGTTCAATATAAAGATGAGAGTTACCAAAATGACTACTTACGGGACAACATCACCTGCAGGTCCTCCCTAGTTGCCACGACGTGCACGTCCACGCTTAGACTCGCTTCTGCACAAATAACTGAAACGATACATAGTTTAATTGGGTGGCAACTTTAGGGTTACTTTTGTCAAAAAGCAAACTTAAATATATACAGGAATACTAACCTGCAACCTATTCCACAGTGACGCACAAACACCCTCCTTGGGAATTCACTTCAGCGTTACATATCTGCAGAAATTTATAAAACAACCAATTTTTTTAACAAATTGGCAGTTTGTAGTGTTTGGATCATCCAAACAACTTCTAATCTTATTAGGTGGGCCAAAATCAGCAGTTTACATTAACTGGATTAGGACGTGCTTATTTCATGGGGTTTGTTTAAGTTAATTTTCTCGGCGTAAGAACTTACTAAACTTTTGAAAAGCTACTAAAGTCAGTCATTAATATTATCATTATTTGCTTATGAGCTTATCTGCCTGAATCCATTAGGTCCAGTTGTTAATATGATAATCCCTAGTAATTGAGCTTATTAGCTTTTCAATAGTTCAATATGCCAAAAAGCCAGGAAAATAAGCTTAAACAAACACCCCTTGAAAGTGCTAATTTCAAATAAAACTACAATTACTAATTAACCATCACATCTAGCCTAAAAGGCCAAAACCCATCATAAGACGGTCATTTGTTTGTGGAACCATAGAAGGATGACAAAACCCAAATCCTATCAGTACGCAGTTAGGTAAACATAAAGTAACCACAAATCAGAAAAATAAATAAATAAAGAAGCATATACCTTTGATAAAAAAAATCATGGCGCACTTCATCCTTTTTTGCAATAGTTCTAACCTGCAATTAAACATAGAACCATGAATAAAAATACAAGCTTTTTATAAAAAATTAATTGGAATTAAAAAAATGAAGAACCCTAGATTTGGGTCACCGGAATTTAGTTTTTGTGTTCGTTTTGAATGTTTTGTGCCAATTTGATTAGATGAAGTGCTTGAACCATTTGGTTTGTGTAGATGAGAATTCGTTGTAGCTGGCACTTGGTGAGATGCATACCGGGTGTGTCCAAGTCCAGCATGAACAGAAAATGATTCGCCCAGATATAATTCAGGAGCAAAGACCTCTGAAACATCAATTCAAAGAACTGGTTAAGTTCATCTAATGATAAGTGTCCTTGCACAGACCACATTTTTTTTAACTGTCACTGAAATCTAAAGTTCTGACAGGTTTTTTTAGTTACACCTTTTACCGTAACCCATTTGACCCATAAGAAATATAACACAACCCTAATTGACCCACTAATAGGTTAATGAGTTAAAACTGCTACGTATACTTCATAACATCAGACATAACTTTACAATTTTCGACAAAAGGGATGCATGATCCTAATTTTCCTAAAATTTATTGAAACTTACATATTGAGATTTGGCAAAAAGAGTATAATTCTCCCTCTTAAGAGAGCCAACTTGAGGTATCAGTTCACGTAGTACTTGAATAGTATCATCAATGCAGAAGCATTCCCAATATTCTGAATAGCTGATTCTGTAAGTAAACACAATACAATTCACATAAGTATTACTCCGTACTTGTTAACTATATATATGAATCATGCTAATAACTATATATATGAATCATGCTAATTTCAATAAAAAAAATCTGGCTAATAATGCTGTAAAGTGACCAAAATATAGACCACGCCTACAACATCAGTAGGGTCTAGAAGTAAGTGCTTCAAATGGCCACGTTTCAGCTTGTCCCTTCCGACATATTTTTTTTACTATAGATTGCTTACATGCTTCCTGGTTAGCCTCGTGATTAGCTGCAACCACGGCTTTGTTCACCCTATCATCCATGTCAGCTACAGAAACTGCTTTATCAGCTATATGTCTCGCTTCCTGAAAAAACAAAACATTACCATTTACCTGTTTGGCTTTAATTGGTATCCTTTGATACTGAAACACGTAAAGAATAACAAAATAAAACGGTAAAGTAAATTAAAACCCAAAACTCAATCTGTAAGCGACCATCTTCAAATCTATCACGCAACCGAGAATCTAACCCCCAAAAAAAATTAAGTATCAAAAACCCCTAAATTCTTGAAAACAGACTCTAATTTCGAGTGTTTCTTTGATGTAGCAGTGAATTGTTTTTTGAAGAATATTGATACTTCTGGAAATAAACCATAATATTAATTAGATAAACAAAATTATATATAACAAAGATGTTGAAACCAGACTTACGAATTCCTAGGGTTCTGAAAGAAGCACTTTCTTTACTACTTCTAATAATCTTCCATCTGATCCTGTGCGATTAGTATATGAAGAAATAACCAAAGTACGAATTACTGAATAAGCTATCTTCCTATCAAGGTTAAAGAGGAGATAGTAACCTCTGGATAGTGAGGCGGTGAACATGGCGGTGTGTAGAACCCCAAGGCGGTGGAATTATCTAGTCGTAATGTCTATTACACACCCAAAAAGGCGGTGGGAAAAAATGGGCCTGGATCCGTTTGTTTTCATGGTTTGGGCTAAGAAACCGGTAACTATTATTTAATGGAAACAGGTGGGAAACAATTTTTTAACACAAAGTGGCGAAAGTATTATTTAATGGAAACTGGGAATTCGAGTCGCCCACAAATGATATATAGTACAATTTGTAATTTATAAAACGTTTACCATTTCAAAGGTTTTGCAATTACAATTAAAATAAGCTCAATATTACAATATCTAATAATTTTGCTTGATACTAAAACGAATTACATTAAAGCAAAAATATAAGATAAGTTTGTTAGTTTGGTGAGTTTGTTTAAACTTTCATTCTTTACCCTTTAATCATATACCAGCAGGGTATCCGCGCGATGTGGTGGCGGGTACCCAATAATAAATTTGCGACGATGCATAGCTTGAATTATTGTTTCGGGTTGCTGGATCTCATATTTTTGTTTTAAAAGCTAAATAGTTTGGAAGCTTAATTATATTGTACGAGGCTTTATTCAACCAATGCGATGCACGGTCTTTGGTTGAATATCTACATGTTTTGTACGTAATGTTGGTGCAGACGGTTGAATGAGCATATGACGGAATTTAGATGCTTTTTAGATAAGTTTATAGTTATTTTTTATTTTTTTTATTTTTTTTAATTGTCAATTTATTTTAGTCTATGTATTTAGTTATATGTAATTTATTGTATTTATTTTAGTTGATTTGATTGTGATGGTATCATAACTTTTGTATTTAAATTAGTTTATTTGCATTAAAACTCATAATTAAAATAGTCTTTTCACATGTAATCTTTTAATATAAATAAGTTACATAATTTTTTTTGCCTATCGGGACAAAATCATGTATGACTTAACACATATAAACATTGTTTGTGACTATAAGAGTTGCTCCAATGTAACTATATGTAGCATGAGACAATTATAGCTTCCTAACTGACCCGTGCGACACACAAATATTGTATTTAATTGTTCATCATGTAATGTTTACCTGTCAGCCCTACCAAATGAAATTTCATGCTAATTATAAGTTGCACTGTGACATATGAGAATGAACTGATAAATCCTTAAGATTTTAATTATATGTTGACCCGTGTGGTCATAATTAGTATCATGTTGACCCGTGTGGTCATATTCAATATCATGTTGACCCGTGCGGTCATATTCAGCTTTGAAACAACCCGACTTTCTTGACACCACAACTTTGTCAACAACATCAATGTAATTCAATGATTACTTTTTCCTTTTCATACAACATACTTAATACGGATAATTTAACTTCATAGTCTCAAAAGACAATTTACCAAAACGCAACCCACTATGTTATTCGTTTCACTTAATTTGAATATATGCACATATTGTATAAATAAATCCGAAATTATAATTCAATGCTTATCCCTTTAGTATTATGATGAAGGCTGACAACATGTTTTTAGTTAAAAAATGAATTGATATTAACAAAATATGAATAAAACAACTCAAGTATAATATTAAAAACCAAAATGTTGTGTAACCAAATGAAAGTATAGAAATAAATTTATGTACTCAACTTAATAAGCGAAACAAAGGACTAAAAATATCCAAATGTTCAATGAATTGTCTTGGTGAAATGCTCATGCATATACCATTAATGCACAATCTAAAAAGTCCATAACAATTGTAAATATACTACAAAAAGAGATTGAACATCAAGAGAGATTCATATATATAAATTTAAAGATACATGTGATGCATATAACATTAATTTCTTGACATCCAACATTCCTACCTACATGATTAATAACCAACATTCTTATATGTATATTATATGCATAACATGAGAAACTAAACATAAGATATCCATTATCTTCCATGATATATGTTGCATTCGCACTTGATCATTATTAATAGGTGTAATCAACTTCAATGGAACCTTTTTTAGAGATACAAAAAGGATACTTTAAGTGCACATCTTAATCAACATAAATGTATTGACTACAATAGAAAATAGATAGTTTAGTGTTGAGCGAAGATACATTAAATTACCAAATCATTAATGAATACAAAAGTAAAATAGATTATTTATTTAGGAAGCAGTAACAATAGTTAGTCAATAGTATTCAACTATGCATGCCAAAACAAATGAAATATTAAAAGAGACTTCAGATTTATAATTCTTGCAACATCGATTTTTAACAAAATTTATCAAGAATAATTGAATTGTCCTAAAAAGGGATTTATACATATGCTTAATCTGTTACTCATATCAGTCTAGTCCAAAATTTGTTGCAGCCCAAACCCATTTGAGATATATATCAATAAGCTCAATATTCGGATTTTATACAATCCAAAGATAATACCCGATCTCAATTGACCTAAACATACAATTAACGGTCCATGACCTAAACATACACAATCCAAATAGATTAGACATGAAATGCATTCATACCTGTTGGAGCAACCCAAACACGAATAGAGGCGTCACCCTCGATAGATCTATCCACTCACTCTCGCTTGGCATTATAATTAACGGTCCATAATAATAAAGGGGACTTAACTTGGTAGTAAGGCAACTTAAGCAATGTATGGAATTGAATACTTGGGCATGTACAAAAGTAATTGATGCAATGTATTCTCCCCCGTGGGATTTAAAATCAATTAAGTAGTTAAAAACGGGGCTATGAAAACTCACCTGAAGTGATAGTACAATGTGATGAAATAATCGGGACAACAAGCCGCGAACACTAGCCGCAACCTAATATGAGTAATAACGATCTACTTTAGATCATGAAATGATGTATTGAATATTCATGCACATGATACCTATACCACTCGTAACTTGAAAATACGTGTTATCGTCAAAGTAGGAAATTTCCGTACTTAGGAAAAATAAGTCCAATTAGAAGTATAAAAACTTGTCGTAATATATCGTATATAAAATGTTAGTGTTATATTCCTCGTTTTGAAAACCTTAAAATAACGTCTAGTAGTCGCATAAATAAACCTTGGGTCGTACATACATTGTTAGTTAAGAATAAAATCCTTGAATAAGAAATCTAGAAAATATATCATTTAGTACGTAGTTATATTATTTCTAGTAGTGACTATATATATATATATATATATATATATATATATATATATATATATATATATATATATATATATATATATATATATATATAGTTTTGACGATTTTAAAATGTGTATAACTTGGTCGTTTTAAGTTCATTTTCCTCGTTCTTTATATCCACGGATTCGTCTTAGTATATATTAATATATTTTCGATAGCTCGGCTCCACTATGTTACGTCTAACGCCTCTATTTGTCCGTTGAAAATTGTCAAACAGCATGCAGTTTTTCAGAAAAATACTTTTCGTCAATTAACTTGCAAAAATCATAACTTCTTCGTTATAAGCTCGTTTTAATCCGTTCTTTTGCCCACGGCTTCATTTTTGAAAGTATTTTCTAAATCTTTGGTCAAAAATTACCTACCACCTACTGAGTTTCCCACGTTTTAAAAATATGGACAGTAGGTATATGTAATGTTTCAAAAACCATTTCTAAGGTTCCAATCTTGTTCCAACTTCAACCAAACCACTTTCAATCACCACAAAACTAGTCTAATCCTACCATACACCTTCTTAGGGTGTCATGAGTTCCTAAACATCATAAATCAAATGGATTTAATAAGGATCTAACTATAATCTATTTCTATGGCTCAAAAAGTAGATATGTATAAAATGGAGTGGTATAAATAGCATATGCATGTAGATCTAGTATATATATCTTATGAATCTTGTAAAAACTTAATAAAATTATAAAAATGAGTTTGATATACTTACTTCAAAGATTGGAGAGTTTTGGAGATGAAAACTTAATAACACATTGGATTTTTATTTCAAAATCCTAAAAAGGAGTATATATGTGACTAGATTATTACTTGATCTTGAAAACTTGATAGATCTTGCTTGTTTTCTTCCTTTTGCCGTGAGATGGAACAAGAGAGAATGAGAGAAAAATTTTCTTAATGATGAAAGTTAAGTTTTGTAAATATATAATATGGTTTGGAAAATAAATAGGACAAAGGTACAAAACAATTAATGAAGTTAGTAAGAATTTGTCAAAGTGTAAGTAGATTGGAATGGAGGGGGGGCGGCAATGGGATAGAGGGTGAAGAAAAGATGAGATTTTGTATGACTTTTGGAGATATTATATAGATAGTATTAGTTTTAGATGATACCGGGTACCGAGTTAACTAGAAATAAATTTTAACGAAGTTAACCGGGACATAATAAAGTCATAAAAATTGTCGAAATATGTTGGGTATAAATATTTAGTGTTTGGATAATTATTGTTTAATTTCTACGAAAACCGTCGTAATTATAGTAAACTTACGATACGAAATAAATAAATTTCCAAAATACTGGGTAAATTAATAATATAATTTATATATTATTAAAATGAATATAAAAATATATTGGGATCATAGTCGGGAGTGTCAGACATGTTAGTTGATGAGGCGAAAAATGAACCATTTTTAGGGGGTCATTTAAGCCCGAAATTGAATTTATTTGATCAAATATTGCCCTAAATCGTTCCTTTTGTGATTTTAGGTACTTTGGGAGAGAAATCTGGAAAAGGAAGCAATTCGAACGTTTTTGGAGCATAAAAGTGAAGAAAACGCCAAAGTCTTAATTTTCCTTGCTGGGAACAGTAGGTGACGGCGTCAAGAAGAAAATCCTGACGGCATCAAGAGTAATTTTCATGACGGCCCAGTACAGAATTGAAGGCGTCACAAGGTAGAGCGTCAAGAGTAAAATACGTGACGGCCTGGAAAATGCTATAACGTGACGGCGTCAAAAGTAGATCAAGGCAGTCCGAGAAGTGTTTTGGCGGCGAGATGACGGCGTCACCAATTTTGTCTTGACGCCGTCAGCCTCAATTTCCTATATATAGTTTTCTAATTTTCATTCATAAAAAAGAGAGAAGTTTTGGAGAAACCCTAAGGCCGAACTTAGTACAAATTTTACAGGTTTTTCAAGGGTTCTCAGCCCTTGAACCCTTTTATGTGTAATTGAGATAAGTATTCTTTTAATTCAATCAATATGTCTATGTGTTGGTTGTTTATATCTTGTTCTTGTCTTAATTCCATCATGCTAGGCTAGATCTATCTTGTGTTTGCTTGGAGCTAATGAAACCTAGATGTTAATTATGTGTTGATTACTTGTTTATGGTTGTATTGGATGAATGATTTCGATGTTAGGCTTAAGAAAACTGGCAGATCTCCAAATGGTAACATGCTTGAACGTCTTAGGAAACATGAACTGACGTGCACTACGTTTTATTGGTTGTATTTAATGCATGAGTAAATTCTAATGATCCCATGTTAGGAGCTTCTTAGCCGGATCGACATAGGAGTGAAGTAGGCACTCATAGGATTGGGGAATAAAGTGCGCCACCCCATGAATGGTATTAAGGAATACAATCCGTCATCCACGCAACTATAACAAGTAATTAACGTGTAAAAGATATCTAGGGAGTAGTGAAATCTAAGTAAACACAATTTCTCCACTTATTGCTCACAACCTTAGTTAATTTAGTTTAATTTCATTTTTAGTATTTTATTTTGATTGCATCTTTAGTATTGGGTTAGTTGACTAGCAACTAATTCCGCCCAAATCCTTCAAACCCGAGATTTTTACTTGCTTTCTAAAAAAAATTTAAAAATACAAAAATAGTCATCCTTCACCTTTAGAACTAGTATTTAGGTTTTCTAATCCTAGCGACGCTATTCCTAGCAGAACGATCAATCCCCCGGTACTTGTCACTTTACTATACTACAACGATCAGGTACACTGCCTGGTGGGGGTTGTAAGCTTCTCAAGATCCCTTGAGAGGTAAAGCCTGGTGCGATTCCCACGTATCAAGTTTTTGGCTCCACAGCCAGGGGAAATAGTTATTGTCTAGGTTAGAATCTCTTTTTATTAGGTCTACTTGCTAGATTCCTTTCTAGTAAGATTTTATTTTTATTTTTAGGTTTTCTTTAGTCTATCTTATTTCTTTGTGTTTTTGTTTGTAACTCTTCACCACCCGACATCATGGACGATGGGAACATCTTTGAACCCGTCATCCCACCACAACAAAACCCACCACTAGAAGCTCTTAGGCCCCGAACCTTAGGAGAGTATTCCCGACCTAGCCACCAAGGCTACCGAAACACCATTGAGCTCACCGGAGCCAATGTTACCCCCTTGCGATCCGACACCATCCGGTTGATGCAAAGCGGATGTGCATTCCATGGACTTCGTTCCGAAGATCCAAACCAACATCTTAAGGACTTCCTTAAAATCGTAGACTCCATAGGCCTAGATGTTGCAACTAGAGAGACAACCCGATTACGCCTATTCCAATTCTCTCTACGGGATCAAGCTAGTCAATGGCTTGAGCGTTTACCCGCGGGATCCATCACCACATGGGATGATCTCACCACTCGTTTCCTTGCTCAATTTTTCCCACCGGGGAGAACTACTAAGCTTAGAAATGACATCTTGATGTTCCAACAACGTCAAAATGAATCTCTTTATGAAGCATGGACTCGTTTCAAGGACTTACTCCAAAAAGTCCCTCACCATGGCATAGATCTTTGGCTCCAAGTCCAAATCTTTTATGACCACTCCACGAGGCGAGCCATTGACCAATCGGCCGGTGGTAAGCTACGTGATCTAAGTGCGGAACAATCATGGGAACTCATAGAAGATCTTGCTCTCTATGACAACGAAAGTTGGAATGATCCCCGTGATTTGAACAAAACGGTCCAGGCAATATCTTTGCCTTCGAACAACTCTAGCACTCCTGACCGTAGGATCATGGAACTTGAGGACCAAGTCAAGTTTCTCATGAAATCTTACGAAGCTCCTAAGCCTTCAAGCCAAGTGAACAAAATCACTTCTTCATGTGAATTATGTAGTGGTCCCCACGACACTTGTGATTGTGTGGAACTCCCCGGAACAGCTTTTGCGGACTACGCATCCACGCGTACCGACGAAGCGGGAGATAAGTGGTACACTTTCAAGTCCGAGCCAAACCCTTACGGTGATTCATATAACCCCTCTTGGAAAAATCACCCAAACCTTAGGTGGAAACAAAATCAACCCAATTCTTCCAATCCGCCTAATCGTTACCAACCAAACGGTCCACCCTCCAACCGTACTTTCAACAACAATCCTTCTAACAATTATGGTAGTACCAACAATCTTGAAGGATTGATGTCTAAGTTCATGGCATCTCAAGAAGCTCGCATAGCTAGGTTTGAAACCGAATTCAACCAACAACAAACGGAGATGACCAACAAGATTGACAACTTGTTGAAAGCCCTCAATAACCAAGCGTTAACCACACCTAAGAAGGACACTAGGAACACCAATAACGGAATCCAAATTAAAGACCCCTCATCATCCAAACATGTCCACTTTGTCAATGTTGTCACCATTAAGCCAATAGATAAGGAGATAGAAGAAAGTGACAAGGATGAAGTTGGAGTAGAAACCGAGACTAAGGATGAAAGTAGGGAAGTTGAGGTTAATAAGGGAGAGGAATTAGAGGAAGTAGAAACTATAGAGATACTTTGATAAGTTGCCCACCAAGGAAGAACGGGAATACCATAAGGATTTATTCGATAGTCCCGAGAGACCATATATCCTTGGCACACCCCTTATCAAAATGGGAGACCCATCTAACATTAACATACCATGCAATATTGGGCACATGCATGTATGGAAAGCTTATATCAATCCTAGATCTCCTGTTAACATCATGACTAGGACTTATTACAATTGGGTGATGAAGAAACAACTTGATTTTAGGATGATGCCCAATAGGAATTTGATAAGTAATTTTGTAGGAAGAGTGAAGGGATCGCATGTGATTATAGGTAATCTCACCTATGAGATCGATTTTATGATAGTGGAAGACACTCGTCCGATGATTGATGATTGCCTAAGCCAAGTAATCTTTGGAAAACCATTTGTTGAGGCCACTAGGATGAGTTATGACCCGACTCTAGGGATAATTAGATTCAAGGAAGAAAATGATGAGGTTGCCTATCAAATGCCCTACAAAATTGAGCAATACCGCCTCCTCTCTAATATAGAAAAAGAACACAAGCAAGCGGCTTATTATAGGAATGAGGAGGATAGACGTAGAGGAGTGGAGTATGTGAAGAGTAGGATGCTTGGTTTCTACAAAGAATGCTTGCAACTAGGTCCGGAATACAAAACTGGTTTAGAAGATGACCTAGAGAGTGGAACCAACGATGAGGTCACGTAGTAACCCATGACCTTGAGTCTAGCTACAAGACTCGTAAATAAAGAAAAGCGCTTCTTGGGAGGCAACCCATGTTTTATGTGATTTTATTTTGTTTGTTTGTTATTTGCTTTCGTATGCATGCTTTATTTTTATTGTTGGTAGATCATGTTTCTCAATTAAATAGTGGAAATACTTTACTTTGTTGTTTTGGCCTAGTCTTAACTCCACCTAAAAGTATTTTTGCAAAAGATAAGTGTAAGGGGAAACCCCAAATATGTTTTTAAGAAAAAAACCGATCATGATTCTCCACAATATTAAATGAACATGTGTATTCGTATTTGTTAGAGTCAAATGCTTGTATTGAGTCATAATGAAGTTTTGCAGGATTTTCCAGGAAGTAGGACGAAATTTTTCCAAAAATTTTCCGGAAACGTAACATAAGAATTTCTGCAGGTCACTTCTGACGGCGTCACGAGTTTATTCTTGACGGCGTCACGTGTAAAAATCTGGAAATTTTACCGGTTTTGTTTTTCTAACGGAGTCTTATGGTTTTTGTGAATTATTAAGTTTTATAATCTCCAGGAAATCTGCAAACTTCATTCCACAAGCATTATATCTTATTTTGTTTTCTAAGATTTAGTAACTTATATAGGTTGCCGCCGATTTTATGCGAGGTTGTCTTGTCTATTTTCTCAGGATTCACAGGTTATGTATGACAAGAAGATGATTTATATTCTGGAAGGGAAGCTTTGATTGTTCATTTTCTTGGAGGAAGATTTAACCTGGCCACCCTAATTATCCATACCGAGCGAATCAGGGGAGTATTTAATTTCATTCTTTTTACTTTTTCACTTTTACATTCTTTACTTGAACATTGGGGACAATGTTCATCTTAAGTGTAAGGGGAGGGTAAAATGATAATACCTTACATGTACACTTTCGCTGGAGTTTGTTTTGTTTAATGGTAGATGTGTAATAAAACTATGAGAAATACTTGTTAGTGCAATTTTAGCGCCAAATTTAAAATTTTTTACAACATTTAGGAGTGAAACTTTAACCATAGCAAGCGTCTCATGGATAGGAGATTGTATGACTAGCACATAACCGTATCATTCAGAAAAATTTTCCACCCAAATATGTGTGGTTCGCCTTTAGATTTGATAGGAAAAGCATTTACTATTAGTGCTTATGAGTGTACCGGTAGCATTTAGATTCTAGAAGTTGCGTTAGTGATGCATCCCGAGACCGCTAGTGAGACTACATTCGTGTAGTAGGATTTACTACATGATAAGAGGCATTAGGATTACCCTTGTGTTAAACCCGTATCATGATTACTTAACCATTTAAGTCATATTACTTGGCTAGTTAAGTCAACTAATTTTTCCCACACCCTTAGCGTTGTACTCATTTTTAGTACACGAAACCCCTAGTACACCCCTCCGAGGCTATCTTTTCGTTTCTAACTTTAAGCATCTTACTTAAAGGAAGAATTTGTTACACCCCGCTTAAATGTACACCCAAATCGCCTTAGCCTTCCATGTATGCGCTCATCTTTAGTGCATTATTGTTATTTGTTAAACCCTAAGTTAACTATCTAATTGATTACATGGTTGCTAAGTCGAGTCATATCCTTATACATATTGTTTTGGGACGATTGGGACTCATGGGTAAAGTACTTATTTTATAGAGTAATGGGGAAGAACATCATTTATTACCCCCATATGTGCGTTAATCTTAAAAGTGCTCCAAGTGTTTTGATTTTCTTAATTCGAGTCATTAGATTAGTTTATTGTAAAGTATGTAAAAATTCAAGTGTAAGGGAAATGTTCATTCCCTATGATGTATTATTTTGGATGGTAGGGTAAAAGTGTATGCAAAAAAAAAAAAAAAAAAAAAAAAAAAAAAAAAAAAAAAAATCGAAAAATCAAGTAAAAAAGAAAAAAAAAATAGAAAAAGAAAAAGAGAAAAAAAACATACGGACTACCATCCCGTTTCATTCTATGTTTATTTTATGTTTTTGTTATTTTTCATTTATTAGCTTAAGTCGAGTCTAGTCTTGGCTTAGCAACGCCATATTATACATGTAATTAACCAATATTGTTAGCTCGCCACCAGTAAAAACTTCCTTTATCCAACAAAACCGTGTATTTCATATCCCTACACCTAACGTTACAACCCTTTAAAAGACCTCTTTGATAGATTATCCTAGGTGCTTACGCCATGTGGTGGAGGTTTGATCCTTTCCCAAGCCTATGGTAATCTATTTTGCTATGACAGGTAGTGAGAGATATCTTCCGTTTCCATATTGTAATTTATATTTTATTACACCCGAGAGATGTGAGTATCTAAACACTATTTGTGAGGTGCTTGTGTATGACCTCCGTGCTTGTCTATTGGTCTTTAGTGGAACGATTATTTGTTGTAATTACTTTTATATTAGTGTTAAATGACCCCTAACTTGTACTTTGATTAGAATAAAAGCGCATTTGCTTGAGGACAAGCAAATCTCAAGTGTAAGGGTATATGATGAGGTGAAAAATGAACCATTTTTAGGGGGTCATTTAAGCCCGGAATTGAATTTATTTGATCAAATATTGCCCTAAATCGTTCCTTTTGTGATTTTAGGTACTTTGGGAGAGAAATCTGGAAAATGAAGCAATTCGGACGTTTTTGGAGCATAAAAGTGAAGAAAACGCCAAAGTCTTAATTTTCCTTGCTGGGAACAGTAGGTGACGGCGTCAAGAAGAAAATCCTGACAGCGTCAAGAGTAATTTTCATGACGGCCCAGTACAGAATTGAAGGCGTCACAAGGTAGAGCGTCAAAAGTAAAATACGTGGCGGCCTGGAAAATGCTATAACGTGACGGCGTCAAAAGTAGATCAAGGCAATCTGAGAAGTATTTTGGCGGCGAGATGACGACGTCACCAATTTTGTCTTGACGCCGTCAGCCTCAATTTCCTATATATAGTTTTCTAATTTTCATTCATAAAAAAGAGAGAAATTTTGGAGAAACCCTAAGGCCGAACTTAGTACGAATTTTACAGGTTTTTCAAGGGTTCTCAACCCTTGAACCCTTTCATGTGTGATTGAGATAAGTATTCTTTTAATTCAATCAATATGTCTATGTGTTGGTTGTCTATATCTTGTTCTTGTCTTAATTCTATCATGCTAGGCTAGATCTATCTTGTGTTTGCTTGGATCTAATGAAACCTAGATGTTAATTATGTGTTTATTACTTGTTTATGGTTGTATTGGATGAATGATTTCGATGTTAGGCTTAAGAAAACTGGCAGATCTCCAAATGGTAACATGCTTGAACGTCTTAGGAAACATGAACTGACATGCACTATGTTATATTGGTTGTATTTAATGCATGAGTAAATTCTAATGATCCCATGTTAGGAGCTTCTTAGCCGGCTCGACATAGGAGTGAAGTAGGCACTCATAGGATTGGGGAATTAAGTGCGCCACCCCATGAATGGTATTAAGGAATACAATCCGTCATCCACGCAACTATAACAAGTAATTAACGTGTAAAAGATATCTAGGGAGTAGTGAAATCTAAGTAAACACAATTTCTCCACTTATTGCTCACAACCTTAGTTAATTTAGTTTATTTTCATTTTTAGTATTTTATTTTGATTGCATCTTTAGTATTGGGTTAGTTGACTAGCAACTAATTCCGCCCAAATCCTTCAAACCCAAGATTTTTACTTGCTTTCTAAAAAAAATATAAAAATACAAAAATAGTCATCCTTCACCTTTAGAACTAGTATTTAGGTTTTCTAATCCTAGCGACACTATTGCTAGCTGAACGATCAATCCCCCGGTACTTGTCACTATACTATACTACAACGATCAGGTACACTGCCTGGTGGGGGTTGTAAGCTTCTCAAGATCCCTTGAGAGGTAAAGCCTAGTGCGATTCCCACGTATCATTAGTCACATTATTGGTCGCGTGTTAACGTTTATTTAAAAATAAACATACGTAAAAAGTCAAATATATCAAAAGTATTAATTTGAATATCCTACGAGTGGAATAGTATGCAAATGTCATAATGATGATATGTAGGCTATTTCTAGTCCGTATGAAATGTCCCAATGATAATGCATGAATTCGCTCCTGAACCAATTTGGTTACGCGAATTTGAATACCCGCAAACTAAATTTACGATGAAATGAGTAAAGTACATGAATAGTGTTTTCTCTTCGGAATGAATAGTGTCATGTGAATAGTAAATTTTCTGAACGCTTCTCGGAATCTCAAACTGACACCAAAAACGATGAATAGTAAAATGATGAATAGTGATCGGTGAATAGTAAATGGTGAATAGTAACTTTCGAGATGAAAAATGAAATTTTCGACATCTGATCAAGGACCTGAAATTACGAATTGTGACAGTTTTCCCCTCTAAAAGGAACTTCGTCCCGAAGTTCAGTTTTGGTTGGTCTCTGAAGTATATTCGGTAAAAAGACGTGGATACTTGAGTTGCATTTGGTCTTCCCGTTCCCAAGTATATTCGGGTTCTTTTCAAGAATTTCAGTGAACTTTCACGGTAGGAATTTGACTTTGCTTCAACCGTTCGACCTCACGGTCCATGATTTCTACTGGTTCTCCTACCAGATTTAGGTTTGTCATTGGTTTCGATTCCTTCCAATGGAATCATGAGTGACTAATCTGAAAGTCATTTCTCGGGATTTGAAATTGAGAAGCATGTTTGTGAAATCTTGCAACTTTCCAACAAGGCTTAAGTCTGAGGGTTACTGGCCTACTCTGTCTGAAATATTAATGGTCCAGTGTACATCGAAATTACCTTCCCGGATTTTTCTGAATGGTATCATGCCTTTCCTAGGCAGAACTTTTAACGTAATCTTGTTACCAACTTGAAATTCTAATGGTTTACATCTTATTAAACTTGTAACAAATCCTTGATTTGTAAGAAATTCCTGGTTATTTCATGGGTACTTACAGGAATAGTGAGTTTGGCTTTTTCCGCGTTCGGTCCGTCAATAGATGATCAGTGCTTCTTGAGGTTTACAATGTAATATGGGTAATATATGTTGCTGAACTCTGCCAGAACTCAAATTTTATATGCCAGCTGGTCGATTCTAAAATGAATCTTAAATGGTCCAAAATACTAGAGGTCCAATTTCTCGTGTTACCAAAATTGCATCATGCCTCTCCAAGGCAAAGCTTTCAACTTAGTTCGTTCTCCCACTTGAATCTAGTTGGTTTGCTGTTCAGGGATACCCAATCCGCATGATGTGCGTCATGCACCAATCTAACTTCTACCAGTTTCTCGTTGCTTGTAACTGGTTCTTGACTTGTGAAATTTCCTTCGTTGTTCCATAGTTTAGTTCTAGGCCAGTGAATTTAACTTTCCGATTTTGGTCTATAAATGGGTAATTGGTACTTCGACCATAAGTGCCTCATATGGTGTAGTCTCTTTGCTCGTGCGATAACTATCGTTGCAAACGGATCTGATTTATGATAAATGGTTAGTCCAACCATTTCTAGAGTCAATCGCTCACTCACTGAGCATATCTTTCCTATGTTTGAATTTGTCCTCTCGATCTGACCATTGGTCTGAGGATGATAGGCGGTGTTTACATCTAAATGGGATACCGAAGGAAATCTTAAAATGATTGCTAGAAGTCTGAGGTGATTCGATCACCTTTATCAGGAATAATTGAAACGGTTACAATGAATCTGGTGACTAATTCTACAACGTTATACTTTTTGAAAAGGGCGTCATACGAAGAAGATAGAATATGGGTAACACTTCGATTCCTTGTGTTTTGGTCTAATGGGTGCTAAGACATGTGTCTTTCTTTGCCTATTGTGCTTGGTCTCCATTACTGACGTGTGTAATCGATCTACGGTGTTCCTCCTAATTTCCTTCATCACACATTCTAATATTCCTTATTGTCAAATCGCAAAACCCTAAATGCATAAGCGATCTTGTAAGGTGATTGGTTTTCAAAATTTATCTCGTGATTGTGAGTTTTGGTAGAAATATTTTTCCGAATAAACTAATTTAGAAAATGAAGCAAATGGGTTACTAAGTAATCTCTTTCTTGATGATTCAAAATTCAGTAGTTATAAAAATGTGAAACCGTCTTCAAAATATAGTGAATAGGACTATTTACCAAAGTTTGATGTTTTATTTATTTCTCATTGTATAATGGTTCTGCTAAATATTGGCTAAAAAGGATCGTATTTGTTCAAAATAGGCAAATAAAAAAAATCTACGAGATATGTGATTTGTATAAATACAATTTTGAAATCAACTTCATTTAAAAGTAGAAATACTAACAAGGATAAAATAGTAGGATATGAAATGTTCGCATAAATGCATAGATGTCTAACATTCGGTTCCTGATATTGGAAGATGCCTATTGGCGATTATCTGGCAAAACTACAAGCCTAGGTATTCAACCAACTTAAGTCCTGAAATGGTTTATCGCTGAAATTGTCATCATGTTGGCAAAATGAGGGTGTCCATTGATACTATGTCGATGAATGTCTATTTTATTACCACATAAAGCTGGGGAGATATGCTTGGGCCTGATGCCTCTCTTGATGTATAGGAGAGGTTATCTAGAATTTCTTGAGGACACAACGCTTTAGGGGAATCTATATCGATATTCATAATTCGAATCAATCATTCTTGGCGTAAACTCACTGCAGGGAAGTTCGCGTATAGATGAGGCCATGTTTAAATGAATTGCTTTACAGTCTCAATTAGTTGCTTGGATTATTTCTATAGTGTTGTTTAGCGTACCTTCATAATGTGTTCGATCCTGCAGCTCAGTCTTGCTAGTACTTTTGAATGATAAAGTTTGGCAACTAGGTCAGAAATGGTGATTTGGATGGTATCGTGGTATCTTAGAATTGTTGTTGAGTTATAAATTGTCTTACTGTATACTCCTAGTCTAGGTTAGTAGTTATGTAATCCTTTCATTGTTTTTTTCTTGTATCGAGGAATCCTCCTAGTAATTGATATGGGAAGTCTCTCCTAGGGAAATCAATGAAAAAATCCAACTTAATGGCCGATGAAGTGACAGGTGGGGCGAGTATCCAGGGAGGGTTTTTCAAAAAGAGATGCTTATGAAAAAGTTTATTTGTTTACAACGCTTTGGAATGAAGGTTGTTATTAACAATCCCTAAATTTTTTTTTCATAGCATAATCCTTCCTGAATTATACATAGGTGATCAGGCTATGTATAATTGAGGACTAATGATGCAATGCTTGAGTTAGCCAAAATAGCATTATTTTTCTCAAAAGTGTTAGATGGTGTTCAACGTTTTGTTTTAAAAAATGGTATTCTAGTCATTTCCTTTCAAGTAACATGAAAATTGTTTCGCGTAATAATAGTAAATACTTGGTGCAATAACGGAAAAATCAATTTATAGGGTGGTAATAAAATAGTTTCTTTTAATAATTCCGTAAAACAATTTCCCCGTACGGTAGTAAAATAGCTTGAAGTAAAATTCGTTGAATGGTTTATTGGATACATGGGTGAATCTTATGGTATGGTAATAGTCTACTAATCCACGTATTTAAAGAATGTAAGCATCTTAGTTCATAACAGGGCAGTGGTTTATGATTATGAAGTGGTCAAGAATATGGTAGTGATATTGAGAGCGTGAAGGATGAACGTGTCGTTAAGGCATCTATAGTCTACTGAAGATGATATAGTCTAGGTGTCAAAGGATATAGGGCAGAAATTTGGTGCCAATGATTTGAAGTATTCGAGAATTTATACTAGGTAAGGTTCACAGGTTCGAATGCTTAATCCCTCTAGGCATGACTAAAATGTATAAAGAATGGAAATCGTTGTACGGGTGATCTGAGTCAAGTAGGTACCACATCGAATGATGTTTTGATTTGCCATGAATGCAAGCTAAATGTCTTATGGTCAGGTGGAACTTCTCGATATCCTATCATGAAAATGAGGTCTTGTCCCAATGTGACTAAGCTATATCGGTCTCCGAAAAGAATATAAATTTTGTTGAGTAATTGTACCTTGATCTTTTAATCCAACGAACTTATACTAGCGTGAGGGTCTTATAATATGGAATTAGCGAAAAAAGTTGTAATTTCAAGTAGTGGTGTTAAGGCATGGTGTATCAATATTGGCAATCTCTGGTAGAGGTGCTTCTTTCGCATCTAAGGTCAAATAGTAAGTAGGTACAGTGGTTGCTTTCGAGATTCGTTCATGAGTTATGCGTGTTCTTTCTTGGAGATATGATTTCTAAAATTAACAACATTTATTTGAGTGAAACATTGTGAAATTTGGCATAAATGTATTTTGGAGTGATTTTATTTGAAGTTTACAATGAATATAGTTATGTAAAAGATGTGACTACGAATTATTTTGTATTTTGATAAAAGCAATATCTCATATATATGTCTTTGGAAAAAGGGAGTTCAAGAAGATTGTTGCTTAAATAAAAATGAGTTTTTTTTTTTTTTTTTTTAATCCAACCATCGAAAATCAGTAACTTATCGTACTTCATAAGGTTTGCAAGAAATCTTTTTGTTTGTACAAGAATTTAATTAGATTTTGACTTAATTGAATTGTTATTATCTCCGAAACACGAAAACTAGGATAGTCACTTTTATCTTGGTCAACATGACCATCTAATCGTAAAGACATCTTCGTCTTTATTAATCCTATTGTCTTACTTGCATCTTCCCAAAGTTGTAATTACATGTCAAATCTACTAATGTGACCACCTTGGTCGGTGGAGTGTTACTAGAGCGACTAATGATGAAATCATCGGCTTAGAATGTGGTGTAATCAAACTTGATAATAAAGGGAGAGTTGTGATGAGTTCATTATGATGGTATAATACCGTTCAAAGCATCTTGTTGGTTTATTGTGTTATGGAGGTATAAGTCGATCATCTAAGATAATATAGAGTCCTTGTGATAGATGCCACCGTTGGGCGATTTGTTGCAATTCTTATTGTGTTTGTGAGGCTTGTGGTATTATTCAGAGTGTATCGTCCAAACATTCGTGGGTAATCTCAAATAATTAGAGATCATCGTCTAACGATGAAGAGTAGTAGGCTGTCAAGCAGTAGAGGCTCTCAAACTCTCACCAACCTCAAACCTATAAGGTGGTGTAACGTGTGGTAGATGGTGATGGTATGTCAAATTGTGGGTGCTTCTCAAGCGGCCTGTCATATATGAGTGTAGAGTCTCTGAGATGTGATGGTGATAATAGTGAATGGAATACTACCCTTATTCGCGCAACCTCGCGACATCTAAAAGGTAAAACTGAAGTACACACTATAGGACGACCAATAGTGTAATAAGTAGCTGACGGTGGTGGTAGTACCTGAGTAGTAAGCGCCCTACTAGTGAAGGAAAGAAAACATACTATCTTCTTTGCAATACGCATCCTAATATGTCCATTAAGATTAAGTCTGAATACACTACCAAACGGCATTCTATGTATGGGCTGGATGATAGGAAAACCCTGTTCCTATAACAACTCAATGGTGTCAATGGCAGTGTAAGTGCAACTAGTAGTAAAATGGTAGTGGAAGATGACAAGGCATCTCCAATGTTGGAATCCGATGAAAGGATGACAGGGTGTGTATCTGAAGACATGTCACTTGTGAACCAGGTCAATATAATTATATATGAGTATGGGTATAAATAACTCGCACAATGTGTGCATGAAACAACATTTATAATGAATATGAACCTGTGATGAAATGATGAGATGCTATGATGATGTGGTTATAGTCTAGGGTCCATGATACATCCTAGTTCGCTATAACCTTAGCTCTGACTCCAATCTGTCACACCCCCAAAATACCTGAATGGCAGCGGAAATGGAATACCTGGGGGTGACTGTCATAGCACCACAGTTACAGTTACATTGAATGACCTAAAGTGTCGTTTGGAAAAATACATCGTTTGATCATTAAAACATTCAGAGTTTATAAAACAAAGGTCCCAAAAAGGTGTTGCAAGTTTATGAAAAACAAGTTCAATCCAGATCAAACGTTTCATAAGTGCAGGAAATATATATATGTGAGACGCGTCGACTCCGTGACTCCATGAAGGTCCAAATGCATGCAAGCAGGAGCTACCTTAATAACCTGAAAATACATTGCTAAAACGTCAACACGAATGTTGGTGAATTCCATAGGTTTGTAAGTTAAATCGTATGTACATTAGCCACAATTATAAAGTAAACCGACAAAATGTCAAAAATGCTACATTGTCTCTTAAGCTCATGACCCCGAAGCTAGACATAATATTGTATTGGCCCCAAAGGAGTGTTTACCAGACACTCAAATAGATTAGACATGAAATGCATTCGTACCCGTTGGAGCAACCCAAACACGAACGGAGGCGTCACCCTCGATAGATCTATCCACTCACTCTCGCTTGGCATTATAATTAACGGTCCATGATAATAAAGGGGACTTAACTTGGTAGTAAGGCAACTTAAGCAATGTATGGAATTGAATACTTGGGCATGTACAAAAGTAATTGATGCAATGTATTCTCCCCCGTGGGATTTAAAATCAAATAAGTAGTTAAAAACGGGGCTATAAAAACTCACCTGAAGTGAAAGTACAATGTGATGAAATAATCGGGACAACAAGCCGCGAACACTAGCCGCAACCTAATATGAGTAATAACGATCTACTTTAGATCATGAAATGATGTATTGAATATTCATGCACATGATACCTATACCACTCGTAACTTGAAAATACTTGTTATCGTCACAGTAGGAAATTTCCATACTTGGGAAAAATAAGTCCAATTAGAAGTATAAAAACTTGTCGTAATATATCATATAAAAAATGTTAGTGTTATATTCCTCGTTTTGAAAACCTTAAAATAACGTCTAGTAGTCGCATAAATAAACCTTGGGTCGTACGTACTTTGTTAGTTAAGAATAAAATCCTTGAATAAGAAATCTAAAAATTATATCATTTAGTACGTAGTTATATTATTTCTAGTAGTGACTAGATATATATATATAGTTTTGACGATTTTAAAACGTGTATAACTTGGTCGTTTTAAGTTCATTTTCCTCGTTCTTTATATCCTCGGATTCGTCTTAGTATGTATTAATATATTTTCGATAGCTCGGCTCCACTAGGTTACGTCTAACGCCTCTATTTGTCCGTCGAAAATTGTCAAACAGCATGCAGTTTTTCAGAAAAATACTTTTCGTCAATTAACTTGCAAAAATCATAACTTCTTCGTTATAAGCTCGTTTTAATCCGTTCTTTCGCCCACGGCTTAGTTTTTGAAAGTATTTTCTAAATCTTTGGTCAAAAAATACCTACCACCTACTGAGTTTCCCACGTTCTAAAAATATGGACAGTAGGTATATGTAATGTTTCAAAAACCATTTCTAAGGTTCCAATCTTGTTCCAACTTCAACCAAACCACTTTCTATCACCACAAAACTAGTCTAATCCTACCATAAACCTTCTTAGAGTGTCATGGGTTCCTAAACATCATAAATCAAGTGTATCTAACAAGGATCTAACTATAATCTATTTCTATGGCTCAAAAAGTAGATATGTATAAAATGAAGTGGTATAAATAGCATATGCATGTAGATCTAGTATATATATCTTATGAATCTTGTAAAAACTTGGTAAAATTATAAAAATGAGTTTGATATACTTACTTCAAAGATTGGAGAGTTTTGGAGATGAAAACTTAATAACACCTTGGATTTTTATTTCAAAATCCTAAAAAGGAGTATCTATGTGACTAGATTATTACTTGATCTTGAAAACTTGATAGATCTTGCTTGTTTTCTTCCTTTTGCTGTGAGATGGAACAAGAGAGAATGAGAGAAAAATTTTCTTAATAATGAAAGTTTACTACATGAAGTTTTGTAAATATATAATATGGTTTGGAAAATAAATGGGACAAAGGTACAAAACAATTAATGAAGTTAGTAAGAATTTGTCAAAGTGTAAGTAGATTGGTATGGGGGGAGGGGGGGGCAATGGGATAGAGGGTGAAGAAAAGATGAGATTTTGTATGACTTTTGGAGATATTATATAGATATTATTAGTTTTAGATGATACCGGGTACCGAGTTAACTAGAAATAAATTTTAACGAAGTTAACTGGGACATAATAAAGTCATAAAAATTGTGGAAATATGTTGGGTATAAATATTTAGTGTTTGGATAATTATTGTTTAATTTCTACAAAAACCGTCGTAATTATAGTAAACTTACGATACGAAATAAATAAATTTTCAAAATACCGGGTAAATTAATAATATAATTTATATATTATTAAAATGAATATAAAAATATATTGGGATTATAGTTGGGAGTGTCGGACATGTTAGTCACATTATTGGTCACGTGTTAACGTTTATTTAAAAATAAACATACGTAAAAAGTCAAATATATCAAAAGTATTAATTTGAATATCCTACGAGTGGAATAGTATGCAAATGTCATAATGATGATATGCAGACTATTTCTAGTCCGTATGAAGTGTCCCAATGATAATGCATGAATTCGCTCCTGAACCAATTTGGTTACGCGAATTTGAATACCCGTAAACTAAATTTACAATGAAATGAGTAAAGTACATGAATAGTGTTTTCTCTTCGGAATGAATAGTGTCATGTGAATAGTAAATTTTCTGAACGCTTCTCGAAATATCAAACTGACACAAAAAATGATGAATAGTAAAATGATGAATAGTGATCGGTGAATAGTAAATGGTGAATAGTAACTTCCGAGATGAAAAATGAAATTTTCGACATCTGATCAAGGACCTGAAATTACGAATTGTGACATAATACCCCTCTAACCTGCACTACGCTCTTAAGGCTTCGACTGCTTTATCCACACACGCCACAGCTTCCTTGGAGTTGCATACTATTACTATTATTAATTCGCTAAATACAGGCCCTTTTTTTGCTTTCACTTCATAAATGGCTTCCTAAAACAACTGAAAAACTTACCTAGTTACCTTCATTATTTTCTAAAACACCATAATTTCCTACAATTCCTTAAAATACTTTAGCATTCCTACCCACCCATATTGACCAACACTATAAAATCAGAAATGCCATGACTGGCCGGATTTGAGTTACATATATGGAGGATGAGAACCGATAAACCTTTTGTGTTATTAAAAAAAGAAGCAGAATAAGGTTATTTCAAAATATGATAAATCAATAAAAGTAAGAGAAAACAAGATCTTAATTGATACGTGGGATTGCGCCCTCGCAACAGGTTTTACCTCTCAAGGGATCTTGAGAAGCTTGCAATCCCCGCCAGGTAGTGTACCTGATCGTTGTAGTATAGTATAGTGACAAGTACCGGGGGATTGATCGTTCAACTCAGAAATAGTGTTCGCTAGGATCAGAAAGCCTACTAAACCAGGTCTAGAGGTGAGAGATGATTCTTTTTGTATTTTTGTATTTTATGAAAGCAAGTAAAATCTCGGGTTTTGAAGGAGTGGGCGGGAATTAGTTGCTAGTCAACTAACCCAAATAACTACAGATGAACTCAAAATAAAATAAAAAGAAATGAAAATAAACTAATGTGGTGGAAACAATAATGAGAGAAGATGTGTTTACTTAGATTTCATTACTCCCTAGATATCTTTTACCGGTTGATTAGCTTGTTACAATTGCATGGATGACGGGTTATATTCCTTAATACTAGTCGTAGGGCCATGTACAATATTCCCTAACTCTATAAGCTCCTACTTCACTCCTATGTCGAGCCGACTAAAAGCTCCTAACATGGGATCACTAGAATTCGCTTATGCATTAAATACAACCAAAAATTGTAGTACACCTCTGATCATGTTTCTTAAGACGTTCAAGCAAGTTACCAATTGGAAGTCTGCCAGTTTTCTTAAGCCTAACATCGAATACAATCATCCATAACAATTATAAACAAACTATCAACCAATAATCAGCATCTAGGTTTCACTACATATAAGCAAACACAATAAAAACCTAGCCTAGCATGTTAAAAGAAAGACAAACATAAGATAGAATCACACAACACATAGACATATCGTATGATTATTGGAAAACTTATCTTGAATTAAGCATGGATGGAACAACGGTTGAAACCCTTATTTTTACAAAAAAATTCGTCTAGGGTTTAAGCTCTCCAAAAGTTCTCCTAATGTTCCACACTTTACAATGAAAATTTGGAAAAATATATATAGATAATACATCCTGACGGCGTCACGTTGTAGTTTCTGACGCCGTCAACTCGCCGCCAAATTAAGGATCATATTGCCTAGATCCAATCTTGACGCCATCAAGAAGGAATTATGCTCTGGGCCGTCACATGCATTTTGACCCTGGCGGCCTTGGTGACGTCGTCGGGTCAATTACAAAGAAAATGTTCTGGACCGTCATGTGTATTTTCCACTTCCACCTCTTTTGCCAAGCTTGACACCGTCATGTGTGAAGCCTTGACGCCGTCAGGTACTGTTCCCAGCAAGGATTTTGAGACTTTGCCGTTTTCTTAGCTTTTATGCTCCAAAAACGTCTAAAATGCTTCCTTTTACATATTTCTTCTCAAAAGTACCTAAAATGACAAAAGGAACGATTTATGGCAATAACTGATCAAATAATCATGAATTCGGGCTTAAATGACCCCTTAAAAGCGGTACACTTTTCGCCTTATCATTAATTAGTTGATAATCTTCAACAATCATAAGCATCGAGTCATTAGCAATCTCCTAATGCCTTTCATATATGCATTAAAAAAAACCTAGAAAGCCTTGCGAGGAAAAGAAAACAGACCAACCAAGAAGTAGCATAAGCTTTGCTCCTACTATAGTAAATTTTTGTACACGCAGTAAATTCTGAAATGCAAACCATCATGCAACAGTAACTTGTCAAGTAATATGACTTAAATGGTCAAGTAATTATGATACGGGTTTAAACACAAGGGTGATCCTAATGCCTCTTATCATGTAGTAAATCCTACTACACGAATGTAGTCTCACTAGCGGTCTCGGGATGCATCACTAACGCAAGTTCTAGAATCTAAATGCTACCGGTACACTCATAAGCACTAATAATAAATGCTTTTCCTATCAAATCTAAAGGCGAACCTCACATATTTGGGTGGAAATTTTTTTTTTAAGTGGTACGGTTTTGTGCTAGTCATACAACTCCTATCCATGAGACGCTTGTTAAAGCTAAAGTTTCACTCCTAAATATTGTAAAAAATTTTAAATTTGGCGCTAAAATTACACTAACAAGTATTTCTCTTAGTTTTATTACACACCTACCGTCAAACAATCAAACTCAAGTGCAATAGTATCCTATAAGGTATCATCATTTACCCTCCCCTTATACTTAGGATGAACATTGTCCCCAATGTTCAATTAAAGAATGTAAAAGTAAAATAGGTAAAAGAATGAAAACAAATACTCCCCTGCTTTGTTCGGTGTGGATAGTGTGTCAACAAGGTTAGATCTTCCTCCAAGAAAATGAACGTTGAAAGCTTCCCTCCAAAAATATAAATCATCTTCTTGTCATATATAACCTGTTAAACCTGAGAAAACAATCAAGGCAAACCTCGCGTAAAATCTGCGGCAATCTATCTATACTAACAAATCCTAGAAAACAATTTAAGATTTAATGCTTGTGGAATGAATGTATGCAGATTTCCTGGAGTTTATAAAACTAAAGAATCAACAAAAACTTTAAGACTCCGGCTTAAACAAAACTCGCAAAATTTTTTAGAATTTTGGTACCTGACGCCGTCAGGTTGTAACTCCTGACGCTGTCAGAATGTTCCTATAAAAATCTTATATTAAGTTTCCGGAAAATTTCTGGAAAAACTTATGCCTTATTTCCTGGAAAATCATGCAAAACATCGTTATGACTCGATACAAGCATTTGACTCTAACAATTACTAATATACATGCTCATTTAATATTGTGGCGAATCATGATCATTTTCGTTCTTATAAACAAGTTTGGATTTCCCTTACACTTAGATTTTGCAAAAACCTTTATATCTAATTAAGATGAAGTTAAAAACAAAATAAAGCATTTTCGCAATTTAGTTTGAAACATGATTTACCAACAATAAAAATAAAACATGCATACGGAAACAAATAAAATCAAACAAATAAAAACGCACAAAACATATAAAACTAATAAAACAACCACAATAATGCGAATCCTAAATGCATAGAAGGAAATAGTAATAAATATCCAATGGCCAACAGAGGCCAAATCCTAAACTATTACAGACCGAATTGTTCAAATCATTCAACCAAAGATAAATTGTTCATAAATCAAGACACAACCATAAAAACATCACTGGGGAGGGGGACCAAAGCGGTAATCATAACCAGGAGGGAGATGTCCAGTGTACCCATTGGGTGGATAATCCTGCTCACGACCGGGGAATGGGTCAATTTGCAAGTGAGGCTCGATGTGATCATGGGTCGATAGATGCTGCATCTAGCGGATCATGTGATCGTACATCCAATCAAACCTCTGGTCAGTAGTGGCCCTCCAGGTGTCCATCTGACCCATGCAGGCCCCCAGATAGGTCTGCTAATCTCCCTGACCCATGTGCCGGTAGTTGTCCGCAGAGCCAACCTCATAATCCCCATACTGCTGTTGCTGGGGTGCACCCTCATCATCATCCTCATCATCATCAGCAGCAGCAGCCGCTCCCCCTACAACATACCAAGAAAAAGACCCGTCCCCCAACTCCATCACAATACTCATTTGTTTGAGAGACTTGGCCTTCACCACCCTGCATGCACCACAATCACTCAAGTATCCCATGATCTCCGGCACAAGGATCCCATAAGAACGAGCCAGGAAGGTCACAAACATTCCTCCATAGATCTTATCACCATCCCTCTCCCCTACACTCGTCTTCAGATAACTCGCCACCCAGAATGGGATGTTACAATACGCATCCTCAGAAAACATGGTGTACAGGTAGAATATGTCAGAAGCAATGACGCGGTGAGTGGAGCCATGGCGTCCTGCCAAACTGTAGGTGATGCATCTGTGGGCTAACCGGACCCTAGGATCCCTAATAGAGGCCGCCCCAGTAGTCAAGGTATACACCCCATTCCCAATACTTGGCCAAAATGTAGCACACCTCAATTCATTCCTCATCGTCTCTACACCCATCAGTCTCTACATAAACCCACCCTGAATAGCCTCATGTTGACTATACAAACCCAATCTCCAGCCAAACTCTGTAACCGAGCAAGTCCTAAGCTCTCCCCCCAGCCTAAAGTAAATGGCAGTACCATCCATATCAATTCTAGCCTCAGCCAAATGAAAATGAAAAGTAGCAAAGAATTCTCGCACCAACTCACTATAAATTGGTTCCCTCATCCTGAACAACCTTTCCCATTAAGGACTGGTAAATGCATCAGTTTGGATCCTTTCAAGAAAAGCATTCTTGAGGCCCTGGGCCCTCAGAAGTCCCAATCAATCACTGCCCCCCCCCCCCCCCCCGTCAATCGTGTGGTAGAGCAGTTCAGCATATTTGGTTGTAGAGGCATTATCCTCAAACACACCCAACTATGAACCGTGTCACCCAAGTTCACGCGTTGAGAACTTGAAGAACTCCCTCGGTGTTGTCGGGTGCGCTTGCTCATTTTCCTGGAAAAATATGGAATGGATAGGAAGTGATTAGAATAAAAGTTCAATGGAGTCAAGCTGTCAAACCCTTCTGACGCTGTCAGACTACAAAGCCTGACGCCGTCAGACCCAGCAGATATTGAACCATGCAATTACGAGGGAAAACCAATTTTCAAACTCTAAATCCATGAGCCAAACACCTCTTTTTACAGAAAACATGGGTGGGGGATCAAAAAATTCATGGTGTGAAGAATTTCTTCGCAATTGACTCATGAACCCTATCAATCACTACTACCCAGTGCCTTAATTAAGGTTACACAATACCTATAGAAGGGCATTACGAGTTCTAAGAATGAATCAATGTTAGGGTTTCAGATGATGGGGGTTTTCAAAATTGGTGGATCCTAAGGATAATTGAATGAATAAGGATGAAGAAAAGTTACTTACCACGTGGAGATCGGTCACAGAAGATGTTGGATTTGATCTTGAGAGCTCGGTGGTGAAGTATCAGTTGGATATGGTTTGTGGGGTATGTGTTGAAAGTGATGGATATGAGGTTAATATTGCTGAGAATGCGAGGTTACGGCGTCAAGAGTAGATTATGACGCCGTCAGATACCCGGATAAGGGATACTTTGTGACAATTCTAAGTTTAGTCCCTGCACTTTTGTTAATAGCTAATCAAGGGTATAAACTATGAATAGCCATTCCCGTTAGTGGAGTCCACCAGGGTCAAACATTTTGTTATTGTCACGAAGTGAGGTGTGGTTACGAATAGGGCTGGTCACGGTCCTACTTAGGTCGTAATCTTCATATTGGTGATCAGTGGGTAGGGGAGGAGTTGTATCATAGAGGTTTCTGAAGCTGAAGTGTTTTTGAGGTGCACCCTTTTCACACCAGGTTTAAAGCCAAAGGAACATTTCTTATGCAAATCAGGGAGCGTGACTTGTAGACTTCCAATGAAGATGTTGTGAAATTGCAAGTTCTTTTCTTCTTGAGGAAGCTCATAGAAGTAAGGGGTAATTGAAGGTGAATCACTTGGAGAAGTTTTTTCATTATCCCCTCCGTCACACACCAAAGGAGTTGGGAGTTCAAAGATTTTTTCGATTTTCCTCGGTGTGGATTTTTCCCTAATCTTATCCTTAATTCTTGATATAAATTCATTAGCCAATTACATAAAAGCATTCCTAGTGTTTTCCATGCGAATTTCTAAGTGCTGAATTTGTTTCTCCTGATTATTCATGAAGGTTATCATTATCCCTTCGAACTCCTCTTGTCGTGAACGTTCAGGAAAAGTGTATTTGCTAATTGCACTCACATGTCTATCAGGACTCACTGCGGCTTCAGCTGCAGGCATTTCAGCCCTCATTAATTCCTTAACCTGCTTCTCGATATTCTCCAATAATTGTTCTTGGGTTGCGTTTACGTAATCTAAATTCCCTTCCTTTGAGAACATCAGATCCTCCCATCCTTCTTCTTCGTATTGTGCTAAACCCTCAAGAACTTCCCAACACTTATCAACGCTAAGTCTATTTAGTCTACCATTGGCAGTGTAATCTATGGCTCTTCTTGTTTGATAATTAACTTTATCGTAAAAGATTTGAATTTGGAGCCAAGGTTCTATGCCATGATGAGGGACTTTTTGGAGTAGGCCCTTGAAACGAGTCCATGCTTCATAGAAAGTTTCACCTTGACGTTGTTGGAACATCAAGATATCATTTCTAAGCTTGGTAGTTCTCCCCGGTGGGAAAAATTAAGCAAGGAAATGAGAAGTGAGATCTTCCCAAGAGGTGATGGATCCCGAGGGTAAACGTTCAAGCCATTGACTAGCTTGGTCACGTAGAGAGAATTGGAATAGACGTAACCGGGTTATCTCTCTTGTTGCAACATCAAGGTCTATGGAATCTACGATTTTTAGGAAATCCTTGAGATGTTGATTAGGATCTTCGGAACGAAGTCCATGGAATGCACATCCGCTTTGCACCAATCGGATGGTGTCGGATCGCAAGGGGGACACATTGGCTCCTTGAGTGAGCTCAATGGTGTTTTGATAGCCTTGATGGCTAGGACGGGAATACTCTCCTAAAGTTCGGGGTCTAGGAGGTTGATTTGCTAGTGGTGGGTTTTGTGGGTGGTTTTGTTGTGGTGGGTTGATGGGTTCAAGGATATTACCACCTTCCATGATGTCGAATGGTAATGGATACGAACAAAGGAACGAAGAAATAAGATAGACTAAAGAAAACCTAAAAATAAAAAAATAAAAAAATCTTACTAGAAAGGAATCTAGTAAGTAGACCTAATAAAAAGAAGTTCTAACCTAGACAATAACTATTCCCCGGCAGTGGAGCCAAAAACTTGATACGTGGGAATTGCGCCCTCGCAACAGGTTTTATCTCTCAAGGGATCTTGAGAAGCTTGCAACCCCCACCAGGCAGTGTACCTAATCGTTGTAGTATAGTATAGTGACAAGTACCGGGGGATTGATCGTTCAACTCAGGAATAGTGTCGCTAGGATTAGAAAGCCTATTAAACTAGGTCTATAGGTGAGGGATGATTCTTTTTGCATTTTTATATTTTATGGAAAGCAAGTAAAATCTCGGGTTTTTGAAGGAGTGGGCGGAATTAGTTGCTAGCCAACTAACCCAATAAACTAAGATGCAATCAAAATAAAATAAAAGAAATGAAAATTAAACTAATTTACTAATGTGGTGGAAAAAATAATGAGAAAAGTTGTGTTTATTTAGATTTCATTACTCCCTATATATCTTTTACCAGTTGATTAGCTTGTTTCAATTGCATGGATGACGGGTTATATTCCTTAATACTAGTCGTAGGGCCGTGTACAATATTCCCTAACTCTATAAGATCCTACTTCACTCCTATCTCGAGCCGATTAAAAGCTCCTAACATGGGATCATTAGAATTCACTTATGCATTAAATACAACCAAAAATCGTGGTACACCTCCGATCATGTTTCTTAAGACGTTCAAGCAAGTTACCAATGGAAGTCTGCCAGTTTTCTTAAGCCTAACATCGAATACAATCATCCGTAACAATTATAAACAAACAATCAACCAATAATCAACATCTAGGTTTCACTACATCTTAGCAAACACAATAAAAGCCTAGCCTAATATGTTAAAAGAAAGATAAACATAAGATAGAATCAAACAATACATAGACATATTGAATGATTATTGAAGAACTTATCTTTATTAAAACATGGAAGAAAGAAGGGTTTGAAACCCCTTCAATATGCAGGAAATTCGACCTAGGGTTTGTGTTTCGTATTTCACAACTTGTTCCATAGTTTACAATGAAAAATTGGAAAAATATATATAGACATAGCATCCTAACAGTGTCATGTCTTAGCCTCTGACACCGTCAACTCGCCGCCAAAGTGAAATTCGTATTGCCTAGATCCACTTCTGACGCTGTCATATAGAAATAAGCTCTCGCCGTCACTAGTATTTGGACCCTGACGACCTTGGTGACGCCGTCAGACCATTAACAAAGAAAATGTTCTGGGCCGTCACGTTATAAGTTCCACATCCACCTCTTTTGTCACTCTTGACACCGTCATGTGTTATGGCTTGACGTCGTCAGGTACTGTTCCCAGCAAAGAATTTGAGACTTTGCCGTTTTCTTCACTTTTATGCTCCAAAAACGTCCAAAATGCTTCCTTTTCTAGATTTCTCTCTAAAAGTACCTAAAATGACAAAAGGAACTATTTAGGGCAATATTTGATCAAATAATCACGAATTCGGGCTTGAATGACCCCTTAAAAGCGGTACATTTTTTGCCTCATCAGATTGTTCCTGGCATATGCATCTTTTATGGGTTTTACTCTATATCAAATGGATGTCAAGAGTGCTTTTCTCTATGGGAAGATTGATGAGGAGGTCTATGTTTCACAACCTCCAGGCTTTGAAGATCCTGAACATCCTAATAAAGTTTATAAAGTGGTCAAGGCTCTTTATGGCTTACATCAAGCTCCCAGAAAGTGGTATGAAACCCTTGCTGCTTATCTATTGAATAATGGGTTTCATAGAGGGAAGATTGATCAAACTTTGTTCATCAAGAAAGACAAATCTGTTATCTTATTGGTTCAAGTTTTTGTTGATGATATCATTTTTGGATCCACAAAGCCATAGATGTGCAAAGTATTTGAGAAGCTGATGAAGGATGAGTTCCAAATGAGTTCTATGGGGGAACTTACTTTCTTTTTGGGACTTCAAGTACAACAAAGACAAGATGGAATCTTTATCAGTCAAGATAAATATGTGACTGAGATAATAAAAAAAAGTTCCATTTTACTGATGCAAAGCCTTCAAGCACTCCTACTGATAAGACTACACACTTACTCTTGAAGGATGATGGTGGAGAAGAAGTAGATGTTCACACTTATAGATCAATGATTGGCTCTTTGATGTATCTTACATCATCCAGACCAGACATTATGTTTGCTGTGTGTGCTTGTGCAAGGTACCAAGTCACTCCAAAGACATCACACTTGACAGCAGTGGAAAAGATTTTCAGATATTTGAAGACATATCCTAATCTACGATTGTGGTATCCAAGAGAATCTCCTATGGAATTGGTTACCTACTCAGATAGTGACTATGCTGGTGCAAGTTTGGATAGAAGGTCAACCACAGAAGGATGTCAATTCCTTGGATGTAGATTGGTGTCATGGCAGTGCAAGAAACAGACTATGGTGGCTACTTCAACAACAGTAGTAGAGTATGTAGCTGCTGCAAGCTGTTGTGCTCAGGTCTTATGGCTTCAAAACCAACTTTTGGACTATGGGTACAATTTCATGTACACCATTATCTTTATTGACAATAGTAGTACCATATGCATAATTAAAAATCTTGTTCAACACACTAAGACTAAACATATTGAAATTAGACATCACTTTATAAGAGATTGTTATGAGAAAAATCTTATTCAAGTTGTCAAAATTCATACTGATGACAACTATGCTGATTTATTAACAAAAGGACTTGATGTGGGAAGGTTTCAGTACTTGGTAACAGGTATTGGAATGCTTAACCCATAAAATTTTGATGTCTAATAATTTTTAGTGTTGAGGGGAGGTTTTTGGTACTTAAATTGTCATATATGTTTGTATATGTTTGTCCACTAACTTTTATGCAGTGGATAAAGACAACAGTGAAAAATATAAATCAAATAGTGGTAAATTTTGCTCTCACGGTGGAAACAGGAAAAACAATGTAACTTTATTCATTAAAACCATTCATCAGTTACATTACATGGACAGAGAGCAAAACCAATCAACACCAAAACTCAAATCCTAACAACCTACACCCTACACCAGCTACTCCATTGGCTTCTTGCCTTTCCCCTTGTACTTATGCTTGGCCTTTTGAGCACTCTTCCTCTAGTTCTCAAAAGTTGATTACATCCTTGGGCAAGCAAGACCAAGAACTTGTTTGGGAGGCTTTGGGAGTCTTGCATGCTTCTCTAAAATAGGCCATTTCATGTTTGCCAATGCAGATCCAAGAGCTTGTGTCAGTGCCTGTGGCAACTCCTTGAAGAGGGTGTATGGCTCATCTTCATCATCAGAAAAGCTGGAGTAAAACTCAAGTGATGGAGCAGGTGTTGAAATCTTCTTGTTTGGCTTCATTGTTGTTGAGCTTGAAGCACATGGTGGAAAGTAATCACCCCATCCTGATGCTTTTGAAGAGTCAGACATGTAATTTATCTCCTCTGAAGAGTCATCAGATGAGATGTATATGATGTTTGGAAAATTACTCATGGTGTTTAAGGAGTTTGTGATGATTAAGAAAGGTTTTGGTGAAGACTATTGATGATTTGAGCCTTTTTTTATAGTCAAAGTCAATCCCAATGGACAATTAAGAGAAGTAATAACTCTTATCTGTTTTGGTAGTTTGGGAAAGTAACTATGGATATTATTTACTATATCGGGTTGACTTTGAGGAGATATTTTTAGGAATAGTGGCTTGGTCAAAAAGTAACTTTAGTTAGATACTTAGGTTATTCATATTATTTGCTTTATACTAACATGTGCAGGTAAATAACCAAAATTTCTGTTGAGAGTTGATCAAATGGTGTGTAACTAAGACACACAACAAATGGTTATTGATTCACCATGTCTAATCCACATAAGAATCAACTAGTCCAGAGCAAACAGCTACTAGTAAAGACTTAACAAATCCGTTTATGGTTGATAGTTTACCAAAAACTACATGGTTATCAACTCACCATATTCCATGTTACGAAGAGTTGGCTAGTCCATAGCAAACGGCTCATGGTAAAGACATATCAAATCCGTTGATAGCTGATAGTTTGCTAAAAACTATGAAAAGAGAAGTTACACTTTTATATGATTTACTTTTACCACTGCTCTTGGAAAATTTTTGTGAAAAGTTCCCA
The DNA here is from genome assembly GCA_030686995.1 of Artemisia argyi. NCBI lineage: Eukaryota > Viridiplantae > Streptophyta > Magnoliopsida > Asterales > Asteraceae > Artemisia > Artemisia argyi. Next base: position 136,217,504 of record CM060695.1, on the reverse strand, counting down.
CTGCTAGTTCACACTTACCACTGCAAGTGTAATTTTTACCACTGATGAACTAGCCGTTACAACTATTGTGTCAGTAACAATATTTTTACTAGCCGTTGAGAGTAACCGTTTTTGTCCATATTAATAGGGTGAATTTTTGAGGATTATCTACTTACCTATTTTAATTTATTCTTTTCTTAAAGATAAATCTTACTAAAGATAATCTATCTTGCGCATTATTCTCAAACCCTAATAGTATATATTCTTTTTCTCTCAATTGGCGAGTTCACCATTCAATTACTACTCGCACAATTCTTCTTTACTCACAAAAACTATGGCAAGACTAAACTTTGCAGATGAGCACAACCAAGTGGCCTACTTGCAGAAGTCAGACGAAAAGAGTGGCCCTGTTTTTCATCAGATTGTAGACTTTCTCAATACCACTCATATTAGGTATGCTTTAACTTTAAATCCCACAATCTATGTCTCTCAAATCAAACAGTTTTGGAACTCTGTAGAGTCCATAACCATTGAACAAGGAGACTCACATGAACCTGTGGATACTATTAGAGCCACAGTGGATGGGGTAACTATTGATGTTACTGAATCATCCTTGAGGAGAATTCTCCAATTGGATGATCTTAATGGTATTATCACATTGCCCAATTCTGATATTCATAAACATCTTTCATCAATGGGGTATGATACATCTGACAAAAAGGTTACTTTCAGAAAAGGATGTTTTTGTCCCCATTGGAGATTTTTAATTCACACTCTTTTGCATTGCCTAAGTCCTAAGAAAACTTCTTATGAACAATTCAGTTCAACCATGGCTTATCCTTTGGTTTGTTTAGCAACAGATAGGACTTTCAATTTTTCAAAGTTAATTTTTAATAGTATGAAAGGCAATGTAAAGCGTCCTTATAAATTTTTGATGTATCCAAGGTTTGTGCAAGCAGTGTTAAATGAATTTCCACTGCAACCAAACAAAAGAGTTTATAAAACCCCCTGTCTTAAGCCAAAAGTTTTTCAAAATATGAATAAGGCTTTAGAAGGATGGAATGGGGAATTTAAACCACTTTTTCTGAAATGCTTTCAAAGATTACACAGCTACAGGGTGAAGATGCAACAATCCCAGTTGTATCCCAACACACACCCACTATTATTGTCCCATCTATCCAATACACCCCACAAGTTACTCACACATATGAGAGGAGGCAAAAACAACGACCTCCTCCCATCACAACATTGCATGATTCTGAACCCTTTGGTTTAGGAACAAGCAGTGGTGGTTCCAGGCTTCAATCTAGTCCAACTAAAGGAGAGTCTGAACCAATGCCCTATGATTTACCTCTCCCAATAGGTCACACAGTTGGAAGTGTTGAGGGCAGTGAGCAACAAACTACATTGATGGAACTTTGTACCAAATTAGTCAAGCAGGTTCAAGCTTTGGAGAAAGATCTGGCACATACAAAGAAACAACATGCCACAGAACTTACCAGTTTGAGAGCTGAAATTCAGACTTTGAAGGAAGAAGTGAAGGGGTTAAAGAAGCAAAGATCTGCCAAGATTGTGATCTCATCCCCATCCTCACCTCATGATGGTGCCTCAGAGGCTTTTAGTGAATATTTGGGTAATTCTCCCAAACAGGGGAGGAAAACAGCTACTGAGACTAAGGGGAGGAGAATTGATTTTGAAGATAATGCTGATTTTGATTTTGGCACTTCAGATTTGAAGATTGATGAATCAGTTGGAGTTCCTTAAAACCTTTCCACTGATGAGTTTATGGTTCCCACTGCTGGTCAAACTTTTACCACTGCAGAGGAAGAAGTTGAAAGAAATAGAAAGGAGAAAGGTAAAGCAGTTATGTCTAGTAAAGAAACTGAGCAACTAAGGAAGATTTCCAAAAGTGAACAAGCTCAGATAGACTATGATGCTGAAGTTGCAAGGAAATTGATAGAAGATGAAACTACAAAGAAGAAAAGACAAGATGAGTTGGAGATTGAAAGTTTCATGGAGGCTAAAAGGTTGAATAAATTGGAAACCACTACACCAAATCCAGTGTCTACAGTTCCACCTACAGTTCTCAGGGAGAAAGCTCCAATGTTTACATATGTGCCAACTGAAGAAAAAATTGAATACATGATTGCTAATGATCCAGCGGTCAAGAAGAAGGCAATTGAGCTTGTTGCTGATACGACTTTAACTGAAGAACAAAGATCAGCTCAATTATCTGATTTTATTCTTTTGAAGAATCAACAAGCACTTCAAGAAATAATTGGAAAAGTCAGAAAAGGTCAAAAGAAACCAAGACAACCAACCAAGGCACAAGTTATTGCAGAGATGAAGACTTATTGCTGTTATGTTGGAAATTGGAAAATGTCTCAATTCAAAGGAATGTCTCATGATAAGATTGAAGGGATCTTCTACAGAATTAAAAGAAAAGATAGTGATTTTATTCCAATAGACTTTGAAGAAGAAGAAAGAAGATTTTCAAAGTCCAAAAGGAAAGCTACAGCTTCTGAACAGAAAATCACTAAGAAGACAAGATTTGCTCAAGAATAAGAATTTCAATCTGAGAAACTTACAGAAGATCAGCTGAATGCTATGATAGTGATAGAAGAAGAATATTTTTATCCATATCCTCTACAAGTCAGACATCCTATTGTTGATTGGGAAATTTACACAGCAAAGAATTTTGCTCCAACATGGAAGATAATAAGATTAGGAGGTGAGACTTCATCTTTCATTCAGTTTGAAGATCTCATTAAAGCTTGTGATAGAAGTGATCTTGATATGCTTTGGAAGTTGGTTCAAGAAAGATTCAAGGCTGATAACTTTAAAGATATGAAGGAAATGCAGCTATGGGTTGATTTAAGGAGACTTTATGAACCAGATCCTAATGATAGTTACTGGAAGTTTGAAGCAACAAATCTTAATACTACATGGACATAATATGATTCATGTGAGGTTCATCATGTTTCTACAAAAGCTAGAGTAGATGCATTCATGTTTGCTGAAAAGGAATATCCACTTAGAGCTGTAACTCTTACTGCAATGTTGACATCAAGAATAAGAGTTCATGAAGACACTGAGAAAGTTAGAGCTTTGACTCAGAAGATACAAGATCAGTGTTCAAGAGCTATGCAAGCTTTAAGAAGAAAATGAAGTGTTTGGAAGAATTCCCTATATCCTCAAAGATGCTGACTATTTAAAGAAACTTATTGATTTGCAAAGAAATCATAAGTTTAGGGGAGGATTGTTGGGAATTACACTAATAGTTACCACGGCTAAGCATGGAGATAACCACTACTAAAGAATGCACTAACAGTGGAAACTCATTGCCATTGCTAGTAGATAATATTACCACTGATGCAGGATAATTGTTCGGAAACGTGTATTTAGATAAGTATAGAAAAGATCTTGTGTATATTCTATTATTCTCAGTTTATACTTATCTTGTAAAGGACTCCTTGTGTCCTATAAAAGGAGGTCCTAGGTTTAGGTTTATACATGTATCAATTAGAGAGCTTTAAGGTGTAACCCTAGTGATAAGCTAGATCACTCGTATTATTATTCTTAATATTATTGGAGCTTAAAGTTTGGTTAATATTCTGTGTTCATACAATTGTTCTCACTCACATACAAACTCACAAATAAACATACAAACAAATCTTCTAAGTATTAATAAGTATATTCCGCATACTTATTAGTATCATTCAAAATATCACTATAACACAAGTCGTGCGTTTAGATCCATCACATACCGCAATTACAAAAGTCTCCAAATGTGGACAAGCCTTAGCTATTGAAGTGAACTCCAGTAAACTATCATCTCCTTCAGCTCCAATTGTTAGCCTTAAAATTTTGAGATTTGGTAGTTTGGGGATGGAATCAACATTCAAACCTTCCTGAAAGAAACACAAAAAAATCCTCATGATATTTTATTAGCGATTAAAAAAAAAAAAAAAAAAAAAAAAAAAAAAAAAAAAAAAAAAACTTGTAAAGAATAGTTACTGACCTCCAGACTATATACGTCCAAGGAAAGAGTCTGGAGGTACGAAGCACAAGATAAGATCTGCTTGAACACATTATTTACCATCCCCATGCGCACTTTGCCAATATCAAGTTCTTTAAACATTGGAACATCAGTGAGACTTAATTCTATTTCTAAACCAATATATGTGTGCAATACGAGGTCAAAATCATATAAAGTTATAGATTCAATCTCATGACAGTCCACTAGTGTAAAGTGTTTCAAGTTAATATTCCGTCCACCAACATGAATATGAGCGAACATACAAGAGTCATAGAAGTATAGTGTTTCAAGACGTGGAGAAATTTTTAATAATCCCACTAGGATTGGTTCAGTTATGTTGACACTCAGCAAGGACACCTCTTTTAAAGATTTCATCTCCACAACCATAGAACTCGATAACGGCCATTTAGCAAGATGTATCATATTTCTATCTCATGATGGGAATGGAAACTCATAGTTTCCGGCTGGGTTGCGATCCCTGTTTTTGTATTTCATTAAGTTCAGATCTAGCTTCTCAACTTTGTTATCTAGCGCAAACCGAATCCAGGAATCAATATCTTCATAATTACCCTCATTCAAATCAAAACAAATTCGAAAAACACTGTTGGATCGATATACTCTGACCAAACTAACTATGTAGCTTGTAATAGGTTTAACAGTCTTGAGCAAATCCAAAACGATTAATATTGAAACACTGATGTAACCTTGTTAAGTATGCGGAATCTACTAAAACAAAGCTAAGAATAATAACTTTCAATGATTACATTAAACCAAACTTTGAACCTGCTTTCTTATACAGATTCACTAACAACCCTAATAACTCTTTAATCGTATTCTAAAGTATTCGTACTAATAAGCATAAGCATATGTCTAATACCATCCTAAGGCTCCTTTTATAGGCATAAGGAAAACCTTAAGTCGGTTTACAATACTTGAATGACAAGTAAACTAATACTAATCTAATTCTAGAATATTCTAATAACTTTACATTACAATCCTTTCACGATATTGCATATCAGTCCTTTAACACAGAAGTACTTTAACATTCTTCATACACGAGTAGTACTTTGACTTTTTAACATAAGCAGTACTTTGACACAAGCAGTACTTTGATCTTCAGAAGTACTTTTGATCTTCATATCCCAACAATCATCCCCTAACTTGAATTCTACTTGCTTGATTTCAATTTCCTTTGTAATTCTTTAACTTTAACATCTTTATCTTCAAGGAAAGATTGAATCTTTATCTTCTTTCTGACTTGTGTATCAAAGTACTTTTCATCAGCAACAGATAATATCTTCACAGCAACTAATCTTTTCAGCAACTCAGCAACATATGGCAAATGTACATCAAATCATAAAGTTTCATACTATTCTCATCACTTCCAGGGTGTAAACTCCTGTGAGAGGTGAATCATTGAAAATTAATGGATTTAGATGTCTCTTTACCAAAGCCATTAACTCTGGAGTAGCCAATGTTTAGGTTTAAGCACAAAAACCATGGTACATTGATAACCATATGATTTTTAGCAAATCATCAGCTATCAACGGATTTGTTTAGTCTTTACCAAGAGCCGTTTGCTTTTGAACTAGTTAGTTATTTTAGTACAATCATAACCATGGTGAACTAATTCCCATATAAATGGTTTTTCCACAGCCTTTACCACAAGCCATTTTCTTGTGGGCTAGCCATCTCTTCACTATTACAGATATGGTGAGTTGAAAATCATACAATTTTTAGTAAATTGTCAACTAAAAACGGATTTGATAATCACATCAGAGCCGTACCCTCATGATGAGTCAAACTCTTTCTTATCTCTTAAACATAGTGAGTTGATTACCATTTGTTGTGCAGTACAAATACTAACACCCTGTATTTCAAAATATTTTGTTGTTGTCATCTTATGCTTTAAAAGTTCCTTTTCTTTTTATTTTAAACTTAATCAAAAAACTTTTACTGGTTTTATGCAGCAAGCAAATTTGTCTGAAAGTACTTTGAATAAAGTACTTATTATTCAAAAAGATTTATATAATATAAACCATACCAGTAATCATGCAATATCATCATCTGAAGTAGTCCACTTGATAAATAGCTCAGTCACCATCAATGCTACTTCATTCTCTTGTTCAACCTTGTGGAAAACTAGAAGGGGGGTTGAATAGTTTTACGTATTTTTAATTTGTTATAAAAGATAGTTTTAGTGTTTTCTTAGCTTTTAAAAACTTAGAGTCGATAATATGTGATCTCAAGTCTTGTACAATATAAACAATTAACAATACACAATATATAACAATGATAAGTAATGAAATAAGTAAGAGATGGAAAGATCGAACCGCGAGACAAGAGATTTATAGTGGTTCGGCTACAAGGACACCTTCCTTGCCCTACTCCACTCCCCGAGCACCTAACTCGAGAGTTTTCTTCACTATATCAACAAGCTCCCTTATGGCGGAGAAAATCGTACACACCAATTTACACACCAATTTTCACACCACAACTTCGTCACACCTAAGTCACAACTTCTTCAAATCAATCTACTTCACAACTAACTACTCCACACCTATCTTCTTCACATCAATCTAGTTCCTAACTTTTCTTCACACCAAGCTACTAACTAATCACACAATCTATATCTAGCACAACTATCTACAATTAAATATTCACAACAATCTTCACAAAGAATAATGTAAATGATCTTTGATGATGCACCAACAACTTGGATGTGGAGATCACAACAAGTTGTAATACTTCTTGTCTTGAGGGATAGAAGTATTCTTCTCTTGCACTTGAGAGGATGAAGTTTGGATCACTTTGAAACAAAGAATTATACACTTATGATCAAAGGATAAGAGAATAGAGATATGGATCTAGATCAGAAAGTTTAGAAGTGCAAAAGGTGAGAAAATTCTGAGGGATGAACCAGTATTTATAGGGGGAAAATACTGTTCTGGAGCGTGGCCGGTCCCCTTAATTAGTGGCCGGTCCCCTTAATGATTAAGGGGGCCGCCTAAGGAATTAAGGGGGCCGCCCCTTCAGAACGTTGGTTTTTCTTGTCTTTTAGTGGGGAATATTTTTCTGGATAGAATTTGCCATTTTTGGTTGGAAATTTGAAATCAAATATTTATAATGAATTAAACATATTCTTTTAATTCCAAAAATAATTTTGTAAAAAATATAAGATGTTTAATGCATTTTATAAAAAATCTAGTGATTAGAGAAATTTCCTTTGATCATGAAATGTAATAAACCCTTTGTTTATTCATACCTTAAGTGATATGGAATCAAAGACAAGTATTAAGCACTAAAAACTTGTTTACGTCATAAGTTTTAGATTAATAAGTTTATGCTTTGTAATTATCAAAACATAGAGACATTGTTAATTATGCTAACAATGTTTTAAGACATTATTTATGTCTACAAACCTAGCAAGAAATTGCTCAAACACAGAGTATCTCTACAAATGAGTAATATTAAACTTAACCTAAACCAGGAATGAAATAACCTCTTAAAACTATCGTATAGTCTCCTTATTTATATGCATAAAGCTTTAATGTTGTATGTTCCTTGCGATTTCTTTCATTTTTATTTGTTTGGGCCGACTGCTCCAAGTTTGATCCAGCTTGAATTAATTTTGGGGGCCCAAACAAAATTAAAGAGAGAAGTGTATGTACCATAGCGGCATAGCCTACCCAACCAAACAGCCCACATAATTATTATTTTTTCAAACAGTCCCCTCAGCTGTGTGTCTAATTGCCAGCCATGAGTGATGGCTCCGATTGCTATCCACAAATAAAACTGATTTGCTTCTAGCTAATTGGATGAATACACAAAAGCAAACAATTACTACGTATGTTATAAGTTGCTACTTTATATCATGTTTATGCATAACCTAAAAGTACACAAAGTGCATTAGAAAGTGTCGATTCGATGAATATATGTGTATAGCATAGTCAAAAATTAAAACACAAAATGATTTTGTGTAGATAAATATGTTACCATAAACAATTAACAGCACATCTCATGTTTACATAGGTATATACCTATCTCAACAACAACAACAACTGCAACAATATTTGATTATGCAGAAAGCATGATACGAAAGAGGTAAAATGTACTACGTAGATAGTAATACTTCTAACCGAGTATAAAAAATTGTTTACAAAAAGACCTATGACAATATATATATATATATATATATATATATATATATATATATATATATATGTGTGTGTGTGTGTGTGTGTGTGTGTGTGTGTGTGTGTGTGTGTGTGTGTGTGTGTGTGTGTGTGTGTTGTCATCATAGACAGACCTTCTTGAAGGCTAGGGAGGGCCATGGCCCCTCCGAATTGTTTTTCCTTAATGCGTTTTGTTTAATAAATTAGTGTTAAGCTTTTGTTTTAGTAGTTTGGCCTTCTTAAAAATTGATCATCTACGTTTCGGCCCCTCAACAAAATGGTTCAAGTTCGGTATTTTCTTTCTTTTACTTATAAATTTTTTGTAGAAATTTTTTTCATTACATCAAAAATCAAATAATAAAATCTTTCATTATTATTCTATGCGATTATTCTTGTATAAATACTTTCTACCAAAAGGAGCATCAAACATTTCACTTGGTCAAATTGGTAATAGTTATGTGATTTAACTTGTCGAAGATTAAAATATATGTGATGGAGAATATTACGACCCTCTGGTCGGCTTGTATCTACCTTATCTTTAAACGAGTAACACACTGGCTGTTATAAACATCTAAACCGAATGTTAAAATTCTTTACAAGTATTTGCTATAGTTTTTAATGTCAGAAACATTTAACAAGCTTTATTTTGTTTCTGGAATAAATTACAAAGATTAGATGATTGGCGTACATACAAGGAAATGTCGATGTATATTGATGTATCATTGTATCAATTATTAAAGGGGACATTGCGTCATTTTCACAACTCACAATCATACATATTTGACTATTATTGTATTACAGCTTTTTTGTTGATAAGGCAAGACTAAACATACGGACCCATAACAAAATAAAGTAGGCGGACTTATTCTAGTTGACATAATAAACAAATCTTGCTAGGTTACCGTTTATCAAATACTATTTGTCTTTAACCATTATACTAAAACAATAGAGTAAACTACAAAGATGGTCCCTGTGGTTTGGGTTGACCATCACTCTTGGTCCTTTGACTTTTTTTTTATCACTCACAGTCACCAACTCCGAAACTCTTAACACTAGTAGTCCCTTGACCAAATGACGTTACGTTTGACTGTTAAGCACCCCTCATGTGACTTGCACATGAGGGTATAATTGGCATTTCATCATACCCTTTTTAATATCACATATAAATCTCTCCTCCATCATTTTTCTAAAAGTCAACAAATAGAACCATTATATCTACAGATCTTGAAAACCCATTATCTACACTTCACAATAAACAAGATCTAATAAAAAAAATTGCCCAAGACCCTTAACATGATCTTTAAAGCGAAACCCATAATTAGACCTTGTCAAAGATCTAAGACGAGTGTCTTCATCTTCAAAGGTTTGCTTGTTCGATTCTTAATAACAAAAACGAGTTGTGATTGAGGTATTTTGTGTTCTTGATGATCAGTTCAAGGGTTAGATATAATGATTGTGTTGTATTTGTGCTTCGAATATACAAAGGATAGAAGGGTTGTTTGTGGTTCGAAATCAAAGAAATAAAAAGGATGATTATGTGAATGGTTTCTTTGTAGGTTCGGGGTGTTGGGGGTTTTGGTGGCGGACTGATGGTGGTGGGGATGGAGGTTTAGTGGCGGACTGATGGGTGGTGGTTACTTGGGTTTGGTGGGTGACTGATGGTGAAGGGGATGTTGTTAGTTTGGTGGCGGATGAAGATGGTGGCGATGGTGGCGATTTAGTGGTGGACTGATGATGGAGATGGACTGATGTCGTGGGGTGGGTGTTTGGTGGAAGACTGATGGTGGTTGTGATTTGGGTTAGGTGGCGGACTGATGGTGGTGGTGATTTGTGTTTTGTGGCGGACTAATGGTGGTGGTGTCACCGACGATGGCTTTCGCAGATTTGACAAAGGTGTTTTGGTCGGATGTTGATGGTAGATCTGTGGTGAATCGGGGCTAGTGTGGAAATGATGGGTAGCTAGAAATAAGAGATGAGTTGCGTGATTATTTGGGGAAGAAATGATTTTTGTTTGGCTAATTGCTTTTATGCCTCAAACGGTCGCAAGTTACAAGCTCAGATCTTTTTGAGCTTCACTATCAACTATAATTGCTCTTCGGTGATTCAATCTGGCTAATTGCTTTTATGCCTCACACGGTCCCAAGTTGTGTGGCGATTTGTTGCTTTTTCTTTGTGGGTCTTTTATGCAAGATTGCATTGTTCCATGCCACAATTAATTGATATATTTTGTTAGTAAAGAATTTTTTGAATTGCAGGAACATAGCATGTATTTATTTTTTTTTTTTTAGAAAGTTGTGGATCTGGGTATTTAGCAAGATTGTGGATCTGGTTCTAAGATGAAGAGGATGATAAGGAAGAAAGAAAATGACTAAAATGACATTTTTACCCTCACCATTTTGCACATGTTATAAAGATAACGTCTTGACCAAACGGACGTTTGGTCAGAGGACTATTAGTGAAGAGAGTTTCAGAGTTGGTGACTGTGAGTGATAAAAAAAAGTCAAAGGACCAAGAGTGATGGTCAACCCAAACCACAGGGACCATCTTTGTAGTTTACTCAAAACAATACCTTGATGATTACTTTATTGGGTAGAAATTTAAAGGTCTAGTGTTTGCAATGAAGAAAATAAACATTAGGAAACCGATTAGGAAACAATAATAATATTCAAATTCCCAGTTGGGAAATTATGAAGGAATTACATGAACTTAAAGAAAAAAAATTAAAAGAATTCTTAGTTCTTCTTCCCCTAATCTAATATTAATACATCATTAGTTATATAAATTAAGAAATTTAATAGCATAATGAAAGCTCTTTTTTTAGCTTTAGCTTTTATGCCACCATTTGTTCTTGCTCTATGTACATCTGCTCAATCCAGTGTGGCAGTTTCTCAGCACTAGCATCGCCGTAAGTGTGCATTTTGGGGGAACTATGCACCGTGGCTACATTACCGCGATATCCAAAAGACGCGGATTTCCTTAGTTTATTAGCATCTTCACTGCTAAATCCCCAATCTAACTTCCCATTAGGTGAACCCCATTCGGATAAGTTACATGCTTGTTGTGGGATTGACCGAGGACTCATGGTAAGACCCGCGCCTCGGTCAATAAAACTTTGGCTGCGTTGCTTGGTGAATGAACCTGATCTAGAGTTCATTACCGCTTGTGCAACTGCAGCTGATGAATCGAAACCGTAGCTGTTTCTAACGGGTGATGATGAGTAGTTTGGTGAAGGGTACGATGCACGAAGTTGGTTTTGGTTCGAGTTTCGTAGGAATAAAGATTGATCATGTGACCCAAACATGTCATCCAGATTTGTGGGCTTTAATTCTCCAAATCTATTGTTGTTGTTGTTGTTGTATAGATTATTTGTTAGATCGTTGACCAATTGTCGTCTTTGTTGCTCTATATCCATTTCGATATCCCTAGCGTTTAACGAACTCTTTAGCCGACTCCCGGGAAGTTGTAGCGCCGGCGGTGTTAAATGATTGCTTTGCCACATTGGAGATGTGGGAGGAGACATTGCACCAAGCGACAACGGGCTCATTGAGCCCATTTCTACTGAAGTGACAGAAACAGACGTTGATTTTGGCGATGGAAGAGCTGAGCCAGTGGAAGCGTACACTGGTCTCATCTCATCCCTCGTGTGTGCGAAAAAACAAACTTTTCTCGCACACCCAATCTCGTCCTTACATAGACGAGTCTTATACTGAGCCGGGTGAAGCCATGACTCAAAAACCCCGTGTGCGTATTCACACAAATCGCCTTTCGCACAGCTTCCTTTGCGAAACTCGGGACAAGGAACACAGCTATAGTTAAACTTTTTCAAATCACGTCTACGCGCATTCTCCCCCGGATGAACAAAAGGACACTCGGTCCAGTCATGAGTATAAGCCCTCGAACACGGCTTCACCTTAAACGTATACATCCTAAACTCATCAGACCCGTAAACCCCGTTGTTAATATCTGGCATAGATACATCAACTGGGTACTCTTTTTTAGCCGAAACAATCTCCTTTTCTTCGACTTCTTCCACATCGGTTCCATCCGAAACAAATCCATTTAGCAATATCTCCAGTATTCTTCGTTTCGAGGACTTAAGACCACGAGCAATCAAGTCAACCGGTTTATTCCCATAAATATCAGCCAAGTTAACATCAGCTGAAGCTTCAAGTAAAAGCTTAACAATCATAACTCCGTTATGAGACCCACCCGCTGCAGCGCAGTGTAGCGCTGCAGCGCCATCGGATTCCGAAGATTTATTGACATCAACTTTGTTACTACTAATAATATATTTTAAAACCTGACTGCTTCCGTATAAGGAAGCAATCATTAAAGGGGTTCGCTCTTCGAACCCCATCTTTCCTTTTCCACCGTTTCTTTTTCCATACCATAGACTAATATCGTCTATGCTAAAACCTTTTTCCTCAACCATATAAGCAAACCCTTCAACATCATCGTTTGCGGCTAACTCGAGTAATTTCGAGCTTTTTGAGAATATCCCATGATACTTTTCTTGACCCTTATCTTCAACCATGATAGAATTTAGACTAGACTTTGTGACTTTACACATGAAAAGATGTTGTGATATGTTTGTAAAATGATGAATATTATGATATCAAATGATTTTTTGATGAAGAGAATGAGTTGTGGGTATGGGCTATATTTATATGGTGTTGCATATAAAGGTACAAATATTGGAGGAATACACGCTAATGGAAGGAGCGGAGGAAAGTGTTACTTTTCTTCTTCTTTGTTTCTTTAGTCAAAGTCAAACTTTTCAACACTGAGTGAGTATTATTTGTTGCCTTTCTAGAATGGTTTATTTTTCAATTTTACTTAATTGCACCTTTAAGTTTAAGGGATGTAATTTCAGTGTATTTGTAAGGTATCTTACATTATTTCAATTGAAACACAAAAAAGATCATTTGACATATTTTCTTAATGAGATCGTGTTATATACTAAAGTTTATATGTGATTTCCTACAATTTTTTATTATCTAGACTAAGTCTTATTAACTTCGAATAAAAGTATATATGTTTATATATCTCTTTAAAACTCCGTTTCAATAATATTAAGTTGTTGTTGTTATTGCAAATTGATTAGAAATATATGTGTTTTGTTTTAAAAACCTGATAAACTAGTTTAAGCAAATAATTTAGAATCGCTGACACCAAAATCATTAAAACTATGTATATAAGGAAACTATTTAACAAACAGCTGAAAATAACAAATTATAACAATACCAAAAAAGTAATTAGAGTAAGTTTTTTTTTTTTTTTTTTTTTTTTTTTTTTTTTTTTTTTTTTTTTCCTACAAGCAAACTGAGCAAGATATATTACTAAAGACAATTTAACAGATTACAATAAGATGACAAGCAAGCGAGCAATAAGTTGCGCCGCAACCCCTTTTTGGATTGCAAAACCAATTCTTTTTCTATAGTAAGATATCTTTTGTGTTTCAATTTTTGCAACTTTAATCTTTAATTTTTCTTCTTGTAACGATTCTTTTTCTAGTTTAAACAATTTGTGTCTATCCAACAGAAAAACTTTGTTTTTAAATCACTACTAATAGAGTTTTGCTATATTCTTGTACATTATATTCCTATATACATAACGATATAATACATTTTTTTTCTACTCATTATCTCTTTCCATTCAAACCATATATTTTGACACTTATCACAATCCTTTGAGTAGAAACATATAGTAATAGGAATTATCATTTCTCCTAGTAAAATGGTTACAAGACTCAATTACTATAAAAGTATAAAGTATAAAATAAAAACCCAAATATTATTATTATAACAAAAAATTCCAAACATTGACTGAAATGAAACTCAAATGCAAATATAAATTCAGATTCAAATGAAATTAAGTAGTGGAGCCTGCAATCCACTGATGTCTGACTGTCTTTCAACGGTTTTGTCAAATCGAGTATTAGCTATACTCGCCTGGAATTCATTTGTCAATCCCACGCGCATTTACATAGCGTGAGACATTTTCAAACACATTTTTAAGCGCGTGGTAGGTGTAAATTGTTGACGGAGCGTGAACGAAGGTGATGAGTTGGATCGCGTTACTGGCTATTTAACGATTCTAGATTTGTAGGCAAGTAGTTACACGCGTGACGCGGAATCTTTACGTTTTACTCGCTCCTTTTTTGTCACATGTTGTAATGTTCTAATTACTCCGTTTAATTTTGTTTTTACTATTTGTTTCATCTTTTATTAATTTTAGAAAATTGTTACAAAAAAAATTAAAAGCTATGGTTAAAGATTTCAGATATTTTACTTATTTGTACTTTTAATAATAACTAGAATGGTACCCACGCAATGCGGCGGTTGATGTCTGTGACTATATTTTTGCGTCATTCGATTATTCGGTTACACATTTAGTTGTATTTATATTTTATAAGTAGAGATGTTAGAGATAGTTAAGCTAAATAATTTTAGTTTAAACAACCAACTTGCTTTCTAACCAACTTACTTACTAACCAACTCTTCCTAACCAATTAATTTTGAAATCATTTCATAATAAGCAAATAAAAGTCTGAATTTTAAGTCTTTTTAATTATAGAATAGTATCAAATGCATTATATATTAGTATTGATAGTTAAATCTTTTAATTTAACATCTCTTAAGCAATTTTATGTTTAACTGATTATGTTTGTTTTTTATTTCTTAAATATACCCTTAAAAGATATGTTTAACAAAACCCAAAACTTTATACTCAATATTTTTTATAGGGTAAATTGCAAAAATGGTCCTTCACATTTCATAAATTAGCAAAAATGGGACCGAGACAAAAAGTAGCGCAAAAAAGACACCAACGTTCTGAATTTTAGCAAAATCGCCATCGAGAGACCTTTTCCGTTAGTTTCATCGTTAAGTGACATGTCACCGAGGGTATTATCGTCATTTCACTGCTTTAAGGTCCACGTGGCATATCACTATTGATTCAGGGACTAAATTTGCAAAGTTCTTTTTATCTTTTATTTCACATTTACCACCACCACCACCACTCTCTACCACCACACAACCAACACCACCACCCTTTACTCTTCATCTTCATCTTCTTCGGTGACCAAACCCAGATTCCGGTGGACAATATACAACCATAGACAACCGTTAACTTGCTGCACCTTTACATAATGTGTCCGAAACTCGTTTGTCAAGCATATCATCACATCTACAATGTTGAATTTCAACTCGAACACATTAGCATTAACCCACCCACTCGTCTCACCACATCTGCAATGTTGAATTTCAAAATGAAAAACCAAATGGAGATGATATTGGTGAAATTTTAAGAACAATACCAGATAGTGGAACAAAATCTAGGCACTAATTAAAGAATCATCACTGCTGCGATGGGCCTTTTTCATGATGTATTTTTCTGGTGGATTAAAAACCAAGGCTCTTGCAGGGGGTCCCTCAGTGACCAGATTGAGCAATAGAAGTTGAACTGGAATCAAGCCTTCTAGAACGGCAATAGCAGCAGTCAAGAATATAGAGGCAACCTCACTGATATTTGAGAAGTCATATAGCTGGCAAGCAGAAAATATACAATTAGTTTGAGAAAGATGATACTTGAAAAAGGAAAGAGTCAACGAAAAATTCTAGAATACTAATATAAATCCAATAAAATCTAGTCTTTAATCAAGTAAATATTTTAAATATACCTTAAGTTGTTAAAATAAGAAATCCCAAACAACCACAATATAATATAGTATAAGGCTATAAGATGTTCAAGTAAGCAGTTCGAAACAGTGGTATAGATAACATGTACAATAGAAGCATTTGAACCAATTATGCGGTTTTCTGATAAGAGAACGGTGAAATAATAACAATAATAATAATAATAATAATAATAATAATAATAATAATAATAATAATAATAATAATAATAATAATAATAATAATAAAAATACGGTGCAAATGTGAAGGCAAAAGAAAAGAAAGAATGGAAAACTGCACGTCGGTAGATGTAACAATTTAAAGGTCAGACACGATTTATATTAAAAATGGATTGCGGAAGCTCCGACACTCACTGAATCGCGTTCAAACAGATATGTTCCCCTTATGGAAAGACTGGATTTTTAAAACAGCCGAGGCCAACTACAGCCTGCATCACATTGACGGCTGTCAAAATAGAAGCAATGTGTGAAAAATATATACGAATACCGATTCCTTAAATACATGCATAAATTTAAAAGTTAGAACGAAAGTGCAAAACACAATTTGACTGACACTTACACGAATATGATTACACTTCAATTTTCCCCAACATTGTCTTCAACAGCCTAAATACAACACAAAATGATATATTAATAATCAAGCAAACAACATGTATGATGACAATGAAACAGACATGTGGAAAACTAGAAGGGGGTTGAATAGTTTACCGTTTAAAAACTTTAAACTTGTTGTATCAAATGTCCATTTTTAGCTTGTTCTAATATAAAAGATGTTACTTGTAGTTTATGATTAACATCACTTAAAACATGTTATCACACAAGTACAATCAACAAGTCACAACGCAAACAATCACATAATGCAAACATTAAAGTAAGGCAATAGTAAAAGGAAAGTGCACACCGAACACGAGGATTTATAGTGGTTCGGTCACGGATCTCCTTTCCGCCCTACTCCACTCCTCGAGTACCCAACTCGAGAGTTACTTCACTAGATCAACAACCTCCCTTTTCGGCGGAGAAAACCTTACAATCGTCGCTTACACTTTTACAGATACTAAGCTAGATGTCGAGTTCTTTTACAAGGGTACAACCACTCCCGTTCGTCGCTTACACTTTTACCGACACTAAGCTAGATGTCGAGTTCTTTTACATGGGTACAACCACTCCCGTTCGTCGCTTACACTTTTACCGACACTAAGTTAGATGTCGAGTTCTTTACCAAGGGTACAACCACTCCCGCTATGTTTTGTGGCCCAACATAAAAACCTTGTGCTTTATGGCACAAACACATAAACCATCTAATCTATATTGTTATGATACAATGATGATCCAAGACATAAAAGTCTAATGGATATGCATGCCTAATCTACATGAACTCCTTGAATAAGAAATCTTCAACCATTGAGGATGTCAAGTGCCCTTGAATCTTCATATGTTGGAATGCTTTAATGAATGATGACTTCAAGATCTTGTAACCTTCTTGGTGGATCAAGAAGTATGATATGCTTACAACAAAGATGAATGTTGGAAGCATTATGATCATTTTGGAAAGGGTGATCTACATGGTTTCCTACTTATCTATGTGTGTGTGTTTTTTTCATCTTTTCATCATCAAGTTATGAGAAAACCATGAACTACTATTTATAGGAAAACAAGTAAAGAGGTTTTTCTAAAACCATATTCCTAAAACTAGCAAAAGTAAAAACCATGTTCTAGTCACTTTCACAATGTCACGTCTAGTAAATACTAGTCAACATGCATTGAACCAAATATGGAATACTTCCAAAATGTGTAAGAGTATTGCTAGTCAAACACATAAACATTCCATAAATGCATGATGTGACATATATATATTTCTATTTTAAGATTTAGATATATATGAAATTAAACTTGTATATATTACCTAAGTAATGTTATTATAGTAAGTTAATGAGTTATTTAAAAATGTTTGATTCCTAATGTCATCACATTTTTGTCATTTGTAAAACTTACTAATGCCACTTTAACTCCTAAAGTGGCACTTATTCTATTTGACACCTAAAGTGTTCTTTGACACCTAATATACTTAAAGACCCTAAAAGTATTTTAGTCATTCTAAATGGTTGGTCAAGGGGTTTGATCATAATGCTACATAACAAACATGTACGAACCTGTGTTGTAGCATACGATGACTCGAGACGTTGAGAGGTGTTGAATGTTTGTTGAGACAAAGTATGATTACAAGTAACTTGTACATTTTACGTTATGTATCAAGTTATACGTTTGTCATCAATCAAAACAAACGAGACTGTATAGATTAAATATCGTAATATTTGCACTAACAATCTCCCCCTTTTTGATGATGACAAAATATGTAAACGTGATAGAACGTAAAATGTAAAAAGTTACTTGTGTCCGTATTACTTACTTGTATCCGCAAGACACCTTCTACATTTCCTTCCCCGTTTACACTCTTCTCCCCCTTTGTCGAAACAAAAAGGGGTGTGTCCTTGGAGTTAACTTAATTTCTCCCCGAAATGGCGAGCTTGTATCATCCCTAGTGAAGTGAATTCTTCAACTCCAATTTCCTAAGGTTGTTAGCGGATCCATGGATCAAATTAAGTTCCTTGACCTACACCAAGGTTAGTGTTGTGCAACAAAAAAAAAATTATACAAAAAATGCATGATGAATAAAAATCATTTTGGACTATGTTGACTTATCTCCTTCTTTTTGTCAAAACACAAAGGTGCGTCGAAGAATGAGAATAAAGAAAAATGTGTGCATGCTTCCCCTAGATTGTAGCTCCCCCTTGATCAATACTCCCCTTTGCTAGGGTCCCAACGTATATGACACAAGAAATAAGAAAGCTACAAAAAAAAATAAAGGTTAGTGCATGATTAACTCCCCCTTGATCAATACTCCCCGTTGCTAGGGTACCAACGTATATGATACAAGGATAAGAAAGCTACAAAAGACACAAGGTTAGTGTATGATTGACTCCCCCTTGATCAATACTCCCCGTTGCTAGGGTACCAACGTATATGATATAAGGATAAGAAAGCTACAAGAGACACAAAGGTTAGTATAAGACAATAATTTTCCTATGCTTGACGGAAGCTCCCCCTTGTTATAGGGCGTCAATATGAACCTAAAATAAAAGAAGAAAAATAATCGATGCAAAACTTCATCCTTAGATGAGTATGCTATATACGATTGATCGTATATAATGGTAAACCTACAATGAAAGAGTTAATGCAATATATTTCATCTCAAAGAAAAATAAGATGTATATATATAAATGATATAGGAGACTCAAGGTAGAGACCCATGATATAAAAGATCTCATGAGGTGCATTCTTGTAGAAAGAAATACAATCATAAGAAAAATAAGTTGTATTCTTCTAATAAGAATTACAATAAAAACACGAATATAATATGATAGAAACCTACAAAACAATGCCTATAGAGAAGACATGAGGATGAGATGCTTCTAATGATGTTGTAAACTAACAAGGAATGAGTTTCTCACCTAAAAGATTGTTTTGAAGAAGTGTGGTAGTTGAAAATTTGAAAAAATAGAAAATAAAAATTTGCAGGTGGTCTGGCGGAACCCTGCGATAACACGGGCGGAACCCTTGTGAGGGTTCCGTCTGATTCGCTGGGCCATTTCTGGGTTTCCAGAAAATTGCACTGGCGGAACCCTCGTGAAGGTTCCGCCTGATCCGCCAGACCTGGAAAACAACACAGTCCCTTTTTTAAAGTGCCGAGACGATTTTCAAAATTTTTGAAAACTCTTAAAAACACAAATATAACTCATATCTGGTTGGGAAAAGGTAACAGGGCAAGTAAAAACACACGTAACATTAGAGTTTGAACGAGGGCTAACGATTTTCATTATACTTTAGAAAAAGTATTGAAAATATGACAACATCACAAGATGAATAGAAGTAGGTTTTACGCTAATCCATGGTGGTGGTGATTAGTGAAAGAGTTGATTGAAGGTGGTGGAGATACGTAGACAACTATTTAAAGAGTTAGAAGCTCATGTGTATAGCAAATTCTTTATCGAAAGATAAGGATAGAACATATCTACTCATGCAATTCTAAAATTCACAACTAGAGGGATAAGCAACGAATATGACTTTATCATCTACCAAAGATGATGTATCTTGCCATAATGCATGCTTGAATGGAATTGAAAGGAAGTGATAACAATAAGCACCTATGAACAAGAGTTCACATGAAAAGAGTACTAAAAACACCTATATGAGGATGAAAATGACATCATAAGATGCGAGAGTGTTGATTAAACCAACGTGTTGAGAATGAGAGTTTGATTAAAATATCGTTTGCACTTACAATGACGTGTATGATATGTGTCGAGGAAGAAAAATGATGAGATCCTATGATGGTGTTCTAGAAAATGAAGTTGTGAAGTCCTAGTTTTGAGAATAATCCTAGACTCCATTGGTTGTTGGTTGTGGAGATGAAAAACTTTGTTGAACATATGATGTGTTTTTCACTTGATGAGGTATTGGGGGTGAAAAGGGCTTGAAATATTAAAAAGAGAAAAAGTCAAAGGCTTGAAGCACTTGTGTTTTTGTGAACCAACTTTAACTAAATGAAGTGTACCTATGTGTTGGTATTTTAGGGTGTAAGAAACATGAGTAGATGTTCTTTGAATACAATTTGACAAAATACAAATATGTGAATGAATTTCTCTCCTCCTAAATAGGTGGACATCCAACATATTATGTAATACATCGTATAAGGAATTATGATGAAGTGTTTAGGAGGTTGTAGGTTAATGTAAGCGATGAGCTTAGTGAAAGCGATGAGCTTTGTGAAATTGAATGACTTTGAAGTGTTTAGGGATGTTGATTAGCATACAAAGAACTTTATCCTTGAAGTCATGTAGCTCTTCTCTATCAATGCGAGATGATCGCATGAAGAGGCATGTGGTTTTCTCAAAGGAGATGGAAAGGATTAGAATATTGGTATGGAGGCGACGATGAGTAATCTTGAGGATTGACGTTAGGAGACTCTTTGTGAACGTGGATTATCATTAATGGATGATTGGGAATCATGGAGTTTTGAGGTGTTTTGTTGGTTGACGACTGAAGGTGAATGTGTGAAATGAGGTGATGATGACTTGACAACACTTGAAGCTTGGATATCTTCTTTGTATTCTTCACTTGCTATAAAGTGGAAAAGACGCATTTCATAATGAAATTCACTTGACTTTCGACTATATACACAAATATGACAATGAGTGTATGGATATGATAATTGCCCTTTGTTTCAAAGAGCGACACAAGGGTGAATATAAGTTTGTGTATCATGAGAGATGGTTTAACCTTAATGGGTTAGGTTGTAGTGGGGATGACACACTTGTTTGGTTACATGGTGGAATCTTCTTGTGAAGATAACTAGGTGTATGATATTGACTCTTGGTTTCTTTGAGGGCATGGAAGTGGTGGATGACTCGATATTGGTAGAACAAAGGATAACTCGGTTTTTCATTTCACATTGGTGGTTTAAGGTTTGAGTGATGAAAGGTTATGAGGGTGATGTGATCATCAATGACCAAGAGATGTGTTAGTGTGTGATGATGGAATATGTTAAGAACATTCTCAATAGAGATCTTTGGAACAAGTGTATAAAGTTACTAACTTTATAGGATCTTAATTGTGTATGCTCTAGAGATGTGTAGGATATGCATAAGGTTTGAATTGGGTTATGAGCAAGGTTTGGTTATGATGAACGCTTAAAAGGAAATAGACACATATGGTATCATTCAGCAAGTAAGATTATCATGTGGAGTAAAGTCACTATGCTTATGAAACATAAGAATGACGGGATGATGAGGAGGCTCTAGATCCTAGAACTTGCAGATGTTGATTTAAGATCATTAACCCAATGGGGTATAATGAAATCTCATGTAACACAACCGTTCATGTTCAATGAGAGAATGACGCATTGGATATACAATATCCTTTTAATCATGATGAAAACTTGACGCATGATTTCTTAGGCATAATGTCTTTCAAGACATCATGTTTTCCTAAATGAAGATATGATGCCAAAGTGTTTGAATCGGATAGTCCTATCCTAAATATACTTGGTCTCAAGATTATAATCACTAGATGATGACTAGAGGAATTCACTCGAGTTTCTTATGTATACTCCTCAAGAGTCATTGCTGCTCAGGGTATATAAGGTTGGCTTTGAGATTGCATTTTAACATATGTTGTTAAAATGTTGATTTGAAGTTTAATGAAACATGTGCAGAAGTTAAAAGTATTACTAATACTTTGATAACTTGTGAAAGCAGAACTACTTAAACCTAGTGTAATTAAATGTGCGCTTCATGCTTATTTGATGGTGAAGGTTCTAATCCTATAGGTGGTAAAGTATGGTTGAGTTTGTTAAACGAGTGTTTAGACAAAGGGCTTTTTGAGCAATGCACTCAATGGATTCAAATGAAGGTAAGGATGGTGGATTGGTTTATCTAGGTGGTAGCTCCTTTAGTGTGTCCAAAGAAGGATGTGGTGATGTGGAGGTTTGTTGTGCTAAGGAAGTACTTAAGTTTCATAGATGTAGAAAGTGAAGAAAGATTAATCCTAATTTGTTCTCATCTATTGGTTGGTACAGCTAGCGGGCGAGGTGCTTGAAGTTTTGCTCATGTTTGTGAAGCTTATGGGCTGAGATATATCACAAGGTGAATGTGATGAGATGATGGTGAAAGAACAAGTGAACTTAAGTGCTAAATGTTTAAGGATGAAAACCTATTGACATTTGTTTTTGTTCCTATTGATTGGGAGAGTACTATGATGAGTGTTTTAGTTGTGATAAGTGTTTTAACAAACATTGTTAAAATACTTGGGTGTTGATTTTTCGGATATGACATTTAATGACTACGGTAGTAAGTCAAGTTTACTTGAATATTTCGAACGAAATACTTAAGTTGTCAATCCTACTTAGTTGAGATTGAATAGCATAAAAGGATAGCAAGACTCGATAATACATCTATAACTTAAGAGTAAGTTATGACTCGATGTAAATCCTTATCGTCTTGAAGGATGACACACTATTTTCATGTTAACCAAGTGAGGTAACATATGTAGATACAAGACAATATCTATAGTCATAAGTTGGACTTGTGATTTCGATATTGTATGTAATCTTTGCTAAAAACGAGTCCGGATTGGTTAGAAAGTTGTCAATTTACAAATCAAGCTAATGAATGAGTAAAGGACAAAAGAATGCAGTGAGTGTGTGTAGTGATCAAAAACACTCAATGGTTCGAGGATTGCGAGGAACAAGTTTCCGGATTCCTTCCTCTAAGGAGAAAGGTATCTTGGATTATTCTTGTGAAGTTTGAAAGTATTATTATGGATGAATATCGTAATAGGTGCAGGTGAGATGTCCTAATCCTAATATGAGTGAACATTAGTGAGAAGAATCCTAGTGATGAAAGTGAGTGATCTTGAGAGAGGGATTTAAATGAAAATTTAAAAAGAAATCTGCAGGACTGGCGGAACCCTACGAATACACGGGCGGAACCCTTTTGAGGGTTCCGTGTGTTCCGTTGGGCTATTTCTGGGTTTCCCAGAAAATGCACTGGCGGAACCCATTTGAAGGTTCCGCCTGATCCGCCAGACACCAGAAATGAGGCAGTCCACTATTTCGAGCCTCGAGACGTATTTCAAATTTTTCGAAAGCTCCTAAAAACAAAACTTAAATATAGTACTGATTAGGAAATGCAAAAGTTGGATATAGAAAAACTCTAACCGTTAGACTTTGACCGGGGGCTAGCGAATTTCACTATACTTAGTGAAATATCCATAAACTTGAAAATTTGACAACCTCACAAATGTTGTCTACCTGCATATCCGTTAGTACAACACAATGTCCAAAGATAACAAAAGATCTTTGAAGAACATATATCCATGAAACACATTGTTTGACTACCAAATTGTTCAAATTTCAAGTTGTGACAAACATTCCTTAACAAAGGACATTTATCAACTCCCGAAAACCGTTCAAGTATCCTAATAATACATGAAACATATGCACCCAATTAGATATGATAGATTAAAATTAAAAACACATATTCTAACACATGTTAGCATATAGATCAAGTCGAGGATTATGAGCTTTTTATAAATGGAAATTAAGCTAAGCATTGAAAATTTATAACAACACAGTGTTATCGTCCAAACATGGTATGGTTAGTTTATATGATCAATCAAGGATGAGTTTCTATCTTATAGCATGACACATTCATTAAACATCATTGTAGAAACATATATACCAAACACCATTTTACAAGAATACTACATGTTTAAAAATATAGTGACTTATTTAGACGCTTGACCATATTCCAAGTTATTTAATTAGTATTACTTAATTCTCATTCCTAAGTGAATTATGCAAAATAATCACATAACATGTGCAAGGAAGAGTAGCTAAAACAATAAGCAATACAAACACAAATTTTCAACTTAGTACACACAATCTAGCAAATATCCTATTGTGTATAAACATGAAATCGACAAACAAGCAAATGAATATCATGACAAGATTGACACTCATGAATCACAAATAAACAATATGCAATCACAACTTTCAATAATCAAATATCATATATGCATACAACTAAAACAAGTAGTCATTTAGCATAACATAAAAAGAGATATACTTTTCGTCACTTTGTGTTTAAATATGACGATGTATGCCAAGCTTGATTAGTTTCCTTTGTCAATATGAATATCACAAAATTCTTTAGTTTCAAAGAAAATAATGTCAATGTTCAAAGGATACTAACTTATATTGCCTAACTCAAAAGTTTGAGTTTCTACGTCAAAACGAAACTTGATATTTTGGACACACTATAGTATTTGGCTTATTCTTTTGACTTTAGATTAGATTTAGGCCATGACATTATTATTAAAAGAAAGAAGACTTAATTACCTTTAAAATGATAGGTGGCGCGACTCCTACGGACTTACGGTTAATTTGTTATGAATTTTTGAAGTTTGACACCTTCTGAGGGTTCCGCGGGATCCGCGGGGTCTGCTGTAACAAAATTTCACAAAATGCTAAAAACTTGTATTTCGCATCGCGAAAATGTGTAGGACTTACTAGATTTGTTAGTAAACATATAATACACCTATTTTAACATCATTACTTTTTATGTGACTTATCTAAATATTTACGGAGGTGATTTTTTTACTAAATTTATAGTTAACCCAAACACTCCTTTTAAAACCATATTTTACGTACATTAGCTCTAACCACATAATTTGACACTTACAACTTTTTAAGAAAAGTTTTCTTTTATTTTTCAAGGACACCTTCAAGCTTGTATACAAAGTAATATTTAACCACAAAATTTCTAAGTATACTTAGCGAAACATTTTGCATATTATATTCCGCTTCAATGGTAATTTGATACATGGATCGTGCTCCATTTTAAAAACCATTTGTTTTGAAAATAAGAGCTACGAAGCTCTGATGCCAATTGTGGAAAACTAGAAGGGGGTTGAATAGTTTACTGTTTAAAAACTTTAAACTTGTTGTATCAAATGTCCATTTTTAGCTTGTTCTAATATAAAAGATGTTACTTGTAGTTTATGACTAACATCACTAAAAACATGTTATCACACAAGTACAATCAACAAGTCACAGCACAAACAATTACATAATGCAAACATTAAAGTAAGACAATAAGTAAAAGGAAAGTGCAAACCGAACACGAGGATTTATAGTGGTTCGGTCACGGATCTCCTTTCCACCCTACTCCACTCCTCGAGTACCCAACTCGAGAGTTACTTCACTAGATCAACAACCTCCCTTTTCGGCGGAGAAAACCTTACAATCGTCGCTTACACTTTTACCGACACTAAGCTAGATGTCGAGTTCTTTTACAAGGGTACAACCACTCCTGTTCGTCGCTTACACTTTTACCGACAGTAAGCTAGATGTCGAGTTCTTTTACATGGGTACAACCACTCCCGTTCGTCGCTTACACTTTTACAGACACTAAGCTAGATGCCGAGTTCTTTACCAAGGGTACAACCACTCCCGCTATGTTTTGTGGCCCAACATAAAAACCTTGTGTTTTATGGCACAAACACATAAACCATATAATCTATATTGTTATGATACAATGATGATCCAAGACATAAAAGTCTAATGGATATGCATGCCTAATCTACATGAACTCCTTGAATAAGAAGTCTTCAACCATTGAGGATGTCAAGTGCCCTTGAATCTTCATATGTTGGAATGCTTTAATGAATGATGACTTCAAGATCTTGTAACCTTCTTGGTGGATCATGAAGTATGATATGCTTACAACAAAGATGAATGTTAGAAGCATTATGATCATTTTAGAAAGGGTGATCTACATGGTTTCCTACTTATCTATGTGTGCGTTTTTTTTCATCTTTTCATCATCAAGTTATGAGAAAACCATGGACTACTATTTATAGGAAAACAAGTAAAGAGGTTTTTCTAAAACCATATTCCTAAAACTAGCAAAAGTAAAAACCATGTTCTAGTCACTTTCACAATGTCACATCTAGTAAATACTAGTCAACATGCATTGAACCAAATATGAAATACTTCCAAAATGTGTAAAAGTATTGCTAGTCAAACACATAAACCTTCCATAAATGCATGATGTGACATATATATATTTCTATTTTAAGATTTAGATATATATGAAATTAAACTTGTATATATTACCTAAGTAATGTTATTATAGTAAGTTAATGAGTTATTTAAAAATGTTTGATTCCTAATGTCATCACATTTTTGTCATTTGTAAAACTTACTAATATTACTTTAACACCTAAAATGGCACTTATTCTATTTGACACCTAAAGTGCACTTTGACACCTAATATACTTAAAGACCCTAAAAGTATTTTAGTCATTCTAAATGGTTGGTCAAGGGGTTTGATCATAATGCTACATAAACAAACATGTACGAACATGTGTTGTAGCATACGATGACTCGAGACGTTGAGAAGTGTTGAATGTTTGTTGAGACAAAGTATGATTACAGGTAACTTGTACATTTTACGTTATGTATCAAGTTATACGTTTGTCATCAATCAAAACAAACGAGACTGTATAGATTAAATATCGTAATATTTGCACTAACAATACAGATTAGCCATAATAAACTGAAGATGTAGCAAGTGGAGCTGGCAACAATTCCATATAACACACAGTATCATATGATTTTGAGTAAAAGGGCGTTTGGCAATGCGTCTTTGAAAGTGATATGGGAAACAAAATCAGCAGATTCTGGTAATTAAGTGCAACAAAAAGCACTGCGGACAGTAGTGTTTGAATGTGTGATTGTGTATCTTCTGGTTGAAGTCGTGATGATCAGGTGTGGGAATGAAAATGCTAATGGAACTCAATTTCAAAACCATTTGTTGCGCCCTCATTCCCATGTCGTGTTCATAGACTCTCGATGAAAACACCCAATAACTAAAATCAGATAATGTAATATACCTGACCGGAAGTGGTTCAGAGGTGTTGACAGGACCCTTTGAGTCCCCCATTCGTTTCAACCTGCTGTCTTGTTCCTTGTCAACACGCATAGCAGCCCTTTCTTTTTCCAGAGCTGCAACCGCTCTTCTCATCGTTTTGGCCTCAACCTCCATACCCTTTGTGAAAGTATCTACTTTCTTTGCTATATTTTTCACGCATTGCATCTAGAAAAATTTCGGTTATTAATTTATGAGTTAAAAGCCACAACTCAAGCAATTGTATATAGAGAGTAGTTTAGCAACTTTACCTTAAGTTCATCCACATCAACCTTAAGGAAGACAACACCTGAGAACTTTTTTGCAAGCTCCTCAAAGACTGGTGCAATCACACGGCAAGGACCACACCATGAGGCAGTGAAATCCACAACCCCCTGTCAACATGAATATTCATCATACTGAATAACCGATATGCAGAATCTAATCAAACCATTATGCCAACTGGCTTGTAGCCTAGTGTACGTGGTCCATCAACTGAAAGGTTGTGAAATCAAGTCCCGTTGTGGACAATATGTAGACTAAAGGTGTAGAGTAGGTCACAGTAGTGTGTGCATGTGTCCGTGCGTCTTTTCCTTTCAAAATTATCAAAGCATCCTAAAACTAATACTAACATCCCATAGATCTAGTTAACGACAGCAAATAGATAATATCCAATCACTGACAATATGAGGTTCGTTATAAATAACGTAATAGAATAAATTCATAGTATGCAAATTCACATAAAAGAGCAATTATAACTTCTAATTTGAAAATGAAATTATGCTTTTACCAACTTTCCAGAAGCATCGAGTTTTATTTATGCGCCTTCCACTCAGCAATGGTGTGGGCACTAATTACTTGACCTTCTTCTGATGACGACATTATCCCCTAATGTAACATGATTGAAGTCACAAATGGTTGTTATATTGTAACTTTCAGTATAAAGATTTGTGCAGAACCAAACGCTTATATTTGTAGGGAGGAAATCCATTTCGTTAGTGGTGATAATTGCAAATTGCCCCACAAATAATAGGTCTGCTTTCAAATAATTGCTGGTTGTTATGACCTTATCACCCCTTATAACGACAACACATCATCTTTAAGTGCCTAAAACGCCTAACATCAATACAATGGGACCTTTTAATTGGACTAACCCATTTATAGAATAGTAACCAAAAATAACAAAAATATATAAATAAATAAATATATTGAAAGGGTTCTTTTATATCTACATTGTGAATGTTACCTGGTTGTTTTAGAGATTTACAGCGGTGAAGAGCCTGTTGGTGTTGGGTCCAGAGAATTTTGAGTAATCCACTTACGGCATACTTTCATTTCCATCATCTTGTTTTTGTTAGTTGGCTTTAGCTCAGTAGCTTTACTCTGTGCAATCCTGATTACCACATGATTAGCACAGTTAGTATATATTAGCTACAGTAGCAATAAGAATTTTACAGTTCCAAACTTCGAAACATAGTACGTGACAGGAAATTATAGGTCACAAAGTGGAAAGTTGAGTAGGGCAAGGAACCAAATAAGTAAATTTTCGCTGCTGATTGGACGTTCAATAAAACATGTCAAATATGATAAAAAATACAGATATTTTCCAACACTAAAACGATGTATCTAATAAAAGCATTAGGTTGGCTTTATGCATATATAAGTAATTTGCTCAAAGATTATTCAGGTGCATCAGATGTTTAATTGGGTGCGTGACTGCTTGGGACTGCTTATTTATATAAGGCCTAAAAATGCTTTAAAACATGTGACACAGCGCGATACCAAAACAAACATAAAGACCAATTCTACATACTAATTAAGCATTGCAATTGAGGAATAAAGTAAAGAACTTATCTGGTATAAGCATTCCAGTTTTGCTGAAGCAACACGGTTGTTCTTCGTTTACAATGAGACTTAAAAAATGTGTAGATTGTTTCTACACCTGCATTTATAAAAAAAAAAAAAAAAAAAAAAAAAGGAAGCAGCATCAGTTTCTTCAGCGAGCTAGGTGTATCCTCAGGCACACTAAACCGTAAAATGGCTCAATATCAATTTTGGCATGTTTTCATTTTCAGCTTATTAGTTTTTCAACAGTCACATAAGCTCATAAACCCAACATCTAATAACACAATTGGTCAATTGGCCTCTTAATCCCATATCACTAATAGGGATTGAATCAAAATTACATGAGTTAATCCAAATTCTAACCTTGGTTGACCTTCAGTGAGCAAATCCATATGCTACTATGTACCGAAAGATGAACATTTATTGGAGTTCTCTCAATTGTCGCGCTTGCGTATTGCTGGGTTCCAAGCGTTACAGTTCACCACGGATAGCTGTTGCAATCATATACGACACGTTTCAACTATGTAGAATTTCAATAGTTGATAAACGCTTGAAATAAGCTAATCCAAACACCCCCTAAGCATCAGTAGACTCACCTATTATGATTTTTAACATTTTAATGAAGATAGTACGCAAGCATACCTGAAGAACATGCTCGTTTCCTCCATCTGCAGCAGCTTTTGGTAAATGAGTAGCCTTCACCTACATTAAAAGAAAAATAAACTGTTCTATAAGAAAAATAGAATAATAGAAACATGGCCATACAAAATTATGTGCTTATTGTAGATAAATTTCAATTTCTGCCCTCATTTTTAACCTTTAAACGTTTAGGTCGGTATTTCAAATAAAATATAACCTCAAATGAGGAATATTACCTCAGGAATGATCAAATTAGGGAACTAAATATTAGAAGAACATATGAGAATGCCGAGGAGTGCAAAATGTGCAGGCTTAGGCGTAGGAGCATAGCCTAACTTGCTATTCTTTTTCGCAGCCAAGCTAAGATTCGGGGTCACACGTGGTATTATGGTAACGAAAACACGATTTTCATACAAATTTTTTCTTTAAAAACTGTTTTGTGAGTTCATAATATGAGGCTCTGATTCATCAGTATTCTCAAAAAGCGGATACATCCGGCATGGCTGCAAACTTAATAGTTTGCCCCGCCAAGACACGGAGATTCATGGCTTTAATTAAACTCATTCAAATTCATCATTGCCTCAGATTTGGAAGTGTGTGCAGATAAAACGGGATGCAACCCGGCATGGCTGCAAACACGATGCCGTGCTGCCCCGCCAAGACACAGGTCGATTTTAACCTTCATAACCAACCAACTTATTCTAGAAAGCGGGTATGCACCGGTATTTGTACTTGGCTCAGATCTGTAAGTGCGTGTCCACATAGAAGGGTATGCGGCCCGCCATGGCTGCAAGCACAATGTGGTGCTGCCCCGCCAAGATACGGGTCGATTTCACCCTTCACAATCTAGCAACTTAGTGTAGTTGCAAAATAACAAACGCACAAATGCAACAGTATCATCATTACTTCCGCTAACACTGCTTCATTCCTAGCATATTGACCAAAAACCAATAATCAAAAACAATAGTCAAGATAAAATATAAAAACATAAAATATAAGAACACTGAAAATTGAAATTTATCATGAACCCATCCAAAAGCACCAATATCATCAAAAGGCAAAAACCCAAATCCAACCAAAAAATGTGAAACAAATCCTCGGTAATTGCAAACTACAATATAAAAATTCACCTAAAATTATAACCATCTTTTATTGTGAATCCTAAACCCTAAAATTACACCTAACAAACAAAGTTAACAGGCATGAAACCTAAAATTAGACCTTATGTAGGCATCTTTTAGCAACAGCCATGAACCCTAAAATAATAGTTACTAAAGTTGCAAATAACAGCACAAATAAAAGGAAAGTTACAACTATGAAGAATAACCTTCGCTTGACATTAGTGGCTATATCTGTACTAAAGTCTAACAATCTGAAATTTGAGTTCAACTAATCCTTAATCCCTAAACACTAATAATAAGCAATCAAATAAAAAAAATTAGCGCAACTAATCTCCAATACTCAAACAATAAGGCATAATCCAAGAGATACACAATAAGATCTAACAAAAGTAAAACAACAACACCATAAACCAACGGGTAATTTATGAAATAGAGAGGTAAGTGAGGTTTACCAAAGGCAAACGAAGAATCTGGAACCCCATTATCAATCTTCTTACATAAGCCAAAAAACTGAGATTGTGGCTATAACAAAGGGTTAGACTGTAGCACCCACACATGGCTTAAAGAGAGCCACAAAACGATTAAAATAATCATGTTATTATTCATAACACTGTATATTCCCTCACAAAACATTGTAGACGCAAAATAACCCATGGATCGGATCTAATCGGCGTCGGGTGTGGTAGCCGGAGTTGCACCAATTGGATCTCAAAGGCGTGAAGCGAGTGTGAGTAAGGATGAATAGTTTGGATGTTATCGGGTTATACCAAAATGTTCTATGGGTCGGGTGCTTTAGCAAATGGGCTATTTTAGCCCTCTGCTTAGTATAATGATATAATATTAGTATCAATTTTCTTTAAAAATTCTCTTTGTTTTTTTTTTGAACAGCAACAAAAGGAAAATATATAAAACACAACGTCGTGGTATATTTGGAAATAATATTTAAAAATTCTCTTTGTATATTCAGTTGTATTTAAATATTACATTAGAAATAATATTTTAGTATATTTGATTAAATCAAATTCCATTATTAGAAGGAGATACAATAGTACAATCATACTTTAATTTAGTATTATATTACTCGTATTATATAAGTGCTCATGTGGTCCTTCAAATTCATTTGCATCGTCATGGTCCTCTAGTTTATTGATGCCTCGTCACATATAACACGCCATACTAAATTTTAATTGGTTTCCTAATAATCTTATCCATTCATTTATTAGATAACACATGATCATTTTCATTAAGTTTATGTTGAATTTAGTTTGGGGATTACTTATTCGTATAAAAATATACGACGTTCTAATTGGAGTTTCATTCAACACACTTTGTGTTGAATGGAACTCAATTATTGCGTTGCTAGATTACTTTGGCCAAGTTGGTTTGAGCTTCAAAATGATCGATATTATGTTTTAATCACATAATAAACGAATGTTATTCTCTGATTGTTTGATTTTATTAGTAGTTTGATTGCTTTGATTGTCTTGGTTAATACTAGTATACTACCTTTGACCTGATACTTTACGAGGTCTAATTGAGACGATCTTGTTATATCAGCTAGACAACAAATACATATCGCTATAAGTATATAATATATGTAGGAATTGAACTTTTGCACAAAATATACAAATCTTACCCAAATGACATCTTACACAAGTTATTAATTATCAATAATTCTATGAATGCATGTTAGAAGAAATCTTTAGATATTTTTCTAAAAAAAAACTCAAATATCAAGTTATTAAGTCACTGGATTACGAATGCATCGTGGATTTATATATGCACCCGAAGAACAGTGGGGTAGAATTCTCAATTATTGTCGTTAAAATAATGCAATGTTGTGTCACGGGTAAAGCCAATGTCAACAAGTTTTGAATGCTTCTTTGGAGCCTATTTTTAAAATAATAAGAATAGTATTTAGAATAATAGCATAACTAATGATAAGATTGGTAGTTAATGATAACTAGAACTGGTGTATAATTATTGTATAATCATTATAGTAGTTGATAATGAATTTATGAGTTTGTTATGAGATAGCTTGACTACAATTTTTGTAATCAATTAGCTACAATCTTTCACACAAAAAACACAGCTAATGAATCAGTGACTCACACAAAAGAATTATTGACCCACAAAAGAAATCAGGAACCAATATTTATAGAACAAAATTGTAGGCAGGAGTTGAGATCAAAATTCATATTTGTCATATAACAAATGAACTAATCCTAGCCATGCATTTTTCATTTAAATTAATAAAAAATTATTTTTCATTTTTTAAAAAAGAATAACATATCTTGCAAACGGTAAATCTTTAAGCTACAAAAAATACACAATCGTTACGAGAATTAAATTATCTTTTTATAGATATGCAAATATATTTCGACGAACTTTTTTTTTCAAAATTTCCGCCCAGAAAATCACATGATTCGTAAAATTTACATGTGATTCGTAAAAAGCACATATGATTTGATTTTTACAAATCACATATGATTTTTATAAATCACATGTGATTTTTCTGGGTGAAAATAAAAAAAATAAAAAAATAAATAAAATTGCATATCTATAGAAAAATTATTTAATTCTCGTCGCGATAATATGATTTTTTTTCACGTAATGATTAACGGTTTGCGAAATATTTAATCTTTGAAAAAACGGTGCAAGTTTTTTTTTTTTTTTTTTTTTTTTTTTTTTTTTTTTTTTTAATATAAAAGGAGAAAAAAATGAATGGCTATAATTGTTTAATTAGTTATGTGACAAATATAAGTTCTATATTCAACTTTTGCCTAAGTCGAATTAGCTACAAAAAATTAGTTAATATATTCCCTTTTGTTATATCCTTTTAAATTATAAAGAATTAATTTGTACGTTCATATTTTTTATTGGGACATTCTCTTTTATGCACTATATAGTTGAATAATGTTTACACTGATTGTTTATACGGTTGAGTGTCTCAATCAAAATAAAAAATACACAAATCACATTCTTAAATTATATGGTTACTTATCCTCCTACACATACAATAATATTATATGTTTTTTTTTCACTCATTATTTCTTTACATGTAAACCATCAATATGACACTTGTCAGGAACTCTGAATAGAAATATAAGTATGAACAAATAGTAGAACAGTAACACTGTGTTCTTAAGATCTTTTTAAGAGAGAAAGGAAAAGAAATGAATTGAAGGTACCAATTTTTCGTGTTCTTTAGTTTTTTAAAAGAAGAAAAGAAAGTGATAGGAAAGAAATGGAAGGGGAATCTAAGCCTCTTTTTTTTTTGTGTCAACACTTTCCTCCCATATTTGGGAGGATTTGGAAGGAAACCGTATACTGAGCTAATGAGAAAATATATAAAAATATATATTGACCAAATTACCCATGTTTTGTTTTTATGTTCTTGATCATCTTTAATGGGTAAACTGGTACATCCATATTTCTCCGTTCTTTCCTTTCCTTTCATTCACTCAAACTTGAGAACACTAAATAAATTATCTGCTTTCTTTTCTTTTATGTTACTTTCTTTTCCTTTCTTTTAAGTTACTTTCTTTTCCATCCCTAATATAAGTCGATAACAGACTGTAAGAGAATATATCATTTCTCTAAATTCATATCTATATTGGGGGTTGCTATAGCAACACCCTCGTAATACAAAAAGTACAAAAATTAGTACAAAAAATACACTAGTAATGCACGCCGTATAACACCGTTAATGCATTAAGGGATTAAAAGGGGTGTGTATAGATTCACCCATCTATTATCTTGAGTTATCCGACTAAAGTACAATATTAGTTATTAGATGCTTAGATAATACTAGTAACATTTAGGATTTGACATTTAGTGAAGTTTGTCTATTTTAAATGAATGAACGTTTTATGGCACAATTGAAATATATTTTATACCTTTTATATGTGCTAAATGGATGAATACGATCAAAGAGTTGTTTTGCTCATACATGTTCGTGAACTGTTTAATCTGTTGGTTTATACTTTATAGTCTTTTAGGTTTATTATGTGTGTGCTCATTAACAATTGTTGGATGATGTTTTAACACTACATGTAATACTAAATTTTTTTAAAAATAACTTATACTTGGACAATAGAAGTCGACATTATAATCTATTTTAAATGTATTCCCCTTTTTTGATTATGTTTATTGAGCGTCTTAACAACTGAATATATACGAATATAAATAATTTTTTCTTAACAAACGAATATGAACACGAAATTTATACATTTAGTTTTTATTTATTTAACGAACAAGAAATTCCATGTTATTATTTCACAGTCACCGTTAACAAGTTTTTTATCCTTTATAAAACCAAAATAAAATGATAAGAAAGAGATATAGATCGCCTCATCGCCAACATTGACACCACCCGCTATAGAACCACTTTCGAATTTTGAGCACCTTTATTTATTTTCTCTTTGCAATATAAAAAGGGCCTAAAAATGATTATCAAATTCTGGGCTAAAACGTCTGGGCCTTATATCTTTGACAAACTACAATCTAGAACCTTATTTATGTATTGGGCTAGAAAAAGTTGCGGTGGTATCATCGTATGCTTTGAACATCATTTGACAGCTTCCACAAGAACATATGCAGTTCACTATTTGTAAACTCTCAAACTACTGAAGTTAATAATCTAATCTTTAAATGTGATAAGATAAAGATTAAGATGATATAAATTATCTGTCTAAGTGATCGTACTACGGATTGCACCTTGATCAGAACATACGTGAGCCATAGATTGGATACTTTTAAAAGCTTGCTATAACCTAAAATATGACAAAGAAACACGCTACGTTAGTCGGAGTGTAGGGATAAACCTTGCGAATCGGATCCGGCGTGAGAATAAGTCATCAGGTTGTGAATGGAATGAGTTTAGAGAGATAAAGTGTGTATGAGAGAGAACATAACTGAAATGTAAGGATGGTGGTGGCATTTATAGGCAAATCCTAGGAAAGTTATAGGTCACGCCACATGTCTCAGCCGGATAAGTTAGAGGGGAGCACATTCCCGGGAATATTGAAGACCCGTCACCTAGGGCTGAGCATCGGTCTAAAACCGACCCGGCCCTACTCGAACCAACAAAACTGAAAACCAAAAATCATGAAAAACCGAAACAAAAACCGAACCGAATATGGTCGGTTCGGTTCGTTTTGTGTCAGGTCCGTCGGTTCGGTTCATGTGTGTTTGTGCGTGTTTTTGTCGATTTTGGGCCGAACCGAACCGACCCGAAACCGAAAATCATGAAAAACCAAAACCGAACTGACGGATTGTCGGGTCGGCTCGGTTTTTGTCGGTTCGGTCGGTTTTTTTGGTCCAGTTTGGTTTTGAACCTTCGATGCTCAGCCCCCATCTGTAGTAGGGCCCACACAATATTACGTGTTTGTTTTTAGTTGGGAGCTTAAGACTCTTCGGAGGCTCAACTCCTCGGAGGGTACTATTAGCGGATTCCCTTACGGTAGCATAGTGGGCTTTACGCCAATGATCACTTTGAGTGTCATTTGTAGACTGCTCGGAGGCCAGACTCCTTCCATAGGTGGGGTCCACCATCAAGTCCTCCCGTCTGATGTGTTATGCTTCTTCGAAGCATAATGCATAAGACTCTTGCGTTTTTGCGGGATTTTTTAAACGTCTTTTCAACCCTTAATGCCGGAGCCTCTGAAACGTCGGCGCCTGACAGTTTTCTTCTCCAAAGAGTACTTGATTGTTTTACTGTTTTTGTGAACCGACGTGCACCTCACACACCCACCAATTAATGGTGATTTTATTCTCGTGGGATACACGTACGACCCAGATTTCTTAAGTCCATGGAATAAATATTCTCAACCTTACATTTTTACCATTTTTTACCTCCTCTCCATCATCGTTTTTCTCTATTTTTTTTGGCAACTAATATTTTTTTCGGGCGATATCTCCATTAAAACAAGTTTGTTCTTCTTCTTCTC
Organism: Artemisia argyi; assembly: GCA_030686995.1. Taxonomy (NCBI): domain Eukaryota; kingdom Viridiplantae; phylum Streptophyta; class Magnoliopsida; order Asterales; family Asteraceae; genus Artemisia; species Artemisia argyi. The sequence goes on along the minus strand of CM060695.1, from coordinate 136,180,531 downwards.
TTGCATCTTGTTATCTTTTAGTCATGTCGAACTGCAAATTTTTTTGAGGATCATCCCTTGCTCTGTTTCAAATAAAGAGTTCCAAACCTTAATTGATGATTACGAGATTCCCCTTTGTTACAACCCTACTCTTCCAGCCGCCAATCAGATGGATGCGGAGGCTGTAGCCGGTTACATTACTCTTTATCTCACTCTTTCCCTACTTCATATAGACATGTAAGACTATTTTACATTAACATTCTCTATTGAAATAAGCACCTCAGTATAAATATGTGACAAACAAATCATTTGGTTTGGAAAATGTTTTAGACGGATGCACAAATTAAGCTTATCTTAAAAACGATGTACTATTAATTTTGGTGACACCACCAAATTAGTCATCAGAATATTGATTGTATAACATGAATTTTGTAAATAGTCATCGGTACTTTTTATTTAAAACATGTGTTAGCATCGTATTTTATTTATAAAAAGTGTCGGTCATTAACGTATAGTTATAGGTTGCTTTAGAATATCATTATGATGAAGTTTATGTTTAGTATTCATGTTTTGTAAAAGTCTAAGGGCTATTAGTGTAATAATGTAAAAGATTAGAGAAGCCCTAGACTTCAACTATAAATACTCTTGTAAACCTCATTTGTGAGGTTGGTTCTCTTAGTGGTTCTCTTAGTCATTAACAAGGTTATTATTTCACACACTAGAGTTCCCACTCTCTTTCTCTCTCTACTTACTTTCTCTCTCTAGGTTTAGGCTTGATTCAATAGTGATTTAGGTTGTTCTACGGTCCTACAAGTGGTATCAATCGCCTAGGGATAATTTTAGGTTGTCTTAGATCGTATTTGGTGAAAAAAATTGGTTTTCTTGAGAAATGGTTACTGTTCACGCCATATTATCGAGTTAGGTTCTTGGTCTTATCGAGTTTGGAGCTTTCTTAGAGAGTTTGAACTTTTCTGTCGAGTTAGAATTTAAGTTCTATCGAGTTTGGGATTAAATTTCTATCGAGTTAGGTTTTTGTGATTCTATCGAGTTAGGATTTAGGACTTATTGAGTTTGGGACTAAATTTCTATCGAGTTAGCATTTTTTTTCGAGTTAGGATTCTGGTGGCTATCGAGTTAGGTGTCATATTCTATCGAGTTAGGGGTCGTAAGTTTTTCTATCGAGTTTGGAGTTTGATATCTTGGCGAGTTAGCCTTTCCATTCCTAATCGTTTATCGAGTTAGGACAATTGTGACTCTAACTAAGGGGATACTCTGCCCAAATCAAGACTACCTATCGAGTTAGGAACCATACCTAACGTATCGAGTTTGAAACCCAAAGTACATATCGAGTTAGGAACATACCTAACGTATCGAGTTAGAAACCCAAAGCACATATCGAGTTAGGACCCTACCTATCTTATCGAGTTAGGAACCCTACATACACTTATCAAGTTAGAAGACATCTTAACTTACCGAGTTTGAACCATTTATGTCATATCGAGTTTGAATCATAATCCTATCGAGTTAGATCAAAAAAAAAAAAAAAAAAAAAAAAAAAAAAAAAGTTTTTTGGCGGGAAAATTTGAGTAAAATTTATTTTTCACACGAGACTAAACGTTCAATTTTTACGCGAGATTTAAATTTTGGTATAACGTTGAAAATTTTGGCCCGAAATTCAAATTTTTAGGCCAAAATTCAAATTTTTTCGGTAAAATTTGGCGTCAAAATTTTTAAAACTCAAATTTTTCTAGTAACCTTAGAATTGGATTTTATAGTGATTTTCAAATTTTGAGAAAGAAAATTTTCATACTCATTTTTTGGCGGGAAATTACGTATTCAATAAAATTCAACCGAGAACGTTTTTCATCTTCACCAAAACATCTAATCTACAACAACAACCTTTGTTATCTTTCAAAAGATCCTCAGAACAACTATTCACTTTAAATTGAATCAATGGCATCTCACCATGACAGTATCGCGAGTACTTTGTCCAATGGTTTTGCATCAGTCTTTAATGCATTAAACATCCAACGACACAACAACAATCAGCAAGGATATGCTTCGAGTATACAGATGGGGAATCAGATGCAATATGCAGGGCAGTATGTAGGAAATCAGATGGATCAGATTGTGAATCAGAATGTGCTTAATCAAAATGGGATTGATTGTTTCATGACTTCGATTCAGAAACCGCCATCAGCAAGTCACAACAGAAACAATGTCAATGCAATGATGAGGGTTGAAAAGATCCAGTACTTGTTGATGCTAGCCAATAAAGAAGAATCGGGAATACCGTTGACTGCTGATGAACATGAGTTTAGAGCTACAACAAGAGTTAATGACAATTCAGCAAATCTCAATGAAACCTACAACTTTATGGCAAATCAGCAGGCAACAACATCACGCAGTGATTCTGATCTTCCTCCTACTTATGATTCAGATCCATTCCATGAGGTACCAAATTATGGTAACAATGCTACTTCGTTTGCTCATGAGAAGCCACATTCTGTGCCATCTGAACCTAATTATGATACATATGTGGGGGAACAAGTTAATAGCAATGTTAACTATGAAACTCCAGATATGGATCCTAATGGAGTTCAAGTTGCACAAAATGGTGCTAATGATGAGGAAACCCGTGCTTTCTTTGAATCATTATTGAATAATTGCAGCATTGAAATTGAAAAAGTGAAAAAGGTCAATCGCGATGTTAAGGCCGCGAATGTCAAATTGACCGCTGAGCTTGAGAGTTACAAGAAACACGTTAAAGCTTTTGAGTTTCATAACGAAAGATTGTCTAAATTAGAAACTGGTTATCAAAATTCCGTTTCAAGAGAAAAACAATTGCAACTCAAGTTTGATACACTTGATGTCAATTCTTTCAAAAAGATAAAAGCTTTAAACGTGGAAATTTCTGATTTACAAAACCAACTTTCTAAACAAAAAACAGCTTATACCAATCTTGAAAAAGAAAGGGATGAGTTGAAAAAGGATTTTGCAAAGAAAGAAGACAAACTTTTGGCCGAAATCGTAGAGTCAGAACACATGATTGCACATTTAGAAGAATTAGTAGTTAAGTCGGGTCAGTCAAGTCAAACAATGAAAATGATTACAAATCAAACTAATCCGATTTACCATACGAAACATAAAGTGGCTCTTGGTAACAACACCCCCAGTAATCTCAAGAATGCTCAGCAAGAACAGAATGTTTTGTATAATGGTAATGTGATTTACACCAAACATGATCCTCCCGTCGTTCGGGATTCTGTGCAAACGATAGAACATGTCGAAGAGAGCATAAATAAAATGAAACAAAAGGATTTGAAACCCACTGATTACAACAAATTGAACAAACTTTCGGGAATTACTTTTGTTCCACAAAAAGAACCATCTGTGTTTTCCATAAAACGACCATTCTCAAAAATGTTTTCTAAGAAAGTAATTGTTTCCAAATCTCTTTAAAAAATGGAACAAATGTCTTCTAACAACACTTTTAATACAAGTGAGGCTAGAAACATTCTGGATGACGTTAAAAAGAGAATTCAAGAACTTCAAAATATTGTTGCTTCTAAAACTACAATCGATATTAACAACTGGCATTCCAGTTTTCATATTGAGCAGAAAAAAGTTTTTGAAAACGAAATTACTATCCCACTGAATAACATCAGTGCGAGGGTAATCCATTTTGAACGAGCTTTCTTAAAAGAAACGGCCGACTTTGTCAAGGACCACAAATCCCTGGTAAACGAAGCTAATGATACTCGTGAAAACATGAATGTTTTGGAAAGGTTAAATGATTCTCTCTTTGAAGCTGTTATGACCACTGATATTATGTCCATCATTTTACAAACATATTCTGTTCAAGACGATGAAAGACTGAGAGCTGAGACCTCTGAAATTGTTTCCAAATATGAAAATGCTCTTATAAAGCTTGAAAAAGAAAATGTGTCATGTTTTAAACAACTTGATCGAAAAAAGGAAGAATGCAAGTATGACAAACTGTCGTATGAGCGTGCTTTCAAGAACATGAAAGAGCAAAATGATCTTTTGAGGGCTCAGCTTGAAAGTCAAAAAGGGAATGGTGAGGAAACTAAGTTTGCAAAACCATCGACTTCGGAGAAATCAAATGTTCCAAATATGGTTCAAAAACCAAAAATGTCAATTTCACGGTTTGTTCCAAAAGTCGATGAGAAAAAGGATTTGTCAAAACCAGTCACTCCACCACCCTTGCCCAAGGAAAAGGTAATGGAAAAGATTGTACCAATGAATTGACGAAACTTAATATGTTAGTAATCGAAAAGACTTGTCCTGGACGGGTAATAATTTCAAGCTAGTCTAACTAGTGATGTAAGCGTGTCTCGAATAGGACTTGTCTGAGTAGAATGTACCGTATCGAGAGACTTTCTTTGGATTGACCAGGCCGGGTAATAACTTCAAGCTAGTCTAACTAGTGATGTAAGCGTGTCTCGAATCGGTCATGTTCACTGAAAGTAGATCAATTCAAAAAGTGCAAACTCCTCACGCATGTGCAAATTTCTTAAAAAATTCATGAGCACATGTGAAGGGGGAGTCCTTCATAAGAAACAAAAACTCTCAAAGTGTCAACAAAAATGTGTTTATATTCATAAACACTTTGAGAGATTTTCAATCAAAGGTTTCATGGCAATTATAGGATTCATGGAGTTATAAGGTGACTAAGGTTAGGGAAAACCGTCCTATGATCCGCCAGAGCCGGAGGGATCTACCCAAGGACAATTCCAATAGATTAGAATTAGAAGTCCTTAGGTATGATTGAAAAAAGGAGAAAATGAGAAAGGAGAAAGAAGGGGTTGAAGAATTAAAAAGAAAAGTTATGAAAAAGGGTGAAAAGAAATAGCCCTCCATATGTTCAACCTTAGGGCAGACACCGGGTTCAATTCATATGCTACTGGTTGTTACTAAGGTGACACCGGTATTGAAGATAAAGACGTCATGGACCCAGTGACGCACTGCACTAAACCTTCTAGCCACTCAAGTTCTCTTAAAAGAGCTTGTTTCATTCTCACGGGGAACCGGTGTAATCTATCGACCTGTCTCTTAGAGATGGTTGATATTGAAGCAGGAGACCTCTCCCTAATCTCCGCATAGGAAACCAAATGTGCACTTATCGAGTCTAGAGCCCCGAGATTCATCAAAAGATCTCATAGGAACACATGATATTTCTATACTGGTTGTTCATCAATCAGGACGCCAGATGTAAACTTAAGAGTCCTACGCAGATCTTAGCAATCTGCCAGAACATTTATGAGAGGATTCAATTTTGTGATTTTCAATGATTGAATGGAAATTCCTGCCAGGGTCAACATCAAGCAGCCCTGACAGCAGGTCACTTCGGTAATTCTTTATGGGTTACGCTTAGTGTTCGCGGTGGTTTCAAACGGTCTACAGTCGTGGAATGATCCCCAGCGACTCACCCAGTCATTGAGCTACTTAGTAGGTCTCGTAAGCTCTTTCGGGAGTATCTGATATGGGAACGGCCATGGTAAGGGTTAGAAGGAGTCTTCACACTATGCTGTTGACGATCTCTAATTCCTTATCTGTAAGTACCGGTTGTTTATTGCTAAATGTTTACCTGCAGCTATACATCATCTCCATGGCGAAAGATTCCACATGCTTATACATGCATCACAAAGTCAAAGGAAAGTTCTCACAAAGATTAAAGGATAGCAACAGTCAAAGAAAGATTCTACGCCAAAAAAAAAGGAATCTACAAAGTAAAGTGACAAAGATCAAAGTGAAAGAACGGAAACAACAAATGCATGTATCACAAAGACTTAAGACGTATGAGCATGTTGAAATGGCAGACAACCACCACAAACACAGAAGTGACGAAAGGCAGATGACATCATTGGATCATATCAACATCAATGAACAAAGAACAATGAACAAAGTACTATGACTCATCTAATGATTCTTAAAGACGTCAAGAGCTATGAATGTTAAAGTATGAAGACAAAGATGATGACGTCGCGCAACCTTCAATGACCAACACTTAGGGGGAGATTGTTAGCATCGTATTTTATTTATAAAAAGTGTCGGTCATTAACGTATAGTTATAGGTTGCTTTAGAATATCATTATGATGAAGTTTATGTTTAGTATTCATGTTTTGTAAAATTCTAAGGGCTATTAGTGTAATAATGTAAAAGATTAGAGAAGCCCTGGACTTCAACTATAAATACTCTTGTAAACCTCATTTATGAGGTTGGTTCTCTTAGTGGTTCTCTTAGTGATTCATTTAGTGATATCAAGGTTATTATTCCACACACTAGAGTTCCCACTCTCTCTCTCTCTCTACTTACTTTCTCTCTCTAGGTTTAGGCTTGATTCAATAGTGAAATAGGTTGTTCTACGGTCCTACAACATGTATTTTCTAGCTACTGAAATCTCTTTTTGCCATGCTTATAAGTCATCATGTATTTTTACAAAAGAAAATTATAGGCATGTAGTTATTGACATGTATAATGCAAAAGTTTGCAAGGCTACCAAGGAAATTATAAGCATGTAGCTACTAAAATCTCTTTTTGCCATGCTTGTAAGTCATCATGTATTTTATTTGACATGTATAAGCATGTCATTTAAGTGGGTGTTTGGCACTGCTTATATTTGATCATAGCACATTAGCACGGATTGTATCAAGCGATCAAAGCTTACTTGGATAGCAGATTGGACACTTCTTGATTGCTAAGCTACTTGAAAATAAGACAAATTAAAACGCAACGTTAGTCGAAGTACAAGGAAGGACCCAGTGAACTAGCTCTGGCGTGAGAATTAGTTTCAGATTGTTAAGAGAGTTCTAGAGAGATGAAATGGTAGTGAGAGAGAACATACCGAACAATGTAAATAACCTTAGTATTTAAACACAAACCTAGCAATGGGATTACCACGTATCTGAGCCGGGTTGGTTCAAAGGAGCATGTTCCTATAAGCCAATAGGAAGGCCCTGTACATAGGTTGCCTCGTAATTCATAGCTGAGAGGAGACACGCTCATATGCAAACATTGTCTGTTGAGAGAATATTGGAGGTCACAGTATCTTTATTGGGACCACGCAATCTTCTCTATTGGTCTTTTAGTATATCGAAGACTCGAGCTCCTTTTTTTGGGTAAAAGGTCAAAATACCCGGTAAATATATTACTCCAAAAAATGTTTAAGTACAAAGGATATGAGTGAATCCTATATCTCATCCCGTTACATAGGCGGTAAAGCTTACATAACAAAATACTTCCTATTCTCTAAACAAGAAAATAAACCACTACTCAAAAAATAGCGTTAGACTCCTATGAAACCAAATCACTTCCTACCAAGGCCTTGGAGCTTGAAATTCCCTCGAAGATCATAGAATTGATATGCATAGTTATCATAATCATCTTCACGATCATGACCACCACAAAATAGGTTCGTTGACTCATTAAAGGTGTTCACAACGTCCTCATCATCACTGTCAAAAACAACAATCTCACCCACCTTAGAGAATAGGTTACCCCTCTTATTAGAAGAAGTAGACGGAGCCGGATAATCAACCTTTTTAATAGGATGACCATCATCATCCACGAGAGTACCTTTCCCATCAATAAGTAACTTTTCAAGCTCTCCAATTTTATCAACAATAGAAGTAGGCTTAGGAGCCCTAACCTGGTCCTTCTTTTTCAGATCACTCACAAGGGGTTCCTGTGATGCATTACCGGTCTTTAAAGACCCATCTTCTTTAGCTTCCATTGTACTACCAGACTCCGCATCCTTATTCACTTCCTTAGTAGGAATACCAAAGTCATCAGTATCAACCATATAAAGGGCATCAAACTGATTAGACGTAGCAAGCTTTGTTCCACTCGTACTAGCCATATCAGCATGCTTGTTCTTAGTGACATCCACCTTTTTGGGTTCAGGAGGAGGCTTTTTGAGTTGATACTGAAACTTCTTAACCGGAACAGGTTTAACTCCACCTTTACTCGGAGCACTTTGACCACCATTCTTACCCTTGTTCTTGTAATTGACCATTTGAAAACCATCATTTACACTACGTGAAGGCTGTGTAGGAGGTGTAACAACTTTAGGACAATCAACCAGAGTATGACCAAAGATCTTACATGTGTTGCAACGAGGCGGTTTCCACTCATATTCAACCCGAATCTTCTCAATAGTTGAACCCGTCCCATCAAGTAAAGGTATCTCAACAGTGAGGTTTTCCCGAAGCACCTCATCCGCCGTAATTTCAATCAAGCACCTAGCAAAACTACTACGGCCCCATGATTCCATGCACATTTGACTAGTATAAGCATCTAACATTTTGGGAGTACCAATCAATGTGGCTAAGAGGCTAAGGCCATCATCAGAAAACATAGCAAGGGGAACATCATGGAACTTAACCCACACTGGGATGTGGGTCAAAATCCTCTTTAAGCAGATTAGTGTTTCACGTCCAATTTTTAAGAATTATAGGCACATTCCTAATCATCCACGGCCCATTTTCAAGCACATCTTCCACGCCTTTTTGACTCGAGCTCCTTAGGATAAGCTTAGGGTGTGTTTGTTTCATTTAGATGTTTAGGTCTGAATCTGACTACCACATCTTACTAGTAAAAGGTGGCTAGAACGTCTAAATCTAAACGAAATAATGTTTTTGTTTTTGTATAATTGTCCGAATAATTTTAAATGCTCGTTTCTGCAATTTATTTAACTAACTTATCCAAATATAAAACAAGAATTTTTATCATAAATATAACATCATTAATAAACCATCAAATATATTATATTAACACGAGTCTTCAATCTCTCTAATAGAGTAAGAGGCAGTAAGCCAAGTCTCACACCTCTTACTAAGTAAGATGTTATATGTCTAACTGGGTCTGACTCAAAAGAAAAAAAACAAACAAGCAAAACGTCTGCCTACCTCTTACTGGTAAGAGTAAGAGAGAGTAAGAGGGCTAGTAAGATTTTTTTTTTAAAAAACAAACACACCCTTAGTGTATATTGGCGGATTTTATTACGGTAGCTTAGTAAGCTTTACACAACTATCATGGTTTTATTTTAGGGTAGGCTCCGGTGGTACTTAGGGTGCACCATCAATATATAAAAACGGAATGTTTACTTTCAAATTGCTTATGGTTTAAGAAACGTGAGACCATTACACTATGCATCGAATTTCATCTATACATGCACACTAAATTCTCTTTTATTGGCTTAAATATGAAGCTGGACATTTAGTTTGACACATTTCAAAATAAAAAAAAGGAACACTTAAATTGAAACGGAGAGTGTATCAAATTATTAAATTTGAAATAACCAGCTCTTTGATCACCATCACTTGCTTGTGATTTTTTTTTCTTACTTAAAAATAAATGTAAAAACAAAAAAATGTCTACACATCAAAACTAATTCTTTGCTTAAGAAAAATGAATAAGCAGAAAAGCAGAATATATATATATATATATATATATATATATATATATATATATATATATATATATATATATATATATATATATATATATATATATATATATAAGCACAAGAATTAGTTTTGATGTGTAGACATTTTTTGTTTTTACATTTATTTTTAAGTAAGAAAAAAAAATTCATAAGCAAGTGATGGTGATCAAAGAGCTGGTTATTTCAAATTTAATTATTTGATACACTCTCCGTTTCAATTTAAGTGTTCCATTTTTTATTTTGAAATGTGTCAAATTAAATGTCCAGCTTCATATTTAAGCCAATAAAAGAGAATTTAGTGTGCATGTACAGATGAAAATCGATGCATAGTGTAATGGTCTCACGTTTCTTAAACCGTAAGCAATTTGAAAGTGAACATTCCGTTTTGACGGATGGGGTTTAAATTAATATTAGTTTTACTATGATATTCAACATAAAATTTTAAATAAATGCCATATGAGTGCCTCACTAGCGCGCTAGGAACTGTAGTCTCGGGCTTAGTTTTATAATTACCCCTTCTTGTCTTGGTTATTTCTCACTCCGTGCCATTCATTACTTCATCCTTATTTCTTTTATCCCAACCCTCTAAGTCTACTATCTTGTGTTTTTATTTCTCATCTTATCATTTTTGAAGAACACATCAACTCAAGGGAAGATTCACAAGAACTTTTAGTAATTTTTATCAAATTATTATTTTTTCAGGTATCATTGCATATTTTACAAGATAATCGATCCAAACGGTGTTTCTAAAAGTACCTTTTCTTAACTAGTTTATAAGTACTTACTTTTAAACAAAAGCAGAAGCGAAAAAAGAAAGCAATCACAAACACCCTTCGAATGTCATGAATTAGCATATCATGTAATTAATATGATCCTTCAAGATGACTCGTGTAACAAGCGTCCTAGCTAGAAATATGATGGAGATTTTGCTTAAAAAATGAGCTAGGAAGTAATCATGAAAATATTAGACGATAGATGGCCCAAGCCTGGTTGTGGGCTTCAGGTTCATTAGGGTTTATAGGGTTTCTCTGTAACGCATTATAAACATCGTATCAGAACGGATTTTCATTATCTAATACAGTATCTACCGCGGGGTTTTCATTATCTAACATGATATTAGAACGAGTTTGATCCCGAATCTTGTTCGGCCACCGTGAGTCACCGCCTTTATACCTACATGTCAAACTCTAGCCGCCACTCTTTAACCTTTATATAGAAAAAGTGGCGAACCCTTAACCCCTTGGTGGTCAACCTCCATAAAATTTTGAATGCTTATCTGCTTCTGTCGTGCAATCTTATGCATGAATCATAAACCAACCATAAACCTTTAAAAAAAAGAGGGGAGCGGGGGGGGGGGGGGGGGGGGGGGGGGGTTACATCTAATGCTTTTGTTGCTCAGTTCAATACTTTTTTTTAATGCTTTGCCATTATTATCCTTTTTATTTGATCATTAAAAAAAACTATCCATCAAAAATTAAACAAACACAAATTTGTCTCTGCTTTGCTTTGGCTGTTGCTGTTAAAAGATTGATACCACTTAGCGTCGAATATCGTGAACAACAATTTAATTATTGCTTTAATGCTTTTGCTGCTTATTTCTGCTTTTAGTTTTGCTTGAAGATTTATCTCCGATTGCTGTCAGATATTTCGTCATATTTTATTGCTTTAATATTTTTAGTTTTGTAATCCAATCCGAGCTTTTGTGATTTCATTGCTCGGATTAGGCGATAAATGGCTCAAGCCCGATTGTGCGCTTTGAACCTGTTAGAGTTTATAGGGTTTCTATGTAACACATTATAAATATCGTATCAATATGATACGCGTTCATATTATTGTTCTGTATTGTTTTAAGATAAGTGTATACTTACTCTAGTAGTCATTTACAGAATTTTACAAAGTAAAAATGATATGTAATTGATGTAAAATATAATAAGTGTGCTAAATTATTACACTCCATGGATTTTGAGTGCCAAATTTTAAATTGAGAATAAATGATCGTCTCAAAATTTAGACAAAAAAGGAAGAAAATGTTATACACGAGCCTACAAAAATTAATTTGCGGCGCCGTAACACAAAAGAAAATGAAGTGCCGACTGCCGAAAGAAACGTTATACTCCGTATATAATATCATGTCGGCTTTGTTCGTTTGCTCTAAACTACAAATTTTATTTATTTATTTATTTATTTTATTTTATTTGGAACAAACTCTAAACTACAAATACAAAGTTGACACGCACATGTATTTTATCATAACATTCTATATTTGAATATTTCCACGTTTTATTTAACATCTCAACTCCCTATTTAAACCACCTTCTGTTCTCCAAACATAATACACAACACTTTCAAAAAAAAAAAATAATAATAATAAAATAAAATACACAACACTTTCAACATGGGAAGCCTAGATGATGATTGGCCCGAACCCGTTGTTTGCGTACAGTCTTTATCAGATAGTGGAGAGCTATCGATTCCTGACCGATACATCAAGCCACAACCAGAAAGGCCGTCCTTGAGTGTAAACGATATGAACATACCAATAATAGATTTTAATGGTTTGGTCACTTCACCTGAAGCAACCATGGCGCAAATATCAAAGGCGTGTCGTGAGTGGGGTTTCTTTCAATTGGTGAATCATGGCGTTAGGACGGACTTAGTTGATGGGGTTCGAGAAACTTGGAGGGAGTTTTTTCATGAACCTATGGAAGTGAAGCAAAAGTATGCAAACTCGCCAAAGACTTATGAAGGGTTTGGGAGTAGATTAGGAACTGAGAAAGGTGCAATACTTGATTGGAATGATTACTACTATCTTCATTATCGTCCTCCTTGTAATACAAAGTGGCCCGACCAACCACCTTCCCTAAGGTATCATTCTCTTATATGCTTGTCAAAATTTAGATGCTTATAGTTATCATTCTTCTTTCAAGTTTTTGTGCATGCTTGGTACAAATAGAATTTAAATATATATGTTATTGTTCTTTTTCTATCATAGCAAACAATTATACCAAAAAATATCACATGAAGTATTTTCTTATGCATACATAATTTAACGTGTATAAAAAAAAATAAATAAATAAATAATGAAAACTCTTCTTGAAATCTATGATTTCTTGATAGTTTATACAAAGATGAGTATATACTATATGACAATATAGAATTTAAATAACATTATAAGCAGTCGACGATGTTGAATTTAGTCGATCAACTCCTTTATGGACATATGATATGAGTAGTAATCATATTTGTCACGTGAACATGTGTGATTTGTTTAACAAAACAAGAAACAATGCACGTTACACTTCACTTAAAGTAGTACCTTTTCTTATTTAAACTTTGTCTTACATATTAATATAGGTTATAATAATCTTTCAAACATAAGTTGTGTCAAACGATCAACATCTGTATATTCCCTGACAGTATATATGTACTTTTTTGTGTAGAGAGGTGATGGAGGAATACACGAGCGAGATACTAAGATTAGGAGCTGCTTTATTGAAGGTATTCTCAGTTAACCTTGGATTGAAAGAAGATTCATTTCAGAGCGCGTTTGGTGGAAATGACTTTGGAGCTTGCTTGAGAGCAAATTTCTACCCAAAGTGCCCGCAACCCGACTTGACCCTGGGGTTGTCTTCTCATTCGGATCCTGGTGGCATGGCCATTCTACTCCCGGATGAGCAAGTCTGTGGACTCCAAGTTCGAAAAGATGATCAATGGGTAACCATTAAACCTGAACCTCATGCCATAATTGTCAACATCGGAGACCAAATTCAGGTAAGCCTCTTTCTGTCACGAGTCTTCTAGTTGTTTACTCTTTTTTATTTGACGAAAAAAATTACTAACTAATAATAGGCAAGACGCCATGGCATTTCCATATATAATCGCATCAGTCCATCACCCAAAGTGCCACCCTAGTTAAACTAAACCAACTTAACTTGACTTATACGTACACCCAACACCACTCTATGAAAGGACGAAACAAACATATAACACCTCCCCGAACACTACATTAACACTTGATAAAAGCTGAAAAACATCCGTTTGTCTTAATCGCCTGAATCAAAATTTGAAACATCTTCATTTAAATATTTTGTAAAGAATTATTGAATACATTTTCTTAGACAGTCGATCTTACTTGTTATTTAAATCATATATATCCCCCCTTTGTTATTGCTTGTTATTATAAATAAATCAGTTTTTATTTGGGGCGTCAATATATATATATATGTATCCGAACTCGAAAATCTAATATGAGATTGTTCGAAAACTCTAATATCAAAATTTTCTGCTAAAAATTCAGATAAAAGTTTCCCAAAATATCGGATTTTTTGGATTACCAAATTTTGCATGCAAAAATCTTAAACTAGTTACACTACTGTTGCAGCGATAACTCTGAATAATGTTAACGTAATTATGTTGTACAAATGATTTGGTCAAAATCATTTTTTTTTTGGAACCGCCATAATATATTAGAAAGCTAACTCTCCTACAAAACAAAAGGAGAGAGAACAACTTGAAGAGATCTCTAAGATAGAACAAGGAACGAGAAAACAAATACACCAGAAAAAAAAAAAAAAAAAAAAAAAAAAAAGGCGGCCTGTTAAAATTCCACCAACTCCAAATCTTGTGCCAAACTGAGAAACTTGTCATGCAAAATAAGAATGAATGATCAACAACAGATTTCACCAGAGACGGAGCCAGGAATTATGAATAGGGGGGTCGAAATTTTTTTCTCAAGCTAACAAAGTAATTTAACTAAAGGTTAGGGGGGTCATTTGCCTAAAGTTGCGTCATATTTTTAAATTTTATAAGGTAAATATCAAAGCGATTGGGCGTGTTGGAAGGGGCCAAACACCCCCTGGCTCCCCCACTGTCTCCGTCCCTGGATTTCACCGATGAGTTGCGAATAACACTATGAGAGGAAGCAACATATATATAAAACATCTATTTTTAGAACCGCAATCTTCAATATAACATATATTTAAAAGGCAGGAGATCCATTGTTATAAAAAAAATCTATAAATATAACCAAAAAGTTATAATGTGTTCTCTCAACATGTATAAATTCGGTTTGGAAAACGAGATAACTATAAACATACTAAATCATGTTATTATGTTTGCGCTTGTAGGTTTTAAGTAACGCAATTTATAAAAGCGTGGAGCACAGGGTGGTAGTGAACCCAAACAAAGAGCGAGTTTCTTTGGCCTATTTCTATAATCCAAAGAGTGATATGCTTATTCAACCGATATCAGAGCTAGTCATGTCAAAAAATCCTGCTCTTTATCTACCGATGACATTTGAAGAATACAGACGTTTCGTACGAACAAAAGGTCTACAAGGTAAATTTCAGGTGGACTCTTTAAAATCCCCAAGATAACATGTACGTTATCATCAGTTTCTTGTAGCTAAGTTACTGTTGTCTTCAATAATGTTATATATTTCAGTAAATGCTTGTAAAAGAGTCAATAGTTGCAATATCATTCTAGCTACAATGGACATATATTATTATATGGATGATAATAAAGTTGTATACTATGAAGTGTATTATTCACCTTTAATCAGCACTTGTCAAATATTGTGTAAAGTGTGGATTTTTGTAACTTATTACAAAAGTTGTTTTATAATATAGATCCTTATCATGCAAATGTTATAGATTAATTATGTTATACAGTATATGATTGTCTTTATGTTCAGGATATAGGACTTCAATAACCTTCGATGCAGATAAAAGCTCTACATATCATGATGAACATCTTTTGTAGTTAATCTCATTTACTCATTTTTAATGATAAATATTGTAGATGTTAAAGATACAAACATCAAAACACATTTGGAAGACCATCAGAAAAGAACACCTTAAAACGACGTAAAATTCAGAGACCATGGAACCAAACGACGTAGAATGGAATCCCATTCACAACCACATCAAACTACTTAGAGAAGACATAGCAAACGTCATGACTATCTAAAAATGCTTAAACCGCACCAACAGCTAGCGCTTTCGAAGTATTACATGGGTTTGCTATAATAAGAAGCAACTCTTTACTAGTTCGATTTCGAATTTTAAGGTCCTGCAAACAGCTTACCTGAAGGAATTATTTACCATTTTCTTAAAGATAGGGTTAAGTTTATTGCAACAACCAACCAAAATTCTTAACAAGAGAAAATATATGCTCTAGATGCACGAAACAATATGGATATATATTATTGACTAATTGGATAAAAAGCATAGAAGCCACACGTCAGCTACTTTCTTTTTCCATTTGCCGATTGAAGTTGATAGATTTGGAAAATACACATATTTAAAAGATGACATACACTTAGTTGGCAGTTAGGTTTCCTTATCCAGAAAGAACGCTAAAAAACAGTTGGGGTGAGCATAGTGCGGGGTGGGACGGTTTATGCTATCAAAAATCGAATTGTATATTTTGGTTTTTGAAAACTACAAACCATGGTTTTGAGTTTTTCCGTTTCGGTTTCTCAGTTCTTTACATTGAATCGGTTCGATTTTAGTTTTTGTCGGTTTTTTCTTACTTGACAACAAGCAAGTTTTCGTCTTATATGAAGTTACCATTTCAAGTTTTCAAGCAAAAATATTTAAAACAACATCAAGAGTAGCATAATATCCAACAAAATCGAGCTATAAAACGACCAAACAAGAATCTAAAGTATAAAATGAATGTTTTTCCGTTTTTCTCCGAAAAAACATTCAAAGAACACTATTGTTCGAAAATAAATATATACGTAATATAGATCAAATTTCAAATTTGAGTATTAAGATAATAAACAACACTATTGCTTCTTTAAGATAATATTTTATATTCAAATCTTTAAAATTATATATCAAATCTCTTATATAGATGCGAAAATTTCGCCCTACGACTCATCACTTTCCAGACCGAAAATTTTCTTAGTCCAAATAGACGGGTGACTCTTACTTTTTAGCAACTCTTGTTTATTGACTAAAATACCCCTGTACCAAAACTTATATTAGAGCATCTCCAATGGCTCAAACAAGCAAAAACTTTTCACTATTACAAAAAGCTTTTGAGGATGGTTTTTAGTATTGCATGACAAGCTTTTTGTAAAGCTTTTTAAGAAGACTTGGTGAACTCCAAGTCATTCCTAAAAGCTTTAGTTATTAAATGTGTGTAGCATTAATGGCATTAAATGCTCCAAGTCTTTATGACTTGGTGCCATTGTAGATGCTCTTACAAAATCAAGATTCCGGTGACACCATGCACAAACCCAAATTCCGGTATCACTGCAACCACTGGTAACAACTTACAAGAACTTGCTATATTGAACCACCATCTGCTAACATGCAAATATCCAACCAACAACATATGAGTTCTATCAGTTATGCAAATCAAATTCGAAACGCTAAAAAGTTAACACTTAAACCAAACATTTTCACAATACAAAAAAGGACTAGATAGAAATTTTAGTAGCATATTCACAACACAAATCAAAACTTCAAACATACACAAACGATAACCCACTATAATAATCATTCAACAATACCCACAAAATTTATACATCATTCCTTCTCTTATTTTCACAAATCCAATCAATTCGAAACACAAACACTTTTGTTTTTTCTTTCCGAGTCAACTCCAAAAGAAGAATCACAACCTTTTTATCTACAAACACAAACGTGAAACACGAACTAGAACCTTTGAATTTTGTTGTGAGTGGTGAACCAAGTGGGTAACGACCAACTCCACCAAACGGCCATCGCCACCACCACAAAACCGTCCCACCACTATATCCGTCCAGATCCGCGGTTGTTGTTGCGTGTGATGGTGGTCGAGGTGGCTGATGGATGTGGTGGTGTTAGTGAAAAGAGGTTTTTTTTTTTTTTTTTTTTTTTTTTTTTTTTTTTTTTTTTAAGATAAAGATAAAGATAATGTTTGTGTTTGTGTGTTTGACTAAGGTGATGATGGTGGCAACCAGGGGCGGAGTTAGGATATTTTTCGAGGGGGGCAAAAAAAAAATATTTTTTTTTACGACAAGCCGAAAAAGAAACTAATTTGTGCATGCGTCGCCAAAACAAACCTTTGTCCAAACCAATAAGTAAATTGAGCGAGTCGAATCAAACCGAAAATCTTACATTTCAGATATTATAACCGAAAAAACATTGTCTTTTAGTGATTTAGCACACAATCGAAAACATTACCTGCATATCAAGTAAATAGAACTAAAGTTTTTAACAAATAGCGGTTATCATATTTACCTACGTTTCAAATAAAATTATGCCTAACATTTTATAAACATTTTTCAAAAACCTTAATATACTTTTCTACTCATCAGCTTATAAAACTTAAATTCATGCCCAATCTCCTAATTAAACTTTCATATTTTTATCACCAAAAATGCAAATAATTGTTTTTTCATTCACTATACACATGAACATCATCTTCATCCTTATCTTTCATGCCTACTTTATCTACCATACGAGAACTTTAAATAATAAAGAACATCATCTTCAGAAGTCAAAAGAAAATAATAAAGAATGATAAAAGCATATGCAGTAAAAAAAGTTAAATAAATTAATTCTTTTTCATTCACTATACACATGAACATCATCTTCATCCTTATCTTTCATGCCTACTTTATCTACCATACGAAAACTTTTCCGGCAAGATGGCAAGATCAATCTTTTTTCCATTTTTCTGTTTTTCCGATTCTATCAAGCCTTACTGACTTTATTTCAGTTACTTGTAGGGGGGCAAAATGATGAAAAACATGAGAATCTATAATAAAATTACACTACGCCGGAAAGTTTGGAGGGAGCACGTGCCCACCGTGCCCCCTTCGTAGCTCCGCCCCTGCATCCAACTATAATAACTTGGTGTTAGGCGGAACCGATAGTGATTACGGTCGACAGTGGAAGTGGCCGCATTTGGTAGAGAGAGGAAAAGAGTGTGTGTTTGTGAGAAAGAGGAAAAGAGAATGTGATTGTGAGAAAAAGATAGAAGGTATTGTGTGGGGGTGTACATGGAATTGGAACCGAAAGAATCGGGAGTTGAAAATAAGGAAAAAGTGGAACCAAGAATCGTCTTAAGTTCTTCGGTTTGGTTCCGGTACAGTACTCGGTTCTGGTACAGGAATTTTTGGTAATTCCCACGAGCAACTAAATGTTTAAGAAAATTATGTTTTCATCGTCGATCATTCATAAAAGACATGTTAATAATGCTATAATAAGACAAACACACAAAAAAATGTATTCAACAATTGTACTCTTTGATTTGAGTCATCTCATATGCATCATTGTCGACTAATGATTTCAAATTTTTGATAATGATTTCAAGATAAACTTACTTTTCATGTTGAGGAATGATGATGACGATCATTCAATATATTAAAAGTTAGGTTTTAGATTTTTATGTTACAGGTTAATAATGAGTAGTTTCTTTTTTCTATTTTCTTAAAAGGTTGTACATTTTACATAATGTCTCAAATAAACCTTATAAAATTTCTTATTTTCAAAACAGTCGGTTCTTTCGGGAAAGAAACGGAACCGGACGGTTCTGATCCAAACCGTCCCGAGAACCGAAAATTTGGAATTTTAGGAACCAAGAACCGTACCATGGTTCTAATATACGGTTCGATTCTGGTAGGTACCTGTACGGTTCCTCGGTTCTCTTTGTTCCTCGGTTTATTTGGACACCCCTAGTGTTGTGTATTTTGCAATAAGATTTAGTACATAGGGGGTATTTTAGTCATTTTAATTTTGACTAATCGGACACTTGTCGACTTATGGTTTGCGTTGTACAAGTTGCTCAAGCCTTCGATGTACTTTGGAATTTTGAAAATTTTAGGTCTGGGAAGTGATAAGTTCTAGGGCGACTGGTCTATTTTGGCAATTACCCCTAGATAAAATTATAGAAAGAGATACTCCCTCCATCCCAAAATAGTTGTTCACAGACAAAATACACGCAGTTTAAAAAAATATAATCATTGCAGCTTTCTTTTTTTTACTTTTTGAACAAAAGATAGTCTTACCCTTAACCAATTAATTTAAAACTTATTTAAAGCTTGTAATTAACATCAAGTGAGGTTAATATAGTAAACTTGATCTATATTCCCTATCTATTTTTGCAAGTAGATAATTAACTTAAGATAATCTAAAAAGGAAATGTGGACAATAAATATAGGACGGAGTGAGTAAATAAAGGTGGGGCAGGGCGGTTTTCTAAGTTCGGTTTTTCATATTAAATCAAAAACCACCTGTAACATACGCTTTTTATAAAAATCAGTATCACCAGCATAGTTCGATTTGTCAATTGGGGTAGTTTTTTCCGTTCAGCTTTTCGATTTTTGATTCAGTTTATTGGTTTTTAGGCTCACCCCTAAAAACAGCATGTATCCCTTTCTTTCTATAGGATTTACACAAGTCACTAAAAAAACTAGAGAAATCAAGAACCCTCTGACTAGGTGGCAATTCGGGTTGACAAGTTAGCGGGTCAGAAAACCCCATTCCGAACCTGACATATTTAAATCATTTGGTCAGCTATATCAACCCTAACCTATTTACACATAACCCAAACCTAACCCATTTAACCCGTATATATACTTGTTGATAGGTTAAATAGGTTACACTGGTTTCGAGTTAATTCATTTAACCTGATTTTTATAAAAAAGTTGACACATTATACGAGTTAAACGGGTTTACAGGTCGACCTGTTTAACCCGTATAATAAAATATAAATAATTTTTAATATAAGAAAAAAAATCTTAAATAGGTTAGCAGGTTGACCCACTTAATTTATTCTCAACCCGAACCTAACCTGTTTAATAAATGGGTTAGATAAGTCGACCCAAACTTGACCCATAATATATTTAGACTCAACCCAAACCTCTTAATTTTCAAATCAGTGTCAGGTCATGTTAGAAATTGACACCTCTACCTCTGATGGCCCCTATCGAATAGTCCCGTGGCAATCATAAGAGATATGATAAATCATGTAACGCGATAATTGAAGACTGAGTTTTACGCTACATAACCATTGAGCTACTATCGTTGAAGCAGTGAAAACAAGTTATACACGAATGAATTGCAATATTGAAGCATCTTGTACACCCAAATACATGATGCGTTAGAGCTCCACCCGGTGACTGAAGACGTATGCATTAACGTAGGGGTAATTATATGTACTTATGATAACAAATGAACCAATTTTTTTTACCAAAACAATTATAAATCAATCTCAACATGGGCTCGTTTGAGTTATTAAGCTCAAGACTGTAACTTCACTTGTTTTCAAGTTATTGAAGCTCCAAGTCTTCTTCCCGACCAAGTTCAAACCTGCATCTTTAAGGCTAATACATGTATCGAAGGACGATATTATAAACTAGTAAGAGTTGTAAATTTTACTTAACTAAAAAAAACAAAGTGCAAGCAAAACAAACTTGGAAGCAAGCACTGAATCACTAATTGCCTGCTGAACAACTAAACTTACAATCCTGCAAAAGGAACCATATCCTAAAAGAACAAGTCAACGTCACTTTCAACAACCACATATACCTATATATATGTTGTAGGGGGGAGGAGGAGCAAAGATAAAGACATCCTACTAGCAAATAGATATCCAACATGTTTGATAGATAATGGTGTTATTGCCTTACGGGCGACCCTTCTTTGTGCTGCACGAAGGGCATTTGTACTGCTTGATGGTCTCAGCTCTGGCAGGTGTTATTTTCACACACTTACCATGATACCATCTCTCACACATGTCACAGCCGATCCAGAACTCATCACCACTGTAATTCCCTCCACAGCTCCCACAAAGGGTTTCTCCATGCTCGTCGTCTTCTTCTGCATAACCTTCGTCATAAGCCCTTGGTGCACTTTTTGCAAGTCCATCATTCATCCTCTATAATTAACAGATGTATAATGGATTATTAGTACTTCAGGTTATATAATGTGTGTGTGTTAGGTGGTTTTAGGTATGTTGAATAGTTACCTTTGTGCTAGATCTGGATTTGTTGCCATTATCAGCGCTGGGTTTGTCCTTGACATGCTTTCGCTCTGTTACAACTTCAAACACTGTGGGTAGGTCATTAATCAAGCTGAACAGACGCTTCCTGTACAAGTCATATCCACTGACTTTAGCCATGATCAAACATTTGGTTGCTAAACATGAAAAATACAAATATAAATTAAACTATTATATACCATAAGAAGCAGATGCAATTTATTCGAGTGTTTCTTATTTCAGAGTAGCTATGTTAAAATTCTGAAGTTCCAGTAATTCAAAGAAATTATGGTTGTCAAAATTTTGAAGTTCCAGTAATTCAAAAAATTATGGTTCTGAAGACGTGCCTGCCTGCTACGTGCTAAGCAACCAACTCAAGTGTGACTTCTTCTAAACCCACGCAATTCTATTAAAATTGTAATCACTTCTACATCTTGCCATCTTGGTAATGACAGAAGTGGTGCAAATGTGTAAAAGGAACTTAACTGGTTATAATAAAGAAACTGTTTGTTGATAGAATTGAACACAATGATCTGATAAGACTACTTGCAGAACTCAAATATTTAGTATGATAAATGTTTAACTATTGTTTTTGGATATCTAGTTGTGTTAAAAAAAGCAGGCAATTCATGCTTTCCATTTATTATTTCTGTGTTTAGTTTACAATTTAGTTTTCCTAACCTTCCTGATTAAGGCTCTATGGCATAAACATATAAAACTCAGCATTGATAAAAGACTAATTCTTGTTTATTCTGCCCAAAAGTTGCTTTAACATCCAATCACTTGCTACTGAAAGTGTGAACCTCACCATCTGTAGTCATTTGCCAATTTTTACTCTCACCATATATGTTACCCTGCTAGTTACCGACTTAACATCATGCATCACATGCCATAACCGGTAGTGAAGTTCATAACTGTGGGTAGTGTACACTATGTAACTTGTAAGCATTTTACAACCTATTTCCTTTAGAATATGATCATGATAACTAAAGATAAGCCAATAATGAATGCATCTATTCTGCCTGAATGTATTATACTGCTGACTAATCCATCATAATCCAGTTATCACTAGTGCTAAACTTGAATGATATAATATTGTTAGTAAGTCAAAGAACTCTATTTTTACCCTGCAAAAGATGATAGATAAGCAAAACCAAAAATAGATGCACATGTCTATTTCTTTCAATGTCTCTTTTTGTGTTAATTAGTCTGATCACTGATGAGCTCAGCCCATATGGTGAAATTAGTAGACATTATTACACTATTACCTTCAGTCTTTATATATAAACCTAAAAACATTGATCAATAACCATAGACTGACTAATTTTAATTCCATCAAACCCAAAGGGGAGTCAATTAAATCACTTCAACCTTCAGGAGACCATGATTTTTCAAAACCAAATGTCATGCATGAATTGACCTTTAATCATTTGTTGTCTTAAACAGATTCCACTACCACCAAACACAATTCTTTAATAGCATCCGATAAGAAATATAAAGACCTTAAGTTATATTCATAGCATCTGAATGATCAATCTAAAGTATTCCACATAAAGCATCTAGAGAGCCACAGGTCAATCAGTGAGATAACATGACATTAAGTGTGAACATAAACCTCTACACTACTTGTTCTAGATTACCAACCCTAGTAGCTTGTCAAAAAAACAGATTGGCATTTCCATCTGCTCGAGATTATACTAATTTCGATTATAGGTTCTTGACAGAAAAACTAAATGACAACTCCGTAGAAAAATGTATGTTACATCAAACGTAAACAAGTGTTGAAGACATAGATTACAGAAGGTACCTCTCGTTCCTGTTCAAACGAGCGCCAAAGTAAAAAGCAACAGCTAACAACCAAGAATCAGTATGCACAGCCACCAACGACAGCCAATCTTTTCTGTGCATCCCATCCCTTGCAAAATTAATCCCCAAAGCTGGTTCTGGAAGTTCCGGAGGGACTTCCTCTGCTGGCAGTGTTACTTCCCATGTTTCATTTGGATGTCCATACAAACACAAATTTTCCTTCTCTGCGGGTTCGCAAATCATCAATCAACATTTAGTCAATAAGGAGATTAACATAACCAAATTCACTTTGAAACACTCAGCAAATTTAGTCGCAACCTTTTGGTATATTTAACTATTCACCAGATAAACTATTTGACACCTACTGTTCTAGCATCAGCAGTGTTCATAAGCCCTATAAATTAGCTAAGACGAACACTCCATTTGAGTGAATTCTAACATTTTACTCAAAGCTTTCATTTTTCACCAACACCAATCATTTCATAAATGAAATCATTGTATCTCAATGCAGCTCAAAAATTACAATTGAATATCAATACAATCTAAGAAAATGCAACTCTTTAAGAACCAAATGCACACATTAACTCTACAAAATGAGAGAATAAATTTTGATCTATATGAACACAAATTCATGGGTCATTACCAATGTCAACGTTTCTTTCCAAATGTACACAAATTAGTTCGATTCCAACTTTGTTAAAGAAGATAGTAATATTATACCCTTTTTCACCAAAAAAAGCATACACAAATCAAAGCAACGACTTTTGTAGGTGGAGTGCAAGTTTTCAAGTCTAAAAGGCAATCACACGAACCAAAATAGTCTAAGATAACGGTTGACTAGAAAACATCCCACCAAAACACATTAGAAAAAGCATACACCAATTCACACGACAAACTTATAAGTCTTCAAATTCCGAATTCAATTACAAATTAAGCATTATTTGTTACAAAATAACATGTATAAATTCAAGAAAAAATACTTTACAGGTCGGTCAAAATTTGTCCAAATATGAAACCATCAGCTTTTAAAGATAAATGAGTCAACATTTAACAAAATATATCAAACAAGTAAACAAATCTCCACTTCTGATAACTCACTTATCACTAAAATCAAATATAAGTTGCAAAAAGTGTTTACAAACCATCGTTTTTAGTTCAAAGAAATTCAGAAATCGCTGAAATTAAATATATGGTTGCAAGAAAATCCTTATCGGTTAAGTAAAAATTTGTGCAAATATCAAAACGATCATTTTCGTAGTATCTAGTAAATAACATGAAACTTCTATCAAAAATAAATAAAAAGATCGCAATCACTCAAATTATTCGTAATAGATATTTTCTAAAATAAGAAAAATGCATTTAGATGACTGTTGACTTGAAAAATGAGTTAGCGAAACAACCTCAAAATAAAAAACAGAATAGTAAAAGACGGAAAAAACAGACACACCTCCAATTTATTCAACCAACTTTTCACTCTACAAATTACATAGAACTAATTTTATTGTACTTTACTTTACCATAAAAATCTACAAGATAAAAAAAAATAATAATAATAATAATAAAACCCTTTAATCACGACATGAAATAACTTAAAACGTAAACTACGAAAAATGTAAAAACATTTTAATGAAACGTTTACTTTTTACAAGTCAACAAGACACACCTGCGATTCACATCACTCACTTATCATACTTCACAACAAACCAAAAACCGAACAGTTGACACTGTCTCTACTCACATAAACACGCAAATCAATCATCACAATTAAGTTCAAAAATAAATAAATCTTGTTAACAGTTGACATTAATAAAGTCAACAAAACACAGCTTCAAACTTTTATCTTCAATTACACATTTTAAACTAACATTTTTTTATACAAACTATAAGTCTAAAACCACAATTTTTACAGCATCTTATATATAAAACAATAAATATTCTCAATAATCACTCATAATTAATCATAAAAAATAACTTTTTTTTTATATATAAAAAGTCAACAAAACACATTTTAAACAAACTTTTTTTTTTATAAAAACATCACTCTATAATAGTATAATCCATTAAAAATAACATATTTTTCGATATATAAAATCAATAATCTCTATCACAATTAATTCCTGTAAGTTTATTAAACAAAAGTTAACCTGGATCACACGTGGCATAAAACTCATCAACATCTGCAACAAAAAAATCAAAAAAAAGTTAAAACAAAATCAATAAAAAAATTATATAAAAAAATAATAATAAATATATACCGTAAGTAAGAGCACGAACGATGCCGGAACGACGAGCGCTATAATCCTTAAAGATCTCTTCAACAGTACGCGGACTTGATGAAATTGCAGCCATTTCCATAAAATAATTTTATCAGATCTGATACTTTTATTACCAGATCTTGTTTTACTTTTAACTTATTTAACTGTTGTTTTTCTTATTATTATCTCATCAGTTTTCCACACAGTTACTGTGTGAGAGAGAAAGAAAGAGGTGAAAGGTGAGACTATGAAGAGGAGGCTGAAATAGGGAGAGGGGTGTGGGTGTTTGTGTTTGTATGTGAGGTTTTTTTTGTTTTCTTGATGGGTTTACAGCCGTTGGATTGGTATTTGTGTAATGAGATTATGTTTTTTTTACCCTTTTAGGTCCTTGGGGTTTCTTTCTACTCACTAGATTGCCCTTTTAGCAGGTGTTTGTTTTCGCTTTATATAGTCCGCTTTTTGGCTTATTTGGTTTTGAGTTTTTTTTTCATAAGCTCATTATTTTTTTACTTATTTTGCAATATTTTTTTGAAGATATAAACTTATTATGACATACTATAATAAATTTATATAAGCTAAAATGTTTTAAAATAAGCCACAAGAAATGAGCTTATCAAACATAAGACCAAAACCAGTGTTGGCAAAAATCGGCTTAGGCGGCCGATTAATCGCTAGCCAGGGATTAATCGTCCCGATTTTTACTAATCGGTTTGGTCACAAATCGATCAACATACCGATTAATCGGATAAAAATCGACCAAATCGAGAATAAATCAACCAAATCAGACAAAAATCGAATAAATCGGTCAACTCGGTTATATATAAGTCGAAACAAACACCCACTTAATAGCTACAAAGGTTTATTGGTTACTTCTTAACTCTGATTTAACTTGAATATGACATGTTTAATAACAGGTTGACCCAGATGAAGAAATTATTTGATGTGAAGACGAGTTGGTAGTAGTCATGGGTGAGTTGATATTAGAGGTTGATTTCGTCCTGGTTTGATAATTCGTGCCTTCGTTTAGTTGCGGTTAAGAGAAAATGATAGAAGTGGTGATATGTCGATGAGTATGGGTGATGTGTGCGTATATCATTGTAGGTATATATTATATTATATTTTAAATTTATATTTAGCCGACTTATCCTATAACACACACTAACGAGCAGTGTACTCGATCAATGTAGCTAGTTGGTAAGTAGAGTGTCGAACAATAAGAGTGGAACGTTAACACCTAGTTGTCTATCAATATTTTAACCCTAAGTTAGTTCTAAAGACCTAATCTAATGCAAGGGGGTTTTCAGCCTGAGAGACTGGCATGATTTGTAGATTAAGTAAATAGTAAATAAAATAAAGGAGCGAATGGCACACACGTATACAGATACAGATAAGAGGTCTAACCGTAGTAGGAAAATTTGTCACACGTTTAATTGCTTAGTTGTATAAGATGAGTGCTAAAATCTATTCTCTCTCAGTGGAGTCTTAGTACAGGCGTGTAAACACTTAATGATTACTAGGTTTATGTATTATGTATCCCTTTTACAGGCTTACATTAACTATGCAAACGATGTTAATGTAGTAATTGCGCAAGCATGCGTCAAGGCGCGATAAACTCAATATGTAATCAAAGCACATACATTAAGAAATCAAATAAACATCAAATACTCTTTATAAAAGCTAGAAACAATTAAGTCCGATCAAATAGTGAAAAAGACGCTAAGTCAACGATTAAAAGATTGCTAATACAAGTAAACGAGTTTTCTTATGAATTAAAATACTAGCATGACCTTCTTGTTGCTCTGAATTCGTCCTTTAGGTTGTGTCTTGTGCTGCCAATTTGTCTGACTTTCTCTCTTGTTATGTGTGTGTGTGTCGAATGGGGTATTTATACTTTCTGATGACAGGGTCGATACATCGTATTGATTAAGTTGATACGCCATATCTAGGTAACTTCACGTGGGGTCCAAGATTATTATAATCTAGAATATTCGCACAGCGTCATAAGATACGGCGTACCTTCAATCTTCGTACGGCGCATTGTCTTTCAAAATCTTGGATTATCTGGTGAAGTCTTGAGATTAATACGCCGCATATCAGGAATGTAATACGGCGTATCTGGAGTAAAACAAGTCAGATCTTCTCGTTGACCAAGGTTTCATGTTCGGCGTATGGGATAATTTCATACGGCGTATGCTTCTAAGTCAGGCAATGGTCTTCATAATTGTCTAAGTCTTTATGTACGGCGTATCTGTCTAAAATGATACAGCGTATCTTCCTTCAGTTCAATAGACTTTTCTAACTTGATCCATTTTGCTCCAATTTACGTTCAAAATATATAACTTTCACCAAATGCTTGTTTATAACTGAGATTTACAAAAGTAAGCGATTAAGTATTAATTCTCATATAAAATTATATATAACAACCGAATAACATATGATAAATGATGTAAATAAAATATAGTTATTTGATATCATCAATGGGTGGTGTAATGTGTGTCTCTTTTTATTACAAGATAAATTGGAATATAGGGTGTAGTGGTAATAAATCATGATACAACAGTGATATAAATGTTTCAGTGTATATTGCAAAATTGTCCATGTGGTTTGTCTAGACCTTAGAAGTAGTCTGCACAACTTTGTAAGTTTAAGAGCAGTTCATGTGGGAAACTTTCCTCTCGCGTTTTAGCCATGGCTAAAATGAAAATGACTGAAATAACCTGTTGTACTCGGATATTTCAATCATTTCATTTTTAGCCAAAGACGAAAAGTGAACAGAAGCTTCTCCACAATAACTGCCTCTACACTTTCGAAATTTAGACAGACCACGATGATGGGTTCTGCAATTTACTATAGACTTCATGATACCATTACTGGTAAGAACGTAAGTAATGGCGTACATCACCACCTCTGATGGTGCAACCACCGTGCGCTAAGGCCATTACGACAACCTTTAACCACGCTTGATTCTCCAGCTTTTAGCACTCGTTTGGTGGTGCAGACAATCATGTTAGTATCAATTTCTCTCTCTCTCTCTCTCTCTCTAAACACCAACATCACCACCACCTCGAATAGCTAAAATCTAACACTTCCATCCTCTTCACCGCACTCCCCGGATCAAAACCCTACAAACCGGATCTCTATCGGAGTTGTCACGCACCACCCCTTTGTGGTGGTTTTTCTTGTTTTTTTTGTGTATCTCTTTGGCCATTTCCCGGCTGTCATGACTACCACTGTCCATGAGTCAAGGTTCCCCACCTATTTCCGAGGCGGATCTAAGCTTTTTCGCAGCCTCAGTGCCGTCTGCTGTCGGAATCCACCGCCGGCGACCACTTCTGACCACCGAAAATAAAATTTCCGTCAAGGGATTATTGTTTTATTCCCTTAGAGCAAACACAGTGGTAACGTGGAAGGGTGCGTTAAGGCCCTTTTAATGCACGTTAACGTGCTTTAGGCGATGCAGTCCCTCGCATTAAGGCCGCTTTAACGCGGCACGTTAGTGTATTAACGCTGAGTTAAGGCCATTTCGTGTAAAAAGAAAATCCCTTTACCCCCTCCGACGGCTATATTTATATCCGTTAGTTTAAAAAAAAAATCATTTGCACCCCCTCCATTATTGTTTAAAACGGCTAGTTCTAGTATTAAAAAATAAATAAATAAATAAATAAATAAATAAATAAATAAATAATCATTTAAACACAACTATAAATACCAACTAAACACACATATATTTTTCATACATCCACTACTAATTCTCCACGCTTTATACTTCCTAATGGATCCAAATCAAAATAACGAATTTGGTCCGAGTTGGTCAGACATTGATGACGAAGAAGACATACAGTTTATGGTTAATGCGTTCGAGTTACATCAACGCTTAGAATAAGAAGAAGCTCATCCTCAGGTGCCCCGTATCCACATATATCATGAACGTAAGCTTGCTAAGGAACTTTTGCAAAACGACTATTTCGTTCAAGGTTGCAAGTATACGTACGGTAAATTCTGTAGGAGGTTTCGTATGAGCCGGAAGCTATTTCTACAAATAGTCAAAGGTATTGAATCTTACGAATCCGATGATATTCCAGATCACTTTAAATACTTTAAGTTAGGACCCTATTGTACGGGTCGAGAGAGTATTAGTGCACTTATGAAGTGTACGTCTGCAATACGCCAATTGGCGTACGACAGCGCCCCAGATGCGTTTGATGAGTACCTCCAAATGGGTGAGACTACTTCACGTCTTTGTCTTGATAATTTTAACATGTGTGTTATGGATTCGTTTATGCATGAGTTTTTAAGAACACCAACATGGTCCGACATTCAACATAATTTACGAATTGCATGAGCATCAACATGGTTTTCCGGGTATGCTTGGCAGCATTGATTGCATGCATTGGGCGTGGAAAAGTTGTCCGGTGGCTTGGCAGGGGCAATTTGGTAGGGGTGATAAAAGATACCCAACGTTAATGCTTGAAGTTGTTGCTTCACAAGATTTGTGGATTTGGCATGTATTTTTTGGTATGGCAGGGGCAAATAATGATATTAATGTTTTAGATAACTCTAACTTGTTCGACTCCCTTTTTGCTAACGAATTTCCAAGGGTACCCTATATGGTAAATGGAATAAGGTATGAACAAGGGTATTACTTAGCTGGCGGAATGAACCCGCAGTAGTCAAGTTTCGTCAAATCCTTCTCGGCAACGACTGACGAGAAACATAGTTATTTTAAAAGGAAGCAAGAAAGTGCACGCAAGGATATCGAACGTGCTTTTGGTGTGCTTCAAGGACGTTGGGGTATACTACAACAACCGGCACGTGCATGGGAAATTGTCAAGATACAACGAACCATATACACCTGCATTATTTTGCATAACATGACTCTAAAGGATCAAAAGTTTACACTTCGTGAGTATCGCAGAACTTGGTTGGATCCGGTACCAAATTTGAGTCAAGAAAGGTGGATCGACAGGTGTGATACGCAGAGGCGCAAAACAAGGGATTGCGCGACGCAGGAATGCATACTTGACTCCAACGAGACTTTATGGACCATGTTTGGCAGCAACGTCTTCAACGCCAACAACAAGAGGAAGAAGAATATTCCGAGGACGACCAATAAGTAGTTGTAATTTGTATGGTTTAATTTCCTATGTTTCGGTTTTTTTTCTTAATCGTTGTTATTGTTATTTTAAAGTTTTTTATATTACGTATTGTAATGTTAAAGTTTTAATGTTATGTGGTTTACTAAATGAATTGTTGGTTTTAGTTTAGGGGGTGAATATGAAAATAGTTGAGTTAAAGCTGAGTTATTGATGTGGGTGTTTTTTTCTGAGTTAAGGTTAAAGTGTTAAAGCTGATGTGGCGCTGACGTGGCACTGAGTTAAGGTTAACTTGTGTTATTGATGTGGGTGCTCTTATTTATTATTTATCCCTTGTTTTATTCTGTTAATTTTGTTTGGCTGACCTTTTCTTAATTTGCTTATTTGCCATTTAGTGTTGCTTATTCTATTATTTCTGCTTGTTTGACTTTTATTTGCTGGCTTAGGCTCGTGTTTTGTTGTTTTCTTATTTTGCTTGTGCGTGCTTGCTATCCCTGTTTTGCCCTCAATTCCCTTTTTAGCTTTCTACTTACCTGCTTTACTCTTCTTACTTCGTTAGCAATTTTTTTTCTTTTTTGCTCGTTTGCCTTTTTTTGGTTGATATTTTTGCTCTTCATTTTGTCTTGTGCCCTTAGTAAGAGCTTATCATCCTTCTTTTTCTTTTTTTCTTTTTTTTATATATATTTTATTATTATTATTATTATTATTATTATTATTATTATTATTATTATTATTATTATTATTATTATTATTATTATTATTATTATTATTATTATTATTATTATTATTATTATTATTATTTTGCTTTTGTGCCTTTCTCTTGGTGGTTTGTTGGGGTTAGGATAGACACTTTGGTTGGTGATGGTCACGTGAGATCATGTCCTGTCGGTTTGTGTGGGGTAAGCGGGGTAGGCGGAGTAGGAGTAGGCGGGGTAGGCGGGGTTGGCGGGGTAGATGGGTATAGGGTGGGTAGGGGCTATGCTAGGGTAGCGACTTCTCGTAGGATTAGGGTGGGTAGTTGAAACGTTGGGTCTTTGACCGGTAAGCTCTTTGAGCTTGCCGATGTGTTGAGGAGACATAAGGTAGACATTACGTGCTTCCAAGAGACAAATTGGAAGGGCTCCAGCGTGAGGGAGGGTAACGACTACAAGCTTTGGTACTTGGGCTCTAGGACTGCGAGAAACGGAGTTGGAGTTAATTTGGAGGCGGTCTCAAGGATAATGTAGTGTAAGTGAGCCGGAGTAGTGATAGGATCATGGCGATTACTTTGGTTATTGATGGGGAGACCGTTAACGTAATCAGCGTATACGCACCACAAGTGGGCCGAAGTAAAGTAGAGAAGAAGAGCTTTTGGGACTCTCTCAACGAGCTAGTTAGGGAGTGCCCGTCGGACTAACGTTTGATTATAGGAGGTAACTTGAACGTCCATATAGGAGCGGCAGCGGATGGTTACGCGGGGGTCCACAGAGGTTTTGGCTTTGGAGTCAGGAATGACGAGTTGATCGATTTTAGAGTTTGCTACGGCTCACGACTTGGTAGTAGCGAACTCTTTCTTAAAGAAGAGAGATGTTCACTTGATCACCTTCCAGAGCGGGGGTCACAATACCCAGATTGACTATCTGCTGGTGCGAAGAAGTGATCTTAGAACATGTAGGGACTGCAGGGGTTTCCCTGGCGACGCATGCTCATCCCAACACAAATTGTTAGCATTGAATGCATTCTTCGAGAGGCGACAACCAAGGAGAGTAGCGACTAGGTTGCCAAGGATTCTATGGAAGAATTTGAACGGCGAGGCGGCAGAGTCGTTTAGAGTGAAAGTTTCAGAGGGACTTTCTACTCGGTCGGAGGACCTGACGGCAAGAGACGCGAAACAGATGTGGAACACTATTGTCGGCATCATTAAGGACGCAACAAAGGATTCCTTTGGTGTGGCTAGCGGGGCAGTGAGGACCCAGCCGCCCAGCATGGAATCTTGGTGGTTTAGCAAGGAAGTGCAATTCAAAGTGGCAGTGAAATATTTTAGGTTAAGAGAGCTTCTTTTGTACCGAGAGGGCCACCAAGCTGACATTACTGCAGCAGAAGAGAGGTATAAAGTAGCTAAAAGAGAAGAGAAAAAGGCAGTAGCTCAGGCGAAGGACAAGGCGTACGAAGATTTGTATAAGAAATTGGACTCCAAAGAGGGGGCTAACGATATATTCAGGATTGCTAAAGCCTGAGAGAGAAGAATAGGGGATTTAGGAAACATAAAATATATAAAAAATGAAGGCGGACGGACCATTGTGAACGAAAAGGGTATTAGGAAAAGATAGGGAAAGTGTTTATCCTCTCTTTTCAATAGAGGAAGTACTGAAGGAAGCGGGCAAGAAAAGAACCCTAGCCAATGGCCAGAGTGCTACTATTCGAGGATTAGCCAACCATAATCGAAGGTTGCACTACAGAAGATGGGAAGAAACAAAGCAGTAGGGCCGGACCAATTCCCTATAGAAGCCTGGAGGTGTCTAGGTGATGAGGGTGTAGAATGGCTGATTTAGCCCGAACCACCTAACTTATATTGACCAAATAATAGTCAACAAAGTCAAATAGTCTAGGTCAATGCTCCGCGGAAGTATAAGGTTTCCCCGGGTCGTATGTCCCGACGAGGTGTGAATTGTAAACAAACGGTTTTTTTTTTATCGGGTGAATTTGGATGAAAAGGGTTTGTGAATGATTACACTAAGGAATCTACAAGAGAATAGCTTAAATAAGCTATATAAACAAGACTAGAAAGTTTGAAAACCCAGAAACGTTTAAAAACTTAAAAAACGCGTACGTTCAGTTTTAAGTAACGTGAACGTACAGAATAAAACGCGAGTTTTGGCAAAATAAAATACTTACAAAAGTGAAAATCACATTTTTACAATCCTAATAATAAAGGAAACTTTTTAGAAAATTAAAATTAATTTTTACACTATTTAATTAATTATTATTAATTAAATATTATTTGTTAATTACTTATTAATTATTTATATTAACCTAAATTATAACTAATTATGAAATTATACTAAAAATATGAAAAATAAATTTTGAAAAATCTAAAATATTATAAAACTAATTTTCCAACTTAAAATATAATTTTCCTACTTTTTATATAATTACTATTAATTAAAACTAATTAAAATTACACTAAATAATAGGAAAATGTAAAATAAGCTTAGAAAAATAAAATTAAAACTTAGAAAAGTCTAAAATAATATAAAACTAATTTTAGGACAGAAAATATATTTTTAAGACTATTTAAATAATTACTATTAATTATTAACTAATTATTAATTAATAAAAACTAATATTAATTATTAAAAATACTAAATGAAAAGAGAAAAATATGAAAAATTTACAGAAATTATTTTACAACTATATGAACTTAAGAAAATTATAAAAACAGAAAGTGCTTAAGGAAAATAAGCACTTAAGCAATAAGCTTCTTAAATAGAAGCTATCACTATTTGAAAATTTGTCTTTTTCTGGATTTTCTTTTTCAAAACTATTTATAAACTAAAAATATATAATTTTAAAAAAGGAACTTTGCTCAGAACTCAGAAATAAGCAATATGAAAAGCACAATGGATTGGCAGATTTGGATTTGTAGCTTATTAGGATTTGATGACACTTGAATAAGCTTGTACAAAGCTACACAGATGGAACAAAGAGTAAAATAAGCTAGATATAAGTGAAAGATACTAGTAACAAGCCAAATCAACAAAATAAGCTCACTGAATAAGCTGATAAAATCCAATAAGCAATCCCCAATATCAACAGGTCAAAACAGGTCACAAGGGCACCTATTAGGGCCTGTGGGGTCCACTTAGAGATTTTGGAAGGCCAAATAAAAAGCAAAGCCAATAAGCTGAGCTTATTGGCTTTCTAAAAAGCTAAGGCTTATCTACTAGGACCCACTAGTGAAGTCAGGGGAGTGATTGGAAATAAGGTCCAAAACCTGAGCACTCAGCTAGTGAACAAAGTGGGACAAAGTAAATGGGTGGTGCAGCGCTACTTAATAGGTTCTAAACATAGAAATAAGCTAATAACCTTGAAGTTTAGCTTATTGGCTTTCCAATAAGCCAAAGTTCAAGGTGTGGGGCCCACTGATGAGGTCAGGGCATGCACTTGAAATTTTGTGTCTGATCATACCCAGTGGTGCAGGGTATACCCTTGCCCTGCAATGTACTTTAAGCTAATGGAATAAGCACAAGAAAAAAATATTAAAAATAAGCTGTGGGGGGAAATCAACAGTTAAGCTGGTACACAATAACATATAGAAAGCTCAGACCATGAATCCTTACACAAAAATCATTAAAAATCCCATAGTTTTTGCATTTCTGCCCAAAAGCAATTTTTGACTTTTTATTTAAACTTGGACTTTTGACTTTGTTGAACTTTGATCTTTCCTAAGTTACTAATTATGTTATATTAAGCTACTTAATGGCTGATTTAACCTACTAGAACAACTTATAACTTGAAATTAAGGATTGTGCCACTTAAAATACCAACAGATGACAAATTATGAATCTAAAACCATAATTTTGACTTTTATGCTAAAGGGTACTGGATATTATACATTAACTATACTAATGAAGTCTAATGTAAACTGTGTAAACTAAATTTTGGCAATAAAAAGTATCATAAACCCCAGAACTGAGCTGAGCCAAACACTCCCTATGATGACTGTCTAAGAGAATTTTCAAAGCAAGAGGTTGTATTTAAGCTATTCAAACACACACACATGATCAATAAGCTAAACCTAACTGAAATAAGCAAATGACAACCAGATATAAGCACTAAATCAGGTCTAGAATAAGCAATGAACACAAGTCAATATTTAAGCTGAAATTGTAAGTAAAATGAAACAAATGGAATTCTGACCTCAGGACACTATCACAACACTCATATGAGCTTAATATCAACCAACTGAAACTTATTTAACCCACAATTACCATTCCTGAGTCAGTCACACCATCTTTGATCCTTGCTGACTTTTATTGACCAAGTAGGAAATTTTGAGTACAAGAGATTTGAACCAATAGAACTTATAATAAGCTATTATTTAGCTTATATGAGTTCATAATACATCCTAAAACTAATGATGAAACTGAGAGAATAATTGCAACACCTTATTTTTTATACTCAGAAATGGTTGAGATTTTTAAGCAAAATACATAATCTGAATAAACATAGGATTGATTTGTTAACTGAAATTAATTCAAATACACTTGGGAATGAAAGAAATACAACTTAGAATCTTAATTTTACACTAGAAATAAAAAACGACATTAATTTAAATAAAATAAAAACTATACTACAACTACACACTTTCTTCTCTCTCAAATCTTCACTTTTATAGAACCTGGGGTGTTGTATTGACTTTCCCACTTTAGTTTGGACCGTAGGATGGCTTCTTTTGATCACAACCTTTGAAACTTCTTTTAGGCAGGAAACGGGGGATTGACAGTTGGGAGGTTTGGTGAGCATTTATGAGGAGGGGGAAAAGTGAGGGTGTAGGTTGAGTGTTTGGTGGAAAAGGTGGAGGGGGAAGGTGGACAAGATCACAGGTTTTACGGTGTGTGTTAATGGTGGATTAGGGAGGGAAATAAGAGGTTAGGGGTGAGTATCTGCTGGTGGTTTGACCGGGTCAACGCCAGGGTTATTTAAAACGGTTTTAGGGAGTGGGCCGGGTAGGATGTTGGGCTTAGGTGGGCTAGGGGTGTGTTACTGGATCAGATTCATGGGTTGTTTGTTTGTTTATTTATTTAAGGGTCCATTTGGAAATTAGTATAATCACAAGGACCAATATTGTCATTTGCTGAAAATATGGGGACTGAAAATGTACATGTTCCAAAGTTATTACAAGGATCAAAATTGACAAGTTTGGAAATTATAAAGACCAAAATTACAATTTTCCAAAATTTAAACCCCGAGGACTAAAATTGACATTTTCCAAAAGTTTAGGGGTTAAACTTGCCATTTTGTAAAAACTTTTATCCAAGGACTAAATTTGAACATTTTTGAACTTCCAAGGACTAAAAACAATTTTTCGTCCAAAATTATCCCACCAGGGACTGAATCTGCCAAAATCAGAAACTCCAGGGACCAAAAGTGTAAATTTCCAAAACTTTCTAATTTTTCACCAAATGACTAAATATGACAACTTATGATTTCAAAATGACCTTTGGTGATAATTTTCCATATTTTGAATATCCAGGGACTAGATTTGTAATTTTATGAAAGTTGAGGGACTGAAACTGCCAATTTTGCAAACTTTGTTCGTTTTTCATTTGTTTTTAAACGTTTTGCATCTAAAACATATAAAACACACTTTTGAGATAATTTCAGTATTTTGATGCATTATTGGGTGTTTTTGGATGTTTTGGCAGTTCATATAAGACAAAAATGATGAGTATTTACACACTCATCAATCCCCCACACTAAACTATTGCTAGTCCCTAGCAATCTTTTTAGAAAACTTGATGGATTTTAAACTCTTTACCAAAAGCCATCACTTCTGGAGTAGCCAGGTGTAAGAACTGTGGCACACCTGATAACCGTGTGATTTTGAGCAAACCACCAGCTTTCAACGGATTTGTTAAGTCTTTACCAAAAGCCGTTTGCTTCTGGACTAGCCAGCTCTTAATGGAATAGTCAACATCTTGGTGAGCTGATTACCAATTATGGATTTTCCACGGCCTTTACCACAAGCCATAATCTTGTGGGCTAGCCAACTCATTTGTTTTCGGGGAGTTGATGAACCATACAATTTTGGGCAAATTGCCAGCCGTCAACGGATTTGAGATGTCTTTACCAAGAGCCGTTTGCTCCTGGA
Organism: Artemisia argyi; assembly: GCA_030686995.1. Taxonomy (NCBI): domain Eukaryota; kingdom Viridiplantae; phylum Streptophyta; class Magnoliopsida; order Asterales; family Asteraceae; genus Artemisia; species Artemisia argyi. The sequence continues at coordinate 136,143,096 of CM060695.1, read as the reverse complement.
CTAGCCAATCCCTTTTGTCGCTTAGACAAGGCGGACTGATTACCATAAAAATTTTGAAGCACCAGTGAATTTTTTTTTAAAATTTTTGAAATTTTTGGCAAAAACGGGGGTATTATATGGTAAAATGTGATAAAATTCGCTAGAATAGCGAATACCCCCCCACACTTAGCATGAATATTGTCCTCAATATTCAAAATCCCGGCTATTATGCCGACATTTTGAACGTAAAAAGGGCAACATTACAAGCTAAGCGTGGAAAAACACCATTTTGTATTTTCACTCTTGTAACCATAGCATGGGGGACTCCCCCACACTTAGGGTGAAAACCCTATAAGCATGCTATTGTTTTTGTTTACCGAGTCGCTAGCTTGACTCGACCCCGAATTCATTTGTCCTTGGGGAAGCATAATGTGGAAGAAACAATCTCACTCGGACTTTCATTCAAAATGTTTGGACAAACATATGAAGCACGTGAAAGTTCCACACCGATGAGATATGTGTCCGGCTCAAGATAATGATACATGAAAATGCCGGGATCAAATATAGTGTCCTCACTCCCGAAGGAGTGAAGGAGAGAAGAAGTCACCCTGTAGGTGAAGAAAAGGAAGAAAATCATGATAAAAAGCATGATTTGACCTTCTTCCTCAAGAGGAGGCTCAATAGCCTGAGTTTGGATTTCAAAAGGTAGGCTCGTAAACAACCCGGGAGGGTGGGTGGGAATTTGCAAATTCTCAAGATTGAGTGCATCTCCCCCCGGGATATCAAACTGATGAGCGAGTTCACCGGAGAACTCCTCATGAAGAGAATCATTCACAAGATGTGAATCTGTGGACTCATGTTCCATTGTAGACTCATCACAATCCTCGTCAAAGATTGGATTGTTAGAAATCATAGTGAATTCAGATTCGAATTCAAATAGAGGATTGGTGAGAGTCGTATCGAATGTTTCGGGAACAAAGTGAATATTATTCTCTGTTGGACTGCTGGGATCAGAAGTGAGTGACGGATCATGATATAGGAGACTTTCAATTTCTCCCAGATCGGCTTGGAAATCAAGGAGACCATCATCACTTTCCAAGGAAAGTGGATCGATGTGAGCAAGTTCATCAGCGAACTCCTCAAGAAGATGATCAGCATCAGTTTGTGGAACTGATGCCTCAACATACTCGATGTCTCCATAAGATATACAATCATCGCTAAAATCTGAGAAAGTCTCAAATTGATCTTTAGGACACTCAATGGGTGAAGGAATATCACACATATCATCAAGAGTTCCCTGTGACTCTCCTGGGATTGGGACAAGGATCTCAACACTAGACTTTATTAATTCGTCCGATTCCATATTAGGAACAGTGCTAAGATGCTCATCCCCCATGTTTAGAGAGTGAGTGTGAACTTCGGGTGTGATAACAGCAGACTGAGGGAGATACAAAAGACTAGCACACATAGATTCTATATTTTTCATGTGTTCTTCTGCTAGCAATTCTTGCATACTCTTATCTCCCTGTGCTTCCATGGAAGGAATCTCAACTGATGAACTGGATGAATCTTTGTAATATTCTTTCATTTGAATAGAATCCTCATCATCATCGTCATCATGAAGAGCAGCATAGCGAAGATTGGCACGTATTTTAGCCGCTCTTTGCTCAGCAAGCAATTCTTCCATGCTCTTTTCGTTTCTAGCTGCTCGTTCTTCCGCAAGTAATTCTGCCATAGATTTCTCACGAGAGCTTTGAAACGATGTAGTAGCCAACTCCTCCTTAAGATCTTTCAATATCTCAAGAACCTCTAGTAAAATGTCTTGCTCAGTAACAAGAGGAGTTGCTTGGGTTGTTTGGTACTGTGGAAGTGGGTCTGAAAACGAATAGTCGTAATTGTTACAAGGAAACGGATTCCCTGTTTGACAATCAGAGCTAGTGTGTGGACCTCCACAATACTCACAACAGTAAAACTGATGTGGCTGTGAGTCGTATGTGCTTGTGTCATAATTGTTATCAGGAAACTGCTCATAGACAAGCGTGCTTCCTGATTGACAATCAGAACTGTAGTGCGAACCACCACAGTACTCACAACAGTTAAACTGTTGAGACTGATGGTGTGGTAGCTGGTGGAATGAATCAGTGGTGTCATGGTAAGAATAGGGATCTTGGTTATAGACAGACCCGTTTCCTGACTCTACCATGCCACAACCGGGGCAATTACCACCATTATGAGAACTACCACACCACTGGCAAACCAGAAAGTGTGGATGAGACATAGAAAGAATCAAATGTGTATAGAGGGTGAGGAAATGAGAATCAAAGGGGTAAGAGGGTAAAGGTGAGTATTTTTGGGTTTTTGGGTAAACATTTTGTACAAAGGATAAAGAAAATCTTTTTGGGTTTTGTTTTTATGAAAATATGAACAAGGATGGATAAATGTACAATGGAACGAATTCCAAAGACACTAATCAGAAAAACCGTTTAGATAAACGCGCACAACCTCCCCGGCAGCGGCGCCAAATTTTGATTTAGCCCGAACCACCTAACTTATATTGACCAAATAATAGTCAACAAAGTCAAATAGTCTAGGTCAATGCTCCGCGGAAGTATAAGGTTTCCCCGGGTCGTATGTCCCGACGAGGTGTGAATTGTAAACAAACGGTTTTTTTTTGATCGGGTGAATTTGGATGAAAAGGGTTTGTGAATGATTACACTAAGGAATCTACAAGAGAATAGCTTAAATAAGCTATATAAACAAGACTAGAAAGTTTGAAAACCCAGAAACGTTTAAAAACTTAAAAAACGCGTACGTTCAGTTTTAAGTAACGTGAACGTACAGAATAAAACGCGAGTTTTGGCAAAATAAAATACTTACAAAAGTGAAAATCACATTTTTACAATCCTAATAATAAAGGAAACTTTTTAGAAAATTAAAATTAATTTTTACACTATTTAATTAATTATTATTAATTAAATATTATTTGTTAATTACTTATTAATTATTTATATTAACCTAAATTATAACTAATTATGAAATTATACTAAAAATATGAAAAATAAATTTTGAAAAATCTAAAATATTATAAAACTAATTTTCAAACTTAAAATATAATTTTCCTACTTTTTATATAATTACTATTAATTAAAACTAATTAAAATTACACTAAATAATAGGAAAATGTAAAATAAGCTTAGAAAAATAAAATTAAAACTTAGAAAAGTCTAAAATAATATAAAACTAATTTTAGGACAGAAAATATATTTTTAAGACTATTTAAATAATTACTATTAATTATTAACTAATTATTAATTAATAAAAACTAATATTAATTATTAAAAATACTAAATGAAAAGAGAAAAATATGAAAAATTTACAGAAATTATTTTACAACTATATGAACTTAAGAAAATTATAAAAACAGAAAGTGCTTAAGGAAAATAAGCACTTAAGCAATAAGCTTCTTAAATAGAAGCTATCACTATTTGAAAATTTGTCTTTTTCTGGATTTTCTTTTTCAAAACTATTTATAAACTAAAAATATATAATTTTAAAAAAGGAACTTTGCTCAGAACTCAGAAATAAGCAATATGTAAAGCACAATGGATTGGCAGATTTGGATTTGTAGCTTATTAGGATTTGATGACACTTGAATAAGCTTGTACAAAGCTACACAGATGGAACAAAGAGTAAAATAAGCTAGATATAAGTGAAAGATACTAGTAACAAGCCAAATCAACAAAATAAGCTCACTAAATAAGCTGATAAAATCCAATAAGCAATCCCCAATATCAACAGGTCAAAACAGGTCACAAGGGCACCTATTAGGGCCTGTGGGGTCCACTTAGAGATTTTGGAAGGCCAAATAAAAAGCAAAGCCAATAAGCTGAGCTTATTGGCTTTCTAAAAAGCTAAGGCTTATCTACTGGGACCCACTAGTGAGGTCAGGGGAGTGATTGGAAATAAGGTCCAAAACCTGAGCACTCAGCTAGTGAACAAAGTGGGACAAAGTAAATGGGTGGTGCAGCCCTACTTAATGGGTTCTAAACACAGAAATAAGCTAATAACCTTGAAGTTTAGCTTATTGGCTTTCCAATAAGCCAAAGTTCAAGGTGTGGGGCCCACTGATGAGGTCAGGGCATGCATTTGAAATTTTATGTCTGATCATACCCAGTGGTGCAGGGTATACCCTTGCCCTGCAAGGTACTTTAAGCTAATGGAATAAGCACAAGAAAAAATATTAAAAATAAGCTGTGGGGGGAAATCAACAGTTAAGCTGGTACACAATAACATATAGAAAGCTCAGACCATGAATCCTTACACAAAAATCATTAAAAATCCCATAGTTTTTGCATTTCTGCCCAAAAGCAATTTTTGACTTTTTATTTAAACTTGGACTTTTGACTTTGTTGAACTTTGATCTTTCCTAAGTTACTAATTATGTTATATTAAGCTACTTAATGGCTGATTTAACCTACTAGAACAACTTATAACTTGAAATTAAGGATTGTGCCACTTAAAATACCAACAGATGACAAATTATGAATCTAAAACCATAATTTTGACTTTTATGCTAAAGGGTACTGGATATTATACATTAACTATACTAATTAAGTCTAATGTAAACTGTGTAAACTAAATTTTGGCAATAAAAAGTATCATAAACCCCATAACTGAGCTGAGCCAAACACTCCCTATGATGACTGTCTAAGAGAATTTTCAAAGCAAGAGGTTGTATTTAAGCTATTCAAACACACACACATGATCAATAAGCTAAACCTAACTGAAATAAGCAAATGACAACCAGATATAAGCACTAAATCAGGTCTAGAATAAGCAATGAACACAAGTCAATATTTAAGCTGAAATTGTAAGTAAAATGAAACAAATGGAATTCTGACCTCAGGACACTATCACAACACTCATATGAGCTTAATATCAACCAACTGAAACTTATTTAACCCACAATTACCATTCCTGAGTCAGTCACACCATCTTTGATCCTTGCTGACTTTTATTGACCAAGTAGGAAATTTTGAGTACAAGAGATTTGAACCAATAGAACTTATAATAAGCTATTATTTAGCTTATATGAGTTCATAATACATCCTAAAACTAATGATGAAACTGAGAGAATAATTGCAACACCTTATTTTTTATACTCAGAAATGGTTGAGATTTTTAAGCAAAATACATAATCTGAATAAACATAGGATTGATTTGTTAACTGAAATTAATTCAAATACACTTGGGAATGAAAGAAATACAACTTAGAATCTTAATTTTACACTAGAAATAAAAAACGACATTAATTTAAATAAAATAAAAACTATACTACAACTACACACTTTCTTCTCTCTCAAATCTTCACTTTTATAGAACCTGGGGTGTTGTATTGACTTTCCCACTTTAGTTTGGACCGTAGGATGGCTTCTTTTGATCACAACCTTTGAAACTTCTTTTAGGCGGGAAACGGGGGATTGGCTGTTGGGAGGTTTGGTGAGCATTTATGAGGAGGGGGAAAAGTGAGGGTGTAGGTTGAGTGTTTGGTGGAAAAGGAGGAGGGGGAAGGTGGACAAGATCACAGGTTTTACGGTGTGTGTTAATGGTGGATTAGGGAGGGAAATCAGAGGTTAGGGGTGAGTATCTGCTGGTGGTTTGACCGGGTCAACGCCAGGGTTATTTAAAACGGTTTTAGGGAGTGGGCCGGGTAGGATGTTGGGCTTAGGTGGGCTAGGGGTGTGTTACTGGATCAGATTCATGGGTTGTTTGTTTGTTTATTTATTTAAGGGTCCATTTGGAAATTAGTATAATCACAAGGACCAATATTGTCATTTGCTGAAAATATGGGGACTGAAAATGTACATGTTCCAAAGTTATTACAAGGATCAAAATTGACAAGTTTGGAAATTATAAAGACCAAAATTACAATTTTCCAAAATTTAAACCCCGAGGACTAAAATTGACATTTTCCAAAAGTTTAGGGGTTAAACTTGCCATTTTGTAAAAACTTTTATCCAAGGACTAAATTTGAACATTTTTGAACTTCCAAGGACTAAAAACAATTTTTCATCCAAAATTATCCCACCAGGGACTGAATCTGCCAAAATCAGAAACTCCAGGGACCAAAAGTGTAAATTTCCAAAACTTTCCAATTTTTCACCAAAGGACTAAATATGACAACTTATGATTTCAAAATGACCTTTGGTGATAATTTTCCATATTTTGAATATCCAGGGACTAGATTTGTAATTTTATGAAAGTTGAGGGACTGAAATTGCCAATTTTGCAAACTTTGTTCGTTTTTCATTTGTTTTTAAACGTTTTGCATCTAAAACATATAAAACACACTTTTGAGATAATTTCAGTATTTTGATGCATTATTGGGTGTTTTTGGATGTTTTGGCAGTTCATATAAGACAAAAATGATGAGTATTTACACACTCATCAATGGCTGACTTGCCTCTTCAACAAGATCTTCTCTGATGCTAAGATACCAGAAGAATGGAGACTCAGTGAAGTCATCCTCATCTACAAGAACAAGGGGATATGCAAGTGTGTAGCAATTATAGGGGCATTAAGCTTCTTAGCCACACCATGAAGCTTTGGGAGAGAGTTATTTAGAGAATGTTGAGAAGGAAGACGAGAGTGTCTGAGAACCAATTTGGTTTTATGCCACAAAGGTCTTTGATTAAGGCTATTCACCTTCTCAGAAGTCACATGGAGAAGTATAAAGAAAGACAAAAGGACCTGCATATGGCGTTCCTCGACCTTGAAAAGGCTTATGATAATGTCCCTCGAGAGTTGATTTAGAGAACTCTTATTGATTAAAGAACCCCAAGGAGATACGTAAGGGTCATTAAGGATATGTACGAGGGGGCTAAGACTCGTGTACGGTCCACAATGGGGATCTCAGAGTTTTTCCCTGTGGAAGTTGGGCACCACCAGGGTTTTGCCATTTTACCTCTTCGCCCTGATTCTAGATGAGTTATCTCGAGGGATACAAGAGGGCATCCCGTGGTGCATGATTTTTGCTGATGACACTGTGTTGGTGGCAGAATCAGCGGAAGGGATAAATAAAAGACTTGAGCACTTGGGGAGGCTCTTGAAGACAATGGTCTTCGGGTGAGCAGAGAGAAGACTGAATACCTGAGATGTGATTTTGGGAGGATCGAGTCAGGCCACCATGAAGAAATTGATATTCGTATCGGTGACCAGATCCTGCCACCCAAGGAGTCGTTTAGATATCTAGGATTGATGATTCACAAATCAGGACGTAACCCACCGGATTAGAGCAGGTTGGGCGAGATGGAGGGTGGCGTCGAGAGTGCTTTGTGACAGGAACATCCCCTTAAAGTTAAAGGGAAAATTTTATAAGGTGACGATTAAACCTGCAATATTGTATGGGTCTGAGTGTTGGCCCATCACCAAGGCCCATGCTAGCAGGGTAGAGGTGGCATAATTGTGAATGCCAAGATGGACTTGCGGTGAAACCTTGCTTGACATGATCTGGAATGGAGTCTTCAAAACAAAACTTGAAGTCGAAAATATTATCTCGAAGACGAGAGGATGAAGGTTGAGGTGGTTCGGTCATGTCAGGAGGAGGCCACAATCAGCGCCAGTAAGAAGACTCGAATCGCTAGTAGTAGATGGTGTGAGAAGAAGGGGTAGACGCAAACTCAGGTAGGAGGATAGACTTAAGCTCGACATGAAGGAGCTTCTCTTGTCCGAGGACATGACCTCAGATAGGAAGGCGTGAAGAGATATAATTAGCATCGGTGGGTAGTTCCGGTTAGGTGTTTAGTGGGTTTAGGTAGTTTTGGGTCCTTAGTGGGCTAGCTGTTTTACTTTAGTTTTAGGCCCTGTGCGTTGCTTTACCTTGCTTTGTGTTGCTCCCTTAGGTTTGCCTGCTTTTTCTTGCCCCCATGCATTTTTGGTTTTTTTGTGCCTCGTCTTTGCTTTGCCTCAGCTTTAGGCCCTGCGCATTGCTTTGCTTCATTATGTGTTGCTGTTTGTATGCTTTGCTTTGTTCGCGTGTATTGCCTGCTATTTTTTTCATGCTTCTTACATGTTGTCTTCTGCCTTTTTGCTCTCTCTTCTTTTCTCTCTCACCCGTATACCTGCACTTGCCGGATGTCTTGTTGGAAGCAGTCTCCCTACTCCTGAGTTTATCTTGGAGTAGGGGTATGATCTGTCTACAGTCTACCTCCAACATACCTTGCCTCGGCAAGATTAGGTTTGTTGTTGTTGGTAGTGGTGCAGACAACCAATTTTTTTTTTTTTTTTTTTTTTTTTTTTTTTTTTTTTTTAATATATATATAAATGTGTGAGAGTATTGTAAAATATATTTGTTTCTAAGTGACATTTGTTTATCTCAATGGTTTGATGGTCATACTATAGCTATTTGGTGGTTGGTTCGACGAAAAAAATAAATGCTAAATTGGTGATGGTCGTTACATCTTATCTAAGCAAGCACACTTCACTTTAGCGCACCTATTTTCTTTGGTTTAAACCTTAAAAAGCGGTCGTTCAAACGGACAGAACCATTTATTGCATCATAAGTACGGAAGTTCACATTAAAATATCATTATATAAGTCACCAACAATATGTGTTTATTTTTTCATTAGTATGTATCCCTATTCACCAACAACTTCACATGAATGGTCTTGATATTGGAAATGACATGATAGCTAACTGTTATTGCGATGGGTTGTTGTGATGGTTGGATGATATAAATGAAATTGCAAATGATATGATAGCTAATTGTAAATCAATGAATGAGTGAGTAACACTAGTTTGTTTGGAGAGATTTGACATTAGAGACAACAAGGTCCAAACGAAATTCAGATTAGCACATCCATCACACATAACATGAGTTACATACCGTGAGCTATCTCTTTTGGTTATACTCATTACGTTGCGAGCCAAAAATAGTAAAATTACTCGTAGTGTCATTTCGCGCACGATCTACGTCTTATGGTGGTACCTTCATGAATCTAAACATAGATAAAACATTTGTTATTCACTCATTTGCAAATTGCTGACAAAATAGATGATTTTGATCTTAATAATACTAACAACTCCATAAAAAAAGCTGAAAATAATAAGTCAAACCTTTACCCTCTAAGCCATTGGATGAGTTGGTCAATGATGCTATAACATGACTTAAAAATAAGAAAATGATAATCACAACTATATAGAAATGTTTTACAAAAAAGCTAAAACATACCATATATCTTCTTGGTTGTCAACTGAAATATGAATTGTTCATTGTCAAATGTCAAGCATGAGCCGAGCAAAGTTCATGAATTTTTTGTATAACAAACCTTACATGTAAAACATAAAAGCAACTTTTTGAAATACGAAAAGTGCTTTGCTGCACATATAATCATTTGTTGTTCGACTTCAACTAAAGGACTTCTTTCTTGATGAAGGTCAACATGGAATTCGCATGCAGTTTTCGATATACTTTTGACCTTAGCACCGTAACTGAAAAATCAATCACCTTGTAACCACAACAATATCAGAAGCATACAAACCAACTTACACAATGTCGAACCACATAAGAAGCTTTACAGATTGATACATATCTCCTTTTTGACTGTACAGTGGAACAGATCGTATGCCTTTACTCATTTCTGTTACTGGTAAGCATGTTTGCCCGGCAAAATCATCCTTTTCTGATATATCATTTTCATGAACTTCGATTCGTAGCAAAGCTAGTTCTGGAACTGTTAAAGGGAACTCAAATTCTTCATTCCAAGCTGGGTTCCAGCTGTCCTCAACCGACTTTGACTTTTTCATAATAGAATCAGCTGGTACTCCTGCAATTCCAATCTGCATGCACCCAAATCCAAATCTTTAGCAAACCTAGTTTCCATGATCGGACTTATTATAAACTTTGTATTGTATTAGGAAATGAGGTTCGGAAACATGTCAAAACTGGTTTGGTAAAGAGTAAAGAGAGTTAATCGTTTGGTATGGGTCAAAAAGTACCAGGTCTGGTGGATTTACCGTTTTAGGGGAAAACCTCACCCGTTGTCCCGTTTACCGTTTTAGGGGAGAGTTGCATAATATTGACAGTATCTAAGCTTACCTATGTTATCTCGAATAATAAGTGTACCGCATATGATTAATAACATCATAACTAATTTTTCTGAATATAATGATTCAATAGGTTTATGCATATAAAATGAACTTAAGATGGCGACAGACCCATTTAGAAGAGATAAAACATGTCCTGGATCGACCTATACATAACAAAATTGGTCGAAATTGCTACGTCTATGTATATAAAATCAATGGAAAAATGATGCATTTGCCTTACCCTCGCATAGAAATCTGGAGGAGAGTATGCATCGAAATGTGTGTGTTTAAAATCATAATACCATCCTTCACCCGTATAAATAGTTACCTGAGTAAAATCAAGAGTTTAAATTAGTTAAAACGAGGTTAAAAAAACCCAAAGAATTCAGCTTTTACAATAGCTAACCTTAATGGTCATTTTGACGGGTAATGAGACTCTAGGATCAAAGACCTCGTGACCACCCTTCAACAACAAATCAGGCTTTTTAACATATCCACAACCCCCATTGCCCCTGAACATTCCTTGCATCAACCACAGTGATCTTCCGTGTCCCTGTCAGATGAAAGTTGTATACATCACTTTGTCACAAGAATGACGTTAAGTTAGAAGTAGATGTGTAACCTGCATATTGAATGCCACCATCTGGGCTCCATGCATCCATCCAATTAAGGGGTTGTAATTAGATGAGTCTAAGCGTATTCCTTTAGGATAAACTCTTAAAATATTTCTCTGGGTGAATCTGGAGAAAGCAAACTGTTAGCAAAGAGAACCATTGGAAGTTTAGCATATAATCATAGGCTAGTGAATCTTTCCAATATTGGGCCATTTAATCATAAAATGGGTGGATTTGGGTTATACTTATCTCTAAAGGTTCAAATAGTTTAAGCTAATGAATTTATCTACAAAGCACTGGACATAATTAAAAGAGAAACAACAAGCTCAAAAGCCTACTAACTGTATTCAAATGCATAAGAAGCAACAAAAAATATTACCTAAAAAGGTTAGATAAAATAGTTTTTGTAATCATATTTAGTCTTGTTTATAAAAATCCAGCCACCCCAATTCACCTACACTAAAATGTACCCGTTTCGACTTGTACCCATTTTGATACCCAACTCACTCATTTTGACACTAGTTTTCATGTAAGCTTCCCTACATACCATTGGTCATACCTAACGGAGACAAAGAATCTAGAAACTATCCATTTGACAGAATACACAGATAACTAATCTCTGTTACTTAAAAACAAGGATATTCTGTTCCTATAATTGACAGATTGTATTACTCTAGTCAAAACTATAGAATACCTGACAATCTGTGGGCCATGAGTTTCTGCTGCCTTCTCAAGCTCGTGTTCACTTAAGCTAAGACGTCTAACTTTATCAGGGTCCACTTTCAACCAATCATCCAGACCACCCTTTCCCTTTCCAGCATGGATGGCTATCAAACTCTTGTATTCAGGAGCTACATTTCCGGATTGCAGATCTTCATCATCATCATCGTCATCTGAATCATCGGAATCATCCTGCAAATACAGAGTGGTTGTCAAGTATAGATGACAATTTCGACCCACTTATTTATATACGGGTTGCTTTGAATATTATTCATCTCAAATGGATTACATTCGAAGTATGTATCCCTTCCACACACTATTTTTATTGCATATGCAACCTCCGAAACCAGTTATTGAAAATTTTTAATGATAACTTTTTTGTACTCGCTAACTCCTTAAAAAGTTCAGTTTATATTAATTAACAAATAAGTTTTTGCAGCTCAATCTGATACATGTATTATATAATTACTTGTTGTCCGACTGCCACATCTTGCCAATCTAATAGCAATATTGTTTTGTACCTTGACATCAAGAGAGGTGGGAATTTCGCCGCCCCATGGTTCTACAGATGGATCCTTCTCCTGTGATTCATTTCCCTTTTCCTTTGATTTCTCCCCTTTAAGGTATTCCTTTGGAGGTTTAGTAGATATCATGACACGTTTTTTGAGAGACTCCGGCGAAGGAAATTCCTCTAAACATTCTTTTTCCGGAGTAAACAGCATGTCTCCAAATATTTGATGGATCATCTACATTTTAGCAATATTTAGATTAACAATGATGAAATCAAGATCATCGTTAACACAACTTAATTACAATCCTGACACAATAATTACCTCTGCCACTTTAGCCTGAAGATCTGTAGTAAGATGGTCTTCTAAAGTAACAACAACAGGATACTCAGATGCAGTAAAGGCATGACTCTTGATAGATTGTAAACATGTGCGTAGCTCGACAGGAGTAGTCAATGTTCTATACAGCATAACAAAAAATCAATGAAAATATTGAGTATACAAGCACATTCACATCCGACAGTTTCACCAAGCATTTGTGTTACCTCCCATGAAGGACAAGAACATCGTCCTTTGCTGAGTTAGGCCATATATCTAACTCAATGACTCTTACACCTCTCTCCAGTGCTTGAATGATGGGAACATCACTACAGTCACTACTTAGTTGATTCCCAATAAGGTACGAGTTGTGACCAGTGTATATAAAATAATGAGATAATGGAGCAGTCATATCTTGGTGAGCCTGGAGAATAACAAAAGATCATTTCAATGTGTTTAGAATAAGAAGAGTTGTGGACTACACGACATATATTCAAATTGAGCCTAAATCGTTCAGTTATCTTTATAGGCAAACAAGCCAACTGTTGCCTATTGTATAACATGCTAATAACATTAATTTAACAGCAGCTCCAAAAAATAAAAAAAACATTAATTTTACAGCATTGGCATACACTATACAGCAACTATATCCACGAAACTTGGAAGCTGATCACAGAGGATCAAAACATGGTTTATCATATGCTGGTGCTTTATAATCATAACAAATGGGCATGTCATATGATATGATATATGATTACCATCCAAAATGACAGATGGCATGTGCATTTTATTTTAAACATCATAATGCTATTTATTCGATGGTCAAACTTCTACAAACAATTACGACCCAGACGATCCTAACTCCATCAACACAAACTGACAATTACAATTCAAACAATTCCCTCTCGCGGCAATAAAATTTTCAATTCACCGGGTATAATTAACTCTTCACCCAAAAGACTGACAGTTGCAAATTGCTCTATACGGTCACACAAACACATACTACAGACTATGCTAACTCCATCGACACAAACTGACAATTACAAATTGCTCTATACGGTCAAATCACAAGTACATACTACATAATTGACTTAATCATCTTCACACATCAATAACAATTCTGCAATTAGTTAACTTTTACACGTCCTAGATGATAGTAGATGGGATCGATGACAGGGATGTGCATTCTAAAGAGTAAATCCTAGTCCATATAATATAACTGAGTACCGTATTTTTACACATAAAGTATTAGATTGTATACAGATAATGTGTCTGAATATGTCTAGACCATAATCTGTATACGAGTTAGGACAAACTGGATAGTCAAGTACTAAAGCAAATTCATTTGCACAGAAGAGATAATCCGATGATCAGTATGACTAAATTACTCGTTTAAGCACGATCACCAATGAAAAGTCAATTTGATAAAGAAGCTGAACTAAAGCAGATTCCTTATATTTTAAGTAACGCTCAAACATTTGACATACACTCTTTCACAAACAAGGACCTACGATTCTAATATGGTGTCAAACCTTTTTCTTTTTTCTTTTTTTTTTTTCCTTTTTTCTTTTTTTTTTTCCTTTTTTCTTTTTTTCTTCCACACACAAGATTGCAAGCATAGTAGTTAGTTATCCGCGTTCCTTTCACACTTCTTGTTAATTTACTTAAGTTGAGGAGATTGAAATTTTACATTTTCTTTTGATGTAATTTCAACGTGATGTATATCTATCTACATCAAAAGTAAGCCTATTTCAAAAAGAGAAGCTAAGAGCCTAAGAGGGCTTTAGGGATCCTCTCATCCTCTTATTTTGCTTGCTTATGGTATGCATAATAACTAATAAGCAACTTAAAATAAGCAATTTAAGAGCTAGTGTTTGGATTTTAGTGTAAATCGGAACCAAAAACTACAAACAACTTCAAAGACCTTGAAAATGATCATTTGTGACACACGTAATGATCCATAATCTACAAATTCAACTTATAACAACAATTTAGCACAAAAAGAAGATTAGATGATAATCACCTCACTAGAAGGAGACAAAACATGATTAGAATCACCAATCAAGTATTTAAAAAACGCGTCAACGTTCAAACCCTTCTTATGAAAAACAAAAGGCGAATTATGCGTAATAATAGCTTCAGCTTCCTCAATGGTAGCATTGTCATTTTTCTGAACCTCGACCAAAAACCTTAGCAAATGTTCCGAGGTCATTAAATCATTAGCCGAATACTGATTAAACAAGAGCTTTATTCCTTTAGGAGTCTCGGCTGGTGGGACATGAAACCGACGTCGAAAACAAAAACATACTGTGTATGATTGCTTTGACGACATTATTATGGTTTTAATGTATGAATGGATCAGAGATTTGAATGAATGGAATTTAGGTTTTGGATTAAGGTTTTTGCGTAAATGTATGGCAAGGTATTAATCATATGATATGTTTTATTATTAAGGGTGGCACGTCGATTGTTGAGATAGTTGGAAATGGAATGATGTTTTTTCAACTAATTTATGTGGGTCCCAGAGATCTTTAGATTATTGTTTTAGTCGGCATGCAACTGGCCACACACGTACCATCCAATCATATGGTATGTTCTTGTATTAGTAAGTGTGTAACTAATGGATAGATTCAGTGATTCACTATAGTCACTCCGTCGACACATCACATTAGCTTTTCACTCTTTAATGAAAGAGTTTCGTTCCTATCCACGTAAAAATATAATAATACGAATTTTTTCATCTAAACCGTTAATTCTTTCACGTCCTATAAGTAAAAATATAATAAAGAATGCATTGTAAAAATAAATATCATTTCTCTTAATGAAATCTATCTATTACCAAACAACTTATCTTCCCTTCATATCAATAGTAAAAAAAGATATGGCGAAACTTTGAAGGGACAGAGGAGGGCCTTGACCCCTCAAAATTTTAAGTGCCATATGTATTTGACTAATCTTTGGAAATCTCTTGGCACAAGATGTAGTAATTTGGGAAGTGTATCTATATAAGGGGCAATCTATGTATTATAATATAATTCATTTTTGTACTATCCAATAAAGATGAATAAAATTCAATACGGTGATGTGTCCTTCATTTTATAGAGCTTTTGTACAAGTTTTCAATTCAATACTTTTTATACCGGATAGAAACTAAACATAAATCTCCTACACGCTCCTCTTTGGCATATTTTTGTAAAGTATTGAAAGGCATTCAAATCTTCCTCTATACGTTTCAATCAATCTTCACTTTCATATCAACAATTCAAAATCACCATTTTTAATCTGTATGAGATCCCTTCAAAAGAATATCTGTAATACACCGTAAAATCCCAGGTCATTTATTAATGCTAATTATAGACACTATTCTAAACTAAGCCATTTTTTTTGCGGGCAAATTTGAATTTTTTTATATGAGACACTGTTTATTTGACACCCGATTGTTTTGATCACCGTTTGTTTGACACCCGGTTGTTTTTTTTTTAAACACCGTTGGTTTAACACCCGAATATGTTTTGTCACCCGATATCACCCGATTGTCACTCTTGGATGCCACCCAATGAGGTTAACTCCCACTTGCGACCCGACACCCCATTTGAACTCCGAGAAATTATTAATATATATATATATATATATATATATATATATATATATATATATATATATATATATATATATATATATATATATATATATATATATATATATATATGACATTATGTATATATTAACTATTACAATTATTATTACTATATATATACGAGTATATATATATATATATATATATATATATATGTATGACGACATCGTCTATATATTTTTGGTTTTCACGAATCGACACCGACACCAAAATTAATTTCACAATTTTACGAACCATCTACACCCCGTCATTTTTGGGCCGATCACAAGCCCACACTATTTCTTTTTCTTTTTCACTTGGGCCGAATCACCCCCACTAGCCCACACTATTTCTTTTTCTTGTTTTCGTTTTGGGCCGAGCTTGCCAAGCCCACTTGGCTAAATTGTTTTCTTTCTTTGAATTGCATGTCACCAAAGCAGAAACCAAATCCTTTACTTCGATATATAAACGAATGCCTTGGTTCACCCACAACTCAACAAGAAACATGCAACTCCCATTTGCTTTGTCCATGTACGAGAGGTAAGTCAAACCCAAGACACCAAGCCGACCAAAGAACCGTCCGACCCTTGGATAAACACATTACACGGCCAAACACTTTAACCTCTAGATCATATGTTTCTTAAATCCCTAACACAAACTATAAACAAAGTTTATAAGTACACCCATGTCTAAAAGCTCCTAACACCTAGTGTTGACATAAACTTGTAGCCTCCAAACCTTTTACAACTCGATAAGACTATACAATGGAAGCCAAGACAAGGTTGTCGATTGAGACATGACCACTCGGTGGTGTTGTGTCTTTAGGAACCACGAACCACCCATGAACACCCTATATAAACCTCATTAAATGCTAGTCTCCACACACTCTCAAAATTTCACCAAACATCCAAACCACAAACACTCTAGTGCTTCATTTGTGTTGCTGTCGAGGAGGACCAAAGAGGAAACAAGCTAAGGCTTTGGGTTGAACGAGTTGGGTAACTAAGTTTTGGAACAAGGCCACTTCACGAGGAGAGTATCACTTTGGTTTGTTCTCGTTTGCTCATATCACGTGAACTCCTCACCACCATCTTTGGTGTTGTAAGTCTTCACCTCTCTTTTCAATTTCTACCTTACTTATTTCATGCATATCACGCATTTCACACGTCGCACATCACTTGGAAACACTTAAACACATGTGATGCCAACGCCTCGACACCCCTAGAAATGACCTCACCATTTAATTTTTATGCGTACGACCCATCCATATTTTTCGACCACCCATATCTACGACTCACCCTTATTCGAACTAACCCAACATGCAAAACTCACGCGACCTTATATCACAAAAACGAGACCTAAACTAAACCTTAGTCGAACGTGATTTCTTAAACAAGAACAACCCTTTTGGGCCTTAACCGGGCTAATGAGCCCAGCCCATTTTCAAATAAGGATTTTCGGTTGGAAACTTAAAATGTAACGAGAAGCATAAATACCAAATTTAAGTGTTTTTACAAGTTTTAAATGCTACTTATGTTGAAACAAAAGTTTGTTTTCAAAAACTAAACAGATGACTAATTTTACAAAAGTTTCCGTTAAGGGACTAAACTTGTTAAAATTTCAAACTCACGAACTAGAATTGACTAAACCAATTTCTTTTAGAAATTGAGGGTAAAAATGGTCATTTGGCCAAAGTTAAGGGAAAAAAGTGTAAAAAGTACAAAAGGACCATATTATAATTATTTTTAACCAAAGGGGTAAAAAGTGTAATTTTGTAAAGTTAAGGGTTAAATTGTGACAAGGTATTTTATAATTAATATTTTCATATAATTTGAATTTTTATAAATACATGTATATTTTTCTTTAACTTTAAAATATATATAACTTTATTAAAAATATTTAATCATAAATATTTTTAAATAATATTATTTCTTACAACGAGTTAATATTTATCAAACACCGGTTCGTAACAACGATACAAATAACTACGTAATGTTATTTTGGAATATATTAAGACACCCGAACGGATATCACCGTACACGCGACATATCACATATCATTTACGACACAAATCTAAAACACCGATTTCAAAGTATTATTTAGGTCGCAAGTCGGAGGAATTTCATTGCTAGTCATAGCAATACACCATCACTTTTGAGCACCTTTGTAATTACGCACCTTTCAGGTGAGTTCATGGTCCCACATTTTTAATTGTTTTTAAACCCCGTGGGGAAATACATGCTATAAATCGAACACAAGTATTTTTCTGTATGCTGTTATCACCTGATATTGCCTAAGTTGACACCTGTGCTACAAGTCCCTCATATCACGAACCTTAATCACTTGCGAGTGAGCACGAATATAGTTGATAGATCTATTTGGAATGGCAACCCGCCTCTGTCAAGGTGATTACTTGGCAGGAGGTGTGCTATATTCGAGGTATTATAGAAATTTGGCACATTTCCTGTCACCGAGGGCCCCTTGTCATTTACATCCGCTGTGGTGTAGATGATTGTTATTATCTTTATGATATGTCAAATCGATGTTAAGGCTTGCGTTTCGTGAGGCTTAGGAGCAATATTTCACCCGTTTAGTCAAGACCTGTCTATCTTGGCTTGTTTATTTCAAATGCTTGACTTGTGTTCACACTATTACTATTTAAACTACTATGGATTCACTCAACCTTTGTGTTGACTTTTTAAGCATGTTTATCTCAGGAAACTAGCAAGCATGGCGGCACGGAGCTGGCAAAGGGCACATGACCTCCCTTTTGATTTCAATAATTATATCATTCTTTACAAACTCATCATCTCTTTTGCTAAACAATTAACATTTTGGAAAAATGTTTGTAACTCTGAATATTTGAGTTTTCATGGAATGATATTGACTATCTTTTGAATTGTTTTCTATGAGTATGACTGTGTACTAAACTATAATGATCCCAATTAGACTTCCGCTGCTTATCAATTTTCGGGGTGTTACAGATTGGCATCAGAGCCATTGTTATAGAGAACCAAATGATTTTTCAAAACATTGGACTATAACCTCACCGGATTTTTAAACAAACTATTTATCACCGAAGTGCCCTCCGTGCCAGCGCTTGCCAATGTTATGTTTTAAGGTTTGATTTTTAGCACCCATTGCATTTAGCTCACTATGACACCATGATCACTGTGCATGTAGCATTATGTAGACTAAATGACTTATATTACTACTATTTTTGGGATATTACAGTACCATGTCGCCCCCGGTTATTATTTTGTCCGACAGTGACGACGTCGTACTAGCATCATCCACTCACCCTACTATTGACTTATCTGATTATGACACCCATGACACCCGAGACACCCATGATTCTGACCATGACACCCAACCTGTATCACCTGCTATACCATCTCCTGTTCCATCGGGAGACCCATCTGCTGATACTGAGCCCTTTGAGGAGGGTAAGGTTGCTTCTACACCATTGATTCTTTTGCTATTCAGCCTCTTTTTCGTCTTGTCTGTGGACCTATGACATAGGGACAATACCTTTATGATCAGTACCTGACGTCTCAGCAGTTTCTTGCGGCTGATGATCGTCCTACACCACCTGTTAGTCACCACACCGGTTCAGATGCTGATGACGAGTCTTCTGACTCCGATACTTCTGACACTGCTGCTTCTATTCCACCACCATCCCCGCCTGCACCGATTCGTCGGCGCAAGCGAGTGAGGATTCTTGAGCCCTATGAGCCTGAGCCTTTCGGAGAGTTGTTTCGATATCATGAGGGAGACTATACCCGCAAATGCACGGCTCGGAAATGAGTTTGTATTTTGCCTGCTTCCACTGTTACACCACCTGTAT
This sequence comes from Artemisia argyi, assembly GCA_030686995.1. Classification (NCBI taxonomy): domain Eukaryota; kingdom Viridiplantae; phylum Streptophyta; class Magnoliopsida; order Asterales; family Asteraceae; genus Artemisia; species Artemisia argyi. The sequence goes on along the minus strand of CM060695.1, from coordinate 136,123,406 downwards.
CTACACCTGTACCTACACCTGTATCATCACCCATATCTATATTACCACCTGTTTCTATGCCAGAGCTCACCCCTGTGACATCACCAGCACCCCCACCATCACCTGTATCACCCCCACCTGAGCCACATCCTTATATGTTACCTACTTACACCGCACCCCACACCTCTGAGGTTTTGCCACCCATGCCACCACCTACAGTTTTCTACTCACAGACTACTACTGTACCGATACCATCACCTGCTACATCACCTGTACCATCACCTGCTCCCACCGAGACACCCACCTCACCTGGCATTCTTAGATTGGTTGATGCTCGTCGATGGTCGTTTTTGTTAGACTACATACGTAGATGGAGATTGGTTGAGGGATCACCTAGGGCTGCTGAGCTTGGAGATGGCTCTTCAGCGGTGTTACCAGTCACTGGAGAGCCGATACACCATACTATCCCTCTTTTGGCTGCTAGGTTAGTGAGACACGAGGATCGTCTTGATGAGCTGTTGAGCGTTATTGAGGATATATCCTTGGAGAGGATTGAGTGTATGCAGGAGGAGGTCACGAACCTCGTGGTACATAGGACAGCTCTAGAGATGGTATTTGAGATGATGGGGACAGAGATCGAGGAGGCACAGGCTACCATCACTGAGTTTGGTCATCGATTAGATGTTCAGAGGCACGAGATGGATGATTTGAGAACGATTGCGGCCATTACACAGGAGATGATGGAGCATCAGGCACAGGAGTTAGCCGCATCTAGTTCTACCATCCACACACTTTCAACCACTATTGAGGAGATTCAGGCCCGTGAGAGATCCAGGGATTTGGAGATGTTAGAGATGATCAGGATCATCAGAGAGCTGGAGAGGAGATCAGGAGGTGCACCTGGACCTTCATAGATCTATGACATGTCATTACTTACAGAGACATCTTAACTTGCCGCATGTGGCATTAATAATTGTTGTATCTTATTGTTTTGTAACAATGAATTCAAAAATTATTAAAACTTTATGTTGGTTACGATTGTAACGTATTGATATTGATTTATGATGTTCTAGTTGTCTGATCTTTTATTATGCTCCCATATTTAGATTCATTATAATTTCCATGTGTGTTGTTACATATCGTGATGTTTATTTATGAATGATATGGTTTATGTTGATGTATATATTTATAGTGTGGTTGTGATATGTACTTTGTGATGATCTTGATTATTATGAGTTTGGCTACATTATTTCTCTTTGTTATTGATGTTTGGGATCTGTACTTTTACACTTGCGATTTTATAGAATTATGGCCCCAAGGAAAACCGCTACTGCTACCTCGTCACCCGCTATGACCCAGGCTGCTATCAGAAAGTTGGTTGCCGACAGTGTTGCTGCAGCTATAGAAGAGCAGGCTGCTGCAATGGCACGAACTAGCAGCAATAACCGAGCCACTGCTGAGAGCGAGTCCGCTGCGACTCGGAAGTGTACCTATAAGGACTTCATAGCTTGTAAACCATCTCACTTCAAAGGAACTGAAGGAGTAACAGAGCTTGCTTGATGGTTTGAGCGAACTGAGACTGTGTTTGTGAGGAGTGGTTGTACCGCTGAAAGCCGAGTCTCGTTTGCTACTGGAACATTGTTGGAAGACGCGTTGTCTTGGTGGAATGCAACTGCTCAGAAAATAGGTGTGGAGGAGGCCTATCAGATTACCTGGGCTGACTTTAAGGAGAAGATGTTGAAGAAGTTCTGCCCTAGAGGTGAGATCAAGAAGTTAGAAGATGAGTTTCACACGTTGGTTGTGAAAGGAAATGATCTCAGGGCTTATGATAGGAGATTTCAGGAGCTTGCCACACTTTGCCCTTCAAAGGTTCCTGATTTGGAAAAGTTGTTGGAAAGGTACATTGAGGGATTACCCAGGAGCATTGAGGGAAACGTCACCTCGTCTAAGCCTCAATCTTTGGAAGAAGCAATGACTATTGCCCAAAGACTGCTAGACCGGGAGATTAAGCGTAACTCTGCTCAGGGGAACAACGATCACAAAAGGAAGTTTGATGATCGAAGGACAAACAACAACAACAACAACAACAACAACAACAACAACAACAACAACAACAACAACAACAACAGCAACAACAACAACAACCATAACCCCAACCGTAACTACCACCATGACAGAAACACCCACCACAATCAACAGAACCGACGACAGGAAGCTGTCAGAGCTTATGTCACTGCACCAGTTAAGGATGCTAGGTATGCTAGACCTCTTCCATTCTGTGACAAGTGTAAGATGCATCACAATGGACCCTGCTATGCTAAGTGTGGGAAGTGTTCAAGGATTGGACATAAGACACAAGATTGCAAGGCTACAGGAGCTAACTTGCAACCCGTGGCTGTAGTATGCCATGCTTGTGGAGAGAAAGGACACTACAGGCGTCAGTGCCCTAACAAGGATAACAATGCACGTGGGAGAGCATACGTGCTGGGAGATGGGAATGTCCAGCAAGATCCGAACGTAGTCACGGGTACGTTCTTTCTAAACAACCGCCTCGTTAAAGTTTTATTTGATTCCGGAGCCGATCAAAGTTTCGTATCTATTTCCCTTGCACCCCTACTTGATATTACACCCACCCAACTAGACACCACATATGAGATTGAACTAGCCGATGGAAAGCTAGTGAGCACTAACACTATACTCCGAGGTTGCACCCTACGACTATTAGACACCCCATTTGACATTGACCTTATGCCTATTAGACTCGGTAGTTTCGACGTCGTTGTAGGAATGGATTGGTTATCCGAGAACCACGCTAAGATCATTTGTGACGAAAAGGTCGTTCACATCCCCCTGAATAACGAAACCCTGATTGTTCGTGGAGAGCGAAGTAAGACACATCTGAGCATCGTTTCTTGCATCAAGGTTGTGAAGTACATCAATCGAGGATGTCAAGTCTTTTTGGCTCAAGTCATCGAGAAGAAGTCGGAAGAGAAGCGACTCGAGGATGTGCCAGTAGTCAGGAACTTTCCAGAAGTTTTCCCTGAGGACTTTCCTGGCCTTCCGCCGACTCTTCAAGTGGAATTTCAAATTGACTTGATGCCAGGAGCAGCACCCGTAGCACGAGCACCCTATAGGCTAGCACCATCGGAAATGAAGGAGTTATCTGGACAATTGGAGGAATTGTCGGATAAAGGATTTATTCGACCTAGTTCATCACCGTGGGGAGCCCCGGTGTTGTTTGTAAAGAAGAAGGATGGAACCTTCAGGATGTGTATCGATTTTCGTGAGCTGAACAAGCTGACGGTTAAGAATCGATATCCGTTGCCAAGGATTGACGATTTGTTTGATCAACTACAAGGATCGAGTGTCTACTCGAAGATTGATTTGAGATCGGGTTATCACCAACTGAGAGTTAGGGAAGAAGACATCCCTAAGACGGCTTTTAGGACAAGATACGGTCACTACGAATTCCAAGTAATGCCATTCGGTCTAACAAATGCACCCGCTGTATTTATGAACTTAATGAACCGAGTGTGCAAACCCTATTTGGATAAGTTTGTGATTGTATTCATCGATGATATCCTTATTTATTCACGTAGTAAGGAAGAGCACGCAGAACACTTGAAGGCTATACTAACACTGCTCAGAGAAGAGAAATTATACGCCAAATTTTCCAAGTGTGATTTTTGGATTGAGAAAGTACAATTTCTTGGGCATGTTATCGACAGTAAAGGTATTCATGTTGATCCCGCCAAGATCGAAGCTGTTAAAAATTGGGCGTCACCAACGAGTCCTACCGAGATACGCCAATTTTTAGGTCTTGCCGGATACTATCGGAGATTTATTGAAGGTTTTTCAAGGATTGCTAAACCTTTGACTGAGTTAACACAAAAGAAGAAGAAGTTTGAATGGGGAGAGGAACAAGAATCAGCATTTCAGTTTTTGAAGCAAAAGCTTTGTGAAGCACCGATATTAGCACTACCCGAAGGAAGTGAGGATTTCGTGGTATATTGTGACGCATTAATCCAAGGTTTATGTGCCGTATTGATGCAAAGACTTAAAGTAATCGCTTACGCTTCTAGAAAACTTAAACCCCACGAGGAGAACTACACTACTCCTGATCTAGAATTAGGAGCGGTAGTATTCGCTCTTAAGATCTGGAGACACTACCTATATGGAACCAAGTGTACGGTTTTCACCGATCACAAGAGTCTTCAACACATTTTAGATCAAAAGGAGTTGAACATGAGGCAACGTCGATGGCTAGAGTTGCTAAGTGACTATGATTGTGAGATCCGTTATCACCCGGGGAAGGCAAACGTTGTAGCAGATGCCTTGAGTCGAAAGGAATGACTTAGACCCCTCAGAGTTAGGTCATTGGGTATGACAATTGGATCACCACTGCCGTCTCAAATTCTTGAAGTTCAAGCTGAGGCCCTTAAGGAAGAGAATGGACCGCACGAGAAGATTTACGGCATGCCAGAAAACATGAATGGATTTGTCAAGAAACCAGATGGAAGGCTATGTTTCAAGGACAGAAGTTGGATTCCATTGTATGGAGGAATACGAGACCTCATCATGCACGAGTCTCATAAGTCTAAATATTCCATTCATCCTGGTTCGGACAAGATGTATCAAGATTTAAAGAAGTTGTATTGGTGGCCAAACATGAAAGCTGACATTGCAGAGTATGTCGGTAAGTGTTTGACCTGCTCAAGAGTAAAGGCTGAACATCAAAAACCATCCGGTCTTTTGATTCAACCCGAGCTACCAATGTGGAAATTGGAAAGGATTACAATGGACTTCATTACGAAATTACCCAAGACATCGAGTGGATTGGACACTATTTGGGTTATTGTCTATCGTCTCACGAAGTCAGCGCACTTCTTGCCAATCAAAGAGACTGATGATATGGACGTTCTTGCACGTTTATACCTAAAGGAGATAGTTTCCCGGCATGGAGTGCCGATTTCTATTATCTCCATCCGAGACAGCCGTTTCACGTCTAACTTTTGGCGATCTTTATAGAAAGCCTTGGGAACTAAGTTAGATATGAGTACAGCTTACCATCCGATGGTCAAAGTGAAAGGACTATACAAATCCTAGAGGACATGCTTAGGGCATGTGTGATTGATTTTGGAAAGGGCTGGGATAAACACCTACCATTAGCAGAATTCTCATATAACAACAGTTATCACGCTAGCATTAAGGCTGCACCGTTTGAGGCACTTTATGGAAGAAAGTGTAGATCACCAGTTTGTTGGGCTGAGATTGGAGATGTACAACTCTCAGGTCCCGAGTTGATTCTTGAAACCACTGAGAAAATAGTGAAAATTAGGCAACGATTACAAGCCGCTAGGGATCGGCAAAAGAGTTATGCCGATGTGCGAAGGAAACCAATAGAGTTTCAAGTTGGAGACAAGGTCATGCTTAAGGTATCACCTTGGAAAGGAATAATTAGGTTTGGAAAACGTGGAAAGCTAAACCCAAGATACGTTGGACCCTTCGAGATCATTGAAAGGATCGGTCCCGTGGCATACAAACTAGAACTACCTGAGGAACTCAGTAGAGTACACAACACCTTCCACGTGTCAAATTTGAAAAAGTGTCTATCGGATGAAAAACTTGTGATTCCATTGAAGGAGATCAGAATCGATGATAAGTTGAACTTTATTGAGGAACCCGTCGAGATTATGGATAGGGAGGTCAAACGACTTAAGCATAGTCGCATTCCCATTGTTAAGGTCAGATGGAACTCTAAAAGAGGATCCGAGTACACATGGGAGCGTGAGGATCAAATGCGTGCCAAATACCCACAACTATTTGATGAGACAACCCCGAGCACCGATTCAACTTTGGATTCCGGGACGAATCCAATCTAACGGGTGGGTACTGTAATACACCGTAAAATCCCAGGTCATTTATTAATGCTAATTATCAACACTATTCTAAACTAAGCCATTTTTTTTGCGGGCTAATTTGAAAATTTTTATATGAGACACTGTTTATTTGACACCCGATTGTTTTGATCACTGTTTGTTTGACACCCGGTTGTTTTTTTTTAAACACCGTTGGTTTAACACCCGAATATGTTTTGTCACCCGATATCACCCGATTGTCACTCTTGGATGTCACCCAATGAGGTTAACACCGGGAACTACCACTTGCGACCCGACACCCCATTTGAACACCGAGAAATTATTAATATATATATATATATATATATATATATATATATATATATATATATATATATATATATATATATATATATATATATATATATATATATATATATATATATGACATTATGTATATATTAACTATTACAATTCTTATTACTATATATATACGAGTATATATATATGTATGACGACATAGTCTATATATTTTTGGTTTTCACGAACCGACACCGACACCAAAATTAATTTCACAATTTTACGAACCATCTACACCCCGTCATTTTTGGGCCGATCACAAGCCCACACTATTTCCTATTCTTTTTCACTTGGCCCGAATCACCCCCACTAGCCCACACTATTTCTTTTTCTTGTTTTCGTTTTGGGCCGAGCTTGCCAAGCCCACTTGGCTAAATTGTGTTCTTTCTTTGCGTTGCATGTCACCAAAGCAGAAACCAAATCCTTTACTTCGATATATAAACGAATGCCTTGGTTCACCCACAACTCAACAAGAAACATGTAACTCCCATTTGCTTTGTCCATGTACGAGAGGTAAGTCAAACCCAAGACACTAAGCCGACCAAAGAACCGTCCGACCTTTGGATAAACACATTACACGGCCAAACACTTTAACCTCTAGATCATATGTTTCTTAAATCCCTAACACAAACTATAAACAAAGTTTATAAGTACACACATGTCTAAAAGCTCCTAACACCTAGTGTTGACATAAACTTGTAGCCTCCAAACCTTTTACAACTCGATAAGACTATACAATGGAAGCCAAGACAAGGTTGTCGATTGAGACATGACCACTCGGTGGTGTTGTGTCTTTAGGAACCACGAACCACCCATGAACACCCTATATAAACCTCATTAAATGCTAGTCTCCACACACTCTCAAAATTTCACCAAACATCCAAACCACAAACACTCTAGTGCTTCATTTGTGTTGCTGTCGAGGAGGACCAAGGAGGAAACAAGCTAAGGCTTTGGGTTGAACGAGTTGGGTAACTAAGTTTTGGAACAAGGCCACTTCACGAGGAAGGTATCACTTTGGTTTGTTCTCGTTTGCTCATATCACGCGAACTCCTCACCACCATCTTTGGTGTTGTAAGTCTTCACCTCTCTTTTCAATTTCTACCTTACTTATTTCATGCATATCACGCATTTCACACGTCGCACATCACTTGGAAACACTTAAACACATGTGACGCCAATGCCTCGACACCCCTAGAAATGACCTCACCATTTAATTTTTATGCGTACGACCCATCCATATTTTTCGACCACCCATATCTACGACTCACCCTTATTCGAACTAACCCAACATGCAAAACTCACGTGACCTTATATCACAAAAACGAGACCTAAACTAAACCTTAGTTGAACGTGATTTCTTAAACAAGAACAACCCTTTTGGGCCTTAACCGGGCTAACGAGCCCAGCCCATTTTCAAATAAGGATTTTTGGTTGGAAACTTAAAATGTAACGAGAAGCATAAATACCAAATTTAAGTGTTTTTACAAGTTTTAAATGCTACTTATGTTGAAACAAAAGTTTGTTTTCAAAAACTAAACCGAGGACTAATTTTGCAAAAGTTTCCGTTAAGGGACTAAACTTGTTAAAATTTCAAACTCTTGAACCAGAATTGACTAAACCAATTTCTTTTAGAAATTGAGGGTAAAAATGGTCATTTGGCCAAAGTTAAGGGAATAAAGTGTAAAAAGTACAAAAGGACCATATTATAATTATTTTTAACCAAAGGGGTAAAAAGTGTAATTTTGTAAAGTTAAGGGTTAAATTGTGACAAGGTATTTTATAATTAATATTTTCATATAATTTGAATTTTTATAAATACATATATATTTTTCTTTAACTTTAAAATATATATAACTTTATTAAAAATATTTAATCATAAATATTTTTAAATAATATTATTTCTTACAACGAGTTAATATTTATCAAACACCGGTTCGTAACAACGATACAAATAACTACGTAATGTTATTTTGGAATATATTAAGACACCCGAACGGATATCACCGTACACGCGACATATCACATGTCATTTACGACACAAATCTAAAACACCGATTTCAATGTATTATTTAGGTCGCAAGTCGGAGGAATTTCATTGCTAGTCATAGCAATACACCATCACTTTTGAGCACCTTTGTGATTACGCACCTTTCAGGTGAGTTCATGGTCCCACATTTTTAATTGTTTTTAAACCCCGTGGGGAGATACATGCTATAAATCGAACACAAGTATTTTTCTGTATGTTGTTATCACCTGATATTGCCTAAGTTGACACCTGTGCTACAAGTCCCTCATATCACGAACCTTAATCACTTACGAGTGAGCGCGAATATAGTTGATAGATCTATTGGAATAGCAGCCCGCCTCTGTCAAGGTGATTACTTGGCAGGAGGTGTGCTATATTCGAGGTATTATGGAAATTTGGCACATTTCCTGTCACCGAGGGCCCCTTGTCATTTACATCCGTTGTGGTGTAGATGATTGTTATTATCTTTATGATATGTCAAATCGATGTTAAGGCTTGCGTTTCGTGAGGCTTAGGAACAATATTTCACCCGTTTAGTCAAGACCTGTCTATCTTGGCTTGTTTATTTCAAATGCTTGACTTGTGTTCACACTATTACTATTTAAACTACTATGGATTCACTCAACCTTTGTGTTGACTTTTTAAGCATGTTTATCTCAGGAAACTAGCAAGCATGGCGGCACGGAGCTGGCAAAGGGCACAGGACCTCCCTTTTGATTTCAATAATTATATCATTCTTTACAAACTCATCATCTCTTTTGCTAAACAATTAACATTTTGGAAAAATGTTTGTAACTCTAAATATTTGAGTTTTCATGGAATGATACTGAATATCTTTTAAATTGTTTTCTATGAGTATGACTGTGTACTAAACTGTAATGACCCCGATTAGACTTCCGCTACTTATCAATTTTCGGGGTGTTACAATATCTCTCATATTCAAACAACACACACAATAGCTTCTTCCATACGTTCCTGATTTAACCCTATACTATGCAGTTTTGAATCACCAATCAAAGAATTCAAATCAATTGCTCCTTCAAATTATTTTTTAATACCGATCATGGATGGTAAGTATCAATTTAATTTTAATTTTAGGGTTTCGAATTATGTGTTGCAAATTACAATTATTTTAATGTGTTGTTTTTTTAATCATCAATATAATTATGTTTCAGAGGTCACTCTTTGGCTGACCCTGATGAGCTTCGTTACCCAGGTTAGTTGGTCATGTCTATGAATCTCATGTTTTTAACTTTCTGAAAATAAATCTTGGATCATTATCTTGACGTTGTTTTGAAGCAAAACAAAGTAGGATTGAAGGTAAGTTGGCTGTTATTTTGTGATTGGTTGATGTGTTGATAAATATTAAATTGGTGGTGATTTTTGTTGATGGGAATATGGCAGTTGCAAGTTAATGGGATATGTATATGAATTTGAGATTCAGTGAGTCATTATTATGATCTAATGAAAAGGAATTACGAATTAGGTACGATTTGGTGGTCTAACTGTTGTACATAACTCATTTTCACAGGTAAGAATTTTATGTCGTTTGTTATTAGAATCCTCATTGTGTTAATGAAGTTTTTACTCTCATTTATGTAGCATGTAATCTGTCATTGAGGGATATAAATTTTGGTAAAGAATCTGAAACACCCGATATGATCTAAAGATTGCAGCTTTTTGGAATTTTATCTTAGTGTTCTTTTGATTTTCATGTCTATTTACTAAGAGCAAAATTCTAAAGCTAGAAATTGATGCCTCTTTCGCCCAATTTACAGCCGTCACAATGAATTGCAAGTGATTATTTAGATTTCTTTATAATGAATTAAATTTTGTTTCATAGGTATGGCTACAAATTACACTAAAGAATGTTTTTTCTAAGATCTGAAAGGTAATGATTTCCTTTCATGTGAAGTTGAGTAATTGTCTGAACATCGCACTTGGAATTGGTCACAAACACAATCTAAAATCTTAGTATCTCTTCAATTTTGGGAAATTCTTATTTACTATTCAAGGTATAAATGTACAATCACTATAAAATTTAGCTTCTGCTTTTTGCACATCTATCATAATCTCATTACGTTATGTCACGTCTCTTCCAACAATCAGGTTATTGAGGAACTTGGCATGGACTCACTTGCAGATGGACAAGTACAAGTACAAACATAAAAAGAAATATATAGGTATGTCTATGATTTATTCACAAAATTGTTAACATTTAAAACCTATAATACTTTGCTATTTTTATAAGCCACTGTTATGTTTAAAAAAAACAAGAAAAGAAAAAGATATTGCCTTTTTCAGTAGTGAGTAGTTAACAATTAGACACACGAATTTGCAAATTAGAATGGTGGTTTTTATAGTTTTACATTTACATTTACATTTGCATTTCCATATAGGGTTCAAAAAACACGTCATTACTTATTGAAACTTGTGCAAATTTATATATGTGAACAGCTCATGATTCTTTATAAGGTGGAAGTGAGAAATTGATCGATGAAGCCATTGAGGACACACTCGAGAAGGTATGCTATTAACTAGAGGTGACAAGATGGGTGAGTTCTTAATGGGTCTAAACGAGTAGTTTGTGTGACTTTCGACCCATTAGAGGTGACAAGCTAGATGGGTTCTGAAACAAACTACGAGGATTTATGACACACATTTTTTTTGAACATGTAAGAACACATCTGAAGTTGTGATTGCTTAGTTAAGTGCTTATCTACTTATTTTCTAAGCCAATATGCAGTTATTAGTGTTTGGTAGAAACTTCTGATGTGCTTATACAAAGTAAATAAGTACTAAAAAATCGTGATGAAAAAGTATAAAAATAAAGTAATTAAATCATGATGAGATTATTTGAAGATGTGCTATTTATTTGTTTATGCTGATGCTAAACTAATTTTGTATAAATTCACTAGGGTGTTTATAGGGAGAATGGGTCACTTATGTATCCTATTTATGGGGTGACCGGTTTCATGGGAACAACTATATGTAATTCGTGAAGCTGTCGATGATGTAAGTTTTTACACATTTTGTTTTATCACGAGCTATTTATAGAATACGACACACATATTAATTTTACGTGTTAATGTAACAGGAAGTTGAAGCTAATGCATGGCTTATTCAAGCTTTGAATAACAGGTCTGTTGATGCTTTTAAGACCAGATCAACAAAATAACTAAGCGCTTACAACAATATCATTAATGAGTTAAATTGTTGGTTCGGTAAGTTGCTAAAATGTGTATACTGATGGCACATCAATAACATCAATATTTAGCTTTGCACGGTGTATTGATAACTTTTTTTGATCACCTTATTACTAATGACATTGATATTACTGGTAATGGCCACCCTCAATCTACACAAGAAATGGTATCTCTATTTGGGTTTTGTTGATTAAACAAAATGAGATTTAACTTTTTGCTCTCAATTAATAAGGTGATTAGAAAAAGCTATCAATACATAGTGTAAAGCTAAATATAGGTAGCCGGTTACGTTACTATCATATATTGAGAGTAAATCTAAGATTATCAGAATGTTAGATTACTTTGATAGTAACCAAAATATTGTTTTATATTAAAACATTTTCATCAACGAATTTCCTGATTTCAACAGTTCGGTGCATGGATTTAGAAGTGGAGCCAATGGGTCATTTTGGTATGTCTTTACACTTTCAAAACCATGGGAAGTTGTCAAACCATGTCAAAAATATATCTTAATCCAATTTGTTATACTTCTATATGTTAGCATTAAATAAATGTAAAAAGAAGTGATGGTCATTCTTATAGATAGGACTTTGTATGTCTTGTGATAGTAATAAGGATTGGGCTAGGGACTTGGTGATTCTCAATGATTGAATGGAAATTCCTGCCAGGGTCAACATCAAATAGCCCTGACAGCAGGTCACTTCGGTAATCTCTTGTGGGTTACGCTTAGTGTTCGCGGTGGTTCCAAAAACGGTCTATAGTCGAGGGTGATCTCCAGCGACTCACCCAATCGTTGATTTACTTAGGTAGATCTGCTAAGCCCTCTCGGGGGTATCCGATTTGGGAACGTCCTTGGTAAGTGATACGGGGAATTGTGCCCTCGCAACAGGTTTTACCTCTCAAGGGATCTCGAGAAGCTTACAACCCCCACCAGGCAGTGTACCTTATCGTTGTAGTATAGTATAATGACAAGTACCGGGGGATTGATCGTTTAACTCATGAATAGTGTCGCTAGGATTAGAAAGCCTACTAAACTAGGTCTAGAGGTGAGGGATGATTTTTTTTGTGTTTTTATATTTTATGAAAGCAGGTAAAATCTTGGGTTTTGAAGGAGTAGGCGGAATTAGTTGCTAGCCAACTAACCCAATTAATCTAAAAATGCAATCAAAATAAAATAAAAAAAATTAAAATAAAACTATTATACTAATGTGGTGGAAACAATAATGAGGAAAGTTGTGTTTACTTAGATTTCATTACTTCCTAGATATCTTTTACAGGTTGATTAGCTTGTTATAATTGCATGGATGACAGGACATATTCCTTAATACTAGTCGTAGGGCCGTGTACAATATTCCCTAACTCTATAAGATCCTACTTCACTCCTATTTCGAGCCGTTAGAAGCTCCTAACATGAGATCATTAGAATTCTCTTACGCATTAAATACAACCAAAAATCGTAATACACCTCCGGTCATGTTTCTTAAGACGTTCAAGCAAGTTACTAATGGAAGTCTGCCAGTTTTCTTAAGCCTAACATCAAATACAATCATCCGTAACAATTATAAACAAACAATCAACCCATAATTAACATCTAGGTTTCACTACATCTAAGCAAACACAATAAAGATCTAGCCTAGCATGTTAAAGACAAGACAAGCATAAGATATAATCACACAATACATAGACGTATTGAATGATTTGAATGAATAGTTATCTTCAATTGAACATGGAAGAATCAAGGTGTTGAAACCCTTGAAAAGTTGATAAAATTCGACCTAGGGTTTATTCCCTCAAAGTTGCACACTAATGAATGAAATTTGGAAAACTTTATATAGAGTTTACATCTTGACGGCGTCATGTATTAGCTCGTGACGCCGTCAACTCGCCGCCATGATAAAATCGTATTGCCTAGATCCATTTGTGATGCCGTCATGTGTAAATGAGCTCTGGGTCGTCACTAGCATTTGGACCCTGACGGCCTTGGTGACGCCGTCAGGCCATAAGCTTGAAAACTCTCTGGGCCGTCACGCTTTAAGATCCACATCCACCTCTTTTGTAACTCTTGACGCCATCATATGTAGAGGCTTGATGCCGTTAGGTACTGTTCCAGCAAGGAAATTTGAGACTTTGCCGTTTTCTTCACTTTTATGCTCCAAAAACGTCCAAAATGCTTCCTTTTCCAGATTCTTCCTCAAAAGTACCTAAAATGACAAAAGGAACGATTTAGGGCAATATTTGATCAAATAATATCGAATTCGGGCTTAAATGACCCCTTAAAAGTGGTACACTTTTCGCCTCATCAATAAGGGTTAGAAGGAATCTTCACACTATGCTATTGACGATCTATAATTCCGAACCTGTAAGTACTAGATGTTTATTACTAACCGTTTTCATGCAACTACCCTTACCTTATTATTATCATCACCACCACATTAGTTTCCACATGTTCATACTTACATCTCAAAGTCAATGAAAGTTCTCACAAAGATCAAGGCATAGCAAAGTTCAAAGAAAGATTCTACGATACAAAATGGAATCTACAAAGTAAAGAGACAAAGATCAAAGTGAAAGAACGGGAACAACAAATGTATGTATCACAAAGACTAAAGACGTATGAGCATGTTGGAAAAAGCATACAACCACCAGAGATTAAGAAGTGACGAAAGGACGACAAAGAAAGATGATGTTGATATAAATAAATGACTAAAAACGTTATTCATATCTTTCGATATCTCTATGTTTTGATAATCACAAAACGAAAACCCATCAAACCAAAGATCATGACGTAAACAAGTATTTAGTAGTAAATAATCACTTTCACCATCTAATCACTTAAGGTATGAATAAACATAGTGTTTAATGCATTATAAGATCAAAGGGGTATTTAATTAGTTATTACAAAGTTTATTTTAATATATAAACTTATTATATATTTTTGAAAAACACTTTTGGTAATAAAGAAAAATGTTTTAATCATACTAAATATATGAATTCAAAATTTTAACCAAAATCAGTTAGTTTTTCACCAAATAAACTTTTCCCACTAAAAAACAAAGTTTCTGGCCGTTACAGCTGGGCGGCCCCCTTAATTTTAAAGGGACCGGCAATGATTTAAGGGGACCGGTACGCTCCTGTTGTTAGAAATCTTTGCCTATAAATACCACCTTAAATCTGGAATTTTTCCCTACCTTTTTGTACTAAAAACTTTCTGATTCAAACCTCCATTTCCATCTTAAAAATCCTTTGATCATATAATTCATAAGCCTTTGTTTCCAAGTTATCCAAAGCCTCATCCATTCAAGTGCAAAGAGAAGAATACTTCTATTTATCAAGACTAGAAGTATTACAACTTGGTATCATCTTGCTATCTAAGTTGTTTGATCATTTCATCTTGTATATCGTGGATATAGTGTATACATTGGTTAGCTAGATTTAGATATAGGATCTAGATTTATTGAAGGTGTGAAGTGGTACTAGAAGTGAAGAAGTAGAGGTGCAAAGGATTAGTGGTAGAAGAAATAAGAAGTGGTAGTATATTGAAGTAGAGATTAGTTGTGAAGACAAAGAAGTTGAAGCATTGAAGTTGAGAAGACCTTGAAGCCTAGAAGTTGTGAAGAAGTATATATTTTGGAGTAGTAGATAGAACTAAGTTATGAAGGTGTGAAGAAATAAGTGGCGTGAAGAAGAAGAATTAGGAAGTAGAAAGGTGTGAAGAAGATAGGTGTGAAGTAGAAAGGTGTGAAGAAGATAGGTGTGAAGTAGAAAAGTGTGAAGAAGAATTGGTGTGAAGTAGATTGTTGTGAAGAAGTTGTGTAAAAGTTGTGATTGAGTTGTGGTGTGTAATTTGGTGTGTAAGGTTTTCTTCGCCATAAGGGAGGTTTTTGATCTAGTGAAGAAAACTCTCGAGTAGGTGACTCAGGGAGTGGAGTAGGGCAAGGAAGGTGTCCTTGTAGCCGAACCACTATAAATCCTTTGTCTCTCGGTTTGATCTTTCCATCTCTCACTCTTTGATTATTTACTTGTTTGCATTTCATACATAATTATAATTGCTTATGTTGTGCATATATTGATTTCACATAAAGATCAAACTAAGATTCATTCAAAACATTAATTTTATAAAAACAAACCAAGTACATAAACTCTTATTAAAACACATATACATACATATGCTTATATATGATATATGAAATTGTAAATTCTTTCCCAACATTATATATAAGTAGTGTTTATACGAAAACCGTAAATAAACTAGTATCTATATTTTTGCATTAAAGAGTTTTGTAACTTACGTCTATTCGTTAAAAGCAAAATTTTATAAAACAAATAAAATGAAAAAAACGTAAAACTATTCAAACCCCCCTTCTAGTTTTCCACAATTGGTATCAAGAGCCACGTCTAGCAAGATTTTTAAAATATATTGTATTTTAAAACTTGTAACGATCTATGGAATTTGAAAAATATCTAGAAGGGGAATTTACGCAAAAGCCACCATTATTTGAAAATGATCATTTTCTTGAATGGAAAAATAAATTTGAAAATTATGTGAAATCAATAGATCTTGATCTTTGGCATATCATTTCAAATGGTGATCTTCAACCAACCAAAATGGATTTTGAAAATCAATATAATAATCTTCAAACAAAGATTGATAAAAATACTAAAGCTAAATTACTTATTTTCAAAACTCTACCAAGAGTTGAATATGAAAGATTATTCTTTTGTAAAACGGCAAATGATATTTGGAAATGTCTTTTAAAGTTTCACCAAGAGAAATATAAAACTAAAGATGATAAACTTAATATTGCACAAGAAATAGTTACTCTAGAAAATTTAATAGATAAATATTTAGTTGAAATAAACACATGTACTACTAGTTCAAATGTGATCATTGAAGGTATCAATAACGAAGAATACATGAGCCAAATCCGAAGAAAGAGTGTTAATAAATCATGGTGCAACAAGGACGAAGAAGATGATGAAAATATGGCTTGTGAGAATATTCAAACAAATGTGAATACAAGTATTGATGGCAAGGACTACATGCTTCTGGATCTAAGCGAAACTACAAATAAAACATGGAGCGACATGGACGATGGAATTGATCAACATATAGCAAGTGAAGATTGTACAACAACAAATAAGGTACAATCCAAAACCGAACATTTTTTCTATGATCAATTTATATTAGAATTTTCAAATTTGGAAAACAACTTCAAACATCTTTGCAACATTGACTCAAAAATTATTTTTAAAATTGGATCTTCAATTTCCGTTGAAAATAACTTTGAAAAAGAAATGATTTTAGAAGATAAAATGTCTAGACTTAAAAGTAATATTGAAATTGATCTTGAATGTAAAAAATGCCAAGATTACAAACATGAAATTAAAATGGAAAATGAAAAAGCAAAAATGTTAGCCAAATTCGAAAATAGTTCTAAATCTTTAAAATATCTACTTAACACTCAAAAGTCATTTTATGATAAAACCGGTTTAGGATTTACCGCAAATGACTCTTTAACAAATATATCAAAACAAATAAAATTTGTTAAACCTAGTGGAGAAATTTAGAACTAATAGTATTTACATCCATTATTATTCACTCTAGTCAAGAAAGTCATTGTTTGTTAGTTAAAACAAACGTTTGATGAATTCTTGTACTTCTCGACGACATCCTCATCATGTGCATTTAAATGCAATGGATGTTCTCAACTAACCATTTCGGACCCATGAGAATCTGGGTACCAAGCTCTTTTTCATGTTCAGGTAGTTAACGAACGAAGAGACTATTACCTTTTGGATTGCTCACCTTGCTCTCTTACATCTGACGACTATTGGTTCCTATTACTCTGATTCACATTCTACACACGATTTGATTATGACGTTGTTGCGGCCATTTATTGTTTCGGCGTTTTGTTCTTCACTTTTGGAGTATTGGTTTTATGGTGTGTTCGCTACTACCTCAAGACGAAGGATTCAAGCACAACTATTCTTGATCTACACGACTTGTGATGACTGGTGTGATCGATTAAGTATTTCGGATCAAGCTTCCTTGATCTTTATTGCGTTGGGATTTTACTTTGCTACTTCGACATGCTTTGGGCAAACTCTTAAGATGTCTTCTAACACTCTCATGCCCACTCTTGAAGAAAAGCTGGACCTCAGGTAAGTTTTCTTTTCAAAAACTTATCAATATCACATTATACTAGAGTATGCTTTAATTAGTATATTAATATGATTAAATTTATAGGTTGCCATGTTTTTAGATCATTAATACTAATATATGTATACATGATATTAGGCTAGTTAACCCTCTTGTTGTTAAGACTAGGTAACTTTTAATATTTATGATGAGTTTAGTATATATATACATGTGTTAATCTTGAATCTATATATGATTTATTTTATCCCTCTCAATTATATTTCATTAAGATCATTAGAATCTACCATCACTCATCCATATCTTTAGTTGCCATTAGAGATGATTACATGTGACAATGGGCTCAATTGATTCTCTTGAGTATGATAAGTCTCTATTTCAAACCCTTCACTCGTAATTTCTTGCTATCAAAATTAAAATATCACGCTTAAAACCTCTCGCTTTGAATAATAATCTTGCAAATTTCTATCCTATCTTTCTTCAAACAACATGTTTAACTATAAGCTACCATAACTTAATTTTAATCAAAATCAAGATTGGAAAAATTTTATCTTATCCAAATTGTCAACATGTTATGAAGCAAATCTCAATTTATTTTATTCTAATGCACACTTGAATTTATTTCAAAGCATTGTTGAATAAAACTAAAAACGTTTTATTTAAAACATATTTGATTGTCTCACATGTGTCATACACTTCTATGGAAATGACATTCACAATTTAATCAAATCATTTCATGAGAATCATGGTTTGCTCATATGGATCTTGTTTGTAACAAGACTTGAAGTCCATATAATCATATCTTCCTACTTGTTACTTGTAAGCACTTATCAATATGTTTGCACTAGCCTACATATTATCATTATTCATATAGTTGCATATTTAACTAGTATGATTTATTGCTTCCTTGGTTGTCTAACTTAATTGGTCAATTAGTAGATTGCATGAATGTTAGAAATTACTTGTCTACTTTACTTATTTTTATAACATTCTCTACATTTATGAATAGTATACCCTATATTGCCTCAAAGAGTTGAACTTACTTGAATCCAAATCCAAAGACACAACCTTTCTGAAAATTTTCTGCCAAAAACCCATTTATGGCATTCTGGGATTCACCAGATGGGTGGCCCCCTTAATAATTAAGGGGACCGGCCCCTAATTAAGGGGACCGGCCATCTGATGGTCAGGGATACTGTTTTCTTTATCACTTTTTGACTCTTTTTCACCCTATACTTCCCAAAATTCACAAACATATTTTGTCCCATACTATCCCTCAAAATTTACCTTCCTAAACCACATTTCTCATACACTATAAATACCCTCTTCCCATCATTAATGCCATCACACCCAAACATGTCATCTCCCAACAACCAAAAACCTAAGATTTCAAGAACCGCAAGGATCTCCGTCAAATCCATTTGGAGGAGGAAACTTGATTCTTGTCATAACTCAAGTGATGTTGTTCCAAGTCAACCAACAACTAAACCTCAAACCCACACTAATGACTCATCTCACAACCTATCATCCACTCATGCCCTCATTAATACTTCTTCTTATGATGAGCATGCTCAATCCCAAAACAACAATCCCAATCTCTCAATCTGTGGAAAACTAGAAGGGGGGGTTGAATAGTTTACCGTTTAAAAACTTTAAACTTGTTGTATCAAATGTCCAGTTTTAGCTTGTTCTAATATGAAAGATGTTACTTGTAGTTTATGACTTACATAACTTAAAACATGTTATCACACAAGTACAATCAACAAGTCACAACATAAACAATCACATAATGCAAACATTAAAGTAAATCAATAAGTAAAAGGAAAGTACAAACCGAACACGAGGATTTATAGTGGTTCGGTCACGGATCTCCTCTCCGCCCTAATCCACTCCTCGAGTACCCAACTCGAGAGTTACTTCACTAGATCAACAACCTCCCTTCTCGGCGGAGAAAACCTTACAATCGTCGCTTACACTTTATCTGGTACAAAGCTAGATACCGAGTTCTTTTACAAGGTACAACCACTCCTATCGTCGCTTATACAATATTTCCGACACTAAGCTAGATGTCGAGTTCTTTACCAAGGGTACAACCACCCCCGCTATGTTTTGTGGCCTAACATAAAAACCTTGTGTTTTATGGCACAAACACATAAACCATCTAATCTATATTGTGATGATACAATGATGATCCATGACATAAAAGTCTAATGGATATGCATGCCTAATCTACATGAACTTCTTGAATAAAAATCTTCAACCATTGAGGATTCAAGTGCCCTTGAATCTTCATATGTTGGAATGCATTAATGAATGATGACTTCAAGATCTTGTGTCCTTCTTGGTGGATCATGAAGTATGATATGCTTACAACAATGATGAATGTTAGAAGCATTATGATCATTATGGAAAGGGTGACTCATGTGTGTTTCTACATGGTTTCCTATATATCTATGTGTGTGTAGGTTTTCATTAAGTTTGCAAGTAAACTATGAACTCATATTTATAGGCAAACTTACAAAGGGGTTTTCCAAAACCATGTTCCAAAACTAACAAAGATAAAACCATGTTTCAAATATATTTATCTTTAGTCAAATCAAGATTTTCCAAGTCAACACACAATATGTCAAATCAAGATTTTCTAAGTCAACACACAATATGTCAAATCAAGATTCTATGACATCTCTTTCAAGATGTATGATACAATGTCTTTCTATATTTATGTCTAGTCTAATCAAGATCTTTTCAAATTTAGCTTTTCATTTTACGAAAAATACATTTAGACAAATGTATATACTAACTTAAAAAGGTAAGTTACTTGTATAAAAAATATATTAGCTAGCTATATAATATTTAGTAAGTTACTAAAAATGTTTTATGTACTTATGTTGTTATAAGACACATTTTTATATATTGTAAACTTACTAATATTATCTAGACACCTAATTTGGCACTTATTCTATTTAACACCTAAAGTGTACTTTGACACCTAAAATACTTAAAGACTCCTAAAGTATTTTAGTCATTCCAAATGGTTGGTCAAGGGGTTTGATCATAATGCTACATAACAAACATGTACGAACCTGTGTTGTAGCATACGACGACTCGAGACGTTGAGAGGTGTTGAATGTATGTTGAGACAAACTATGATTACAAGTAACTTATACATTTTACATTATGTATCAAGTTATACATTTGTCATCAATCAAAACAAACGAGACTGTATAGATTAAATATCGTAATATTTGCACTAACAATCTCCCCCTTTTTGATGATGACAAAATATGTAATCGTGATAGAATGCAAAATGTAAAAAGTTACTTGTGTCCGTATAACTTACTTGTATCCGCAGTACCTTCTACATTTCCTTCTCCGTTTACACTCTTCTCCCACTTTTGTCGAAACAAAAAGGGGTGTGTCCTTGGATTTAACTTAATTTCTCCCCGAAATGGCGAGCTTGCATCATCCCTAGTGAAGTTAATTCTTCAACTCCAATTTCCTAAGGTTGTTGCGTCCCTTAGGTTGTTAGCGGATCCATGGATCAAATTAAGTTCCTTGGCCTGCATAAAGGTTAGTGTTGTGCAACATAAAAATTTTACAAAAAATGCATGATGAATAAAATGCATGTTGGACTATGTTGACTTATCTCATTCTTTTTGTCGAAACACAAAAGTGTGTCGAAGAATGAGAATAAAGATAAATGCGTGCATGCTTCCCCAAGATTGTAGCTCCCCCTTGATTAATACTACCCATTGCTAGGGTCCCAACGTATATGACACAAGAAATAAGAAAGCTACAAAAACAAAGGTTAGTGCATGATTAACTCCCCCTTGATCAATACTCCCCGTTAGGGTACCAACGTATATGATGCAAAGATAAGAAAGCTACAAAAGAAACAAAGGTTAGTGTACGATCGACTCCCCCTTGATCAATACTCCCCGTTGCTAGGGTACCAACGTATATGATGCAAGGATGAAGAATCCTACAAAATAAAGGTTAGTATAAGACAATAATTTTCCTATGCTTGACGGAAGCTCCCCTTGTTTTAGGGCGTCAATATGAACCTACAAAACAAAAGTTAGTATAGTGGAAGTTTTGTCTTTAGACAAGCATGTCCTCTACAACAAAGTGTATAGAAAATGAAATATGAGTGTTTGATGGATATTCCTCCTAAGTCAAGAAGCACCTATAATGAAAGAAGGAAAATATTCGATGCAAACATCATCCTTAGATGATTATGCTATATACGATCGAGCGTATATAATGGTGAACCTACAATGAAAGAGTTAGTGCAATATATTTCATCTTAAAGAAAAGTAAGATGTAAATATATAAATGATATAAGCGACTCAAAGTAGAGAACCATGAAACCAAAAAATCTCATGAGGTGTATGCTTCTAAAAAGAAATGCAATCATAAGAAAAATGTGAATATAATATGATAGGAACCTACTAAGCAAAGCCTAGAAGGAAGACATGAGGTTGAAATGCTTAAAGAGGATGGTGCTAATGGTGGTGATGGGTAGACAACTATTTAAAGAATTAGAAGCTCGTGTGTATAGCAAATGTTCTAACGAAAGATAAAGATAGAACATATCGACTCATGCAATCCTAAAATTCACAACTCGAGGGATAAATAACTAATATGACTTTATCATCTTCCAAAGATGATGTATCTTGCCATAATACATGCTTGAATGGAATTGAAAGGAAGTGAGGACAATAAGCACCTAGGAACAAAAATTCCATATGAAAAGAGTAAAAAAATGCTAAATACCTATATGAGGATGAGAATGACATCATATGATGCGAGAGTGTTGGTTAGACCAACGTGTTGAGAAAGTGTTGGGAATGATGGCTTTGATTAATATATCGTTTGCGCTGACAATGACGTGCATGATATGTGTCGAGGAAGAAGAGAATGAGATCCTATGATGGTGTTCTTGAAAATGAGGTTTTGAAGTCCTAGTTTTGAGAGAAGAATCCTAGACTTCATTTGGTTTAGTTTTTGGTTATGGAAGTGAATAACTTTGTCAAAAATATGATGTGTTTTTCACTTGATGAGATATTGGGGGTGAAAGAGGCTTGAACTATTAAAAAAGAGAAAAGGTCAAAGTCTTGAAGCACTTGTGGTTTTGTGAACCGACTTTAACTAAGTGGAGTGTACCTATGTGTTGGTATTTTAGGGTGTAAGAAACATGAGTAAATGTTCTTTAAACACAATTTGACAAAATACAAATATGTAAATGAATTTCTCTCCTCCTCAACAGCTGGACATCCAACATATTGTCTAGTGCATTGTATAAAGAATGATGATGAAGTGTTTAGGAGGTTGTTTAGGTTAATGAAAACGATGAGCTTGGTAATATTTTTGCGGATGTTGGTTAGCATACAAAGAACTTTATCCTTAAAGTCATGTAGCTCTTCTCTATTAATGCGAGATGATCGTATGACGAGGCATGTGGTTTTCTCAAAGGAGGTGGAAAGGATTAGAGTATTGTTATCGAGGTGATTTTGGAAAGCGGAAGCACTAATGCGAATTAAAAAGAGGTTGATTGAAAGATATCCAAACACAAATTTTAAATCTCTAAGACTCAATCCTATTAGCTATAAAACTATATGCAAGTGTAGGGGTTCCATAAAACATATTACTAATCCAGATAGCAATAAAGGGATTATAGTTATGCGAGATGAGCATATAAAAGCTAGAAAGAAGTGAGATGGCAAGTGATTAGTTCTCAATCCACTAAAACACATTTGTTAGTGACAAAAGATGTCAACAAGATAAAAATCTAAGACATTATCTAATACAAACAACGCATTCGACTATTAGACATAAAGTTACCACATAGCAACAAATAATTATACTAAGCAATAGCATGACATTATTTAAAACACTTCATTGTGAAATTGTTTGTTGTTAAGCTTAGACACTTAAGCATATAACAATCTATGTGATAAATTTGTATGATAAAACGTCTTCTAAATGTTTATCATACCAAGAGTACTTCTACAAATAATAAGTGCACACGAAGTGAACAAATAGTGTGACAAAGTTACGAAAGAGACAAGACGAAAAATTTATGCAACCCATGTTTAAACGATAACATTTTGGAGCAAGTATTATACAGATCATCCTAAGCATGGATCTAATAAATGACAACAACATACACAAGCCTTCAAATATATGAATATCATATAAAAGCATCATGTACCAAAATGACATATCATGAGTTAACAGGTAACATGTTAATCATGCAAAACATCATATAAATAAAGAATGAAAATATCATACAAATCATTGATATATAGTAACACGAAACATATAAGCATGCAGGCATCATAAAAATATAACCAAGATTTACACATGAATCAATCAAATAGTTATCATGGTTATGTTAAGATGTCTAATCATATCAAACAAATAACATGTTATCGACACATGTATGTGTAATGCAAAAAGATTTTAATCTTTGAGTTGGAATCTATGGTTGAATGATCTAAAGAGAGACATCTTTTATGTTGAGTTTGAGTATGTGTTATGAGAGTGATTTGATCATCAAAGACCAAGAGATGTGTTTGTGTGTGATAATGGATTATGTTAAGAACGTTCTCAAGAAAGCTCTTTGGAACATGAATCTAAGTGAAATTACTAAATTCAATAGATCTTGTGTGTGCTATAGAGATGAGTAGAATAGGCATAGGGTTTGAATTGGGTTATGAGCAAGATTTGGTTATGATGAACGCTTGAAAGGAAATAGACACATATGGTGTCTTTCAATAAGTAGGGTTATCACGTGGAATAAAGTCACCATGCTTATGAAAACAAGAATGACGAGATGATGAGGAGGCTCTAGATCAGAACTTGCAGATGTTGATTTGAGGTTTAATGAGACATATGCAGAAGTTAAAAGTATTGCTAATACTTTGATAACTTGTGAAAGTGATACTACTTAAACCTAGTGTAATTGAATGTGTGCTTCATGCTTATTTGATGGTGAAGGTTCTAATCCTATAGGTGGTAAAGTATGGTTGACGACCAACAGTGGATATGTGAAATGAGGTGGTGATTGCTTGACAACACTTGAAGCTTGGATATCTTCTTTGTGTTCTTCACTTTCTAGAAAGTGGAAAAGACACATTTCATAATGAAATTCACTTGACTTTTGACGACATAGACAAATATGTTAATAAGTGTATGGATATGACAATTGCCCTTTGTTTCAAAGAGCGACACAAGGGTGAACATAGGTTTATGTATCATGAAAGGTGGTTTAATCTTAATGGGTTAGGTTGTAGTGGGGATGACACACTTGTTTGGTTACATTGTGGAATCTTCTTGTGAAGATAACTAGGTGGAGTTATTGGTGATGTTGACTCTTGGTTTCTTTGAGGGCATGGAAATGGTGGATGACTCGATATTGATAAAGGATAACTCGGTTTCTCATTTCACATTGGTTGTTTGAGGTTTGAGTAATGAAAGGTTATGAGGAAGATGCTTAAAGTTTTGCTCATGTTTGTGAAGCTTATGGGCTGAGATATATCACAAGGTGAATGTGATAAGAGGATGGTGAAAGAACAAGTGAACTTAAGTGCTAAATGTTTAAGGATCAAAACCTATTGACATTTGTTTTTGTTCCTATTGATTGGGAGAGTACTGTAATAAGTGTTCTAGTTGTGATGAGTGTTTTAACAAACATTGTTAAACTACTTGGGTGTTGAATTTTGGATATGACTTTTAATGACTATGGTAGTAAGTCAAGTTTACGTGAATATTTTGAACGAAATACTTAAGTTGTCAATCCTACTTAGTTGAGATTGGATAACATAAAAGGATAGCAAGACTCGATAATACATCTATAACTTAAGAGTAAGTTATAACTCGATGTAAATCCTTATTGTCTTGAAGGATGACACATTATTTTCATGTTAACCAAGTGAGGTAACATATGTAGATACATGACAATATCTATAGTTATAAGTTGGACTTGTGATTGTGATATTGTATGTAATCTTTGCAAATAATGAGTCCGGATTTGTTAGGAAGTTGTCAAGTCACCAAATAAGTGAATGAAGGATGAGTTAGGGATGGAAGAATGTAGTGAGTGTGTGTAGTGATCATAAATACTAAGTGGTTCGAGAATTGCAAGGAGAAAGTTTCCGGATTCCTTCCTTTAAGGAGAAAGGTATCTTGGATCATTCTTGCGAAATTTAGAAAGTATTATTACAGATGATTATCCTATAGGTGCAAGTGAGAAGTCCTAATCCTAATAAGAGTGAACATCAGTGAGAAGAATCCTAGTGATGAAATTGAGTGATCTTGAATGAGGGTCTTAAATGAAAATTTAAGAAGGAAGATGCAGGATTGGCGGAACCATACGAATACGCAGGCGGAACCCAGATTTTGGTTCCGCCTGGTCTGTTGGGCCAAATTCTGGAGTACCCAGAAAATGTACTGGCGGAACCCAATATTTGGTTCCGCCAATTCTGCCAGGTCTGAAAAAAGTGGCAGTCCACTATTTTGACCATCGAGACGATTTTCAAATTTTTCGAAAACTCCTAAAAACAAAACTTTATACCATATCTGATTAGGAAATGCAAGAAATGGATGTAGAAAAACTCTTACCGATAGACTTTGACCGGGGGCTAGCAAATTTCGCTATACTTAGTGAAATATCCATAAACTTGAAAATTTTACAACATCCCAAATGTTGTCTACCTGCATATCCGTTAGTACAAGACAATGTACAAAGATAACAAAAGATCCTAGAAGTACATATATCCATGAAACACATTGTTTACCTACCAAATAGTTCAAATTTTAAGTAGTGCCAAACACTCCTTAACAATGGATATTTATTGACTCCCGAAACCCGTTCAAGTATCCTAATAATACTTGGAACATATGCACCTAATTAGATGTGATAGATTAAAACCAAAAACACATATTCTAACCCATGTTAGCATATAGATTAAGCCGATGATTATGAGCTTATCATAAATGGAAATTAAGCCAAACATGAAAAATTGATAAAAACAAAGTGTTATCATCCAAACATGATACGGTTAGTTTACATGATCAATCAAAGATAAGTTTCTATCTTATAGCACAACACATTCATTAAATAACATTGTAGAAGCATGTATATCAAACACCATTTTACAAGAATACTACATGTTTAAAAATGTAGTGACTCATTTAGACTCGTGACCATATTCCAAGATATTTAATTAGTATTACTTAATTCTCATTCCTAGGTGAATTATGCAAAATAATAACATAACATATGCAAGGAAGAATATCTAAATCAATAAGCAATACAAACACAAGTTTTCAACTTAGTACACACAATCTAGCAAATATCCTATTGTGTATAAACATGAATTAGACAAACAAGCAAATGAATATCATGACAAGATTGACACTCATGAATCACAAATAAACAAATGCAATCACAACTTTCAATAAGCAAATACCATATATGCATACAACTAAAACAAGTAGTCATTTAGCATAACATAAAAAGAAATATACTTTTCGTCACTTTGCGTTTAAATATGACGATGTGTGCCAAGCTTGATTAGTTTCCTTTGTATATATGAATATCACAAAATTCTTTAATTTCAAAGAAAATAATGTCAATGTTCAAAGGATACTAACTTATATTGCCTAACTCAAAAGTTTGAGTTTCTACGTCAAAACGGAACTTGAACACATTGCAGTATTTGATTTAATATTTTGACTTCATATTAGATTTAGGCCATAACATCATTTTTAAAAGAAAGTAGACACAATTTCCTTCAAATTGATAGGTGGCGCGACTCCTACGGACTCACGGTTAATTAGTTATGAATTTTTGAAGTTCACAAAAAAATTTGACTGTGCAGCCAAGGAACCCTCGTCCAAAGGGCAAGGAACCCTTCTGAGGGTTCCGCGGGATCCGCGGGTCTGCTGTAACAAAATGTCACATAATGCTAAAAACATGTATTTTGCATAGCGAAAATGTGTAGGACTTACTAGATTTGTTAGTAAATATTTAATACAACTATTTTAACATCATTTCTTCTTATGTGACTCATCTAGTCATTTACGGAGGTGATTATTCAACTAAATTTTTAGTTATCCCAAACACTCCTTTTAAAACCGTGTTTAACGTACATTAGCTCTAACCACATAATTTGACTCTTACAAATTATAAGAAATGTTTTCTTTTATTTTTCAAGGACACCTTCAAGCTTGTATACAAAGTAACATTTAACCACAAAATTTCTAAGTATACTTTGCGAAACATTCTTCATATTATATTCCGCTACAATGGTAATTTGATACATGGATCGTACTCCATTTTAAAAACCATTTGTTTTGAAAATAAGAGCTACGAGGCTCTGATACCAATTATGAAAAACTATAAGGGGGGTTGAATAGTTTACCGTTTAAAAACTTTAAACTTGTTGTATCAAATGTCCATTTTTAGCTTGTTCTAATATGAAAGATGTTACTTGTAGTTTATGACTAACATAACTTAAAACATGTTATCACACAAGTACAATCAATAAGTCACAACACAAACAATCACATAATGCAAATATTAAAGTAAAGCAATAAGTAAAAGGAAAGTACAAACCGAACACGAGGATTTATAGTGGTTCGGTCACGGATCTCATCTCCGCCCTACTCCACTCCTCGAGTACCCAACTCGAGAGTTACTTCACTAGATCAACAACCTCCCTTCTCGGCGGAGAAAACCTTACAATCATCGCTTACACTTTATCTGGTACAAAGCTAGATACCAAGTTCTTTTACAAAGTACAACCACTCCTATCGTCGCTTATACAATATTTTCGACACTAAGCTAGATGTCGAGTTCTTTACCAAGGGTACAACAACTCCCGCTATGTTTTGTGGCCTAACATAAAAACCTTGTGTTTTATGGCACAAACACATAAACCATCTAATCTATATTGTGATAATACAATGATGATCCATGACATAAAAGTCTAACGGATATGCATTCCTAATCTACATGAACTTCTTGAATAAGAAATCTTCAACCATTGAGGATTCAAGTGCCCTTGAATCTTCATATGTTGGAATGCTTTAATGAATGATGATTTCAAGATCTTGTGACCTTCTTGGTGGGGTGGATCATGAAGTATGATATGCTTACAACAATGATGAATGTTAGAAGCATTATGATCATTATGGAAAGAGTGACTCATGTGTGTTTCTACATGGTTTCCTATATATCTATGTGTGTGTAGTTTTTCATCAAGTTTGCAAGTAAACCATGAACTCCTATTTATAGGCAAACTTACAAAGGGGTTTTCCAAAACCATGTTCCAAAACTAACAAAGATAAAACCATGTTTCAAATATATTTATCTTTAGTCAAATCAAGATCTTCCAAGTCAACACACAATGTGTCAAATCAAGATCTTCTAAGTCAACACACAATATGTCAAATCAAGATTCTATGACATCTCATACAAGATGTATGATACAATGTCTTTCTATATTTATGTCTAGTCTAATCAAGATCTTTTCAAATTTAGTTTTTCCTTTTACGAAAAATACATTTAGATAAATGTATATACTAACTAAAAAAGGTAAGTTACTTGTATAAAAAATATATTAGCTAGCTATATAATATTTAGTAAGTTACTAAAAATGTTTTATGTACTTATGTTGTTATAAGACACATTTTTATATATTGTAAACTTACTAATATTATCTAGATACCTAATGTGGCACTTATTCTATTTAACACCTAAAGTGTACTTTGACACCTAAAATACTTAAAGACTCCTAAAGTATCTTAGTCATTCCAAATGGTTGGTCAAGGGGTTTGATCATAATGCTACATAACAAACATGTACGAACCTGTGTTGTAGCATACGACGACTCGAGACGTTGAGAGGTGTTGAATGTATGATGAGACAAACTACGATTACAAGTAACTTGTACATTTTACATTATGTATGAAGTTATACGTTTGTCATCAATCAAAACAAACGAGACTGTATAGATTAAATATCGTAATATTTGCACTAACACAATCAATACCTCACATGTTACTCATTCAACAAAAACACCATCCACTCATGAAGAATCTCTTCCACCCATATCATGTTTTAATGACTACCCAAGCTCAACCATGTCTCCACCACCAAGAGTACCACCACCACATCCTACAACTTCACATGTCATTCCTATGTTGCATGTTCAAACCTTCACCTAAGACAACTATCATGTTCAACCACCATCACCTTCCTCCGAACACTTGAAGTTCGTTGAGGAGCTAAAAGAGGCTCATGAGCTTAGTGATCTTTTAGCATTACGTCTTGCTCAACGCAATTTGGATCAACCTCAATCAAGCTCACCATCATCACCACACAACATTAACCAAATTGAGAAGCATGTTAACAATTGCCCTTGTTGCATCTTCCTCCAACAACAAACCATTGCATTGAATGAGCACTTTACTTGGATTGAGTATCTTCTTACTAGATCTCAACAAACACCATCACTTGAACAACATCAAAACCCTCAATCAACAAACCCAACTTCAAATCCACCACCTTCAAGCTCCACATCGCCAAACTCACCAACATCCATGCAACCAAAAGTTCACCTCCATTAAGCCACCAACATGATCCCCATTCACCATTCTCACCCAAGCATTTTATATGCTTATGTTTCTCATTTTCAAATAAAACACCTCAACCATTTTGGGATGCAAGAAAGTTTGGTGACACTCTTTGTTGGCACAATAGGATATTCTACTTAGTTTAGAATTCTATCATTATGGCTTATGTAACAATGATTATGGGTTGACATAATCATTTTCTATTAATGAATGACTTAATATGTGTTTCAAATTCTCTTTCGCCATGCTTATTATTAGTTGTTATTATGCTATATGTATTTGCTTGTGCCATGCCTGTGCTTCTAATATTTTTCTTGTAAGAATTCCATAACTCGAACCCTTGGTGCCCTCAAACAAGGGGGAGCATACATCAAGGGGGAGCTTTCATCTTAATCGGCTTAAACCTTTTTGATTCTACAAAAAGGGGGAGAAGTGAATATAAACTCACTAAATACTTGTCTAAAAATTAATTTTTGAATTTAATGAGTTTAGATTTTATAATCATCAAAAAGGGGGAGATTGTTGATATAAATAAATGACTAAAAACGTTATTCATATCTTTCGATAGCTCTATGTTTTGATAATTACAAAACGAAAACCCATCAAACCAAAGATCATGACGTAAACAAGTATTTAGTAGTAAATAATCACTTTCACCATCTAATCACTTAAGGTATGAATAAACATAGTGTTTAATGCATTATAAGATCAACAGGGTATTTAATTAATTATTACAAAGTTTATTTTAATATATAAACTTATTATATATTTTTGAAAAACACTTTTGGTAATAAAGAAAAATGTTTTAATCATACTAAATATATGAATTCAAATTTTTAACCAAAATGAGTTAGTTTTTCACCAAATAAACTTTCCCCACTAAAAAACAAAGTTTCTGGCCATAACAGCTGGGCGGCCCCCTTAATTATAAGGGGTAAGGGGACCGACAATGATTTAAGGGGACCGGCACGCTCCTGTTGTCAGAAATCTTTGCCTATAAATACCACCTTAAATCTGGAATTTTTCCCTACCTTTTTGTACTAAAAACTTTCTGATTTAAACCTCCATTTCCATCTTAAAAATCCTTTGATCATATAATTCATAAGCCTTTGTTTCCAAGTGATCCAAAGCCTCATCCATTCAAGTGCAAAGAGAAGAATACTTCTATTTATCAAGACTAGAAGTATTACAACTTTGTATCATTTTGCTATCTAAGTTATTTGATCATTTCATCTTGTATGTCATTCATTCTTTGGTGAATATAGTGTATACATTGGTTAGCTAGATTTAGATATAGGATCTAGATTTATTGAAGGTGTGAAGTGGTACTAAAAGTGAAGAAGTAGAGGTGCATAGGATTAGTGGTAGAAGAAATAAGAAGTGGTAGTATATTGAAGTAGAGATTAGTTGTGAAGACAAAGAAGTTGAAGCATTGAAGTTAAGAAGACCTTGAAGCCTAGAAGTTGTGAAGAAGTATATATTTTGGAGTAGTAGATAGAACTAAGTTGTGAAGGTGTGAAGAAACAAGTGGCGTGAAGAAGAAGAATTAGGAAGTAGAAAGGTGTGAAGAAGATAGGTGTGAAGTAGAAAGGTGTAAAGAAGATAGGTATGAAGTAGAAAGGTGTGAAGAAGAATTGGTGTGAAGTAGATTGTTGTGAAGAAGTTGTGATTGAGTTGTGACGAAGTTGTGGTGTGTAATTTGGTGTGTAAGGTTTTCTCCGTCATAAGGGAGGTTTTTGATCTAGTGAAGAAAACTCTCGAGTAGGTGACTCGGGGAGTGGAGTAGGGCAAGGAAGGTGTCCTTGTAGCCGAACCACTATAAATCCTTTGTCTCTCGGTTTGATCTTTCCATCTCTCACTCTTTGATTATTTACTTGTTTGCATTTCATACATAATTATAATTGCTTATGTTGTGCATATATTGATTTCACATAAAGATCAAACTAAGATTCATTCAAAACATTAATTTTATAAAAACAAACCAAGTACATAAACTCTTATTAAAACACATATACATATATATGCTTATATATGATATATGAAATTGTAAATTATTTCCCAACATTATATATAAGTAGTGTTTATACGAAAACCGTAAATAAACTAGTATCTATATTTTTGCATTAAAGAGTTTTGTAACTTACGTCTATTCTTTAAAAGCAAAATTTTATAAAACAAATAAAACGAAAAAGACATAAAACTATTCAACCTCCCTTCTAGTTTTCCACAAATGAAAAAGTCAGTTATCAAAGATCACAAAGCATGAAGGAACAAAGACTAAAGACTATTCTCCAACGACACACAAAGTTCAAGACAAAGAACACAAAAGACCTAATCACCTGGAGCATCATTCGAATGACCACCCCTTAGGGGGAGATTGTTAGCATTAAATAAATGTAAAAAGAAGTGATGGTCATCCTTATAGATAGGACTTTGTATGTCGTGTGGTAGTAACAGGGATTGGGCTAGGGACTTGGTAAATCTAATATGTTAAGAGTTATATTATGTAAGCCTTTTATGTTTCATGTAAACCAAGCCCATAGAAAGCCTTTAGGGCATCATTTTATGTACTATATAAACACCTCAATGAGTCATTAGAGGTGTGTGCTTGTGTGTGTAAGTGTGTGTTTCTCTTTAATAATATAAGCTTCCTTTTATCTATTATTCTCTAATCTTAACGCCACCAATATCTATTCAAGTCACCATCTTTACTTCATCTTTGATTCATATTTGTGATAGAGTTGATATATCTAAGGTCCTACACTATATTACATGTATTTATTTTTGTATGATTTCTTATTGCAATTGTAGATGTGACTGGTGAAGTTGTTGTGTGATGAGTTTGATAACTACAACAAGAATGACACTACGGGAAAGAAGAAAACTCTTGCCCGCATTGATATCGAGTAAGTTTTGGTTACTATAATAAGCTGGTACTCATTGACAAGTACCATGTTTACAAACAACACGTAGTTATCATTGTACATATATAGTTGGTACTCATTGAAAAATAACACGTGTGATTGGTTAATTAATACTCCCTCCGTCCCATTTTATAAGTCCATGTTTGAAAAGTCAAAGTCTTTTTCTTTAGAGTTTGATCGTAATTATTTTTTTCGTGTTATATAATACTTGATACAAAATATATAAATTGATTTGTGTTTTAAATGTATTTTCATTGGTATACTTTTCAACAAATATTATATAACACGAAAAAAAAATAATTACGGTCAAATTCTGAGGAAAAAGACATTGACTTTTCAAATGGACTTATAAAATGGGACGGAGGGAGTATTAGAATATAATGGTAACAGTTAGTAATTTATATATACACTTTGAATCAGTGACAAATAACAACTTAACTTATCGTTACTGTAACACCCCAACCTGACATGGGTCAAAATGTTACATTATGGTGCCAAATCAGAACATACAAACGCAAGCGAAAGACTTATAAACATAAAGTTACATGATAATCTAGGATAACAAATGAAATGCTAACTCTATACAAGATGAAATCCACAACTGAAATACAAGTCCAACTAAATCTAACTAAATCCAAATCCAAGTCTAATCTAGAGTAGATGGGTGTCTAATCATCAGGGTGGTCCACTAAGAGCTCTTATGCACTCTTCACTCAACCCAGCTTCCAAACTAAAACCTGCTGCAGGAAAAAAAATGCGGCTGAGCTTAAAAAGCCAGTGAACAGATGTATAACAAAACGAATAATCGAAACGTATATAAGCATAGAAAAAGGAAATCATAAACTCCTGTTGAAATGAATATCATCTGTCAAATGAATAAGAGATGAACGATCAACTGAACAAATATCATAAGTCAACTGAATAAAGAATATAAAGAATCAAATGATATACGAATCATATAGTAACCAGAATCAAATGAGCAGCTAGAACAAAGGCTTGTCTAACGAGATACTCGAATAGACACAAGAAACATAGAAAAGCCACGAACCGACCTAACAAGATACTCGAATAGGTCTCAAAATCACATAATCACATATCCGTCAAATCATAAGTTGTACAAGGAGTAGTTAGCTCCAATGTACTAGAAGTGAAAGGGGTACAATCTTCTCAAAACAAAACAGAACCTAGGATGCATCCACACGCCCCCTTCAAAACAAATCATATATATACACCTGCTCGCATGACAGGTATATACACATATCATAATGGCCAAGTGATCACATATGATAACAGAACAGAAGGGGACGTCGTGGATCAATCACACCTCCACAGAAAGTGTCATGCCATTGGTGCCATCTATGTCATGCCCATGGTACCTCCATGAGTAGACTAAAAACTCGGACATCAGAACATAACATATCAGAGCAAACAAAGCAAAGCTATCCATAATCATAACAAAGCTCCCAGAGCATAACATAACAGAATCTCATATCGAAGAGATAGTAATCAGATCATCATAACAGAATGGACAGCAAACAAAATCATATCAAATGATAATATCAAACGAATCATATCAAAGGGATCATAGCAAAGGCTCATATCAAATGAATCACATCATAGCAAACAAATCAATGTCAAGGATCGAAAAGTCATGAGAAATACCTACTGAGAAGGGATAGAATATATGTACCTTAAACCGTAAATGAAAACATATCATAAACATATGGATAGCGAGTTACTCTTTCTTCAATGAATCTACAAGAATTAACGATCGTCTTTATAATTTATAACCTCATTTTAAATCAGATTACTCATTTTAGGTTTCTTTCAATTTTTAGAAACTTTCCATTTTAAGTAACTTTTCATATTTAGTAAGTTTCCCGAAATAGTAATTTTATCCTTTAGGGTTATAAATGACAATTAAATAATCTTTAAGGTTTAAAATGACCAATATTGTAGTTTAGGGTTCATTATGTTAATTTAGTATAGTTTAGGGTTATAAATGTAAATTATTAAACTTTAATATTTACAAATGTCAAATATAAACTCTAAGGTTTAAAACGTAAATTAATTCCATAATGACCGATTTATACTTAGCCGAAATAGAGAACACCTTTTGAACATATTACGTATTAGTTATACAAGAGCAAAATACGCTTATACACTCACACACATTAATCGACCAACATCAACTCTATTCGACCAGGACCTACTGATTGGTCCAAAACGTTCAACACAAGTCAACCAATGTGAGTGGTCAACATGGTCAAACAGCTCAGGACCAATGCTCCGTGGAATACAGTGTTTCCCCGGGTCGTTATGTCCTGACGAGGTGTGATGGTATCAAAACGGGTTTGTGATCGGGTGAATTTGAACAGCAGAAAAGAGCTGTGATTGATTACACTAAGGAAACGTGAAAGGAGATAGCTTAAATAAGCTATATTAAAAAGAACGTGAAATCAGAAAACCCAGAAACGTTTAAAAACCTAAAACGCGTACGTTTGATTTAAATTTACGTAAACGTACGAAATAAAAAGTGAGTTTAGAAAAATAAAAGACCTACGGATATGAAAATTATATTTTTACAATCCTAATGATAAAATAAAATTTTTGGAAAAAGAAAAATAATTTTTACACTATTTAATTATTTATTATTAATTAATTACTAATTTTAATTATTTAATAATACACTAAATTACAAGAAAATAGGAAATTAAACTAGAAAAATGAAATTTTAACTTTGAAAAATCTAAAATATTATAAAACTAATTTTCAAACTAAAAATCTATTTTTCCTACTTTTTAAATAATTATTATTAATTAAAAACTAATTATTAATTAATTTAAACTAATTTAAATTTATACTAAAATAAAATTAAATATTATTTTAAGCTAGAAAAATAAAAATTAAATCTTGAAAATTCTAAAATAACTTAAAACTAATTTTAAATCTGAAATTAATTTTTTTTGGGTTTTTATTTAATTTTTATGAATTTAAAATGATTTAAAATTATTTAAAAACTAATATTAATTAAGAAAAGTACTAAATAAGCTTAGAAAATATGAAAATTTTATGGAAATTCTAAAATAATATACTAAACCTAGAAAAAATATAAAAAGTTAGATAAGCCCACTAATAAGCTGAGTTGGGCATATAAGCAGTCTAAATAAGCATTTCAAATAAGCACATATGCACCAAATCACACCAAAAGCTTAGGGAAGGTTCAACTAACTTAAATATGCACAACTAAACAATAAAAACAAAAATAAGCCCACAAAATAAGCTAGAAAGGTAATAAGCAGCTTAAATAAGCACTTAGAATAAGCACTTCTACACCAAATTGCACCAAAAGCTCGGGGAAGGTGTAATATACTAAAACAAACTCAACTCAACTGAAAAAACTCAGATAAGCCCTTGCCGCAAGCCAAAACGAGTGCTCAAGCACATTGTACTATTTAGAAAGAAACAAGGCTAAATGGCTACTTCGGGGCTGCAAACGGCTAATAAGAAAAAATCCTAAAAATAAGCTGAGAATGGATTTCTTAAGTTAAGCTGGGGGACTAATACTTTTGAAAAGCTCAGGTCCTATGTCTAAGTACAAAATTCAGGAAAATTCATGGAACTTTTGGAAAAACTGAGAACATGCGACTGACTTTTTAAGATTTTGAGCTAAGTTTGACTATGATGAACTTTAATTGCTTCTAAATGACTGTAAATTACTCCCTCTGTCCCATTTTTATTGTCCATGTTACCATTTTTGGATGTCCCAATTTAATTGTCCACTACTAAATATAGATAGGAATGTTTGATCAAGTTTACCATATTACCCTTGATTGAAATTATTATTACAAACTTTAATGAATAACTTAATTAATTACCTAAGGGTAAAACTGTCATTCTGTTAAAAAGTAAGAAAAAAAGCTGTAATAAATGCACTTTTATTAAACTGTGTGTTTTTTGTCGGGGGACAATAATTTTGGGACGGAGGGAGTAGTTAATAAGTTGTAAATGAACTAGATTAGGCTAACTTAACTACTAGTGAGACCATATGATGAGTATGCAGACATGAAATCTTCACAGAGACCAAATCAAAAAGGACTAAAGAGATATTTGACCTTTACCCAAAAGAACCCTAGTTTTTATGAACTAACTGAACTATTATGACCTAGTGTGAGTTATTTTGACCATTGGTTACCACTGAAACAATTACTAACACAGATTTCACCCTAAAGCCAAACACCCCTTTTCTATGCAACTGTATTAGTTTAAGAGTGATTAAAACAAGATTAAACTATACTACTTATCCTAACTGATTACTATAATCATGTAAACTAAATAGAACCTAGGCTGAACACAATAAAAGCAATTACACAGGCTATTACCAATAAAGCTATCTTATACTATAATTTTGAGAACATGGTCAAATGTGAAATCTAGCAAATGAAACACCATAAACAAATGACAATTCAATTTAAACAAACTTATTAAACTCAAAATCACAGATAAACATGAGTAATAAGCAATAATGAACTAAAAGGCAATTATTAGAGATTATGCTAAAAAGGTGAAATGGACTTACAAGCAGCTTAGCATAAAACAAGAGGTTCCAAAATATTTCTCAACTGTCCTAAGGCTTCCCTTGAAGCTTTAAACCAAGAACCACAACTTCTTCTTTCCTTCTTGGACTTCTGAATTTCTACTAATTTTTCCTATTTTTTTTTTAATTCTTTTTGTTTATGAGATAAACTGAACAACAATGTGATTTTAGGACCTTGATAAGCTATCAATGCTTAAAATGAACTAAAGAGACAGTAAACAACAGTTCAAAGCACCATATGAGAAATTCACTAAAATTGAGTAAAACATAAACTTGGGAAGAAACTTTGAATTAAAGTTAAATATCTTTTCTATTACACTATAAATACTGAGAGTACACTAAAAAGAACTGAATTTAGCAACTAAAAAGGATAAATATATTAAAACAACATAAACTACAACTACCCTCCTCCTAAAAATTAGCTGCCCTTTCTTCCTTCCTTCTTTCTTTACTTATAAGCTCTGAGGTGAGTTTCTCTCTCTATCCCACTTTATTGTAGCCCTTGGATTAGCTTGAAATGATCTTGGCCATTGGAAGTATTTTTTGGCGGGAAAAATTCTTTTGGCAGTTAGAGGTAACTTGGAGGGATTTGTGGGCATTAAATGAGGTTTGTATTATAGTGGTAGTAGGAGGGGCAGAGTTGAGATGGAGGTGAGGGAGGTTGGAGTGTGGCAGAGGGGTTGGTGGTTTTGCAGGGTTCACGTGTGAGGAAGGAGGGAAAGGGTTTGACCCTGGTTTGACCTGGGATGAGGTTTATTAGTAACCAGGGAGTTGGGTGGGCTTAGGTTTGGGCCTGGAGATATAAGGGGTTTTGGGTGGGTTAGTGTTTTGGTTTGGATTGGGTTTTTGGGGTTTGGTATTTGGGTAATAAAAAGGAAATAGATCCGTTTGGTTTTAGATAAATATCACAAGGACAATTTGTATTTCCTGATTTTTGCAAGGGCCGAAAATGTAACTTTCCCAAAATTGTTTAAGGGACCAAACTTGCCAAATGTGATAATCTAAGGACCTTAAATGATATTTTCCAAAATTGAGCATCCAGGGACCAAAGCTGCCAATTGTTGAAACTTGAGGGACCAAAATGTGAATTTTCAAAACTTTTCATCTAAGGACCATTTATGACAAATCTTGATTTTCTAAGGACCTTTGTTGACTTTTCTTACAAAGTAAATGCTTAGGGACTGCTTTTGACAAATTTTGAAAGTTGAGGGACTGAAACTGCCAATTATGCAAACTTTGTTCGTTTTTCATCTGTTTTTAATCATTTTGCATCTGAAACATATAAAACACAATACTGGGATATTTTCTGTATTTTGATTCATTTCTGAGTGTTTTTAAATGTTTTTGCAGTTCAGATTGGACAAAAATGATGAGTATTCACACACTCATCACCTACTTATCGAAACTCGAAACAAACCTAACCTGTTACTTCGTTTCCAGATCTGAGCACACACCCTTTTATATGTTTACTGCATCATATATACCCATGCTCACAAACTTTACATTCGACACACAATTACACACACAAAACACTAATAAGGTCATGCATGCATTACATAAAATCACACCAAACCAATACTTATCTCACATATATACACATGCATGTCCCTTCATAATTTTTCATGTTTATAACTAGTTTTATAGCATGTATAATTCTCTGTCGTATGCATATTCTAATAACCGAGTCAAAACATATATCGAAATGTATACGAATGCTCCAAAACGAAAATAAGTCGACACGTAAATGCTTTCTGTTTAACGACACAACGATTAGTTTTGCAGGTTATAAGCGTATATTTATGTTGTATAGTTCATTATTTTATGTGACTCATATTTACTCATATAGTCATATAGTCAGGTTATTAACGAAACGAAAGGATCAAGTCTTCATGTCTTATACGTCTAAATGTTTCTCATAAATCAGTAAAACACAAGGACGTTTATGGAGTTACCTTTGGATCGGTTTAGGAACGAAACTCGGGGACATAAGAGCCACAACCTACATGCCTTTCAAACTGAAAACCAACACCCACGAATTTGATCACACTATCACACCCAATGTTTGAACACCAAAAGATCACCCGCACTTAACCCCACCAACAGGTCACCTACACGACTAGGATGCCAAACACCGATCACCAGCAAAGCTACTACCTTCGTACTATATTTCTTGAAGAAAACAATTGTCTGCCGCCACTATTTTTTTCTAGGGTTTTAGGGTTTCAAGTGTGAAGAGAAAAATGTGATCTTCTATTGATTATATTGAGAACGAATGGAGAAGATATTGGGTTGAGATCAGCCGAGTCTAAAGGAAATATTGGTGACCTATTCTCTTTCAAATTTTCGGATATCCTTGGACCCATAAAGTTGTGTACACCATTTTAAAATGTATTGGACCCTACACCAATTGTTGTACGTGTGATGTACACATATAAATTGTGTTTTATTTATCAAATTAGGTTAGAAAATTCTTAGTTTAATCTTTAATCATATCGTATAGTTTTCGATAGTAGGTTATATTCACAAAGCTTATGTAAAATTTCAAATTATATGGAAATTTAGGAGAATCGGATTTTAGGGTTTTACAGTTACTAACTGTTAATCATGGTTATGGTTAAGGAACTTAATAGCACCTTTATAACTTGAATACTTGATTTGTGATTGCAAGGGAATGAACTTAAATGCATGTGATGATGTTGGTTAAATAATTGTTGTCTTTCAACTTGCCATGACAAAGAAGTGAAACAGTAAATAATGATTAGTAATCCGTCTATATATATTCATCCTCCGTGTTATGACATTCTATTTTTTTAGATTCACACAAACATATCTCATTTCTTTTCTATAGGGAATATGACTGTTCAAAATGGGTATTCGGGTAGGAAGTTGTTGCTTTATAATTGAATCGGAACCACACATTTTATATCTTACAACACCAATCACTTAACATAGGTATTGGTTTTTTTTTAAAGTTCACTTAACACTAGTCTTGGTTAGGAACTATAGCTTAATCTCTGTATATGTATACCATTCTGTTGTAGTTCATAAAGTGCAATTCCAAAAATACCCAACTGATTATACTTCACTCTGTGATTTTTTTGGATTTTCCTTTTTCATATGCTTTATATTGGTGGAGTCTTAACTTATAAACTGATAATTCCAGGTATGATCAATTGGGATATTTTGTTTTTAAAGTATGATGCCGTGTAGTTAAAGTTCATTAATGAATTATATTATGCGATGTTTGTGGCATTGTTGCAAACAAGATAGAAGCCATTGTTAGAATGACTTTGGTCCTTGGCTTTAAAATAGTCTAAATGAAAGCGATGTTGTGGTACCATAGATGTACGAAATGGGAGTTCAACCTGAGTATCATGTTATGTCACACCCAAGGCTTT
Organism: Artemisia argyi; assembly: GCA_030686995.1. Taxonomy (NCBI): domain Eukaryota; kingdom Viridiplantae; phylum Streptophyta; class Magnoliopsida; order Asterales; family Asteraceae; genus Artemisia; species Artemisia argyi. The sequence goes on along the minus strand of CM060695.1, from coordinate 136,082,253 downwards.
AGATAGATAAACGAATGAAATTGCATCTGTTAATGCTTTGGCCTTGGAGTGATAGAAAAGAAACAAATTTTGGATGTTGCTTCCTACCAAATATGATACCAAATCTCAAGTTAATTAACATAAAATAAAACTATAATATTACTACTAATTACCTTTACTGATGCAAGGGATACCGAATCTCAAGGAGGTTCTTTCTTATGCAGATGTTAATCTATAAAAACTACTACAAACGTAGTCAACAAAGAAGTTTTGCAAGGTTTATGACCCTATTTTAAGAGGTACGTACAAATATACATACGATATCTTTTGACATTTTTATTTTTACATGTATTATCAATCACAAACATCTTTTTACTTACATTTTTTTTACTCTTATTAGGTGCTAAAAAAATGTTCATTGGCTAATCACTTAATTATCACTCACTACATACATTTTCTTTTCAACCATATTTCTTTGTTGTATCTTTTACTTATTGCATATTATTCCATTCAAAACAATACAAAATCTTTATCTTCATTATTTTTTCTTACTTTACTCACACGCTTAATTTCTTAATGCATTCATTCTTCTAAAAACCCATGAATTCCACGGACATATAAGCTAGTTTTATATATACCCAACTTAAACACCATAATTTCATATTTCAATAACTCATGCTTTAAAAGCATTGTATGTAACACTAAAAACTTGTGCTTTGGGTAAATATTGAATTTTGATATTTAAGTTTGGTAATTATGGAATCAGTTATTGCACTAAAAGGGTCATTGTACTTTTAAAAAATGTTCAATTAGGCCATTGTACAACTTTTTTGTTTAGTAAGATCATTAAACTAATGTTTTAATTACCTTTAAGTCACTATATAGTTAAAAATTATTTATGCAGGTCGTCGTATTATTTTTATGCTACTTTAAATTTATAAACTTTTTAAACTGTATTATTATTCAAGTCATCAAAATTGTTATATAGTATTCAAAACTATTTTACATATTTTTGGCATTCATGTATTCATTTTTATTCTTGTTTTTAGATGTTTAGTGTATTTTATTTTAAATCATGTATTACTAGTATTACATATTTCAGCATTATGTGTGCGTATATCTGATCTAAATGGTTTCTAAGCTAAATAGGTCATTAAAATTTGATATTTTTAAGTGTACACTTTTGATGTCATCCAAATACTATTGATCGCCTTTTATGTCTACTAGTATGAAATTAGGAAATTTAAGACGTATATTTAATTTATCAAAGTTAAACATGTCACTCATCATTCAAATAACAATAAACATTATGTTCAAATATTTATCCTCCTTCAATATTCTTAATACATATCTTGTAGTTTTGAACATTACACTTTAAATACAACCATAAATAATGAACATGTAAATACAATATATCTAAAACCTGATTTTGCTTAACAAATTTTAATAAGTTTGATGATCTAAATAGCATATTTTGGCAAGTTTAATGACTTGTATGAACATAAAATTAGTATAATCACTCAAATAAAAAACTTTTAGTAGTATAGTGGTCTTCTTGCATAAAAGTACTAGTACAATGATCTTAATAAAGAGAAAAAATTGTATAGTGACTTAAATGAACATCTTTTAAAAGTACGATGACCCTGGAATTATCCCTGTATATAATACTCGGTCTTACCAAAACTAAAGAAACTAATTTGTTTATCATTTTACCACTCTTATTTATTTGCTTGGAAAGTATCTCATATCTATATCTATATAGGAAAAACTAGACGAGCACCCGTGCATAGCAACGAGATTTCATAGCGGCAGATGGTTTACCCATGCATAGCAACAGGATTTTTAACCCGTTCATAGCAACGGGATTTCATAGCGGTAGATGGTTTAGTGATAAAAGAAAATTTATGGGTTATAAACGAAAACTAATAAAAATTTGAGGATTTGGGGATTAAACATAATGTTTTTACCCAGGTGGTTCAATCGGTAGAACCGTTCCGGTCGAAAAATGTGTCAACTTAAACCGGGTGGTTCAATAGTTTCCTTTATTTGGTTAGATTTAAGGTTTTCAACATTTTATATTGCTCGACTTTTCAGTTTTTCACATTAACCATTTTTCTTTTATTGACGAGTACCCGTGCATAGCAACAAGATTTTCTAGTGGCAAACTATTGTAGTTGTGATATTGTGGCTAAAGTGTTTCCTGTGACGTTTATAAATACAGTAAAACATAAAATAATCAAAATGTAGCTTAATTTTTTTTTTCTGGCATGCCAACTTTGTATTGCATTGTCTAGATAGATATAACGTATCAATTATACATTATTGTTCATCTCTTATCTTAAGGATGTACCATCCATAATATATCTAGGCATACGAGAGTAACATTACTTGATTGTCGTAACATTATTTTTTATTAGTCCAAGTATATGGCCCATGAGATAATGGCTAGTTGTACAACATTTGAAGTGACTAAACCTATATACTATGCAAAAACCAAGCCAAACCTCATATTACTAATGTAGCTCAAGTCGTATCTTGGTTTCAGTTTTCAAGCCATCAAAATCACTTAACACCAAAAAATCCTTTAGATCTAACCAAAATTCCTTTGGACCTAATACACACCAAGAACATTTTAGCAACACCACATAAATCACCAAAACACCATCGAAACCACAACACCATATCTGAAGCCATTAAAAAAGATTGAAATGCGGGTTCACAGTGTGGTAAAAGAATAATGAGTACAATACAACTCCAAGATCAAATCCTTCAAAAATAGCATAATGGACTTATTTGAAATGTAGTACCAAAAAAAAAAAAAAAAAAAAAAAAAGTTTTCCATTTATGCAGCAACACAAACATGCTACTCGAAAACATTAATAACAAACACAAGTGATAGCATCGACCATTTTTTCTTGTATAACAGAAGAAAAACTCCTACAAAAATAAAATAAAAAAATAATTCTTTTTCAAATCTAAAAACATGTGAAAAGACCTTAGATCTAGTTTCGAACAAAGAACACGTAACATACCACTATCAATATACACAAATCAACCAAAGCCACCAACCGAACCCACCTAGCCAACCGAAACAACCCAAACCACTGAAAAGTGGTGGCTATTTCGTGATATGGCGGCAGTTATAGTGGCGGTTGCAGATGTGTTTAAGAGAGAAAAAGGTTAGGTTTAGAGAGAGATAGAAAATAATTAAATTAGGGTTGTATTTCTGTATTATATAGATAAGTTTCAACTTGTTTTTTTCAATCAAATCATTCCTATATGTAGTAGAGATTTGGAATACAGCCAATAGTTGCCGTATATAGTTTGAAATCAACTGTGTATTAGTTGGGTCCATTGGGCCATCATTCATACAATAGTTTAATTCTAGCCTTTCACATAGTGTACTCACTTTTTAGTTAATTCCACACAGCAAATTTGATGTAGAATTGTTTCCTTATATTTGCATGGTGGAAACGCATATTTGCATGTTGACTTTTTCAACTTTAGTTAATTCCGTATATTTGCATGGTATTAATTCCACATTTGACTTTATAAGGAGTTTTAGAAGGGTATTATGGGGATTGACCAAAAATTAAGATTTCACTTTTCACTTTGACTCTTTTTCCATTATAAGTAGTTAAGATAAGAAATCTTGAAAGTGAAAACTTAAACTATTTAAGGAAATATTAAAAACTTAAACTAATAAAGAAAATGTTGAAACTACAAGTTTTTATAATATTTAATTTATTTTTTCTATCTTTTGTTAAAGCATTTTTTTTTTAAAATTAAGTTAGTTTGTGTAACCAAAATATCACTACAACTATATGCCGACTACTGCTATAAAATCTCGTTGCTATGTACGGGTATTCGTCTAGTGTATTTTAAAACGTATAGCTAATAGCTTCTTTGCTTCGGCTGTTAGTTTTCTTTAGTTGTTTAGTATTTATAAGTATTATGTTGTTTAGTATTTATAGTATTAATTAGTTTGGAACGTAATTTTAGCTTACTGATGTTTTTATTTAAGTCACTGAGTGTGTAAAAGGTGTTATAAAGCTTAATACACTTTAACTTTTTGTTTAGTTTTTATATATTATGCTACATCATTGACACAATTTATTTACTTACTGTTTCTATAAAAATATCGGCCATCCCAAGAAAATCTTTCAAGTTCCGCCACTGCATTTGATCCATTAACATTTTCTACAATATTAAAAGAGAGAATTTCTTAAATGAACCCTTTATAATACTATTTACAAATATGAACCTGGCCCACAAAATTTCCAAAATGAACTTTTACATATTATCCGTTAGATCATTACTACATTACTTTCTTAACCATACACGTGTATAAGAGGAGCGATAGGTGAGTTATGGGCGAACGGCGAATTGCTGGGCGAGGTGAGGTTATGGATGAGCATGGGGCGAATACATATTGCATGGGTGAGGTGAGGGGCAAGAGGAGTGGGGGGGGGGGGGGGTGAATACACGGCGAGTTCAAGGGCGAATACAAAGTAACACAAAGTAACACTTATTTTTGGGCGAGTTCAAGGTGAATACACGGGCGAATACAAAGTAACACTTTATTTTTGGACACGAGCGAGGGTGGGGCGAATACACGGGCGAGTTTCAAGCAAATACAAAGTAACAGTTATTACAATTTTTGGACACATACTGTCAAACCTAAACCCGTGTACCAAACACTCCCAGGGATATGATACGTTAGTTATGTTCCATTTATGTCACGGGTGGTGCACATGCTAAGTAACAACAGATTTTCCCGCCTTTTTTTTTTGTTTTTTTTGAAAGGCAACAATTATATATAAAAGGAACCAAAACCAAAGTACAAAATAAAAAAGCAACCCGGAAGAGTCCCAAGAGCAAAACAAAAATTATTGAGATAATACAACCATACTAGTAGAAGAGAAAGGACCCAAACTCAAGATCCACTATTCTAGCATCATGAGGAACTCAAAAGCTCGTACCCCAATATACCCATGACCCACCACATACTTGTAAAACAAAAGATGATAGACCAATGAGCCAAACAAATTAGTACCGCTGACATCCCATAAATGAAGAAGTACACGAATTGTAGGCCTTGAATCTTTGATGTCAAATATAATATCAATCAAAGAAGCCTTTCAACACATAATCATAAATAGCATATACTTGTAGCAACCTCAATATTAGCATATGCTTGCACACTCAAAATTATGAGAAACTTGCAGAGTTGCAGCAGATACTTGCATCAACTTGCAGCAACTCCAACAAAAGCACTTGTAACCGAATCACTATTAATTTGCAGTGGATCCAATATAAACCACTCATTTTGACCTCCATTCTAAAAACTGCAAACCTACCATACAATCAAGACAACAAAACACATTTCTTCGGTTCAAACAACCACTGTTGCTAATCAATAGATTTCTTTCTTGACCGACGAACTATCTAATCAAAGCTTTTGAGCTGAATTTATTGAACGATTTTATTAACGCTTGAAATCTTCCCTTTAAACACTCGATTATTTCTCTCTTTCCAAATAAAGTACCCGGTAGACCCAATCACCGATTGCCATGATAACCTTGAATGATTGGGAATAACCACATTTCCACAAGACGTAAACAAATCTCTAATGGAAAAAGCGTTGATAAAAAAATAACCACATTCCCGCCTTTTTGCTTTGAGATTAATAGTTAGCCTTTGGTCAAAAGTTAGTTAGCTCCCAATTATATTTCCCAAGTTCTTATTCTCAAATCATTCAACTGCAAACCATAATTCCATTTTCTTGAGGATCAAAATTGTTCTGTATATCAAACCGATATTTGAAACAAATAACTTCGAACCCACATTCACAAGCTTCCAAACCCGTGAACCAAACACACTCATAATAACACACGTTCTTGTTCAGTTAGTAATTCGAGTACTTCTCTTCAACATCAGGGTGGTCAAAACACAAATCATTTCATTAGTCAAATACCACATGACATTCTTGTCAAGATTTTGGCTCTTTTGCCAATAAAAGACGCGGCAGCCACGGCCATTCTCTCCTTGAGATGGAGGTTTTTATGGTTAAAGTTATTTAAAATGAACTTTGATGGGAGTGAAAGTTTATACAAGATCGATTCAAGTTTGTGGAATTCTGAAAGGACCAAATTCATAAAGCAAGAAAATAATGTTATTCAAAAGAAACAAGACTGCTCGTTTATTCAAGAATTTAGGATTCATTTCGGATTGAATAATTGTCTCAGAGAAACTATTGAAAGTATTGATAAGTGGCTGAGTTTTGTTGTTAAGAAACAAGTTCAGTTTCTTGAACTTAGCTTGATAGATAGAGATGAGAATTAGTACAGTGATGTCTTCAATTATGAATTTTCGTTGAGTTTATTTGAAACAAATGTTTTAACAAGGCCGTCATTGAATGATATTGTTTTCCAGACGCATCTATTTCTAAAAAAGAGGGTGTTGAGAAAAGTAAGCGAGACCGAAACTATTATTGAGAAATTTTTAAAATTCAGTCCGCATCTTGAAACAATTGTTATTCACCACACCCAAAATTTTAAACACGTTCACATTAGTGGACGAAATTTGAAACTCAAGCACACTGAAATAGTGGCCACTACAACTGTTTCTTCCATAGATTTTGATCTCGACTCATTCACCTATAAAGGTTCTGAAATAGAATTGGATCTTGCTCATCTTCCGATGCTTAAAGAAATCGATACGTATGATGGACATGTAAGGTTAAGCAGTAATGTGTTCAAGTAGATAGCATCCTGTGCTTTGTCCCTACAACATCTTTCCATCAACCCACAGTAGTTGTTTAATCTAATGTGTTAATAACACTTGAGTTTTAAATGATATTGTTTTAATTTACAAAAAAGTTTGAAGCTTCATTCTTTGCCCGAGCTACCGAATGTCAAGAAACTGAGACTTGCGGTTGGGGGTAGCAAGTATAATTGTCTTGAATATTTGGGTGTGATATTGAGCGTGTGTCCAAATTTGGAGAATTTTACAATAAAGGTACTTACTTAAACTTGACTATTGAGTGTCACAAGATTGATGCAGTTATATTTGTTTACATGAACTTTGTTGAAATCAATTGGAGCTTTTGTGGCCATTTAATCCATGCTCCTCTTTTAGTTTTAATTATGTTGACAATATACTGTTGAGGTTTGAGAATAAGTTCATACAGTGGCGAAGCTGATTGAAATTTATCAGAATACAGAGTTTTGAGTTTACCATAAGTGTCCACCCGAAATGGAAGAGAGGGAAGGCCCAAGTAGGGGGTGGTTTTGTGGTATTCACTTTTGACTGCAATGTTATAAACTAGTATAAAACATGTGTATTAATACACGGGTTGTCTCAGTTTATTCTTTCTAAACTGAAGTTAAAACGATATTAAACTTTGAATTAGATGATGACACTGTATATATGGTTGATTTTCTTGTAGAAGTTAGCTGTTGTTATTAGTATATGACCTCAATAATTTCATGTCTTGTCCATCTTTATAGATTTGCGTCTTACTAGTCTTCCAAAACTTGAAGATGTCAATATGTATGTATGCATATGTGATTAATGAAATATACGCTCCCAACGGTTATTGATTTATCTCTAACATGATTACAATCCTTGATTGAAAATGTGACCTCAACCTCGAGTGAGTAAACACTTAACGATCTAGAAAGCAAGAAAAGCTTTAGGGAAGGAGCAAATGGAATGAATTAAATGCTTCTAGTTATGTTTCCAAAACCTTCCCATAGGAGAATACAAAAGAGAACCTTACAATAGAAAATAATTAATGATTTGAAGTTTGGTGTGTCAAAAGAAAATTAATACTAAGATGAAGTTACACCTATTTATACTACTCTACTGTGTATGTAATATTCTACACTCTTCTTGTATGAATTTAGATGAAAGTTTCTGGAGAGCTTCTAGAGATCTTTTACATGCTGCCAATCTTGAGTAGTAAAGAATTTTGATACGTTCAATTTGTATCAACGAAGCACCACTTTAAGCGGGCGCAAGCTCCTTGAGAAGAAGAAGAAGAATGACAGAATATTAACCGAAAACTAATAACTTTCATTCACCGGTAAACATTAAATACTAGTTAACAAATAACTCCTAGTTCGACTCCAACACATATCCTAGTTCGACTCAACACATATCCTATCAGACTCAATAAATAAACATAAATAATAATGATAGTAATCCTATCCCATTACGAAATCCTTGTACCAACTTGGAGGAACCAACACACGCTTGTACCTCACATCTTGCACTTCTGATATTGCTTCAGACGTAACATTCCCCCTCCTTCGGAAATGACCTTGTCCTCAAGGTTATAAGTTGGATAAGCTTACTGGAAATCGTTATCGAAGTATGTATTAAGAATTGAGACATAGAATACCAGATGTATCTTACTTTAAGTAACCTCTACCTTGTACGGACCATAATACCGCTTGGCTAGCTTGTTACAAAGTCACTTACCTATCAAAGTTCAATGTTCAATTGGGTTAAATTAGACCACAAGAAGGAGGTTCTTGTGGTCTAATTTAACCTAATTGAACATTGATGCTAGTGAAGTTTTACCTAAGATATCAAAGGACCAGGCACTGTGTTTTTCAGAGTGTGATAAGTATGTCAACCAAGTGAACAATGTCATTCGAAGATACAACCTCCTGACTGTTAATGACTACCGGGTTTGTTTCTATTTAGATGAGTAGAATCAAGGTGTTATTAATGAATGGCTCCAATTTGCTATAAACAAGAAAGTTGAGTTTCTTGAAGTAAATGCAATTGATCATCCTAGCTTAGAAATCCCGCTAGGATTATTTGGAAGAAGACACCATGTGGTGCTTCTAAAAAAAATGATGTTGAAGAAGATCAATGTAACGGATGATAATATTGAATAAATTGTAGCAAATTGTCCACATCTTGAGATGATATTGTTAGAATTTAAATAACATAACAATTATATAGATAAACATCTAGCATCAAGTACACATGCGGAAGCTAAGGATCAATGTTAACATATAAATAATTAACTGTATATAAAAGTACGCGTACCTTATGATTCTAGCCAAACAAAAATCAATTCCAAGCAATCAACCTTATGAACCCTAATTAGGGTTTATGTGGATTATTGGAATTACACCTTACCCTTTTGTAATTCAATCTAAGTTGTAAACAATAATGTGTTTGCACCACGTTCTTGTACACACATACTACTAGCGATTCATGTGAATGCTAGTTCTTGAATCACGAATAAAGAAAAAAAAAAAAAAACACTAAGTACTGCTTTTGATTATGTTGACTAAAAGAAACACTTGTCGGTACCACTGCCATTCGCAATAGATGAAAAGCAAACTATCTAGATTTCTTTTCATATGTTTAGTATTGCATTAGATTGCATGCAATTGTGGAATATACATCATGCGAATGGTTAGTATCATGCGTCAGGATTTGTAAAAGATTTTAAGTGTCGTATCTCAAGTCAATGAGATGTTTATACAGCCCTCAAACTTGTTCTCTAAGTTAAAGTCTATCACCTTCTCAAGTTTCACAAAACGACACTCGGACCCCTCCATTCCTTTCATGTTCCACCGGTGTCAACCAACACCCACGGATTTAGTTTTCGTACTAATAAGTGTCGATTCTTATACGTAAAATATGCAATCCCGTAGTCTCAAGTTTGATTCTAGACATACACTATTAAATTTGTCCATAAAACTAACAGATGTCAATCCATGGCCACCGCTTGAAGAATATTCGTGTTGGTGGACGAGCACTTAACTTGAAACACATTGAAATAGTGGATCGTATTTGGATGAATTCCATTTTATTTATCAGATTTCGACCTTGTATCTTTCACCTGAAAATTCTTCAATGTTTGTCAGCAGATTTTACATCTCACTCAACTTCCAAAACTCAAACAACTTGACATTCATGGAATTAAGGGGATGGAAAATAATGTGCTGAGTGACATATCATCTGTGCTTTATTCCCGGAGGCTCTTTCCATAAGTATATATCATCCTGAGGTAAGTACTATCTCATCTCTAACTTAACGCAATTTTTTATAATCTTTCTATTGGAGTATTAATTATCTTATTTATGCAGATAATTAACAAGCCTGATCAGTTTTTTCTTCCTGATTTTTCAAATGTGAAGAAATTGAGACTGACAATTTGTGGTATCAAACATGATTACATGAATGTCTTGTATATTTGGCACACATATTGAATGCTTGTCCAAATTTGGAGACTTTTACGCTGGAGGTATATATAAACCGAATTAAATTTTACCCTAACCAATAAAAGCAATGATATGATGATGTAATGTAAGCAAATATTTTGATCTTTTTGCAGCTTGTACATGCAGATACCTTTTTGGAATGGAAGGTTTATGTAGAGGATTATTGGTCTTTTGATATTGAAATTACGAGGAAAACGAAACTGCCTGTTTCTATTCATCCCCTCAAACGCTTCAAGCTTCTCCAAATTGTGGACTATAACATTGAAATTGCTCCATTCATTATACAAAATGCCGTTGAACTAAAGAAAATTGTGTTTGGTTGTGGTTCCAAGTCTGGGAAGACGGCCATATGCCCATATACAAACGCCAAGAAGCTGCTCGATCTTCTGGCAAGCGGCACTTTGAATCACTAATGCCCCGGGGCGTAGAGCTGGTGATTCTCTAGCCTAGTTCAACTTTCAAGAGATGAATATTGATATCAATATACAACTTTTAATGTATGACATAATAGTCAATATTGTTGCTTAGCTCTCACTACCGGTTAAGCTTTAGGATTTCTGATTCTTGTAAACGTTGATGCTTTGCAATTCATGAAGCTGAGTTACTTATGTTTTTAAATTCAAAGTCAATAAGATTTTGACTAGGTTGTTTGTTGCTCGTTTTAACATTTAGTCGAATGAAGATTAACATATATATTTTGCTAACCAAATAAATAAAGTGAGGTCGTAAATATAGCAGAAATTTTCATTTAAAAAATTTAGTTTTTGTAATCACATTTAAAATAAGTTAAAGATTTTGTAAAAGATTTTGTGGTCCAACCATTAACTTCACCCATAATCAATTTACATGTTTTGACTTAACCGGTTTGACCTTTGACCATGACCTGCCACCTCTATGTCAAACACCTCTGAAGTCTGATCAGTATTGGGTTATTTACCAAACACTCTAGCAGATCAGATGGCTCAAAACTCATAGCATATAAGAAGCACTAAACGACTCGGATGCAAGCAAGACCAATAAACTCGGAAATATTAACAATTTACATTAGATGGCATCAAGAGAAGCAATAAAAACCGGATCCATTAAAGAGGAATACATCTCTGCATTTTCAGAAATCTAGCCCTTTGATTGTTGTAGGTGCAGCATTAGTACACTTAGAAAAAGGAGGCTGCTAATATTTACTTGTTCGACTTCACTCCTATGGCCATTGAACTGCTCATCAAAAAGAGATGGATGCACAAAAAGACTTTGTTGGTCATCGTCATTATACCTGAGAAAGAAAATAAAGATTATATTATTATATGATCAAAATATGTCATTTGACAAAGGGGTTTTGCATAGAAACGGATTTTTCATTTGTCACGTTTGAGTTTATGAATGTCGGATGTATACATAATGTTAAGTTTTTATAAAATTATTTCCGATTCGAGGTTACAAAATGGCTCAAACAGGACAAAGAAAATACAATGGTTAAAAATATTAGAGATTCGAGGTTACAAAGATGTGTTGCTAGTTTATGCAATAATTCCTTAAACAAAATTAAAGGGAACAATGGCACAGATTCTGGATTTCCAAAGAGCAAAAAACTCATTTTAAAACGCATAAATTAAAGAATCGTTAGGTGGGTCGGTTTCATCAGGCACTACTGATTTGATATAGTTGAATTGTTGGTGGCACTCTTTATTGCAGTTGGCCCCAGCAGCTCTTGTTATGACACGAAAAGATAAGTGACTTTTTGAAAGATCTTTCAGTTTTTTCCCAACAGGCAATTTAACTCCCTACGCTCATGTTAGAAAACAGTACACACCCCTAACTAATTGAAAATGACAATTAAACTAATGTATATAGTGACACTCACCTGCCTTCTTCTATGCCTAAGAATCATCAACCATGAACGGCTAACCACGTAGCATGGAAGAAGAAAACCAGCCAGCTGAAGAACAGAAACCTGGAACTGCAATTAATAGTTCAACACGAAAAAAGTCTAAGTGATTGCAGAGTATAAGTCAACGATCCCAGATATGAATATTAAAGAGCCTGAACTTACTTTAAAGATCTTTGATGATTGTGGCACCATCCCTAGGTCTCTCGTGACTAGCAAAGCTTGGCGTACCAGCAATATTATCATTAACTGCACATTTAAGTAGACAATAGTTCTGACTTATGGTATGACAATTACAAGCAAGTTTATACGATCTTGGATTTATTTATTTTTTTTCGCAGTTTGGTCGTTGTTGTTTCACTTACAATGAGCGCCATGTAGCGGAGGTAAGCAATGCTGCTATTGCTTGCAACATCAAACTCTTCATAATCCGGTTCAAGAAACCGCTGCTCACCAGAAGCAAAAGCCAGAAAGTGAGCATCCCGTAGATTCATTTGTGGGCCCCATGCATGCCTGAAGAAAACAGAATGAATAGAATGAGCAAACCTACTATGCAGAATGCAAAAATCTTAGTTTAAAAACTTCACCTGATATCAATAGTCATAACATCAGGGTTGATTCTTGTTGGTGGAAGAGTATAATCCGGTGAATAAACCTACAAATCGGATCATATATATAAGTACTATTTTAACAAAGTTACTTAGGTCAACAAATCATACAAATGACGGTGAAAAAAGTTCAAACCTGATTGCAGATTTCACATGTTATGTCACCTTTCTTATTGCACCATTTTTGAATGCATTTCCTATGAGCAAACTACAATCCGAAAACACAGAAGTAAAAAGAATCAATACCTTCTACAGATAAAGAAAAACCATTCCAAAAACAAGTACAATTATAGCTTTGGCTATCATGAATAAATAGAATATTTATATGGATATAAGTTTAATGTATGATTAAATTATGCAACCAATATACAACTCCTAACAATGCCAAAAAAACACAATCATAAGAGGGTTGCTTTTGACTGCTTATTGAAACTGTTTTATGGAACAAGCACAAGCAAATAATCAGTGTTTGGATTTGCACCTGCTACGACAAAGACAAAGACGCGATAATTAAGCTAGCAATTGCTTATGTGTTTAAAAAGTCTGCTTAATGAAGGATTTGAGAGGTAACTAATCAAAATGCAGATTGATAAATATGCCAACAAAAGGGTCCCCATTAGACAAGTATAAGACTACTCGTAATGAGACCAAATGAGTCTGGTTAGTCGAGCCAGACCAGACCCCCGCCCAAAACACACCGATTATTTGCTTGTGCTTGTTCCATTAAACAGTTTCAATAATTAAGCTAGCAATTGCTTATGTGCTAAAAAAGTCTGCTTAATGAAGGATTTGAGAGGTAACTAATCAAAACGCAAATTGATAAATATGCCCCCCCACCCCACCCCCCCCCCCCCCCCCCCCCCCCCTCTCAAAATGAAAGGTTTGGTCAGAAAAAGTAGCGGTTGGCTACAAAAATAAGTGGTGTTCATATTTAATTTTTTTTAAATAATAATAGTAATAGTAATAGTAATAGTAATAGTAATAATAATAATAATAACCCACTTTTTTCCTCTACAAAACCCATTTTCTCTTCTCATTTTTTAAAACCCCACTTTTAAAAACCTCACTTTTTTCTCTATAAAACCCCATTTTCTCTATAAAAGAAAAAGTGTTTGATCACATGTGCGGACCATTACCGGTGTTGGTCAGGAGAGAAAAAACTGAGTTGACGTTGAGATGTCATTTCGGTTTGGTCACAAGTGTGGTCACCACTCACCACTACTAGTAGTCTAACAAGTGCATCCGTAAATGAGCTACATTGTACAAGTACAATTCAACAAGCATATCATAAAGTTGACTATTGCTTTTAACAAGATCAAAATATGATAACCAAACCAGGACACACTTGTGGTCTGGAATCCACAAAAATATTTCAAACTTTCACTCATCAGAGTCAAGATAATTTTACAACTGTGTTTTAATGGATTTATGTCACAAAAAAACCTTTCGAGTTTTAATTATTGTACTTTCTAATAGCTGGTTAGGGTCATTTGCAACCACAATGTAACATACATATATGAAATCTGACATTACATATAAATCTGAACATAAATCCTTTTTTTTTTAACGGCAAATTTTAATCTACACCACCTGTCTCACAAATTCTACTCACATGTCTCTAATGAGACTTAACCCACAATCTCTAGGTCACATATCCGCTTGGCCAAAAGGCCTTTATAAATCCAACATTTTTATATAACGTATAAATTAGAACATAAAAATATCATTTTTGATTAAATAAATGAAATGTAAAAAATAATTTATTTAAAAACAATAGTACCAAATATTAAAATAAGCTATTCTGAAAATAATTATAACAGTATTAAATTCTCAAGCATCAACCCCAAACACCCCTATATCAAAAATACTTATTTTTCAAATACCTAACTTTTTAGTACAAAGGTTACTCAAATCATTAACACACCAAACTTTTTATTTTTTATTATTTTTTTTAAAGTAAAAAACATTACTTAAAAACACAAATACCAAAAGGTATAAAAATAAGTGTGATAATCAATAGAAGCAAAGATTAAATAAGCACAGGAAACAAGAAATCAACCTTAAGGGTACCATTACAAGCACAAGGTGATTCCAACTCATGTTCTTGATCTTCATCTTGACATATTCTACACTCTTTGATCATCACCATTTTTGAACAACAGCTTTGATCACCTTCTACTTTCTTGTCAAAAAAACCATCTTCATAATTATTAGTCTCCTCCTTACTAATGTTGTTTTGAGGAATAATAACAAGTTGGTCTGTATTGTTGTTGGTGGATGATGCTGTCATTTGTTCTAAACAGTTAAAAAAAACACACACACACTTTGTGTGAATAGGGAGAAGTGTTTGTGGAGACTGAAAATAAGGAAGAAGTGGGGAGAGAGAAAGAGTTTGTGTCAGTGTTTTTAAAAGTGGAGGTGTGTGTTTGTGGGCATTGTCTTGTTTTGGATTTTACTATATTGACCTTTGCTTTTAAATGGATTTGAAATTCTATATAAACCTTTGTAAACAAAAAAGAGAGTATTTCGTTAAGAAAGTGCAAATGCTTTTTAGTCTTTGAACATTGTTAATGCGGTGCTCAAAAAAATATTTGTAACGTCGATTAATTGCCGCTTAGGTGCTACAGAGTCACCAATTTTTTGATTTATGTAAATTAGTCAACCATAATCAACGGTGATCAACAATGATCAAACTTGCAAAATTTGCTAGAAATACACAAAACTCGTCATAAACTAGTTCTAATCACTTATAGGTATTGTTTATATCTATTACAAGATGTTTTTTAAGAAAAATCTTGACGAAAATACCAAAAAATCGCCAAAAAAATACCAAAAACTTGTCAAAAATGTCAATCAGATTATCGACCCGATTATTGATTCTCGATTTTGCAACCTTGTATAAAGGGTCTAAAGTCAACTTTGTACTAGACCAAACCATAATCAAATCGAGTTTGAACCTTAAAAAAAAAAAACAAAAAAACTACACTCCGTATTATGTAGTTATTGCCTGACAACATCAAATAAGTTTAGTTTAATTCTAAAAGAAACTTTTACGTTCAACTTGCTCCATTTAAGTATCGATTATTCACATAAATGCAATTGTTTATAAATAACTTGCTTCATTTCTCATTAACAATGATATTTCTTAAAGACCGGTTTTATATCTTACGAATAACAACATTGGTCTTAACTCTTAACTATGAGTTGCATCATACAAGTTCACCATTATATTATTTATCATTATGCATATGTTCCGTATGGTACTAAAAAATATTGAAATCGGTTATGAAAATAATTTATAAGATTTAAGTGTAAGATTGATTAAATCAGTTATGAAAATAATTTATAAGATTTAAGTGTAACACAAGTTCACCATCTGTAATAGGTTGATCTTCTTTTAACTTAAGAACTTCAATAATTCATTGAAATTTAACTTTGATTAAATTGTAGTTAATATAAAAACATGTCTAATGCATTTACCCGCTAACATCTCTTTCTAAAAATCACTAAGGGTGTGTTTGTTTCATTTAGATGTTTCGCATCTGAATCTGACTACCAATGTCTTAATCTGAATAAAAAAATGTTGTTTGTTTTTTTTAATTATCTGAATGGTTTTAATTTTCCTCTTTTTAAGTATATATTAACTATTGCAAATACGATTAATAAATAGATAATGTAAACTTGAAACAAAACATTTTTATCATAAATTTAACACAATTATAAATCATTAAACAAATTATCTTAATACATATCCAAAATTTAACATAATAAAAACTATTACATAAATCGTCTTAAAATAAAACATAAGCTTAACGCAATGAAACAACAATTAAGTTACTTAACCAATACAAAATAATTTAAAACCTAGCTTTGCATAATTTGTGCCACGATTTGATCTCGTAAGTTAATCATGTATCGTTGATCTGCGTCACTCCCAATTGGTTGAACAACTTCAATATCACCGTTATTATCATCATGTACATTTTCATTATCATGTACGTCACTTGATCGTATTGAGAGAACAAATCATCATCTAAACCTACAATGAAGCAGTCAATGTAAGTCCTTTATATACACATGTTTAAAACAAATAAAGCTCTTATAACAACTCTACCATAGAGTGCAATAATACCACAGTGCAAGTACATAAAAAGTTTCTATAACAAACTGAAACAGGTAGTTTCTAACAAACTATACGATCAATATTCCTGATGAATTTATAGCAACAATATATTCAACTTGATCCGGAACTATCAATTAATTTCTGTTAGTCATTATATATACCGGAACTATCGATTAATCATCATAACTTGATCCGAAACACAACAGTAATCACAACTTCTTAACAATCATTCACCCAATATTTGGCCTAGTTGGATTGTATGCATGTCTTAAAGTCCCAATTCAATTATTAGATTAACCTACAATTTAAATAACTTAATGATGTACATTATATGATAAAGTACGCAAGCAACATGGGACACTGTTTTGACCAGCGCTAAACAACTCTAAAACAAGTGAGACCTCCTCTAATGTTTATAGGTATAATAAACTACAAAACATAGCAACTTTTGGTGTAATAATATATGTATGCCAAACTTGAATGACGAGCGTACCTAACAGGTACCATGTAAGTGAGCAAGAGATGAATATCACTTTATAACCTAAAGGTCGAGTCACTACAGTTTGTTCAAAACACTCATTCCACTAGTTAAAGCAAACTTTAGAAAGATGGATTACAAGAACCGTCTAGCACATAGAAAAGTTGATCATTTAGGAAATCATAATACTAATAGGAGCACAAAGTTGCAGCTAATAAGAGCAGTTGCTGATTATATTAGTACTTGCTTATATTCAAATAACGTACACATGTTCTACTTAAGCAAACAGCTTATCAATAATATATCCCAAACATTCCCTAAAATTCGATAACTTTTATAAACCTAAACATAGCACAACAAATTCACATAAAGTTTGAAACTTTATAACGAAATATGATAAAGAAGCTAATTGGGTATTAAAAATATCAAACATATTAGCAAATTAAGCGACAAATGCACACCATGATTTACCGGCCCTTGAAGGACCAACAGAGTGCTGCATTCTACAGTGAGAATGAGACAGGCATATGACTAATCCAGCCTGGACCGTGGACCATCATACTCACATCTAGACTATAGCTTTTATGAGCTTGATCTACTTCACACAACAACTGCTACCAGTACTCTAATCACACACGGATTTAGGGGGTGTTTGGTCCTAAACACCACATTAGTAAAATTCACTTGACCATTTAAATCAACCCAAACACACATCGGGTTTGACCCATTTGACCCGTTTTCCACGGGTATAATTCTAACCTGTCCAAAATCTATAACCACGGGGTTTACCAGAACCCACAAACAGAAAAGTGAACGAATTTGGGTTAGATGTGCTAGTTTAAAAAATAAGGGTCACGTCAGCGTGTATTATCTATTTCAATTGTAATACTAACAAGTTAAAAAATCTCTTCAATGGCAATTTTGTATCTCCAACTCTTTATAAGATCATAAATAAGCAACATGACCTTATAGGCTTTATAACAACATTAGAAATAAATTTGAACAAAGGCTGCAGCCAACTGTGAGTAATCACAACCCTACAACAAAAACTAGTTAATAATCAATACCTGGTTATTACATAAACTGATACAGATCTAGAGTACAAAAACTTGACACAAGTAAGAAAATAAGCAAATCCAATAAGCAAAATCAACTTAAACCATACATCAACTACAAGCAAAATCAAATTTCAAATTGATATAATGAGGAAAAGAATCCTAACCAGTTGAGTCTTGGAGCTAGGATGCGCTTGTGAGCATGTCCACGAGGCTGCTTACCAGCACGAGCCAAGGAACCGTGAACCTTTTCCTGTTTAAACCAAGAATAAGCAAATAAGCATTCTAAACATTTCAAAAACTAAAAAGTGCTAATCAGCTTATAATAAAAAGTGAGAAGCCGAAGGGTTAAAAAGTTCAAAACTTTAAAGGAAACGTAGAAGTGCTAAATTAGTCCAAGTCCTAAAAAAGTCCCAAAAAGGATTTTTAATTAAACACCTATCATAACTTCCGAATCCTATAATTGGTTGTGACAAATTAGTTAAAACAAAAATTCAGTAACAACATCCTAAAGCGAAAAACGTTGCACACAATAAACATGTCGTAAGTTGGATAATGACCTATTCAGCCGCAAATTTCTCGCAAGACCTTTACAAACTAACAAGTTCAGATATAAACAATTCTAACGACTGTTTTCTGTATTAGGTTATCTTTTTTCCTAAAACATAAATTAGTAAAAACATTCTGAAACATTGTGGCAAAACACAAATCTACCCATATATGATCCATACAAAGAAACCCATATCAAAAACCTCATAGTTGACCAAAACAAAGAAACCCATATCAATTTATAACCAACCCCGCAATAACCAACAAAAAAAAGTACAACATAAAGAGGTAAAAAATACCTTAAAAGTGGTGAAAATGGGTGGAGATGACAGCGGATATAGGTGGAGAAGAAGGCGGCGTAGAGGTGGAGAAGAAGGCAGCGGTGAGAGGTGGCCGGCCGAGGCTGGAGGTGGCCGGCGGCGGGGTGCAGGTGGAGGAGATGAAGGTGTTAATAGGGTTAGAGGGAGTCAGACTTGTGCACCGGGTCTTACTGAGTCAGAGTTATAACATCTGACCACGTCTGACTCGATATGAAAAAACAAACAGCAAAAACGTCTTACCGTGTCTGACTGGTAAGACGTCAGAGGCAGTCAGACTTTTTCTATTAAAAACAAACACACCCTAAGTTTCTAGCTTATCAAGACAATCACATAAATACAATTTGAGTTTCTTTCTAAAACCAACTTGCAATGAAATTGCCTGACTTCTAAGAGGTTGTTCTTCCCCTTTTATCCAATTTTTTTTTTTTTTTTTTTTTTTTTTTTTTTTTTTTTTTTTTTTTTAAATTGACTTTCATTGAGGAAATCCAAGTCCAATTTGAAACCCGATGGGGGGAAAACCTTCAACTTAAGCCGCCCGAAGACACGGCACTTAAATTGAAGTAAACCCTGTCTTCTCCAGATTCGAACCCTTGTGGGTTGAAACATTCATTGAAGGACTTTGAAATCGTACCGACAGGGCAGTGGTCCACAAGGGAGGACTTCCCGGTTTGGTCACCCAAACCGGTACTACTCTCCACTAGGCACGCTTAACTGAATAAGACATGCCCAGTGGACCACAAGCCCATTGGTCCCTTTTATCCAATTTATAAACCTTTTTTCATCTTATTATCTTAATATCTTAGCATTTTTAAATCTCTAAACGAGATGGACAATTTGGTCATTTCGAGAGCCGTAGGTGGGTGAGGGTGCTAGTGGATAATACCATTTTTTGTTATATTATTACCAATCGTAAGTTTCAAGGAATGGGGGGTTCACAATAGGACTATATCATAGGAAATAATTGAGTTGAGCATATAGATTATGAGTTGTTTGCAGCATTATCATCATAAAATATCATTAAAGAAAAGCTTTTAGGTTTGTGTTTTGTCAACTCTTTGGATAGACAAAGCAATAGGGAAATATAAAAATTATATCTAATCCACTAAAAATTATGTTGTTTGTGGTTTCAACATCCAAATTTAGGTAAGTGGTATTAAAATATATACTATGCGGGGGTCAATTTAATAATCAGTTCACATTTTTCGACCTTCTCCATATGATACTCAATTGAGAATAATATACTTTTTTTTTTTTTTTTTTTTTTTTTTTTTTTAACACGATACTTTTATGTAATATACTCAATTGTTTGTTTAACAGTGTGGATTTAAAAGTAGGAATCAATCAAAATGTTGGGGTTTCACAAAACATCATCTACTTGGGCCGGTTTCTCTTATTTTGATTGGTTGTAAGTATGATCATGTTCAAATAAATGATTTACTTTTAGTTTGATTTAAAATAAGTGTTTGATTCAAGTTACATCAATTAAAACAGTTTTAGAATAAAATGAACAGATTTGACTGGTTATCGATAAAACTTTGGTATTATTGTAAAGCTGTATACCACTATTATTGTTAAAAAAAAAAAAAAAAAAAAAAAAAAAAAAAAAAAAAAAAAAAGTGGATTTTTAAGATAGTATGATATATTGGTGCTCGAAATTTGCGCAACGTGTATCATGCGTAGGTTGCTTTTGTGCGATAGTAACATGCATTCGCTCTTGCAACTTGCAAGTGATGTGTTTGTCTTCATGCTATAAATCTAACAAGCTGTTTGGTACGGGGTATTTTACCCCAAACACGTAACTTTAAACTTGTTTGGTTAAAAGACTAGTTAAGATCAGGGCTCACTCAAAAACCTCTAAACTCACTTATACGACCCACCCTCCCATATTTCTTTTTTGACACAACTTTATAAAATTAATTTTTTAAAATTTTCTTTGTTAATTCAAGTGGACCTTTCTAATGAGTTGCGATCGGTTAGAAAGCGGCTCAATTTTTAAAAGACTAAAAATGTTTTCAACCATTAGATTTTCATATAATTCAATCGTACGGTGTGAATTAAAATACCTCTAAATAATTGCTTCTTCCATTTAACTAAGGGTATTTTTGTAAATTTAAGATAATATTCTATTTCATTCTCAAATTTCAAACGTAAATAACTTTCAAACGACAAACTTTTATGAAAAACCGATTTCACCATAATATTTAAAATTTAATTCTCTTTAATTTGATATGCATTTTGATGAAAAAATCAGCACTTTTATTTTTAAAATTTCAATTGAGTTACGATTTTCTTGAAAATTTCAGCATGTTTGACCCTGCTTTTGTTTAATTTAAAGGTTGAATTATACAAAAGTTAAAACACGAAAGTTGTAGTTTTTTTGCCGTTCTTTACCCAGAAATTTGAATCACTCAATTTCAATATGAGATGAGTGAGATATCGCATTTTAAAAATGGTGTTTTAAACATATTTAGTGCATACAAGGTGTTTGATAAAATGTCTAAAAGAAATTTTTTTCTTATAAAGGTACAATCAAATGCACTAATTGGTGTGTCGCAATATATTTTTTGTTACTTTTGTTATTTTTATCTCCTTTTAACTGATGAACAAGGCTAAATGATGAATGGACTAACTGATGAACAACCAATTGATGAATTGATGAACATTGTGACCTTAATTGATTCATTAGTTAGTATTGTTCATCAGTTAATATGGTTCATAAGTTAATATGATTCATCAATTAATATTGTTCATCGGTTTATAAAAAAACACTTAATATTGTTCATTAGTTAGTATTGTTCATCAGTTAAAAAAATAATAAAATTAAAAAAAAAAAAAAAAAAAAAAAAACCATTTTGAATCTTACATTAATAAAATGACTAAAGATGCATTGTTGTACAAAATTTGGTGCATTTAACTCGATTTTAGTTAGTATTGTTCATCAGTTAATATGGTTCATCAGTTAATATGGTTCATCAATTAATATTATTCATAAATGTCAAATCGTGAAAAACTTAAAACATGAAAGTTATAGATTTTTGTTCACTCTTTATCCAGAAATTTGAGTCACTCAAATCCGATGTCATATGGGTAAGATATCACACGTTAAAGATGGTGTTTTACTCATATTTGTTGCAAACAAGTTGTTTGATAAAATGTCTAGCTTAGATTTTTAGTGTTAAAATTGAGCTAATGCACTAATTTTTGTACCACAACGCATCATTAATCATTTTATTAATGCAAGATTCAAAAGTGATACTTTTAATCGCTATTTTTTTAAACAAATTGATGAACCTATTATAACATACTGTAATAGCTAAAAGTCAATAATTGATAAACCAAAAACAACTAATGTTCATCAACTAAAAAATCATAAATTAACTGATGAATCTATAACCTATGATAACACAAATAAACTAACTGATTAACCTATAATAAACATTGATGAACCAAAGTAACTGATGAACATTTTGTTCATCAGTTACTTTGGTTCATCAATTTTTATGATAACATTTTGGTCATCAGTTACTTTGGTTCATCAAGTTTTATGATAATATTTTGTTCATCAGTTACTTTGGTTCATCAATTTTAATGTTAATAAATAAAAATTGATGAAACAAAGTAACTGATAAATAAAATGTCTTTTTTAATAGTCAGTTAATATGGTTCATCAGTCAGTTAAAAAAAGGTAAAAAATAAAATAAAAAACTTTTGAATCTTACATTAATAAAATGGCTAAATGATAAGGCGAAAAATGAACCATTTTTAGGGGGTCATTTAAGCCCAGATTCGAGATTATTTGATCAAATATTGCCCTAAATCGTTCCTTTTGTCATTTTAGATACTTTTGGAGAGAAATCTGAAAAAGGAAGCACTTTTGACGTTTTTGGAGCATAAAAGTGAAAAAAATGGCAAAGTCTTAATTTTCCTTGCTAGGAACAGTACTTGACGGCGTCACAACTTCCTTAATGACGGCATCAAGAGTAACAAAAGAGATGGATGTGGGAAATACACGTGACGATCCAGAGAGTTTTGTGCATTGGACATGACGGCGTCACCCAAGGCCGTCATAGTCCAAGTATTAGTGACGGCCCAGAACTATTTCATACATGACGGCGTCAAAATCAGATCTAGGCAATACATTTTTTATTATGGCGGCGAGTTGACGGCGTCACAACCCAATACATGACGCCGTCACCCATTGTAATCTATATATAGTTTTCCAAATTTCATTCATTAGGGTGTAACTTTGAGGGTGCAACTTTGAAGGAAAACCCTAGGTCGAATTTTCCAGCTTTTTCAAGGGTTTCAACCCTTTGAATCTTTCATGTTCTATTAAAGATAAGTACTCTTTCAATTCATTCAATATGTCTATGTGTTGTTTGAATATATCTTACGCTTGTCTTCAATTTAACATGCTAGGCTAGATTTCCTTTGTGTTTGCTTAAAGGTAGTGAAACCTAGATGTTAATTATGGGTTGATTGTTTATTTATAGTTGTTACGGATGATTGTATTTGATGTTAGGCTTAAGAAAACTGGCAGACTTCCATTGATAACTTGCTTGAACGTCTTAAGAAACATGATCGGAGGTGTACTACGATATTTGGTTGTATTTAATGCGTAGGAGAATTCTAATGATCCCATGTTAGGAGCTTCTAACGGCTCGACATAGGAGTGAAGTAGGATCCTATAGAGTTAGGGAATATTGTACACGACCCTACGACTAGTATTAAGGAATATGACCTGTCATCCATGCAATTGTAACAAGCTATCAACCTGTAAAAGATATCTAGGGAGTAATGAAACCTAAGTAAACATAACTTTCCTCATTATTGTTACACCACATTAGTATAATTAGTTTCATTTCATTTTTTGTTATTTTATTTTGATTGCATCTTTAGATAAATTGGGTTAGTTGACTAGCAACTAATTCCGCCCACTCTTTCAAAAACCAAGATCTTTACTTGTTTTTATAAAATATAAAAAAATACAAAAAGAATCACCCCTCACCTCTAGACCTAGTTCTTAGGCTTTCTAATCCTAGCGACACTATTCCTGAGTTGAACGATCAATCCCCCGGTACTTGTCACTATACTATACTACAACGATCAGGTACACTGCCTGGTGGGGGTTGTGAGCTTCTCGAGATCCCTTGAGAGGTAAAGCCTGGTGCAATTCCCACGCATCAAGTTTTTGGCGCCGCTGCCGGGGAATAGTTATTGTCTAGGTTAGAATTTCTCTTTATTAGGTCTACTTGCTAGATTCCTTTTTAGTAAGATTTTATTTTATTTTTGTTAGGTTTTCTTTAGTCTATCTATTTCTTCGTGCCTTTGTTAGTAAAATAAATTCATTGACTATTCCGTTGACCATTATGGAAAACGCGAATCCACCCCTTTCCCCTAGAGAAGTGGCTTTGCTACGTGAACAAATTGAGAGTGAGATTAGGGAACTTAGGGAGCTTAATAGGTTGATTAATGTTGAGCTCGACCATGCATTTAGTGACCTAGCGACCGCCTTGTATTCAAATAAGGACCTAGGGACTAAAAATTTTGAGGATGTTGTTGAGGAACTTGAAGAAGGGGAGATTGATCCAAAGCTAGATGATTATTTCAATTTGTACCCCACTAAGGAGGAGATCGCATACTATAATAACCTTATTGATAATCCTCGACCTCCTTTCACTAGAATTAAGCCTAAGATAAAAAGAGGCGATCCTAAGAATGCTAAAATACCATGTATGATTGGGTATAAACATATTGACAATGCTTACATTGATTTTAAATCCCCAATCAACATTATGTCCTCAAGTGTCTACAATGATATAGTGAAAACAAGACTTGGACCTAGAAGAAATCCCAAATACCCCAGTGGAGTTTGTAACTTTGTCGGGAGAATTAAAGGTCTACATGTCTTTGTTGGGAATTTTACTTATATCACTGACTTTATGGTTGTTGAAGATCTTGCTAATGTTATTGATTGTCGCTTATCCAATGTTGTATTTGGTAAACCGTTTATTGAAGAGTCCAAGTTAGAATATGATGAGGTAGAAGGGACAATCCAATTTGCTAGTAACACCGATAGGATCACTTATAGGATGCCTAATAGAATGAAAGAATTTCGTTTTGTGCCCCGATTTGACATGGATAACATTGGTGCTTTCGAGGACATCAATGAAGAGGATAAGAAAAAGGGCATGGATTATGTATGGGAAAAGAAGAGTCTTTTCTACAAAGATTGCTTGACTCTAGGACCGAAGTATAAAGTCGATAAGGAATTTGCCAATAGAATTGTAGGAGCAATTGAGAAAAAGGTGGTTGGTCTCTATAAAGAACATTTACAATCAGAGAGTGAGACCAACCATGAGGTCATGTAGTAACCCATGACCTTGAGTCTAGCTACAAGACTCGCAAATAAAGAAAAGCGCTTCTTGGGAGGCAACCCATGCTTTGTGTGATTTTTATTTGTTTGATTGTTATTTGTTTCTGTATGCATGCTTTATTTTTATTGTTGGTAGATCATGTTTCAAACTAAAATGGTGAAAATACTTTATTTTGTCGTTTGGCTTAGTCTTAACTTCATCCAAGGGTATTTAGCAAAAGATAAGTGTAAGGGGAAACCCCAAATATGTTTTTAAGAAACAAAATTGATCATGATTCTCCACAATATTAAATGAACATGTATATTCGTATTTGTTAGAGTCAAATGCTTGTATCGAGTCATAATGATGTTTTGCAGGATTTTCCAGAAAGTAGGACATAAGTTTTTCCAGAAATTTTCCGGAAACTTAACATAAAGATTTCTGTAGGTCACTTCTGATGGCGTCAGGGAGAAATTCCTGATGGCGTCACGTGTAAAATTCTGAAAATTTTGCTAGTTTTGTTTTTCTAACGGAGTCTTAAAGTTTTTGTTGAATCTTTAGTTTTATAAACTTCAGGAAATCTGCAAACATCATTCCACAAGCATTATATCTTACATTATTTTCTAGGATTTGTTATCATATATAGATTGCCACCAATTTTACGCGAGGTTGCCTTGTTTGTTTTCTCAGGATTAACAGGTTATGTATGACAAGAAGATGATTTATATATCTAGAAGGGAAGCTTTAACTGTTTATTTTCTTGGAGGAAGATCTAACCTGGTTACCACACTATCCATACCGAGCGAATCAGGGGAGTATTTGATTTCATTCTTTTACCTGTTTTACTTTTACAATCTTTAATTGAACATTGGGGACAATGTTCATCCTAAGTGTAAAGGGAGGGTAAATGGTGATACCTCATATGATACACTTTTATAAAGTATGTAAAAATTCAAGTGTTAGGGGAATGTTCATTCCCTATGATGTATTATTTTGGATGGTAGGGTAAGAGTGTATGCAAAAAAAAAAAAAAAAAAAAAAAAAAAAAAAAAAAAATCGAAAAAAATAGAAAAAGAAAAAGAGAAAAAAACATACGGACTACCATCCCTTTTCATTCTATGTTCATTTTATGTTTTTGCTATTTTTCATTGATTAGCTTAAGTCGAGTCTAGTCTTGGCTTAGCAACGCCATATTGTACATGTAATTAACCAAGATTATTAACTCGCCATCAGTAAAGATTGCCTATATCCAACAAAACCGTGTATTCCATATCCCTACACCTAACATTACAACCCTTTAAAAGACCTCTTTGATAGTTTATCCTAGGTGCTTACGCCATGTGGTGGAGGTTTGATCCTTTCTCAAGCCTATGGTAATCTATTTTGTTATGACAGGTAGTGAGAGATGTTTTCCATTTCCATATTGTGATATATACTTTATTATACCCGAGAGATGTGAGTATCTAAACACTATTTGTGAGGTGCTAGTGTATGACCTCCGTGCTTGTCTTTGGTCTTTAGTGGAA
The DNA here is from genome assembly GCA_030686995.1 of Artemisia argyi. Taxonomy (NCBI): domain Eukaryota; kingdom Viridiplantae; phylum Streptophyta; class Magnoliopsida; order Asterales; family Asteraceae; genus Artemisia; species Artemisia argyi. The sequence goes on along the minus strand of CM060695.1, from coordinate 136,055,124 downwards.
CGATTATTTGTTGTAATTACTTTTATATTACTTTTAAATGACTCCTAACTTGTATTTTAACTAGAATAAAAGCGCAGTTGCTTGAGGACAAGCAAATCTCAAGTGTAAGGGTATATGATGAGGCAAAAAATGATCCGTTTTTAGGGGGTCATTTAAGCCGAAATTGGAATTTATTTGATCAAATATTGCCCTAAATCGTTCCTTTTGTGATTTTAGGTACTTTGGGAGTGAATTCTAGAAAAGGAAGCATTTTGGACGTTTTTGGAGCATAAAAGTGAAGAAAACGGCAAAGTCTTAATTTTCCTTGCTGGGAACAGTACCTGACGGCGTCAAGAGGAATTTGATGACGGCGTCAAGAGCAATTTTGGTGACGGCTGTAACAATTCACAATTTCAGGTTAATTACTATTCCCGGAAAACTCACTATTCACTTTTACTATTCATGTTACTATTCATTTCTTTCCGAAATTTTCCCGAAAGTTGATTTTTATTTGATATTCTCGAATAATAAATCATTTCCATGGCAAATTAAATGTTTGACATTCGTCAGATCATTTTTGTGAAAGTTATTAAGGAATTACACGACATTACACGTTTTAGGGTAAAACGTCAATCAGAAATTCTACGCACAACGAAATTCAACCCCGTCAGGTGACCCCACATCGGGAACATGTTTGACACGCTCATGATTTATTTGAGAATTAATCGTGACTGAGAAAAACATGACCAAAGACTTCCCGGCAGGTCACCCAAGCCTGTACTACTCTCGCATGAGCACGCTTAACCGTATGGGCGATTAACCGTTAGACCACAAAACGCGTTTCTAAGACGATTTGAGTTTTCAACTTATTAGAAAAAGTCAACATATTTTTTCCCTCCTCCATTGACCAAAAATCATCCCTTGATGTTATAAGTCATTTCGTGATTTTTAGGCTTACGGTTTGATGTCTAAAAGACATTTAATACCAACCGACACTAGACTGAGCCCAGTCTAGACATTATAAGTCATTTTAAATCATTTTTATCACATTAGAAAAGTAACATTTTACTTTTCTCAATTTTACGCAATATTCGTACGTTTTACGTATTGCGCGTTTTAGACCCGTGTTTCCAGTTTTTAGCAGGGTTTACCACCCAGATGGAACCTACCACTCATTTTATATTTTATTATGGAACATATGGACTTGTTTATCAATACTTTCAAGTTCCATAATTTTACGACACCCGGTTTTACGTTTTGAGGCTTAATCATTTACGATTGGCATTTCCCGGAGTCAAAACTCATCTAGTAACTTGGATAATATCATCCAAGGCACACCTCACCCCCCCTTATCCATGTGAACCGCCCTAGGAGGGGGGATTCACACTATGTGGCTCAATTTCATGAATTTACCCTTAAATCAACACTTAATTACAACTTGGTCACCAAGTTGTAACACTTTCCTAGTAAGCTTCCTAACCTCCTCATTTGGACTATAAATACTCCCTCTCATCCCTTCCTTGTGCCGTGCATCCCCAACCCCAAAACCACTTCCCACTTAGCTTATTTCCTTCAAAGTTCTAGCAAGGATCAAGTGCAAGTTCAAAGTAGAAACCCTAGTTAGAATATCATTCACCAAAACTCTTCCAATCCCTAATATACTTGGTGATTTCTCTTGAGTTTAAATCCACTCAATTCACCTCAACCTTCATCATCCATCTTTCAAGATTACAAGAGTAGAAAGATTGCATGAAGTGAAGTGGGTTGAAGCAAGTCTATCAATGTCCTATCCTTACATGTTAACTTCCTTTCATCTTTGAAAGCCAAAAGTTGTAAGCCAAACCCTAACATGATTCTTGTTAAATAATCATGTTCATGTTATTTACATGTTATTCTTGCTATATTATGTCTTGTAGTTATGTCCATGATGTATAAAAGTGAACAAAACAAGTTATTGTTATTGATTGTTACAACAAGTTACTAAAACAAGTAAACTAGTGACTTTCTTGGAAAACCACGACCAAAATGGTAAAATTATGATATTGGATCATTACATATTACAGTAGAGGACTTAACAAGGAAACCATAGCAATTTGAACCACCTAAAACGAGTATACGAGTCAAAAGTTACGCCCATTTGAAGTTACCAAAACTTTGCGGCAAACTGCCAAATACCATTCTGATCAAATTTGGGTTTTTAAAGTCCCACTTCTGGTCCGATTCATCAAAAAGTTAAAACACGAAAGTTGTCCGGAACGACGTTTTCGTTCAGGAACAAAGAAGCTCGAGCCCTGAAAACGCTTTTTGAGTGATAAATTCTTCAAAATCTTAACAGCCCATTTTTAGGCGAAAGTCACTAGATTATGGTTATACTTTAAATGGAACAAGAGGTCTTATGACCTATAATCAAGACCACCACCATGGCTAGAGCCAAGGTTGTGTCTCATGACCTTGGAACAAGGACCAAAGGTCATGGCTAGGCCATGACGAAATGACCATACCAACTTACATAGGCGTAAACATGAAACAATGAATTAGGCGATAACTTGAACAAGCAATTTGGATCTACTTCACTTGAAAAGGAACCATGAGATATTACCAAGAGAAAATGGTCATACAAGACTTATGAAACTACCCCTAATAACAATCTTCATGTACTAATAAACTTTCCTAAGTTTATCCAAATATCGGACATGTAACTTTTCGGATCAAAACTTATATCTATATATTTCATCAACTACTACAATAGTAGGGAGCCTCATGTGAGGAGTTCATTATGTAAGCCGTCGAGTTGAGTTGTGGATTTACGAGTTAAAGTGTCTTGGCTCCTCGAACGCTTACTTACATGACTTCTGAATTATGTCGGCCCGAACGGTAGTAAACGATATACCAAAACATACATGTTTCATGAATCTTTCTTTCAAAGACTTACAATATACATCATACCACATCATGGACTAAATGCAAGATATATATATAGGCACTCCGTTATATTCTTTACTCCGAACCTAAGTCGCGACATTCTATTATAGGTTGCTCATAGAAACCTACACGATCCAACCATCACCTTCATTACTTGCTATTCTACTTAAGGTGAGTTCGTAGCCCCACTTTCTATTGTTTAACTATTTTACAAACCCATGGGGGGAATACATGCTATTATTTTTCTACTCGAACACGATGCTTTCTACTGTATGCTACCCGACGATGTTTTATTATCACTAAGTAACGATTGCCATGTTCGAAGTCCCTATATCATGAACCATTAGTCACTACCTTTAGTGAGCGCGAATATTGTGAATAGATCTATTGGGATTGACGGATCCCATTTGTGTTGAACAACGATGAGTTCACACAAATGCACTATATTTGAGATTTAGCGGTATAATGGCAAAAGTACCTCGATAGGGCTTCTATAATGCCAATTTTGTTGGTTCGATGTTAATGTTTTGGTTGCATGAGCTTAGTGAAATAAATAACGATTTTGTTTTCTAACTATGAGTGTGAGTCTATAGCTCACACTACGACATATTGTGTTCAAACGATTTAACTAAACTCTACGAATTCCACTCAACCTTTGTGTTGACCTCTCAAGCATGTATTTCAGGTTCATGACGATCAAGGATGGCACGGAAGGACACGGATACTCAAGAGGGCTATAAATTTTATTATCATTCAAAACTCATTTAATTTGTAAACATGGAACCATCTGGGACCTCATTTTGTAATCTCTGATATTTATACAATTTGAATGATAAATCTTTTAAAACGACTCAATTGGAGTTCGTTTTCTATTATTGTGTCTATTGTGCCGTCAAGTAACACCCAGTTCGAATTCTGCTGCATCCATGAATTGTGGGTGTTACAGATTGGTACCAGAGCCATGGTTATAGAGAAATGGGTCTAATTGAGACCTAAACTATAACCACACTACAAACAAAAACATTTTATAGCCTTCCGATCTCCGTGTCTTCCATCCTCCAGACGATTATGGACTTATTAAGCATTTTATGCTACATGAACATATAAGTATATTTATATATACATTCGAGTTATTTTCAATCATTTTATCTAAACATATCTACACATGCCTATTATATGGCATTTCGACACAACCACATTCTCCCAACCATGTTCCTACTCCAACATTTTATATCCAAGATATTGTAACGAATTACGATAGTCTTTTCTATTTCCCGAACATTGTATGACACAATGGTCTTAATCATTTCTCAAATGTTTTGAGTCACACAATGGTCTAATCTACTTCCGAAACATTGTGATTTGTGCAATGGTCTCTCGAATTATTCCACCACCTCATCAATATCATTTATATGATATCAAAAACCCATCACAATCTATCGATTTCCAAACAAGAAATATGAGATTTCTAAAGGACAAACTAATCCATCATCGACAAAAGCTGAATTTTCTCTACATTCATCAAAGTTTTCTTCTGAAACCTTCATTGTTAAAAGTTCGTGATCCTGGCCGAGTATGTTCTATTTTAGAACTACTTAAAACTTCCTTTCCACACATATCTACCCTTACTATCTTCTATGCAATGGAATGTGAAAACATAGGTTACAAGTCTTGTATGGGCGGAACTTGCAACTGGAAGGGTTTGACATCGCCTTTGTTTAGTGGACAGTTTCCCGAAAGCAACGGACATATCACAAGTATACCTAATTTAGATATTTGAAAATTTTATCGAACCTTGGCTAAATATAGACTAGTCACCTATATTTAACCTAGGGACAGTGGAATATAGTCTGACTAACTATATTCGACTTAGAATTTTCAAATACTGAGAGTACTTGTACTAGGGTTATGTTTAGGTTGATTTCCTACATGAACACGATAAACCACCAGAAAACATTAAAACGATCTAGAGACACGATAGTGCCTTACCACTCAGCGAAATCTTAACACCTTATTTGTACTACCTAATTTCATTCTTGAAAGTTTTCATTTATGAGATAATCCGAACTACTATCTTGGGATAGTTATCAATTCTTCTCTTCATCCCGTAGAAGTACTATCCTATTTAGGTCCTAAGGATACAATTCTATCATAAACTTTTAAAATCTCTTAAGATTTTTAAAGCAAACTCAACATCTATACCTAAGAGTATTAATGTTAAGCATACACTACACACTTTTGTTCGTCAACATATCACATCATTATCTTTACAATCGTTGAAACCACAAGCTCATTAACAGATCTTGATGCACTTTTAAAGCTCAAATCATCCTTAGCTACACCACAAGCACCCTTACCAGCTTTACAAGGTTGAATATTCATCTTGGAACACCAGTGTTATCTCGTAATACCCTACCTTGTAACTCACCGACTAAGTATGAATGTTGTGTAGGATGATTTGTAATTATTTGAATGGATTGGGATGCCTTTTCATTTAAATAAAGACATTGTAAATCACCAAACCATAAGTTTATATTTCTCTATTTACATTGTTTGGGATGCCTCTCTATGTAAATAAAGACTTATAAACAAGTGGGCTTGTTTGTATCCAAAATAACATAAGTATGAAGTCAATAAACACTAGGTACAATAACCGATTACCTACTAGGCTATGATTGCTATTACTATCTCAAATTCCTATTAATATTCGACTGCTATATCGATTTCCTTTGATATTCGACTATTACCATACCTTTCCTACATAAAAGTAAGCCTCATCCTACGCCATACACTGAAACGACAAATCAAACTACATCACTGGTAATCCCAGACTATAATCCTCATAAGTAACCACACCTTTTCATCGACACCACTCCAACATATAACACACATAGAACTTCGGGACGAAGTTCCCCGTAAGGGGTAGAGACTGTAACAATTCGCAATTTCAGGTTAATTACTATTCCCGGAAAACTCACTATTCACTTTTACTATTCATGTTACTATTCATTTCTTTCCGAAATTTTCCCGAAAGTTGATTTTTATTTGATATTCTCGAATAATAAATCATTTCCATGGCAAATTAAATGTTTGACATTCGTCAGATCATTTTTGTGAAAGTTATTAAGGAATTACACGACATTACACGTTTTAGGGTAAAACGTCAATCAGAAATTCTACGCACAACGAAATTCAACCCCGTCAGGTGACCCCACATCGGGAAAATGTTTGACACGCTCATGATTTATTTGAGAATTAATCGTGACTGAGAAAAACATGACCAAAGACTTCCCGGCAGGTCACCCAAGCCTGTACTACTCTCGCATGAGCACGCTTAACCGTATGGGCGATTAACCGTTAGACCACAAAACGCGTTTCTAAGACGATTTGAGTTTTCAACTTATTAGAAAAAGTCAACATATTTTTTCCCTCCTCCATTGACCAAAAATCATCCCTTGATGTTATAAGTCATTTCGTGATTTTTAGGCTTACGGTTTGATGTCTAAAAGACATTTAATACCAACCGACACTAGACTGAGCCCAGTCTAGACATTATAAGTCATTTTAAATCATTTTTATCACATTAGAAAAGTAACATTTTACTTTTCTCAATTTTACGCAATATTCGTACGTTTTACGTATTACGCGTTTTAGACCCGTGTTTCCAGTTTTTAGCAGGGTTTACCACCCAGATGGAACCTACCACTCATTTTATATTTTATTATGGAACATATGGACTTGTTTATCAATACTTTCAAGTTCCATAATTTTACGACACCCGGTTTTACGTTTTGAGGCTTAATCATTTACGATTGGCATTTCCCGGAGTCAAAACTCATCTAGTAACTTGGATAATATCATCCAAGGCACACCTCACCCCCCCTTATCCATGTGAACCGCCCTAGGAGGGGGGATTCACACTATGTGGCTCAATTTCATGAATTTACCCTTAAATCAACACTTAATTACAACTTGGTCACCAAGTTGTAACACTTTCCTAGTAAGCTTCCTAACCTCCTCATTTGGACTATAAATACTCCCTCCCATCCCTTCCTTGTGCCGTGCATCCCCAACCCCAAAACCACTTCCCACTTAGCTTATTTCCTTCAAAGTTCTAGCAAGGATCAAGTGCAAGTTCAAAGTAGAAACCCTAGTTAGAATATCATTCACCAAAACTCTTCCAATCCCTAATATACTTGGTGATTTCTCTTGAGTTTAAATCCACTCAATTCACCTCAACCTTCATCATCCATCTTTCAAGATTACAAGAGTAGAAAGATTGCATGAAGTGAAGTGGGTTGAAGCAAGTCTATCAATGTCCTATCCTTACATGTTAACTTCCTTTCATCTTTGAAAGCCAAAAGTTGTAAGCCAAACCCTAACATGATTCTTGTTAAATAATCATGTTCATGTTATTTACATGTTATTCTTGCTATATTATGTCTTGTAGTTATGTCCATGATGTATAAAAGTGAACAAAACAAGTTATTGTTATTGATTGTTACAACAAGTTACTAAAACAAGTAAACTAGTGACTTTCTTGGAAAACCACGACCAAAATGGTAAAATTATGATATTGGATCATTACATATTACAGTAGAGGACTTAACAAGGAAACCATAGCAATTTGAACCACCTAAAACGAGTATACGAGTCAAAAGTTACGCCCATTTGAAGTTACCAAAACTTTGCGGCAAACTGCCAAATACCATTCTGATCAAATTTGGGTTTTTAAAGTCCCACTTCTGGTCCGATTCATCAAAAAGTTAAAACACGAAAGTTGTCCGGAACGACGTTTTCGTTCAGGAACAAAGAAGCTCGAGCCCTGAAAACGCTTTTTGAGTGATAAATTCTTCAAAATCTTAACAGCCCATTTTTAGGCGAAAGTCACTAGATTATGGTTATACTTTAAATGGAACAAGAGGTCTTATGACCTATAATCAAGACCACCACCATGGCTAGAGCCAAGGTTGTGTCTCATGACCTTGGAACAAGGACCAAAGGTCATGGCTAGGCCATGACGAAATGACCATACCAACTTACATAGGCGTAAACATGAAACAATGAATTAGGCGATAACTTGAACAAGCAATTTGGATCTACTTCACTTGAAAAGGAACCATGAGATATTACCAAGAGAAAATGGTCATACAAGACTTATGAAACTACCCCTAATAACAATCTTCATGTACTAATAAACTTTCCTAAGTTTATCCAAATATCGGACATGTAACTTTTCGGATCAAAACTTATATCTATATATTTCATCAACTACTACAATAGTAGGGAGCCTCATGTGAGGAGTTCATTATGTAAGCCGTCGAGTTGAGTTGTGGATTTACGAGTTAAAGTGTCCTGGCTCCTCGAACGCTTACTTACATGACTTCTGAATTATGTCGGCCCGAACGGTAGTAAACGATATACCAAAACATACATGTTTCATGAATCTTTCTTTCAAAGACTTACAATATACATCATACCACATCATGGACTAAATGCAAGATATATATATAGGCACTCCGTTATATTCTTTACTCCGAACCTAAGTCGCGACATTCTATTATAGGTTGCTCATAGAAACCTACACGATCCAACCATCACCTTCATTACTTGCTATTCTACTTAAGGTGAGTTCGTAGCCCCACTTTCTATTGTTTAACTATTTTACAAACCCATGGGGGGAATACATGCTATTATTTTTCTACTCGAACACGATGCTTTCTACTGTATGCTACCCGACGATGTTTTATTATCACTAAGTAACGATTGCCATGTTCGAAGTCCCTATATCATGAACCATTAGTCACTACCTTTAGTGAGCGCGAATATTGTGAATAGATCTATTGGGATTGACGGATCCCATTTGTGTTGAACAACGATGAGTTCACACAAATGCACTATATTTGAGATTTAGCGGTATAATGGCAAAAGTACCTCGATAGGGCTTCTATAATGCCAATTTTGTTGGTTCGATGTTAATGTTTTGGTTGCATGAGCTTAGTGAAATAAATAACGATTTTGTTTTCTAACTATGAGTGTGAGTCTATAGCTCACACTACGACATATTGTGTTCAAACGATTTAACTAAACTCTACGAATTCCACTCAACCTTTGTGTTGACCTCTCAAGCATGTATTTCAGGTTCATGACGATCAAGGATGGCACGGAAGGACACGGATACTCAAGAGGGCTATAAATTTTATTATCATTCAAAACTCATTTAATTTGTAAACATGGAACCATCTGGGACCTCATTTTGTAATCTCTGATATTTATACAATTTGAATGATAAATCTTTTAAAATGACTCAATTGGAGTTCGTTTTCTATTATTGTGTCTATTGTGCCGTCAAGTAACACCCAGTTCGAATTCTGCTGCATCCATGAAGTGGGGGTGTTACAACGGCCCAGAGAAAACGTGACGGCGTCAAGACATGGCCGTCAAGAGTAAAAGTGGTGACGGCCCAGAACAAGATTACACATGACGGCGTCAGATCTGGATCTAGGCAATCCGAGAATATTTTTGGCGGCGGGTTGACGGCGTCAGAACTTTCTTCTTGACGCCGTCGCCTTAGTAAATCTATATATAGTTTTTGTAATTTTCATTCTAAAGAGAGGAGAATTTTAGGGTCGAACTTAATAAACCCTAACACGACTTTTACAGTATTTTCAAGGGTTTTCACTCCTTGAAACCCTTCATGTTCAATTGAGATAAGTATCCTTTCAATTTATTCAATATGTCTATGTGTTGTTTGAATATATCTTACGCTTGTCTTAATTTTAACATGCTAGGTTAGATCTCTTATGTGTTTGCTTAGATGTAATGAAACCTAGATGTTGATTATAGGTTGTGTAGGACCGAAAGGTAATGATTTTTATGTGATTCGGGAGGTCGAGGTTGATCAAAATAGATGAACTCCATGTTTGGTTTTAGAGAGAGAAATAAGAGAGAGGGTGGATAAGAAAGGACACTTTTATTGATAAGAACAAATGAATACACAAAACCTAATGCTTAACCACACCCCTCATGGAGAGTCATGAGGGGTATTTATAGGCTCATCAAATAATAAGTTTGCCTAATGTACATAAGTTGTCCCTATGGACACTGCTACAGATCTAGTCCATTTCACTTGTGTGACGTTATCTTAATAAAATAGCGAGGCTAACAATCTCCCTCCAAGATATCGTCACACGTGAATGGTTACAATGAGACCTATAAATACATTAACAATGTAAAATTACAACAATAGTAAACTATGTTGATGATGTTGAAGCGCAGAGTCTCTGTAGTCTAGATATTAAGGCAGACTTGACGTTCTCTCATCCGACGATCTTGGCATTTGATCTTTGGCACTACGGCACAGATTTACAAACCTCTGAACTTCAACTGTAATGGTCTAGTTAGGTTATTACTCCCTCCTAACTAGTGAGCCTTTTTTCTTTCTTATGCTCCCTCCTGAACTGATGATTGGTTTTAAACGGTCAGATATTATTGACCAAGGTCAATAAGTCAAAGACAACTCAGTTTCAATTCTCCGTGGATAGTATAGTGTGTCCCCGGGTCGTTATGTCCCAGCGAGATTGCAATGGTGTTTTGGAAAACGTTTTTGAGAATGAGTGGCACTGAGGACAGTAGCCAAGATGATTGGGAATTGATTATGCTACTGATATTTGGTATTTGCACAATTTGGAATAATATTCACAATAACAGATATACAGATATATTCACAAATTCACAACTTGGGATTCAGATTACAGACAGAAAAAGTGGGATTTGAACAATTACAAACTACAGGGGGTGCAAGTGAAACTTTTTCAAACTTAAAATAAAAAGAAAATTTAAAATGAAAATGAAATGATTTAAATGATTATTTTAATAATTAAATACTAATTAATTAATTAAAACTATTTAAAATCTAATTAAAACCTAATTTAAATTAAACTAAAAATGATAAAGATTACAAATTAAACTAAAAACTTGCAAAAATAATTTCTAAACCTTAAAATGAACTTGAAGAAAGTATAAAAATTAAAAAGAAATATTTTTGTCTTTTTATGGGTTTTTTATTAATTAAAAACTAATTATATTAATTTTACTAATTAAACTATTTTTAATTACTAATAATACCTAAATGATTTAGAAAATTATGGAAAAATTAATAAAACTAATTAACCATCACAGCAATCCTACAAAATTATAAAAAGTTTCTAAAAATTATTTTTAGACTATTTTACTAATTATTTACTTAATTACTAATTTAAATCTAATTTAACTAAATTAAATAAGAAAATTGGAAAATGAATAGTAGAATTTAAAAATCTATTTTCTAAAAGTCTTAACTAATTTATAAAACCTAGGAAAATTATAAAAACCTACTGTTGTTAATGAAAATTTAAGAAAACTATTTAATTACTAATATTACCTAATTAATTATTTAAACTATTTTAAATTCTAATAATTAGTAAATTGATTAAGAAAAATCTAAGAAAATAATTACAAGTACTTAAAGATAAGAGAAAATTAAGAAAATTATGAAAATGATGAAGTGCTTATTAATAAGCTGAAAAGAAAAATGAAAAAGATAGAATCTATTAAATAGAAGCTATCACTAATTTTAAATTTGTCTTTTGTTGGATTTTCTTTTTGACAGATGAAAATAACTTAAAAATAAGAACTTTTTACAAAAACACTTTTACAAAAGCTTAAAAATAAGCTGTGTGCACCCCCTCTTATCAAACAGTGGACAATTAAGTTTATTAGGACTTAATGCAATGTTGAAAAAGCAAGGAAATGGCAAATAAGGTATACACAGATGATTACCAACCTAAAATAAGCAAAATGGAACAAAGAAGCACACTGAATAAGCTGTTAACTACAAATAAGCACTTATGATACTACTTAGGCCAAGACAGGCCAAACCTAAGGATTTTGGACCTCTGTGGGGACCACAAAAGAGCTCAGGGGTCGAAATTGAAAGTTGAACTATGAAGGTAGACTGGAAGACTACACAATAAGCCAATAAGCAGGGCTTAATGCTTATTAATGAAGCTTTGGTGGGCTATGGAAGTGGTGGTCTCACACTAAGTGATCAGTGTTCACTCAGAGGATGGACAAAATTAATGGGGCTTGCAGCCCTATCAAATAAGCTCACAATGATGAAATAAGCTCAGAAACTTAAAGCTAGGCTTATTGGGTTTCTAAAAAGGTAAAAATCTAGGGGTGGGACCCACTAATGAAGTGGCTAAGGTCTTGGGGATTTTGGTCAAAACCTGTGCACAGGGCATGTGTTTGCCCTGCAGGTCAAAATAAGCTAATGCACAAGCTTATAGAAAATTCCTAAAAATAAGCTGACTATGGGCTTTTGAAGACTAAGTGATAGACTTTAACTTCTGAAAAGGACAAGGTCTCAAAGTAAACACAAAAATCACAAAAATTCCTCCAAAATTTGGATTTCTGAAACAAAGGCAATTTTTGACTTTTTGAGTTTTTGCAAAAGGTTGACTTAAATGAACTTTGATCTTGGATTTCTGATTGAAATTGATTAGTTAAGCTAATATAAGACTAAATTAAGCTAAACCACTCATAAGTGAATGGATTTGGGGCATATGCCACACTTAATCCAACATAGAGGGATAATTAGACCTAGTTATGTGAGATTTTGACTTTTTATTGAAACAAGACCTGTTTTTATGGTTACTCTGAGCTATTATGGACCTAAGTGACTTGTGTAAACCAGAAACAACAACAACTAAACACCACAACACCTTGGATCACACTGATCCAAACACTACTTAAGGTTTGTCTGTTTTGTGATTTACAAAGCAAATGGATGTTAGGGCTTATGAACCTGATCCACAATAGCTTTTTATGATATATTGAGCACAAATGAACACTTAATCACTGGAAACAACAACAAATGACAAAGATTAACAACTATGCTACTTTAACTGTCAAATTTAGAAATTAAACCAAATACAAATACCAAAGAACAAGATACTGATTTTAAACAATATTATCACTAGTTAGCACTAAATGAACACATAAAAGCTATATAAACAACTAAATAAGCAATGCTACAGTAAAAATCAAGAATTGAGTTTCAAAGGCTTACAACATGCATTCCAGCTTAAACCAAGAACCAAGGACCTCAAAACCAATCCTATAGGCCTTCCACAAGACCATTAACCTAGGTCCATCCACAATTTACCCTGCTCCAGCTTTCTTCATTAGTAACCTGCAAATGTTGACTTTTGTTGACTTTTTTGTGTTTTTTGATTTTTTATACCTAAGCTGTATTTTATGGTTTCTAAAAGCTTGTTTAAGCTTTCTGGGAGCTTATGTTAGCCTAAGAGTCCATAAGTCCTACTAACAACAACAATACAGAAGATTAAGATCTTGAAATAAAATTGAAATTTGCATAAACTGAGATATGAAAGGAAACTTGAATTTGATTGATGAAAAAGATTGAATTACACTTGATTACACTACTACAATGCTTAAAAGCTTGATTTTAAACTGAAATTGAAAGTTACAAACTAAACGATACTATCTTTTTAAAATTAAACTACTACAATGCTTAATGGTACTTCTCTTCTATTTATACTTGAAGATTAGGGTTCCCTGGACCCTTGTGATCATTTCCCACTTTAAATTCACTGAGATGCTCCCAATAGCTGCCACGTGTTTTTGGCGCCAAAAGTCAATTTTGCAATTTGCTTCTGAGATTCTCAAGGGGAGGGGGGAAGAGAATTAAATGGGGTTTGTTTGTTAGGTGAAAGTGGTGAGGGTTGGTGATGATGGGGTTGCTAGTGGGGGGTGGTAGAGGTAATGGATTTGCAGGGTCAAGTGAGGGGAAGCGTGTACAAGGGTGGATGTTTGACTTGGTTGACCGGGGGAAGTATTTAAATGGGATATGGGCTTTTGAGGGATTGGGCCAGGGAAATAATAAGGGAGTGGGCTGGGTGATGGTTTGTGTTTGGATTGGATTTGGTTTTGGGTTTTATTTATATTAAGGGTCCGGTTTGATTAGTGATAATAACAAGGACCAATTTTGTCATTTTCTGATTTTTGAGGGGTGTAACTTGGAATTCTTCCAAAGTATTTCAAGGGGTGTATTTTGCCATATGAGAATATTATAAGGACATGTGTTGAATTTTTCACATATGAAACCCCAGGGACTAATTTTGCCAAATCACCAAACTTCAGGGACCAAATCTGTAATTTCACCAAACTTTCCAACCAAGGACCATTCCTGCCATAGATGAGAAGTTCAAGGACAAAATTTGTTTTTCTCAAAGTATTAATATCCCAGGGACCGTTTTTGACAATTTTCAAAGTTCAGGGACTAAACTTGTGATTTTGTGAAACTTTGCACTAAAGGACTAAATGTGTAACTTTTTGATTTAAAAGGACCTTTGGCGACTTTTTCAAGTTTTTAGAATAACCAGGGATTAGATTTGACAACTTTTGAAAGATGAGGGACTGAAACTGCCAATTATGCAAACTTTGTATGTTTTTCATCTGTTTTTGATTATTTTGCATCTGAAACATATAAAACACATTCCTGAGATATTTTCATTATTTTGATGCAATTTTGATTGTTTTTAGATGTTTTGGCAGCTTAGAAAAGGTAAAAATGATGAGTATTTACACACTCATCAATCCCCCACACTAAAACATTGCTAGTCCCTAGCAATCTTTTGAGAAAAACTTGATAGATTTGAAAACTCTTTACCAAAAGCCATCACTTATGGAGTAGCCAGATGTATCGATTCAAGTAAGAACCATGGTCCACCTGATAACAATGTGATTTTGAGCAAATCACCAGCTGTCAACGGATTTGATTAGTCTTTACCAAAAGCCGTTTGCTTCTGGACTAGCCAACTCTTGATGGACTAAGTCAACATCTTGGTGAGCTGATTACCAATTATGGTTTTTCCACGGCCTTTACCACAAGCCATAATCTTGCGGGCTAGCCAACTCATTCACTTTTTGGGATATGACGAGTTGATTTACCATACAATTTTGGGCAAATTGCAAGCCATCAACGGATTTGAGATATCTTTACCAAGAGCCGTTTGCTCCTGGATTAGCCAATCCTTTTGTCATTTAGACATGGCGGACTGATAACCACAAAAATTTGGAAATAAAGTGAATTTTTTTTAAAAAAAATTTAGGCCAAAATGGGGGTACTTAGAAAGTATTTTGTGATAAAATTCACAAGAATTCCCCCCCTCCCCCAACACTAGAATTGAATATTGTCCTCAATATTCAAAGTCCCGGATATTATGCCGACTCTTTGAACGGAAAAAGCTAATATTCGAAACTAACTGTGGAAATATCGATTTGTAATTTTCACTTTATTTATATGTACATATAAACACTTTTTTTTTTTTTTTTTTTTTTTTTTTTTTTTTTTTTTAACTTGAAACTTATATACATATTTAATTTTCAAAAGGTGGGGGACGGCCACTCCCCCACACTAGAGTGGTAGAAAGTAGAAAGAAGTCAGAGATACGGGTGAAAACCCATATTTTGTTCACCGAGTCACTAGCTTGACTCGATCCCCGAATTCATTGGTTCATGGGGAAAGTTTGGAGATCCGGGACAACCATGGATGGTATGTCCTCTCCAAAATAGTGTTTCAAACGATGACCATTCACTTTGAAGTTGGGACCTTCGGGTTGAGATAACTCAATAGTCCCGTATGGATATACTTTTGCAACGGTGAATGGTCCAGTCCATCGGGTTTTTAATTTCCCCGAGAAGATCTTTAACCTTGAATTGAAAAGAAGGACTCTGTCACCGACGTTGAAAACGCGGTTCTTAATCTTAGAGTCATGAATCTTCTTTGTCTTTTCTTTGTAGATCAAAGAGTTCTCGTAGGCTTGATCACGACGTTCATTTAATTCATTGAGTTGAACCTTACGGTGATCACCCGCTTTATGAAGGTCGTAGTTTGCATGTTTCAAGGCCCAGTAGGCTTTGTGCTCGAGCTCGATCGGTAAATGACATTCCTTTCCGTATACAAGTTTGTAGGGAGTACACCCGATGGGTGTTTTGTAAGCTGTACGGAAGGCCCAGAGTGCATCATCTAGTTTGTCTGACCAGGAAGCACGGTTTTCACCTACGGTCCTCTCAAGAATCCGTTTAATACCACGGTTTGAAACCTTCACCTGCCCACTTGTTTGTGGGTGATACGCGGTAGAAAGACGGTGAGTAACACCGTACTTAAGCATGACTTTTGCGAATTGATCATTGCAAAAGTGTGTACCGCGATCACTAATGATGGCACGGGGAGTTCCAAAACGAGCAAAGAGGGATTTCAAAAATTTCACAACTACTCGGGCATCGTTGGTGGGTAAGGCTTTTGCCTCAATCCATTTTGACAAGTAGTCAACAGCCACGAGAATGTATTTGTTTCCACGAGAAGATGGGAATGGCCCCATAAAATCAATGCCCAGACGTCAAAGATTTCACAAACTTGAATGACATTTTGTGGCATTTCGTTCTTTTGTGAAATATTACCGTGACGCTAACAAGCGTCACAAGCTTTGACTAACTCGTGGGCATCCTTATAAATCGTGGGCCAATAGAAATCAGAATCAAACACCTTTTTGGCGGTGTAGTTGATGCGTGGGAATCGCACCTTGCTTTACCTCTCGAGGGATCTCGCGAGGCTTACAACCCCCACCAGGCAGTGTACCTGATCGTTGTAGTATAGTATAGTGACAAGTACCGGGGGATTGATCGTTCAGCTAGGAATAGTGTCGTTAGGATTGAAATTAATCTAACTAGATCTAAAGGTGAAGGATGATTCTTTTTGTATTTTTATAGTTTATGAAAAGCAAGTAAAAATCTCGGGTATTGGGAGAATGGGCGGAATTAGTTGCTAATCAACTAACCCAAAAGCTACTAATTAAACTAATTAACAAGAAAACTAAACTAAGGTTCTACAAGATAAGTGAAGCATGTCTACCCATGATATGTTACTCCTTGCTAGCTATCCAATCCTACCTATTGAATTGTAACCTTGTTTTAATTGACGGGTTGTATTCCTTAATACCATTCGTGGGGTGGCATACATAACTCCCCAACTCTATGAGCTCTTATCTCCTCCTACACCATGACCCAGCACAACTATAGGGATTGTAAACAGTGGCTCATGCATTAAATACAACCAATAAAGACCTAGTACGCCTCGGTTCATGTTTCTTAAGACGTTCAAGCATGTTACCATTTGGAGATCTGCCAGTTTTCTTAAGCCTAACATATAAATCATTCAATCAAAACAAGAATCAATAGGAAACAAGAATTATAAACTAAACCAACTAGATCTATTGAAGTTGTCACACCTTAATTGATGGAGATAGACACAACATCAACAAGAAATCAATGAGATCTAATCAATTATATACAAGTTTCACATAATCATAAGTAGACACAAGGTGAATTAGCAAATCATCATCAAAGAAGAGCAAACAACAATGATAATGAAAAACATAATTAAGATAGAATCATCAAACCAATACATGATGTTTATGGAGTGATTGAAACCCTCTAAGTTGCTGGAAAAACACCCACCTAAACCCAGGAATCGACCTTAGGGTTTAGGGCTTACAAAAAGTGAAGTTATGAAGTTATATTTATAGGCTTGTTTTCTGTCGGCCCTTCGTGACGGCGTCAGCCCATACTCTTGACGCCGTCAAGAAGCCTTTTTCACCAAGTTGTAGATCTTTTCGTCCTCTTCGTTTCCTTTTTTGAATCGCCTCAATCCGAGTTCGTATGCAAAAGTTATGGCCAAAACGGTGTCAGCTACTCCGCGCGCAAGTTTTGACAAATTTACACGTGACGGCCTTGGTGACGCCGTCACCACCTACGGTATTTTATTCTTGATGTCTTGACGCCGTCAAGAGTAATTCTTGACGCCTTCATGCACTGTTCACAGCATAGAATTTTGAGACTTTGCCGTTTTCTTCACTTTTATGCTCCAAAAACGTCCAAAATAGTTTCTTTTCCAGAATTCACTCTCCAAACACCTAAAATCACAAAAGGAACGATTTAGGGCAATATTTGATCAAATAAAGTCGGATTTGGGCTTAAATGACCCCCTAAAAATGGATCATTTTTCGCCTCATCATATACCCTTACACTTGAGATTTGCTTGTCCTCAAGCAAATGAGCTTTTATTCTACTCAAAAGACAAGTTAGGGGTCATTTAACACTAATATAAAAGTAATTACAACAAATAATTGCTCCACTAAAGACCAATAGACAAGCACGGAGGTCATACACAAGCACCTCACAAATAGTGTTTAGATACTCACATCTCTCGGGTGTAATAAAGTAATATAACATTATGGAAATGGAAGATATCTCTCACTACCTGTCATAGCAAAATAGATTACCATAGGCTTGGGAAAGGATCAAACCTCCACCACATGGCGTAAGCACCTAGGATAAACTATCAAAGAGGTCTTTTAAAGGGTTATAACGTTAGGTGTAGGGATATGAATTACACGGTTTTGTTGGATAAAGGGGATTTTACTGGTGGCGAGTTAACAATCTTAGTTAATTACATGTACAAGATGGCGTTGCTAAGCCAAGACTAGACTCGACTTAAGCTAATAAATGAAAAATAACTAAAAACATAAAATGAACATAGAATGAAAACGGGATGGTAGTCCGTATGTTTTTTCTTTTTTTTTTCTCTTTTCTTTTTTTCTTTTTTTTCTTGATTTTTTTTCGATTTTTTTTTTTTTTTTTTTTTTTTTTTTTTTTTGCATACACTCTTACCCTACCATCCAAAATAATACATCATAGGGGATAAGAGTTCCCCTTACACTTGAATCTTTACATACTTTACAATAAACTAATCTAATGACTCGAATTAAGAAAATCAAAACACTTGGAGCACTTTTAAGATTAACGTACATATGGGGGTAGTATATGATGTTCTTCCCCATTACTCCATAAAATAAGTACTTACCCATGAGTCCCAATCGTCCCAAAACAATATGTACAAGGATATGACTCGACTTAGCAACCATGTAATCAATTAGAAAGTTAACTTAGGGTTTAACAAATAACAATAATGCACTAAAGATGAGTGCATACACGGAAGGCTAAGGCGATTTGGGTGTACATTTAAGTAGGGTGTAACAAATTCTTCCTTTAAGTAAAATGCTTAAAGTTAGAAATGAAAAGATAGGCTCGGAGGGGTGTACTAGGGGTTTCGTGTACTAAATATGAGTACAACGCTAAGGGTGTGGGAAAAATTAGTTGACTTAACTAGCCAAGTAGTATGACTTAAATGGTCAAGTAATCGTAATACGGGTTTAACACAAGGGTGATCCTAATGCCTCTTATCATGTAGTAAATCCTACCACACGAATGTAGTCTCACTAGCGGTCTCGGGATGCATCACTAACGCAAGTTCTAGAATCTAAATGCTACCGGTACACTCATAAGCACTAATAATGAATGCTTTTCCTATCAAAACTAAAGGCGAACCTCACATTTTTGGGTGGAAAATTTTTCTGAATATACGGTTATGTGCTAGTCATACAACCTCCTATCCATGAGACGCTTGCTATGGCTAAAGTTTCACTCCTAAATGTTGTAAAAAATTTTAAATTTGGCGCTAAAATTACACTAACAAGTATTTCTCATAGTTTTATTACTCATCTACTATCAAACAAAACAAACTCAAGCGAAAGTGCATATGTAAGGTATCATCTTTTTACCCTCCCCTTACACTTAAGATGAACATTGTCCCCAATGTTCAAGTAAAGAATGTAAAAGTTAAGAAGTAAAGAGAATGAAATCAAATACTCCCCTGATTCGCTCGGTATGGATTATAGGTTGGCCAGGTTAAATCTTCCTCCAAGAAAACGAACAACCAAAGCTTCCCTTCCAGAATATAAATCATCTTCTTGTCACAAATAACCTGTAAATCCTGACAAAACAACTACAAAAACCCAAAGCATCAAGCCGAACAAAGATAACTCACAACTAGATGTAATTCCAGACTTAGGAATAAAAAAAAACAATTAAAGATATAATGCTTGTGGAATGAATGTTTGCAGATTTCCTGGAGATTATAAAACTTAATAATTCACAAAAACCATAAGACTCCGTTAGAAAAACAAAACTGGTAAAATTTCCAGATTTTTATACGTGACGCCGTCAAGAGTAAACTCGTGACGCCGTCAGAAGTGACCTGCAGAAATCTTTATATTAAGTTTCCGGAAAATTTCTGGAAAAACTTCGTCCTACTTCCTGGAAAATCCTGCAAAACATCATTACGACTCGATACAAGCATTTGACTCTAACAAGTACTAATACACATGTCCATTTAATATTGTTGTGGTTCATGCTCAATTTCGTTCTTATAAACAAATTTGGATCTCCCTTACACTTATCTTTTGCAAAATACCTTTATATGCAATTAAGACGAAGTTAAAAACAAAATAAAGCATTTTCACAATTTAATTTGAAACATGAGCCACAAACAATAAAAATAAAACATGCATACGGAAACAAATAAAATCAATCAAACAAACAAACAAACAAATAAAAACACACAAAACATGGGTTGCCTCCCAAGAAGCGCTTGTTTTTGTTCGAGTCACGAGCCTGACTCTACCCTTATTTAATGGAAATAGGGGAGGTTCTCCCTACACTTAGGATTAAGTGTGGGTGAAAGTAGCGATACACACCCTTAGGGTGTGAATATGCCACGTGAGGTGAAGGGGGTGAGTGAATGGCTTCCTTCATCCTAAAACTACCCGGATAATATTGGTTGATGGGTGGGTCGGTTCCTCTTTTGTCTCCTAGAAATAAATCTAAGGATGGGAAGTTGTGTAAAGGTTGAGGTTCCGGTTCATCAACACTAGGAAATTCCCTAGAACTAGGAGTAAGGTTATCACTACAAATGTTCAAACCTATATCCTCAAGTGGTGCCTGGTCCAAGGGTTCTACCTCCATTGGAATTCCTAAAGTTTCTTCTACTTCTTCCGGGTAAGTCACGGGCGGTGTGTGTGCCTCAAATGATGGTTGAGTATTTTGTGGGCTTATGTTATTTACCTCATCATTCCACGTGTCACGATCACCTATATCCTTAGGTAGTGATAATAACAAACCTAGTGCTTCATCCAACTTATGGTTTATTGATACGGCTCTATCCATAATTCCTTGGCAAACTAGATCGCTTTTTCTATTAGCATCACTAAAACGAGATCCTAAACATGGAGGTTGTTCATAAGAATCTATCCTAGGTGAAGGCTCATATGATTCATAGGTGTCTCTAAATGAGGTATTTTGCACTTCTTGGTGTTCTAGCCACTCAACCATATATTGCAATCTTAGAAGTCTAAGTGAAGTGTCCATTTGAAGCAAATTACAAACAAAATCACAAAGAAAAGATAGACTACAAGAAAGCTACAAAATAAAAAGAAAAAAAAAATCTCACTTGATAGGAATCTAATGAGTAGACCTAATAAAAATCAAATTCAACCTAAACAATAACTATTCCCCGGGCTGCGGCGCCAAAAACTTGATGCGTGGGAATCGCACCTTGCTTTACCTCTCGAGGGATCTCGCGAGGCTTACAACCCCCACCAGGCAGTGTACCTGATCGTTGTAGTATAGTATAGTGACAAGTACCGGGGGATTGATCGTTCAGCTAGGAATAGTGTCGTTAGGATTGAAATTAATCTAACTAGATCTAAAGGTGAAGGATGATTCTTTTTGTATTTTTATAGTTTATGAAAAGCAAGTAAAAATCTCGGGTATTGGGAGAATGGGCGGAATTAGTTGCTAATCAACTAACCCAAAAGCTACTAATTAAACTAATTAACAAGAAAACTAAACTAAGGTTCTACAAGATAAGTGAAGCATGTCTACCCATGATATGTTACTCCTTGCTAGCTATCCAATCCTACCTATTGAATTGTAACCTTGTTTTAATTGACGGGTTGTATTCCTTAATACCATTCGTGGGGTGGCATACATAACTCCCCAACTCTATGAGCTCTTATCTCCTCCTACACCATGACCCAGCACAACTATAGGGATTGTAAACAGTGGCTCATGCATTAAATACAACCAATAAAGACCTAGTACGCCTCGGTTCATGTTTCTTAAGACGTTCAAGCATGTTACCATTTGGAGATCTGCCAGTTTTCTTAAGCCTAACATATAAATCATTCAATCAAAACAAGAATCAATAGGAAACAAGAATTATAAACTAAACCAACTAGATCTATTGAAGTTGTCACACCTTAATTGATGGAGATAGACACAACATCAACAAGAAATCAATGAGATCTAATCAATTATATACAAGTTTCACATAATCATAAGTAGACACAAGGTGAATTAGCAAATCATCATCAAAGAAGAGCAAACAACAATGATAATGAAAAACATAATTAAGATAGAATCATCAAACCAATACATGATGTTTATGGAGTGATTGAAACCCTCTAAGTTGCTGGAAAAACACCCACCTAAACCCAGGAATCGACCTTAGGGTTTAGGGCTTACAAAAAGTGAAGTTATGAAGTTATATTTATAGGCTTGTTTTCTGTCGGCCCTTCGTGACGGCGTCAGCCCATACTCTTGACGCCGTCAAGAAGCCTTTTTCACCAAGTTGTAGATCTTTTCGTCCTCTTCGTTTCCTTTTTTGAATCGCCTCAATCCGAGTTCGTATGCAAAAGTTATGGCCAAAACGGTGTCAGCTACTCCGCGCGCAAGTTTTGACAAATTTACACGTGACGGCCTTGGTGACGCCGTCACCACCTACGGTATTTTATTCTTGATGTCTTGACGCCGTCAAGAGTAATTCTTGACGCCTTCATGCACTGTTCACAGCATAGAATTTTGAGACTTTGCCGTTTTCTTCACTTTTATGCTCCAAAAACGTCCAAAATAGTTTCTTTTCCAGAATTCACTCTCCAAACACCTAAAATCACAAAAGGAACGATTTAGGGCAATATTTGATCAAATAAAGTCGGATTTGGGCTTAAATGACCCCCTAAAAATGGATCATTTTTCGCCTCATCAGTAGTTAGGACTATGGTAGCCCCCGGTGGGTCCAGCAAGGCAAGCCTTGAGAATATCCGCGGCTTCCTGTCTGTAAACACATCGCCTGATGACTTGATCGGCACAGATTTTGAAGAGATAAGGGTCGTCCCAGAAGTAATGTTTAACGTCTTTGAAAAGTTTGTTTTTCTGTTGGGACGTCATCCCCTTCACGATGAAGTTACCCGCATGGTAATTTGCAAAGTCGGCAAACCATGGGGTAGTAGAGTCACCACGAAAAGAAACCGCATTGAGTTTCTCGAGAGGAAATGTTTCATTTATTTCCTGTTTCTCAGACACATCCTGGTGAGGGTTTTCTAATCGTGAGAGATGATCAGCAGCAAGGTTCTCAGCTTTTTTTTTTTTTTTTTTTTTTTTTTTTTTTTTTTTATCACAGATGATGATATCAAATTCTTGGAGGAGGAGAACCCAACGGAGTAGCCTCGGCTTTGCATCTTGCTTTGCAAATAGGTACTTCAAAGCCGAGTGATCCGTATATACTACGCATTTGGTCAGGATTAAGTATGGCCGGAATTTTTCAAAGGCATACACCACAGCCAATAGTTCTTTTTCAGTGTTGGTGTAATGGCTTTGAGCCTCGGTCGTAGTTTTGCTTGCGTAGTGTATAGGCTGAAAGTATTTTGCTTTTCGTTGCCCCAAGACCGCTCCTATGGCAAAATTACTAGTATCGCACATAAGATCAAAAGGGAGGTCCCAATCGGGGGCAACAAGAATCGGTGCCTCGGTAAGCTTTTTCTTTAATGTTTCAAAAGCTTCAATGCACTCAGGAAAGAAGATGAAAGGAGCATCCTTCTCGAGGAGATGGGTCATAGGTCGGGCGATTTTAGAGAAATCTTGTATAAACCTACGATAGAAGCCGACATGACCCAAAAAGCTCCTAACACCTTTGACGATGGTGGGATGAGGTAATTTAGCAATGACATCAATTTTGGCTTTGTCGACCTCAATCCCGTTCTTTGAAATTTTATGGCCGAGGACAATGCCCTCTTTAACCATAAAATGGCTCTTATCCCAGTTGAGACTCAAATTCGTTTCTTTACAACGTTTAAGCATTTGCTCCAAGTGGGAGAGACAAGACTGGAATGAATCCCCGATGATTGAAAAGTCATCCATAAATACCTCCATGGTTTTCCCGA
The DNA here is from genome assembly GCA_030686995.1 of Artemisia argyi. Classification (NCBI taxonomy): domain Eukaryota; kingdom Viridiplantae; phylum Streptophyta; class Magnoliopsida; order Asterales; family Asteraceae; genus Artemisia; species Artemisia argyi. The sequence goes on along the minus strand of CM060695.1, from coordinate 136,030,981 downwards.
TCATGTCGGAAAAGATAGACATCATGCACCTCTGGAACATGCCTGGTGCATTGCATAAGCCGAAAGGCATACGTCTGTAAGCAAAAGTTTCGTAGGGGCATGTGAAGGTAGTTTTCTCTTGATCCTGTGGATCAATGGGGATTTGGAAGTAACCCGAGAAACCATCGAGGAAACAGTAGTATTCATTCCCCGCTAGTCTTTCGAGCATCTAGTCCATAAAAGGCAGAGGAAAATGATCTTTACGGGTGGCTTCATTCAACTTATGATAGTTAATACATACTCGCCAAACCGTGACCAAACGAGTTGGAATCAACTCATTTTCCTCGTTGGTGACAACGGTTATGCCACCCTTTTTAGGAACGCAATGAATTGGGCTAACCCAAGGACTGTCAGATATAGGATAAATCAATCCCGCATCAAGAAGTTTTAGAACCTCTTGTTTGATAACTTCGTGGATTTTGGGATTTACCCTTCTTTGTTGTTGCACGACTGGCTTAACGTCATCCTCCATTAAGATTTTGTGTATACAAAAGTCCGGGCTAATACCCTTTATGTCGGAGAGTTTACAAGCAATTGCTTGCTTGTGTGACTTAAGAACCTTTAGGAGTGCAGCCTTTTCCTCATCTTTTAAGTCTTTAGCAATAATGACGTTTAATTTATCATCACCCTCCAGAAATGCATATTCTAGATGAGGAGGCAAGTCCTTGAGCTCAACCTCGGGAAAGTCATCAGTTATTTCAACATTTTTGACTTCCTCTTTATGAAGTATTTTTGGAGACGAAGAGGGTGAAGGATCGTCATTTAACAATCTTTCAAGAAGAAGAATATCCCCCTCTGGGTCAAGATAGTTTTCATCAATCTCATGAGGGATTGAACTATCCTGAGCAAGAAAAGCCTTGACCTCTTCCAGAAGGAAGTCACTTCCCTCAAACGGAGTGAGAGAAGGGGAAGAGTCGGATATGATAGGATCAGTAGAAAGAGTGGTACTGCCACTTGATGAGAAACCTAGGATTTCTTGAGAATACTCCACTGACGCAACATCGATGATGTCAATTCGGTTTACCGTTTTAGCGTCATAGTTTGAGGAGTATCTTGAAGTCTGATCAAGATTGAATGTGATAGCTTCATGGCCAACACGTAGAGTGATTTATTCTTCGAATACATCGATTAGAGCATGACCCGTTCTTAAGAATCCCCTCCTGAGAATGAGAGGAACCCTTGGGTCAGCATCGAAATCAACAATCACGAAATCTGCCGGAAAATGGAACTTTCCTACTTTCACGAAGATATCTTCGGCAATGCCGAGAGGACGAGATATAGTACGGTCTGTAAGCTCGAGAGTCATGCAGGTAGGAGTGAGAGTAGGAGGAGAGAGTCTTTTCCAGACTGAGTAAGACATAAGGTTAATGCTTGCACCAAGATCGGCCAAGGCAAAGCATTCAACCATCCCACGGAAAATGCAAGGAATGAGAAATTTCCCGGGATCTCCAAGCTTTTCGGGAAGCTTTTTCAGGAGCACTGCTGAGCAATGCTCGTTAAGTGGAGTTTTAGCCATCTCATAAAGTTTTTCCTTATTGCTTATCAGATTTTTGATTGTTGAAGCAAATTTAGGCATGAGAAGAAGAGCACCCGCGAAGCTAATATCGAAGTGTAATTCTTGGAAAATTTGATAAAATTTTTCCATCTGATGATTAGCTCTTTCGCGGTTCTTTTGATCATTCAATCGTGAAGGATATGGAATTGAAGTCTTAGGATCGTTCTTTGGAATTTCATCAGAACTTTCGGGAGGATCAAATACAACTTTCGACTTACGAGTCGGGACCGGGACAACTTGAGGGTGGACGTTGTTGGTACCTCCGTTATTAGTAGGAAGTACCGTGTCCGTGGTAACCTCAGGTTCACGTTCCGCTACCTTGGTAGGAGGAGAAGAAGAGGTAGAGGGAATCGTGGGTCCATTGTATGATACCCCACTTCGGGTAGTGATCGCTTTGACATCGCCCCTCGGGTTAGCGATCGTGTTGCTTTGGTAATGTACCCGGGCCCGAGGGTCGATCATTTAAATACTTCTGAAGCTCAGAGATCTTACTGATCAGTAACCGATTCTTTTCCTCTTGTGCTTTCATGAATTGTTTTAGCACTTCATTGGAGGAAGACGAGGGTGGAACAACGTTTTGATTTTGATTAGGAAAATTTTGATCACGGTTGTTTTGAAAATTCCCTTGATTTTGGTTGTTATTACCCTGAAAATTATTTCTCTGATTGAAATTACCCTGATTGTAATTCCATTGATTTTGGTTTCTTTGAAAACCTTGATTTTGATTGCCATTTTGAAAATTGTTTTGATTAAAATGACCTTGATTTTGGTTCGGGTTTTGGAAATTTGGGTTTTGACCTTGGTTAAAATCTCCTTGATTGTGATTTTGATTCGAGTTACGGTTTTGATTTTGGTTAAAACCGGGAGGTCCGAGAAAATTGTTGGAACGATAGCTCAAGAGATTATGGTCCCCTTGTGGTTGGTAAGAATGACCCCCATGTTGTAGGAACCTTGAGCAACATAAATGTTCTCTTGAGGAAAACCAGTAGTAGCTGGACACTCAGAATAAAGATGTGGGCCTCCACAAGTTTCACAACTTCGGGCCACGGCTTTCACTTGTTGATTTTGAACCTGATTTTGCATAGTTTGGTTCATTCTCAACACAGCCGTAGAGATATCATCCATCTTTTTGGTGAGAGCAATTATTTCAAGAGATGATGATGAAGGAATGACTGATTTACATGACTCATCCCTCTCCGCAAAGGAATCCCAATAGTTATGGTGGGCAGTCATGTTCTCAATTAGATCATAGCATTCTTCAGGACGCCTTTTCATAAAGGTCCCACCAGCAACAGCATTGAGAATATCCCGGTGCCTCAATGTCAAACCATTATAGAAGGTATCTATGATGGTAACTTGTAACATATTGTGGTTAGGGCACCGATCAATAGCTAGCTTATAATGTTCCCAAGCCTCAAAAAGAGACTCATCGGGACGCTGCCGGAAGTTGCTAATATCATTTCGTAACTTGGTAACCATGGAAGGTGGAAAATATTTTGCTAAAAACTTGGTTATCATTTCATCAAAGGTACGAATAGAATTCTTGGGGAGTTGGTCAAACCATGCAGTGGCATGATGGGTGAGAGAATAGGGGAAGAGATACAAATTGAGGGCATCATCGGTGACACCATGCTGTTTCATGCTCTGGGTGACGGTAAGGTATTTATCAAGATGTTTGTTAGCATCGTCACCCGGTAATCCGTGAAATTGACACGAATTTTGGACTTGTTGGATCATGTGGTGCTTGAGGCCAAAGTCCGTAGCCTCAATAGTGAGTGGTGCAACAGGTCTGCCCCTCCCATGCATGGTAGGCTGGCACAACTCCTCCATCGTTCGGAGATCGGGAGCTGGCTCATCCCTGGGAGGGTCAGGGGGGGTGGTGGTGGCCCATCGGCCATTTCTGTTTTTGGTTCTTCAATAACAGTTCGTAGCTCGGGTACGTTTTTCTGATTTTTATGCTTTGTTTGTGAACGAGTGCGCGTGCACTAAAAACAATTTTTCAAAACAAATTTGAGGCAAAACAACAGGGAACTTAAACCAATAATCACAAGTGAATGACTTCTTTAAAAAAGGTACACCACTTACAGGGATACAAAGGCAAGTTTTAATCTTTAGTTTGAGAACTTATTATGTCCACACCCCCAGTTGGTAGGTGTTCTGCCTCGGTTTGCGGTGGTAAGATTTTATGTATTTATTAACAGAAAAATTGTTTTTGGGCTTATGGGTGTGTGTGCAGAAAACTTTGGGAAATATTTTTTTGGAACTGATTCGTTAACCGAAATCGTTCCTTTAAGATTACTCGCAGGCTGGCGGGAGGAAAGAATGGATTCCTCTTCAGTTCGCAATTTAATGTCAGAACTTACCTTATACCAACTGTTTCAGGTTGTAATCTTAAAGAAAACGAAGTAATTTAACTTCACAGTTTGTTTTGTTGTTTTTGATTTTTTTGGTGTTGTTAACACTTCCGGAAAAGTGTTAATGAACTTTTTGATATGATTGATATTTTTACAAAAACTTTTTACAAATGTGTGAAATTTGTACAGGGAGGGTTTTGAAAACCACTAAACTTAAAACGATTTTTAAAACACGCAACAACCTCCCCGGCAGCGGCGCCAAATTTTGATTGGTTCTAAACGGTCAGATATTATTGACCAAGGTCAATAAGTTAAAGACAGCTCAGTTCCAATTCTCCGTGGATAGTACAGTGTGTCCCCGGGTCGTTATGTCCCAGCGAGATTGCAATGGTGTTTTGGAAAACGTTTTTGAGAATGAGTGGCACTGAAGACAGTAGCCAAGATGATTGGGAATTGATTATGCTACTGATATTTGGTATTTGCACAATTTGGAATAATATTCACAATAACAGATATATAGATATATTTACAAATTCACAACTTGGGATTCAGATTACAGATAGAAAAAGTGGGATTTGAACAATTACAAACTACAGGAGGTGCAAGTGAAACTTTTTCAAACTTAATATAAAAAGAAAATTTAAAATGAAAATGAAATGATTTAAATGATTATTTTAATAATTAAATACTAATTAATTAATTAAAACTATTTAAAATCTAATTAAAACCTAATTTAAATTAAACTAAAAATGATAAAGATTACAAATTAAACTAAAAACTTGCAAAAATAATTTCTAAACCTTAAAATGAACTTGAAGAAAGTATAAAAATTAAAAAGAAATATTTTTGTCTTTTTATGGGTTTTTTATTAATTAAAAACTAATTATATTAATTATACTAATTAAACTATTTTTAATTACTAATAATACCTAAATGATTTTGAAAATTATGGAAAAATTTATAAAACTAATTAACCATCACAGGAATACTACAAAAGTATAAAAAGTTTCTAAAAATTATTTTTAGACTATTTTACTAATTATTTACTTAATTATTAGTTTAAATCTAATTTAACTAAATTAAATAAGAAAATTGGAAAATGAACAGTAGAATTTAAAAATCTATTTTCTAAAAGACTTAACTAATTTATAAAACCTAGGAAAATTATAAAAACCTAATGTTGTTAATGAAGATTTAAGAAAACTGTTTAATTACTAATATTACCTAATTAATTATTTAATTCTAATAATTAGTAAACTGATTAAGAAAAATCTAAGAAAATTATTACAAGTACTTAAAGATAAGAGGAAATTAATAAAATTATGAAAATGATGAAGTGCTTATTAATAAGCTAAAAAGAAAAATGAAAAAGATAGAATCTATTAAATAGAAGCTATCACTAATTTTAAGTTTGGCTTTTGTTAGATTTTATTTTTGACAGATGAAAATAACTTAAAAATAAGAACTTTTTACAAAAACACTTTTACAAATGCTTAAAAATAAGCTGTGTGCACCCCCTCTTATCAAACAGTGGACAATTAAGTTTATTAGGACTTAATGCAATGTTGAAAAAGCAAGGAAATGGCAAATAAGGTATACACAGATGATTACCAACCTAAAATAAGCAAAATGGAACAAAGAAGCACACTGAATAAGCTATTAACTACAAATAAGCACTTATGATACTACTTAGGCCAAGACAGTCCAAACCTAAGGATTTTGGACCTCTGTGGGGACCATAAAAGATCTCAGGGGTCCAAATTGAAAGTTGAACTATGAAGGTAGACTGGAAGACTACAAAATAAGCCAATAAGCAGGGCTTAATGCTTATTAATGAAGCTTTGGTGGGCTATGGAAGTGGTGGTCTCACACTAAGTGATCAGTGTTCACTCAGAGGATGGACAAAATTAATGGGGCTTGCAGCCCTATCAAATAAGCTCACAATGGTGAAATAAGCTCAGAAACTTAAAGCTGGGCTTATTGGGTTTCTAAAAAGCTAAAAAGCTAGGGGTGGGACCCACTAATGAAGTGGCTAAGGTCTTGCGGATTTTGGTCAAAACCTGTGCACAGGGCATGTGTTTGCCCTGCAGGTCAAAATAATCTAATGCACAAGCTTATAGAAAATTCCTAAAAATAAGCTGACTATGGGCTTTTGAAGACTAAGTGATAGACTTTAACTTCTGAAAAGGACAAGGTCTCAAAGTAAACACAAAAATCACAAAAATTCCTCCAAAATTTGGATTTCTGAAACAAAGGCAATTTTTGACTTTTTGAGTTTTTGCAAAAGGTTGACTTAAATGAACTTTGATCTTGGATTTCTTATTGAAATTGATTAGTTAAGCTAATATAAGACTAAATTAAGCTAAAACACTCATAAGTGAATGGATTTGGGGTATATGCCACACTTAATCCAACACAGAGGGATAATTAGACCTAGTTATGTGAGATTTTGACTTTTTATTGAAACAAGACCTGGTTTTATGGTTACTCTGAGCTATTATGGACCTAAGTGACTTGTGTAAACCAGAAACAACAACAACTAAACACCACAACACCTTGGATCACACTGATCCAAACACTACTTAAGGTTTGTCTGTTTTGTGATTTACAAAGCAAATGAATGTTAGGGCTTATGAACCTGATCCACAATAGCTTTTTATGATATATTAAGCACAAATGAACACTTAATCACAGGAAACAACAACAAATGACAAAGATTAACAATTATGCTACTTTAACTGTCAAATTTAGAAACTAAAGCAAATACAAATACCAAAGAACAAGATACTGATCTAAAACAATATTATCACTAGTTAGTACTAAATGAACACAGAAAAGCTATATAAACAACTAAATAAGCAATGCTACAGTAAAAATCAAGAATTGAGTTTCAAAGGCTTACAACATGCATTCCAGCTTAAACCAAGAACCAAGGACCTCAAAACCAATCCTATAGGCCTTCCACAAGACCACTAACCTAGGGCCATCCATAATTTACCCTGCTCCAGCTTTCTTCATTAATAACCTGCAAATTTTGACTTTTGTTGACTTTTTTGTGTTTTTTGATTTTTTATACCTAAGCTGTATTTTACGGTTTCTAAAAGCTTGTTTAAGCTTTCTGGGAGCTTATGTTAGCCTAAGAGTACATAAGTCCTACTAACAACAACAATACAGAAGATTAAGATCTTGAAATAAAATTGAAATTTGCATAAACTGAGATATGAAAGGAAACTTAAATTTGATTGATGAAAAAGATTGAATTACACTTGATTACATTACTACAATGCTTAAAAGCTTGATTATAAACTGAAATTGAAAGTTACAAACTAAATGATACTATCTTTTTAAAATTAAACTACTACAATGCTTAATGGTACTTCTCTTTTATTTATACTTGAAGATTAGGGTTCCCTGGACCCTTGTGATCATTTCCCACTTTAAATTGGAGCCGTAGGATCTCTGAGATGCTCCGAATAGCTGCCACGTGTTTTTGGCGCCAAAAGTCAATTTTGCAATTTGCTTCTGAGATACTGATGCGTGGGGATTGCACCAGGCTTTACCTCTCAAGGGATCTCGAGAAGCTTACAACCCCCACCAGGCAGTGTACCTGATCGTTGTAGTATAGTATAGTGACAAGTACCGGGGGATTGATCGTTCAGCTAGGAATAGTGTCTCTAGGATTAGAAAACCTAATTACTAGTGCTAGAGATGAAGGATGATTATTTTTGTATTTTTTTATTTTTTAGAAAGCAAGTAAATATCTCGGGTTTGAAGGATTTGGGCGGAATTAGTTGCTAGTCAACTAACCCAATACTAAAGATGCAATCAAAATAAAATACTAAAAATGAAAATAAAACTAAATTAAACTAAGGTTGTGAGCAATAAGTGGAGAAATGTGTTTACTTAGATTTCACTACTCCCTAGATATCTTTTACTCGTTAATTACTTGTTATAGTTGCGTGGATGACGGATTGTATTCCTTAATACCATTCATGGGGTGGCATACTTAAATCCCCAATCCTATGAGTGCCTACTTCACTCCTATGTCGAGCCGGCTAAGAAGCTCCTAACATGGGATCGTTAGAATTTACTCATGCATTAAATACAACCAATAAAACCTAGTACACATCGGTTCATGTTTCCTAAGACGTTCAAGCATTTTACCAATTGGAGATCTGCCTGTTTTCTTAAGCCTAACATTGAAATCATTCATCCAATACAACCATAAACAAGTAATCAACACATAATCAACATCTAGGTTTCATTAGATCTAAGCAAACACAAGATAAATCTAGCCTAGCATGGTGGAATCAAGACAAGCACAAGATATAGACAACCAACACATAGACATATTGATTGAATTAAAAGAACACTTATCTCAATAGCACATGTAAGCATTCAAGGGCTGAAAACCCTTGAAAAACCTGTAAAATTCGTATATGGTTCGGCCTTAGGGTTTCTCCAAATTTGTTCCTTTTTTTATGAATGAAAATTAGAAAACTATATATAGAAAATTGAGTCTGACGGCGTCAAGAACAACCTTGTGAAACCGTCATCTCGCCGCTAAAAGAATTCTCGGACTGCCTTGATCTACATCTGACGCCGTCATGTATTAAGTTTTTCCAGGCCGTCACGTATTTAACTCTTGACACTCTTCCTTGTGACGCCTTCATTTCTGTACTGGGCCGTCATGAAATTTTACTCTTGACGCCGTCAAATTGTTACTCTTGACGCCGTCATACACTGTTCCCAGCTTGGAAAATTAAGACTTTGGCGTTTTCTTCACTTTTATGCTCCAAAAATGTCCAAATTGCTTCCTTTTCCAGATTTCACTCCCAAAGTACCTAAAATCACAAAAGGAACGATTTAGGGCAATATTTGATCAAATAAATTCAATTCCGGGCTTAAATGACCCCCTAAAAGTGGTTCATTTTTCGCCTCATCATATACCCTTACACTTGAGATTTGCTTGTCCTCAAGCGAATGCGCTTTTATTCTAATCAAAATACAAGTTAGGGGTCATTTAACACTAATATAAAAGCAATTACAACAAATAATCGTTCCACTAAAGACCAAAGACAAGCACGGAGGTCATATACTAGCACCTCACACATAGTGTTTAGATACTCACATCTCTCGGGTGTAATAAAGTAATATCACAATATGGAAATGGAAAACATCTCTCACTACCTGTCATCGCAAAATAGATTACCATAGGCTTGGGAAAGGATCAAACCTCCACCACATGGCGTAAGCACCTAGGATAAACTATCAAAGAGGTCTTTTAAAGGGTTGTAAAATTAGGTGTAGGGATATGAAATACACGGTTTTGTTGGATATAGGCAGTCTTTACTGGTGGCGAGTTAACAATCTTGGTTAATTACATGTACAATATGGCGTTGCTAAGCCAAGACTAGACTCGACTTAAGCTAATAAATGAAAAATAACAAAAACATAAAATGAACATAGAATGAAAAGGGATGGTAGTCCGTATGTTTTTTTCTCTTTTCTTTTTCTATTTTTTTTCTTTTCTTTTTCTTGATTTTTTTTTTTTTTTTTTTTTTTTTTTTTTTTTTTTTTTTTGCATACACTCTTACTCTACCATCAAAAAAATACATCATAGGGAATGAACATTCCCCTTACACTTGAATTTTTACATACTTTACAATAAACTAATCTAATGACTCGAATTAAGAAAATCAAAACACTTCGAGTACTTTTAAGATTAACGCACATACGGGGGTAATAAATGATGTTCTTCCCCATTACTCCATAAACAAGTACTTTACCCATGAGTCCCAATTGTCCCAAAACAATACGTACAAGGATATGACTCGACTTAGCAACCATGTAATCAATTAGATAGTTAACTTAGGGTTTAACAAATAACAATAATGCACTAAAGATGAGTGCATACACGGAAGGCTAAGGCGATTTGGGTGTACATTTAAGTGGGGTGTAACAAATTCTTCCTTTAAGTAAGATGCTTAAAGTTAGAAACGAAAAGATAGGCTCGGAGGGGTGTACTAGGGGTATCGTGTACTAAAAATGAGTACAACGCTAAGGGTGTGGGAAAAATTAGTTGACTTAACTAGCCAAGTAATATGACTTAAATGGTCAAGTAATTATGATACGGGTTTAACACAAGGGTGATCCTAATGCCTCTTATCATGTAGTAAATCCTACTACACGAATGTAGTCTCACTAGCGGTCTCGGGATGCATCACTAACGCAAGTTCTAGAATCTAAATGCTACCGGTACACTCATAAGCACTAATAGTAAATGCTTTTCCTATCAAATCTAAAGGCGAACCTCACATATTTGGGTGGAAAAATTTTCTGAATGATACGGTTATGTGCTAGTCATACAATCTCCTATCCATGAGACGCTTGCTATGGCTAAAGTTTCACTCCTAAATGTTGTAAAAAATTTTAGGAGTATTACACATCTACTATCAAACAAACAAACTCTAGCGAAAGTTTATCTGTAAGGTATCATCATTTTACCCTCCCCTTACACTTAAGATGAACATTGTCCCCAATGTTCAAGTAAAGAATGTAAAAGTGAAATAAGTAAAACGAATGAAATCAAATACTCCCCTGATTCGCTCGGTATGGATAATAAGGTGAAGGTGGCCAGGTTAGATCTTCCTCCAAGAAAATGAACAATCAAAGCTTCCCTTCCAGAATATAAATCATCTTCTTGTCATACATACCCTGTAAAACCTGAGAAAACAAACAAGACAACTTCGCATAAAATCGGCGGCAATCTACATAAGTTACTAAATCCTAGAAAACAAAATAAGATATAATGCTTGTGGAATGAAGTTTGCAGATTTCCTGGAGATTATAAAACTTAATAATTCAACAAAAACTTTAAAACTCCGTTAGAAAAACAAAACTGGTAAAATTTCCAGGTTTTTACATGTGACGCCGTCAAGAGTAAACTCGTGACGCCGTCAGAAGTGTCCTGCAGAAATTCTTATGTTAAGTTTCCGAAAAATTTCTGGAAAAACTTTGTCCTACTTCCTGGAAAATCCTGCAAAACTTCATTATGACTCAATACAAGCATTTGACTCTAACGAATACGAATATACATGTTCATCTAATATTGTGGAGAATCATGATCGGTTTGTTTCTTAAAAACATATTTAGGGTTTCCCCTTACACTTATCTTTTGCAAAAATACCTTTAGGTGGAGTTAAGACTAGGCCAAAACAACAAAGTAAAGTATTTCCACTTTTTAGTTTAGAAACATGATCTACCAACAATAAAGATAAAGCATGCATACGGAAGCAAATAACAAACAAACAAAATAAAATCACACAAAGCATGGGTTGCCTCCCAAGAAGCGCTTTTCTTTATTTACGAGTCTTGTAGCTAGACTCAAGGTCATGGGTTACTACGTGACCTCATTATTGGTTTCACTCTCAAGGTCGTCTTCTAAACTAGTATCGCTTTCATAGTGTAAGTATTTCGGGTCTTCAAACTCGAAGACATCTTCTCGATACTTAGAATCAAGCTTACTAACATCCTTAAAGAATCCACATGATAAATCAGAAGTGTTCTTACACCCTCTCCGAACATCTTCATCACACAAAATAAGTTGGGAACTTATCCTATCAAGCCCGTCACAATCGATTTCCTTAAGGTCTTTTCTCTTGTACGGCGTTTGGTATGAAACCCTCCTAATTCCATCAGCGAAGGTCATGATTCCGTTCCGGTCATCAACTATCAAATTAGTGATTTCACAAAAGGGTGCTCCAAAAACGACTTGTGATAACCTAGGGTCGACATAGTCTTCGATGTTGTCCACAATCGTGAATTCCATAGTGAATGCCATATTTCCTACGAACACCTGGATTTCATGATCTTTACCAACCACTTTCTCTCCCTTATAAATCATTCCCCATCTGCAGATATTGTTATAATGGAATAGGGACATAAAATTCTTAGGCAGGAATACGTTAATGTAGACGTTATCGAAGTACTTATGACCGATCATGCAGGGAATTTTGAGATTATTCGGATCACACCGTCTTATCTTCTCCGATTCTCCATCCCTTGATCCATATAGATTTCCCTCAAGGGAAGGACGATACTCGTATACCTCCTCATTACCCCTACGAAAAATTACCTTCTTAACACCATTGGTGAACAATGCACTTCCATCCTTCTCATCAAGGATTACTCCCGATTCATTGATAAATGGTTTCCCAAGAACAAGGTTGGTTAATGTTCAATTGGTGAGAGGGTCCACATCATCGACCACGGTGAGGGAAATATTGTAAACAAGATTCTCCAATCATAATTGACAGATTTCTTATTACCCTTGTATTATCGACTCTCTCGCACACTATGCGTTCAAGGAAGGCTTCTTGGTATAGGGAAAGGGGTATTATGTTGTCTGGGAAGCTAGGATCTATATGACTATCGGTTAATAGCTTTTCCTTAATGGTGCAGGAGATCTTAAAAACTTTAGGGTTGCTTTCATTAGTCCTATCGCTACTCCCACTGGTAACATCCTCCATTTTTCTCTCGGGCTCCTCTAAAATAGATTTACCCAAAATGGCTGGATTTCTCGTATGCTCTTCCGATCTCTCTTTCCCTTCATTCGATTTGCTAGATTCTTGCGCGACGCACTGCTCGGATGAGTTGGTAGGGCTTCTGGCCAAATCGTGGTCCACCCTTGAGGCCTCATCTTTAGCTGTATGACCAATTTTTTCAGTTTTTTGTTGGTTTAGGTTAGGTGTAAAAGCAGATATCGTGGTGATGGTGTTTACGAAATGGATTGGTCCTAGGGGGTTGACAGGTTCTTTTTCTTTTGGTGATAGATGTTTGAATAGCTTACTAGGACTTTTTATTTTCACAGGGGAGGTTGGTTGACTCATGATGGTAACAGACTTGACCTCATCAACGTGAATAGGTTTATTAACAACATGCTCTTTGATAGCAGTTAACAGATTACAAATCTTGTTATTCATTTCGGCCTACTGTTGTCTAAATTTAGCCTCGAGCGTAGAGAGCTGTAATTCTTGAGATAGAATGAATTTTCGCAAAGCATATTCACAGCTTTGCCTAGGAATGCTTTGTAATGGAAAATGCTCGGACCAAGTGAGTGGTGAGGAGTCATTGAAGGATACGCTCCGCGTTTGGTACCCTCTGAAATTAGGTTTATCCTTCCATGCCTCATAGGCCTCGTCAGAAGTTCGAGGGCCTCGACCCACGTGTGACGATGTGAATTCATTATAAGCATGTTTTGGAAGCTCCATGCAGTTATGAGTCTCGTGAGGGCCATTACATAATTTACATGTAGAAGCTATTCTGCTTACTTGGCTTGAAGGCTTTTGAGCTTCGTAAGATTTCATGAGAGACTTGACTCGACCTTCAAGTTTCATGATCCTACGGTCGGGGGTGCTAGAGTTGTTCGAAGGCAAAGATATTGCCTTGACCGTTTTGTTCAAATCACGGGGATCATTCCAACTTTCGTTGTCATAGAGAGCAAGATCTTCTATGAGTTCCCATGATTGTTCCGCACTTAGATCACGTAGCTTACCACCGGCCGATTGGTCAATGGCTCGCCTCGTGGGGAGATCGATATGGTCATAAAAGATTTGGACTTGGAGCCAAAGATCTATGCCATGATGAGGGACTTTTTGGAGTAAGTCCTTGAAACGAGTCCATGCTTCATAAAGAGATTCATTTTGACGTTGTTGGAACATCAAGATGTCATTTCTAAGCTTAGTAGTTCTCCCCGGTGGGAAAAATTGAGCAAGGAAACGAGTGGTGAGATCATCCCATGTGGTGATGGATCCCGCGGGTAAACGCTCAAGCCAATGACTAGCTTGATCCCGTAGAGAGAATTGGAATAGGCGTAATTGGGTTGTCTCTCTAGTTGCAACATCTAGGTCTATGGAATCTACGATTTTAAGGAAGTCCTTAAGATGTTGATTTGGATCTTCGGAACGAAGTCCATGGAATGCACATCCGCTTTGCACCAACCGGATGGTGTCGGATCGCAAGGGGGTCACATTGGCTCCGGTGAGCTCAATGGTGTTTCGGTAGCCTTGGTGGCTAGGTCGGGAATACTCTCCTAAGTTTCGGGGCCTAAGAGGTTCTAGTGGTGGGTTTTGTTGTGGTGGGATGACGGGTTCAAAGATGTTCCCATCGTCCATGATGTCGGGTGGTGAAAAGTTACGAACCAAAACACGAAGAAATAAGATAGACTAAAGAAACCTAAAAATAAAAATAAAATCTTACTAGAAAGGAATCTAGCAAGTAGACCTAATAAAAAGATATTCTAACCTAGACAATAACTATTCCCCGGGTTGCGGCGCCAAAAACTTGATGCGTGGGGATTGCACCAGGCTTTACCTCTCAAGGGATTTCGAGAAGCTTATAACCCCCACCAGGCAGTGTACCTGATCGTTGTAGTATAGTATAGTGACAAGTACCGGGGGATTGATCGTTCAGCTAGGAATAGTGTTGCTAGGATTAGAAAACCTAATTACTAGTGCTAGAGATGAAGGATGATTATTTTTTATATTTTTTTATTTTTTAGAAAGCAAGTAAATATTTCGGGTTTGAAGGATTTGGGCAGAATTAGTTGCTAGTCAGCTAACCCAATACTAAAGATGCAATCAAAATGAAATACTAAAAATGAAAATAAAACTAAATTAAACTAAGGTTGTGAGCAATAAGTGGAGAAATGTATTTACTTAGATTTCATTACTCCCTAGATATCTTTTACACGTTAATTACTTGTTATAGTTGCGTGGATGACGGATTGTATTCCTTAATACCATTCATGGGGTGGCGTACTTAACTCCCCAATCCTATGAGTGCCTACTTCACTCCTATGTCGAGTCGGCTAAGAAGCTCCTAACATGGGATCATTAGAATTTACTCATGCATTAAATACAACCAATAAAACCTAGTACACATCGGTTCATGTTTCCTAAGACGTTCAAGCATGTTACCAATTGAAGATCTACCAGTTTTCTTAAGCCTAACATTGAAATCATTCATCAAATACAACCATAAACAAGTAATCAACACATAATCAACATCTAGGTTTCATTAGATCTAAGCAAACACAAGATAAATCTAGCCTAGCATGGTGGAATCAAGACAAGCACAAGATATAGACAACCAACACATAGACATATTGATTGAATTAAAAGAACACTTATCTCAATAGCACATGTAAGCATTCAAGGGCTGAAAACCCTTGAAAAACCTGTAAAATTCGTACATGGTTCGGCCTTAGGGTTTCTCCAAACTTGTTCCTTTTTTTATGAATGAAAAGTAGAAAACTATATATAGAAAATTGAGTCTGACGGCGTCAAGAACAACCTTGTGACGCCGTCATCTCGCCGCCAAAAGAATTCTCGGACTGCCTTGATCTACATCTGACGCTGTCATGATTAAGTTTTTCCAGGCCGTCACGTATTTAACTCTTGACGCTCTTCATTGTGACGCCTTCATTTCTGTACTGGGCCGTCATGAAATTTGCTCTTGACGCCGTCAAATTGTTACTCTTGACGCCGTCACACACTGTTCCCAGCTTGGAAAATTAAGTCTTTGGCGTTTTCTTCACTTTTATGCTCCAAAAACGTCCGAATTGCTTCTTTTTTCAGATTTCACTCCCAAAGTACCTAAAATCACAAAAGGAACGATTTAGGGCAATATTTGATCAAATAAATTCAATTCCGGGCTTAAATGACCCCCTAAAAGTGGTTCATTTTTCGCCTCATCAGATACTCAAGGGGGGGGGGGGAAGAGCATTAAATGGGGTTTGTTTGTTAGGTGAAAGTGGTGAGGGTTGGTGATGATGGGGTTGCTAGTGGGAGGTGGTTGAGGTGATGGATTTGCAGGGTCAAGTGGGGGGGGGGGGGGGGAAGCGTGTACAGGGGTGGATGTTTGACTTGGTTGACCGGGGGAAGTATTTAAATGGGAGATGGGCTTTTGAGGGATTGGGCCAGGGAAATAATAAGGGAGTGGGTTGGGTGATGGTTTGTGTTTGGATTAGATTTGGTTTTGGGTTTTATTTATATTAAGGGTCCGGTTTGATTAGTGATAATAACAAGGACCAATTTTGTCATTTTTTGATTTTTGAGGGCTGTAACTTGGCATTCTTCCAAAGTATTTCAAGGGGTGTATTTTGCCATATGAGAATATTATAAGGACATGTGTTGAATTTTTCACATATGAAACCCCAGGGACTAATTTTGCCAAATCACCAAACTTCAGGGACCAAATCTGTAATTTCACCAAACTTTCCAACCAAGGACCATTCCTGCCATAGATGAGAAGTTCAAGGACAAAATTTGTTTTTCTCAAAGTATTAATATCCCAGGGACCGTTTTGTAGATCCTTGAAGTGACGTTTCAGGGGTTCGTGCACTTAGTATCTCAAAGTCTAGGGGTTGGTTGGATGAAGACTTTTGTAGATCCTTGTTTGAGCATTCATGGGATAGTGATTAAGACTTGGACATCTAGCTATGTGTGAGATCTATAAACGCATAAGTTGGTTCTTAATGCTCACAATAGCTATCACTTTAAGGAGTTACGTTGTAGTGCTCAGTGTCACACAAGGTTGTGGATTGTTCAAGAGACAGATATACAATAAAGGATGGATGGTTGGGTATATGCCACTACCTATATTGTAAGGAGTAACGTTGTTGTGCTCAGTATAGGTTCTTAATCAGGATAGTACAAGCATAAGTCACAAGTCTGGAGAATTTTACTTCACACTCAAGTTTGTCATATCGGGTTGTCTCCACATGTGGTTACTTACTATTAGCCAGTGGAAGTGAAAAGAGGTTGATCAGAGATGAATTGTAGAGAGAATAGTTATTGCCATTTCACTCATGGGGTATTGATTTGTATGTTGCTTCCGGTTGATATGTTTATGTATACATATTTATGATGATTCCGAGAGATCGTCATCATCCAGGAGGGAGAAATGTGTACATCGGGGCTTTTATTGAAGAATTGGAAGCATTCTAAGTGAGTTGAAGATGACGATATGATGCTCCCCAAACAAACCTGTGAAGAAGTTACATATTATCAGTCTAAGATTCATTTTCCGCTATGCATGACATGATATGAGACTGAAGATTATATGGGCAGAATTCAAAGATACTTCTTCAACAAACATCAAGGTTATATCAAACGGGTTGTCCATTTAGGAGGGAGCATGTAAAAGAAAATGGTTTACTAATTGGGAGGGAGTAATAACCCAATTAGATTAGCAAGTGATTCCTCTACAAGTAAACAAAGATTGCTGGGGATATTTATGAAGAAAAGAGCTATGAAGTCTTCCTCAGCATTGCTGCGCTTACTTTGATTGTTTTATTTTACTTGCTAGGAATAACTGTAACCAATTTACGTATATCTCCAGCTGGAGGGAGATTGTTAGAAATGAAGCTGAGCGATATTTAGGTGAACTGGAGTAGACAACTAGAATGCATAAAGTGCAGGGACTACTAATGTAATATTGTAAAAGTTGTCTTATGTAAGGCCTATAAATACCCCTCAAGGCTTCACTTGAGGGGTGTGGGTGTGCAACATCATTTATCATAATAAAAGTATCTTTGTTTCACCTCACCTTCTCTCTACTTTCTCTCTCTAGAATAATGGTGTATTTCGATCAACCTCAACCTCCGGAAAGTGATTCTTGGGTTCTACAGGTTGATTGCTTGTTTATAGTTGTAATGGATGAATGATTTCAATGTTAGGCTTAAGAAAACTGGCAGATCTCCATTGTGTAACTTGCTTGAACGTCTTAAGAAACATGAACCGATGTTTACTAGGTTTTTATGGTTGTATTTAATGCATGACGAATTCTAGTGATCCCATGTTAGGAGCTTCTTTCAGGCTCGACATAGGAGTGAAGTAGGAGCTTATAGAATTAGGGAAGTAAGTATGCCACCCCATGATTGGTGTTAAGGAATATAACCCGCCATCCACACAACCGTAACAAACAATTAACCTGTAAAAGATATCTAGGGAGTAGTGAAATCTAAGTAAACACAATTCTCTCATATATTGTTCACACCACATTAGTAATTAGTTTTATTTACATTTCTGTTATTTTATTTTGATTGCATTTGTAGTTATTGGGTTAGTTGACTAGCAACTAATTCAGCCCTCTCTTCCAAAAACCGGGATCTTTACTTGTTTTTATAAAATATAAAAAAATACAAAAAGAATCATCCCTCACCTCTAGACCTAGTTCTTAGGCTTTCTAATCCTAGCGACACTATTCCTGAGTTGCACGATCAATCCCCCGGTACTTGTCACTATACTATACTACAACGATCAGGTACACTGTCTGGTAGGGGTTGTAAGTTTCTCGAGATCCCTCGAGAGGTAAAGCCTGGTGCAATTCCCACACATCATTCGGCTATGTTGTCTTCGGAAGAAACTTTCTCAATTGAGATGTTTCCTTTTTGAACGTTATCACGAAGGAAATGATGATGGATTTCAATATGTTTGGTACGAGCATGTTGAACTAGATTTTTGCTAAGATCAATGGCTCCTTTGTTGTCACAAAGAATGGTGATGTCGTTAAGTTGAATTCCGTAGTCGACAAGAGCTTGCATCATCCAAAGAGCTTGTTGACATGCCTTTCCGGCCAAAACGTATTCGGCTTCCGTTGTTGAGATAGCGAGAGCCGTTTGCTTCTTAAAGAACCATGAGGTGAGACAATGTCCAACAAAAGTACAAGTACCACTTGTGCTTTTTCAATCAACATAGTCACCGGCATGATCCGAGTCGGCATACACTATGGTGTCCATTCCCGTTCCTTTGGGATACCATAAACCTAAATGTGTAGTGCCCTTAATATATCTAAAAATCCTTTTAACGGCTTCAAGATAAGTTGTCTTAGGATCTTCTTGAAAATGAGCACATTGACAAACACTAAACATAAAGTCGGGTCACTAGCCGTTAAGTAAAGTAGACTTCTAATCATACCTCTATATTTAGTGCTATCTACGGATTCACTTTCCTCATCCTTGGTGAGTTTTGTTTCCGTGGACAAAGGCGTTTTGATTGGTTTAGAATCTTCTAATCCAAATTTCTTAAGCATGTCCTTAATATATTTAGATTGGTTAAAGAAGATACCATCTTCTAGTTGTTTAATTTGGAGTCATAGGAAAAAGTTGAGTTCTCCCATCATACTCATTTCAAGTAAGATTCTAATTGACTCGAGCCTAGCAACCAGAGCAAAAGTTTCATCGTAGTCAATGCCTTATTGTTGATTATATCCTTGTGCTACTAGCCTAACTTTGTTTCTAGACACAATTCCATTTTCATCCATTTTATTACGAAAGACCCATTTTGTTCCAATTATTGTTTGACTCTTTGGTTGAGTAACTAATGTCCACACATCATTCCTAACAAATTGGTTTAACTCTTCTTGGATGGCTATTACCCAAGATTCATCATTTATGGCTTTGTTAATGTTTTTCGGTTCAATGGTTGACACGAAACAAAAGTCGTTACTTTCATTTTGGGCTTTAGATCTTAGTGTTCTCTCATTTATTTTTCCTATGACATTATCTAATGGATGACTTTTGGATTGTTTAACATTAACAATTTCTTTGTTTAATGGTTCATCTTTCTTGTCATTTTCTAAGATCACTTGATTTTCCATAGCTTGACTTTCAACTAAGTCATCATCTACCAAAGGTGATGTCTTAGAGGGAGGTGGACTCTCGTCGAATGTTCAACGATTCCTCGACTCTTAAGGTTTCTTTGTTTAAAACAATGTAAGCTTTACTATTTTGTGAATATCCAAGAAATACACCTTCATAAGACTTTGGGTCAAATTTGGTGAGATAATCCTTGGTGTTAAGAATAAAGCATTTACTCCCAAACACTCTAAAGTATCCTAATGTAGGCTTTTTACCTTATATAGTTCATAAGGAGTTTTATTCAAAAATGGTCGAATTAAGACTCGATTTAAAATGTACATTAATGTGTCAACGGCGTTACACCAAAACTTTTGTGGAATGTTTTGTTCATTAAGCATTGTTCTACTCATCTCTTGCAAAGTCCGGTTTTTACGTTCTACTACACCATAGATTGAGGAGTACATAGAGCCGAAAAGTTATGAGTAATACCATTTTTATCACAAAAGTTTCCAAATTGAAATTCATTATCAAATTCACGACCGTGATCCGTTCTAATAGACACAATACTAGACCCTACTTTTTTGAATTTTCTTACTTAGAATCTCAAATTTATCAAAAGCTTCATTTGTACTTTTCAAAATTTTTGTCCAAGTATATCTTGAGTAATCATCTACTATGACCAAAGTGTAGAAGTTACCTCCATAACTTTGTGTAGCGGATGGACCAAACAAATCCATATGCAAAAGTTCTAGACACCTAGATGTAGAAACCAAGTTTTTAGACTTATGGCTACTATGGACTTGTTTACCGACTTTGCAAGCGTCACAAAAGTGTTGGTCATATTTCAACTTAGGTAGGTTTCGAACTAGGTCTTTGGAGGAGAGGTTTTGTATAAGTCTCATGTTAGCGTGTCCTAAACGTCTATGCCATAAAGTTGAAGATTCATCCAATGAAGTAAGACAAATTTTGTCTCTAGGTGTTTGATCCATCTTCATGACATACACGTTGTTCTTAAGAACACCTTTGGCTATGGTTATGCAATTTTTAAGTATTTTACTTCCATTTTCACTAAAAAGGACGTTATACTTATTATGGCAAAGTTGACTAATACTAAGGAGATTAAAACCTAAGTTATCAACATGAGCTACATCATCTATAAAAAGAGTCATGAGAGATTGTACCTTTTCTGATGATTTTGCTCTTAGCTTTACTACCAAACGTAACATTACCTCCATCATAATTGTGATAAGTTGAGAAGTGGCTTTTGTTACCCGTCATGTGCCTTGAACAACCGCTATCTTTAATCCATTCATCCGGTTCCAAACATACTTTGAGGCACACCTATTTTATGAAAAACACTCAAACATTTGGTCCCCAATTTCTCATGGGTCCATTTTGGTTAAACATGCCATTAACTTGATCCAAGTATGAAAATAGAACATAAGGGTTCCATGACATGTATTTTGGAGTTTGGTAATGTCCAGGAGTGTTTTGGTTCCAAACATGTTGGTAGTTTGGTCGTGTGTTGTAGTTACTCTTTGGAAAGGGGTGTTTGGGAATAGGAGTCATAGGTCTCGGTTGAGTAGTTCTAGTTCTAAATTCGTTTTTACTAAGTCCTACCCCAGTTTTAATAGAAGGTTTTGTTTCATTTTTATATGTGACTTTAACAAATTTTGAACGATCCGACGTGGAAATTGTCACTGCTGCTGCAGACCCGGCGAAACCTTTGGGTTCAACGGGCGGAACCCTATTTTGGGTTCCGTCTGTTCCGCGGGCTGCTGTAGCAGTTTTGTTAGTTTTTTGTACTTTCTTTTCTTGTTTCGTTTGACTCTTCGAAGTTTCTAGTTTCATGAAACCTAGTCCTGTTTTATCAAATGGCGACTTTTGAAGTTTCATAATTTCATCCGCACAAGAAATACTTTTATCGAACTTCTTAAACTTTGTGATTTGTTTTATTAGATCATCTTGAGTAATTCTAAGTTTCTCAATTTCGAGTTTAAGCTCTTCACATGATTTGCACGATGTGTCAATACCTTTACTCTTTTCTAATCTCTTAGCTTTTTCTTTCAACTCATAAACTTCATTTTCTAAAAACTCCTTTTTAGTTTTCAAAAATTTATTTTTGTTTATGATTTTTAAGCTTAATTCACAAAGTTTGTTATATTCTTTTTG
Source organism: Artemisia argyi (assembly GCA_030686995.1). Lineage (NCBI taxonomy): Eukaryota > Viridiplantae > Streptophyta > Magnoliopsida > Asterales > Asteraceae > Artemisia > Artemisia argyi. The sequence continues at coordinate 136,009,218 of CM060695.1, read as the reverse complement.
TAAGGTGTCATCATCAATAGAAGAATAAGATGAGTCGGAGAGTACCTCATTTGAGTCGTGAGCCATGAGAGCAATTTCATCATTCTTTGGCTCTTCATCATCTTCTTCATAGTCACTCCAAGCACCACTAACAAAAGCTTGTTAAGACTTGCTTTTGGGGTGGTTTTGGACATTCTCCTATGAGATGACTTGTGTCTCTACACCTAAAGCATTTTCTTTCAATCCTTCCTTTCTTATCATCACGATCTTTTCGGAAGGTTTTCTTGTCATCTTTAGGTTGCCTTACAAACTTCCCTTGTCTACGAAAGAACTTCTTGATGTCTCTAATGTAACACCCCCAAAATACCGCAGCGGAAGACTGTGTCATAGGGGTGCTACTTCATAATACAAAGTACAAGTTATAGAAAACGAACTCTAAATGAGACGTTTTGAAAAGTTACCATTCGATTAATAAATTCAAAGTTACAAACATGAGATTCCAAAGTATGATACATAAATGTATACAAAGTTTTGAATGGTAAATGATAAAAGCGTAAGTCTTCAGAATATGCAGCTTGACTCTAAGTTCCACGCACTAGCTATCGTCTTACTAACCTGAGATAAACATGCTAAAGTGTCAACACAATGGTTGGTGAGTTCATAGAGTTTGTCTTAAAATAGTTGAAAAGTCTTAAAGAATGATCACACAGCAAAGGCATTGAGAATCCACTCAGTTACAAGTCCCGCCATAAGAGACTTGTAACCTGTGTGTTCACAACCCACTGCTATAATATATAGTATGATAAAGACATGTATAAGTTCATCAAGACAATTAAGCAATTAGTCGTGAGTCTACTCTTCATCTCCGAAGACCTCACGTTTATGATGTATCCAACATTCGCAAATGTTAGGATGTATCAAAGACAACTGGGAGTCAATTCCCAAAGACAACTGGGAGCCAATTCCCAAAGACAACTGGGAGCCACTTCCCAAAGATAAAAGACAGTCATGTATGTATGAAATCAAGTATAATGCCATCAAGTATAACACAGTCACGTATAAACGTTTTGAGTATTTGTACAAGTAAGCAAGTAGTTGAGCATGTATCCCCCCCAATAGTTAAAACAAGTACGAAAAGAGTAGGGGCTATGACTCACCTTAAGTCTATGTAATGAGAAATGAAAGTGGTAGTCGAATCGCGAAAGTCTCTAAGAGCAGCCTATAATAGAACGTTGCGACTTAGGTTTGGAGTAACGTCTAAGAATACGAAGAATTGCCCATATATGTCTTGCATATAGTTCATGATGTAGTACTTAGTATATAGTGTAAGTCGTTGAATATAAGTGGTCTATGAAACATGTATAGGTTGTAAATCTCTTACTACCGTTCGGGCCGACATAATTCAGAAGTCATGGAGTAAACGTTCGAGGAGCCAGGACACTTTAACTCGTAAATCCACAACTCGTCTCGACGGCTTACTCAATGAACTCCTCACATGAGGCTCCCTACTATTGTAGTATTTGATAACATATATATAAGTTTTGATCTTTAAAAGTTATATGGTCTTTAGCCGTGGCTTTGCCGTGACCTTGGTCATTGTTACCATGGTCTTAAGACTCAACCTTGGCTTTAGCCATGGTTGTGGTCTTGGCTTTAGGTCATTAGACCTCTTGGTCTCATCTAAATATAATCATTATATAGTAACTTTGGTCTAAAAATGGGCTGTTAAGAATTTGAAGAAAATATCACTCGGAAAGCCTTTTCAGGGCTCGAGCTTCTTTGTTCCTGAATGAAAACGTCATTCCGGACAACTTTCGTGTTTTAACTTTTTGATGAATCGGACCAGAAGTGGGACTTTCAAATTGGCAGAATGCAAACAGGAGGTTATGGGCAGTTTCGGCGTTTTGGTGTCGCTAACTTCTTATGGTCATAACTTTTGACTCGTGTACTCGTTTTGGGTGATTCAAATTGCTATGTTTTCCTTGTTAAGTCCTCTTTAACAGTAAGTAAATGTCAAATATCATAGCTATACTATTTTGGTCGTGGTTCTCCATAAAAATCACTAGTTTGCTTGTTTACTTGTCATAAGTTAACATATGTATACCAATACTCGTTTTATCCATTTTTAAACATCATGAACACAATACAAAGACCATATATAGCATGAAAGAAACATAATAAGCATGAAATGATATTGAGCAAGAAAGTGTATAAGGGTTTGCTTACAACTTTTGGCTTTCTAAAGAAAGGAAGTCAAGTATAGAACTAGGACACTAAACCTATGCTTGTAAACCCTTCACCACAACTCTTGTAACCCTTGCTAGCCTTGATCTAACCCTTGTGAAAACCATTTAACTTCAGTCCTAGTAACCTTGTGTAGCTCCTAATTCAACCATGGAATCACCAAACAAACTTAAGAACTAGGTAGAGAATACTAAGACATTGAACTTTGTAGTGTAACTTGTATATTGAAGATCAAAGGATCATGGTGCTAGGTATATATGTTGTGGCATTTTTGGTGATGAAGAAAGGAAGCAAATGAGCTTGTATTTATAGTAAGAATGAGGAGGTTAGGAAGCTTGCTAGGAAAGTGCTATAACTTGGTGACAAAGTTGTAATTAAAATGATCTAAAGAATCAATGGTCAAGATTTAACCACACATGGTGACTCCCCCCCTCCTAAGTCGGTTCTAATAGGATAAGGGTGACTAGATGAGTGGTCATGGTCTTTGGATGATAATATCCTAAGTATGTAACTAGTTTTGACTCCGTAAGTTGCTAACCGTAAGTTTTTAGGCCACGAAACGTAAAACCGGGTATCCTAAAAATATGAAACTTATAAATATGCTTAAACATGTCAATATAGTCCATAATAAAATATAAAATGAGTGGTAGGTTCTATCGGGTGCGAAAACCCTGCTAAAAACTGGAAACACGGGTCTAAAACGCGCAATTCGCGTAAAGCGCTGAACTGAAAAACGTAAAATTCCGAAACTTTTGGAATTGTCCTAAAATGAGAGAAAATCATATTTCTATTGTTTATAATGTTTTATGGACATATCGGGATGCTAGAAGGACGTTTAAACCTAAAAGTAAATCTCGGACACTGCTTTGTGATTTTTGCAGAAATGATCCGACGAGCGTCAAACTCTCGGATTATCGTTAAAATAGTTTAACTTACGAGAATATGAAATAAAAATTTCTGAGATGAATAGTGAAAATGAATAGTAAAAAAGTGAATAGTAAAAGTGAATAGTAAAAAGTGAATAGTGAAATTTTCGGGAATAAAAGTTAACCTGAAATTGTGAATTGTTACATCTAACGGCCATGGCATATTCTTCATCATCACTATTCGAACTAGATTCTTCATCATCACTTGATTAGACTCTAGCTTTCAAGGCAATGGACTTAACCTTTTCTTTCTTTCCTTTAACTATTTTCGAATCTTTTTCCATTACCATTTCATGAACTTTGAGGTTTCCAATTAGCTCGTCAAGTGACATGCTTGAAAGATCCTTGGATTCTTCAATTGCCGTCACTTTTGCTCTCCACTTCGGATGGAGTGTTCTAAGGAATTTCCTGACAAAATTCTTGCTACAAAAAGATTCATCAAGTGCTTTAAGTGAAGTAATAATAGTGTTAAAACTAGCAAATGCACTATCAATGATCTCATCTTCGGGAATAACAAATTGTTCATATTGTTGAACAAGAAGATCAATTTTGTTATCCTTAAATTGTGAGTTTCCTTGATGAGTGACTATTAAAGATTGCCAAATTTCTTTGGCGATTTTACACATAAAGACTCTTTCATATTCTTTCTTAGGCAAAGCATTGTAAAGCATCATTTTAGCTTCGTTATTTTTAGCAATCAATTTCTTTTGATCTTCATCTTTACTATTCGTAGTTACATTATCACCATCAATGATTATATACCATAAATCTATATCTTTAGATTTCACGTAAGTTTCAAAACGGTTTTTCCAATATATATAACCATATGCTTCAAAAAGTGGTGGTCTTTGCATAGATTGCCCTTCTTTGTAATTTTCAAAATCCATGGATCGTTTCAAGTTTTAAAACACAATATATTTTAAAAGCTTGAGTAACGTAACTCTTGATGCCAATTGTGGAAAACTAGAAGGGGGTTGAATAGTTTTACCGGTTTTTTGTTTAATTATCTTTTGAAACTTTCCGTTTAATCAAAGATATAACGTAAAAGACAATATATAATATGCAAGTATAAAGAAAGAAACGATCAAACCACAACACGAGTATTCATCGTGGTTCGGCTATAAGGACTCTTTTTCCTTGCCCTACGTCCATGCCCCGAGTATCCAACTCGAGAGTTTCTTTCACTAGTCAACAAGCTCCTTTCACCGGTGGAGAAAACCTTACACGTCGTTTACACGATTACGGACACTAAGCTAGATGTCGAGTTCTTTTACAAGGGTACAACCACTCCCGTTAGTTCTTTTACAAGGGTACAACAACTCCCGTCACAATATGTATTTTAAGGCCTAAAATACTAACCGATCACAATTGAAAACACAATCAAATGAAGTGTAAACTACACAAAGTCTACACGATGCTAAGCTAACAAGTCTTGCAACGTTGTGTTGAATACTTGTAATTTTATATGTACTTGTGAACTTCTTTGCTACAAAAGAAACTTCACATAAGAATGAAATGTTAAAGGGTTAGATGAATGATATGAATGTGTATGTGTAAAATGAAATGAGCAGTGATCAACCAAAATTCTAACAAATGGCTTGGTATTTATAGCAAGACCTTCAGCAGCTCTGGCAGATACGGTGGAACCCTTAGACGGGATCCGTTCGTGTACCTCCAAGGTTCCGCCAGGTCTGACAGAAGGTTTTGCAATAAATCATTCCAAACCAACCAAAGTCACATCAACTTATTTCTAGTCAAACACTTGCTTGTGTAAGAAAGCTTATGGTGAGTCAAACACACAAACTTACCATAAATGCATGATGTGATGTTAACATTTACTATATTAAGAAATATGTAAATGTAATGTTTTTCTATTTTAAGAAATATAAAAAGTGTTGTGTTTTATATGAAATGTGAATGTAGCAAAAGTCTAATTATGCAAGTCTTTGAACTAAAATTATGTTTTACTAAAAACTAAAGTTTACACTTTGTCGTTAACAAAACTTAGCAAAGATCGTAAAATATAAATAACATTTTTAGGCAATATTTGTATTAACAAATTGCACTCGGGATGGTACCTAATATACACCCACAGTTCCTTAAATGTTGGTGATCATCCCTGTATAAGGGACCGCCGCCAGTGGGCATGTCTTTGTGTAATTAATTATGTATTTGCATTTTTTAGTTGTCTTAATTTATATCTCAAGCACAAACACAACCTTAAATGCAAAAAGATAAATGCGAGAAAGGAAAGTAAAAAGAAGACACAAACAAAACACGGTGATTTATAGTGGTTCAGCACGAAGCACCTCTTCGTCCTACTTTACTCCCCGAGTACCACACTCGAGAGTTACTTCACTAGTCAACAAGCTCCATTATGGCAGAACAAACCGTACACCAAAGCTTACACCAAGTTTAACGACACTAAGCGGAATGTCGAGTCCTAATCCTAGCTAGAACCAATCTACACCAAGCCCACGTGGCTTCACGAACAAGCACTCTTTTCCACTTGGATTCACCTAATCCAAGTCTTCACACGAACAATCACCCCGTCCAAGTCTTCACACGAACACGTTCCACTTGGATTCACCTAATCCAAGTCTTCACACGGACAAGCACTCTTGCCCCACTTGAATCTTCACCCGATCCAAATCTTCACGAACTTTCAATAGTTCCTACTTCCTAGTCTTCACTACAAGGACTTACCACAAGTCCAAGTCTTCACACACCTAGACACCAACTTATATAAAGTCCTAGTCTAGATACAACAGTTTACGGACTTACATGTTGTCCGTTTCTAACCTAACAAATCTAATCACGACTCACACACAAGTCGGATCTACTAATATACAAGAATAGAGTTTAGAGGAAGAAGAGAATCGTAACACTAGTTACGTTTGTGTGTGGACTCAATAACACTTCGATTCTTGACGACTTCGAGTGTTCTTCACTTGCACTTGAGATAGAGGATGAAGGGATCACTTATAAACACATACCAAAGAGTTATAGTGATCAAAGAAGAAGAAGGAAATAACAAAAAAATTTGTGCTAAGAGGATTAAGTTTTTCTGCGGAAAATGGCCTAGTATTTATAGCCAGCTCAAGGAGCGGGGGACGGTCCCTTATCAATAAAGGACCGCCACCTTAGTTAAGCGACCTCCCCGACAGTTTTTGTCCTTTAGTGGTGAAACATTATCTGGTGAAATTTTATATGATTTGGGCGGGAAAAATGGTTATTGTGGATTTGAATTTCAAATTTCAAATTTAAATTTATTTTTCTTTAAAACATTTATTTATAGAAACAAAAATAATTTGTCTAGTTTATTTTTGTAAAAATGTTTTGTGACATTTATAAAATGTAAGGTTTAAGTACAAAAATATTTTCTTTGAACACTTAACAAAATTGTTATAGAGTTTGTTCATACCTTAAGTGATGTAGACTTGAGCCGTCGAGAGATGTTGATGCGTTCCGGCATTGATGATTTGTGTAAACGAGTAACTTGTGCACTTTACATTATGTATTACAAGTTACATGTTTGTCATCATTAAAACATGAAGACATTGTATAGATTAAATGCCGTAATGTTTGCACTAACAGATAGTATATATAAACGAGTTTTCCATACGATTTTATGTTTCACATGTAACAATTATTGCCAAATGCATAATTAGTTGTTGGACAATTATGACAACAAACCCGAAGTTCGATATGCGGATACACTAGCTCGAAGGTTTGTGTGTCAAGCACAAGTGGAAACCTTCAAACGTTAACCCGTTGAAGAACGAATAAGCAAGACGAACAAGAATACCAAAAAGTATAATCGAATGATTACTATGTATTATACCTCGAATCAGTTACAAGGAAAGAACAATGAGATAGGCTACATTAAGGCCAAAAGAGACGAGGGGCTATACAAACCAACCAGGACTTGACCTTGGTCTTAGCCAACTCAACAAACATCCCTATAAAGCTACACGTTTACTTGATTACTTGACTTGCAAGTCAAGTAAACTTACATAAGGAAACTAGCACAATCGACCTAACCATCTATACTAATCTAATCGACTAACTAGTTTGGAAACTAATATTAACAATTTTCACCTTATTGACAAGACTAGTTAACCCTGACACCAAGTATGTCCATGCAATACTTGAACTTCAGACCTGGAACCACCTTTGTAAAAGAGTCAACTGCAATCTTTCATTCCTATCTTTGCTACTTCAATCTCTCTAGATTCCACGATCTCCCTGATGAAGTGATACCTTACGTAAATATGCTTTGTCCTCTCATGAAACATTGAATTTCTTAAGAGATGAACTATCCCTTGATTATCACAATTCACAACCACTGACCTCATGTTTACTCCCAGCTTGATTAGTAGACCTTTAAGCCATATGTTTTCCTTATCAGCTTCTGTAAGCGCCATATACTCCGCCTCTGTAGTAGATAATGCAAAAACATGCTGCAGAGTTGCTTTTCAACTTACAACACAACCATGTACTATAAACACGTAATACGTAATCAACCTACCCTTGTCAGGGTCTTTAGCATAATCCGCATTCACACAGCCGTCAACATCCACGTGCTTCCCTTTATCTCTACCATACACTAGACCTGCATCAGTAATGCCCTTCATGTACTTCAAAATCAACTCCACTACCTCCCAGTGGTTTTTACCTAGATTTGCCATATACCTACTCGCAATGCTGACAACGTACGCAACATCCAGTCTAGCAAATACCATCAAGTACATTAAACTACCTACAACATTCACATATGGGACCTTACTCATTCTTTCCATATCCTAGGTCGACGGACAATCCTTTAAAGATACCTGAAGTGTGCTCTCAATGACATAAAGACCGACTAGCCAACATTAAACTTATTCAGAATTTTCTATACGTATCCCGACCGAGACACCTTCATGGTTCGGCTACCCCTATCCCTGATAATCTCCATACCAAGTGTTGGCATAAACATTACGATATTTAATCTAAACATCCTCTTCATGTTTTGATGATGACAAAGATGTAAGTTACAACACATAACGTAAAGTGCTTAAATTACTTGTGATCACAAATCATTGTTAACATCTCTCAACATCTCAACGTCTCAAGTATGCTTCAACAATCACTTACGGTATGAATAAACAAATGTCTAATGCATTTTATGATCAAAGGAACATTTATTTAATCACTAGATTTTTTTATAAAATGTTACAAACATTTTATATCTTTTATAAAATCATTTTTGGTAAATAAAGGAAAATATTTAATTCATAATAAATATTTGAATTCAGAATTTCAACCAAAAACGGCAAAAATGTTCCAAAAAAACCATCCCCAGAAAAAGACAAAGCTGATAGGCGTTACAGTATGGGTGGCCCCCTTAAACTTTAAGGGGTCCGGCCATTCTTTAAGGGGGCCGTCCACGCTCCTCAGCCCTAAGCTTTTGCCTATAAATAAAGGACTATTCCTGGACATTTTTCTCACCTTTGCACTAAAAACTTTCTACATAAATCCTTTCCATACATCTTTCTAAATCCTTTGATCATATAATCATAAGCTTTTGTTTCCAAGTGATTCAAGCTTAATTCCTCAAGTGCAAGAGAAGAATACTTCTTATCATCAAGTCAAAGAAGTATTAGAGTCTAGTTTTGTGTACATTTGTAGAAGTAAGTTATGTAAATATATGCAACAAGTAGATCAAGATGATCTCACTTAGTAGTGAGTCAATAGGTGTGTAAGAAGATGTGTGTAAGAACTGGTGTGGAGTCGTGAAGATTAGAAGTGGTGTATGTAGTCGTGAAGGTGATGAAGTCGTGCTAAGTTGTGATTGTTGTGGTGTGATCAAGATGGTGTGAAGGCGGGATGTAGTGTCATGGTGTGGATTAGTTATGTCGTGATAGAAGTTGTGTAGTGATTGAAGTCGGGTCGTGAGTTTGGTCCTAGCTAGCATTAGGACTCGACATTTTGCTTAGTGTCGTAAATTGGTATAAGCAAAGGTGTGTACGGTTTTCTCTGCCTAAAGAGAGCTTGTTGAGTAGTGCTGAGAACTCTCGAGTTGGGTACTCGGGGAGTGGAGTAGGGCGAAGAGGTGCTTCGTGACCGAACCACTATAAATCATCACGTCCGGTTTTCATTTCCTATCTCTCATCTATTTTCATTTATTCTTGCATTTATCGCTTTATATCTATTCTTGCATATATGTGTTGTTTGTTGCTTATAATGTTTTGATGTTGATTGAGTTATTGTTAGAAGTTAATATTGTGATTTTGTGTATAATTATATGATATGGTCTAATAGATTTAGATATATTATGCACACTTCTCATATTGAGTTTAACTTAATCGACAATTTGATATAAAACATTTTAAAATTTTAAAATGAAAACGTATTCACCCCCCCCCCCCCCCCCCATGATTTCCACAATTGATATCAGGAGCCACGTCGTTCTAATTTTTAAAACAAATGATTATAAAAACTGAATACCATCCATGTATCAAATTACCCATTAAGGAGGATTAAATATGAAATGTGTTTTGTTGATTAACTTGTATTAGTTTTGATGTTATATACACTAATTATACTATCTCGAGATAAGATTATTCTTAAAATAAGTCTTATATGTTCGGTATTAAACTCAGAAAGTTTCACACCTTTCCGCAAAGTTAGAAAACAATTTTTTACAAAAAAAAATGCAATTTTGAGTATCAGATGGGAGGCCCCCTTAAATGTCTGGACGGCTCTGATGAGGCGAAAAATGAACCGTTTTTAGGGGGTCATTTAAGCCCGGAATTGAATTTATTTGATCAAATATTGCCCTAAATCATTCCTTTTGTGATTTTAGGTACTTTGGGAGTGAATTGTGGAAAAGGAAGCATTTTGGACGTTTTTGGAGCATAAAAGTGAAGAAAACGGCCTAGACTTAATTTTCCATGCTGAGAACAGTACCTGACGGCGTCAAGAGGAAAAATGTGATGGCGTCAGGAGTAAAATCCATGACGAAACAGAGAAAACTTGAAGGCGTCAAGAGTATCTTTGGTGATGGCCTGTATAAGGAATACACATGACGGCGTCAAACCCAGATCTAGGCAGTCCGAGAAATAATTTGGCGGCGAGATGACGACGTCAGACATTTGTTCTTGACGCCGTCACCTCTCAGAATCTATATATACTTTTCTATTTTTCATTCATTAAGAGAGGAACTTGTGTGGAGAATACTAGGGTCGAACTTTGTAAACCCTAGGTCGTTTGTAACAGTATTTTCAAGGGTTTTCACCCTTGAAACCTTTCATGTTCAATTGAGATAAGTCCTCTTTCAATTCATTCAATATGTCTATGTGTTGTTTGAATATATCTTATGCTTGTCTTGATTTTAACATGCTAGGCTAGATCTATCTTGTGTTTGCTTAGATGTAATGAAACCTAGATGTTAATTATAGGTTGATTGCTTGTTTATAGTTGTAATGGATGAATGATTTCAATGTTAGGCTTAAGAAAACTGGCAGATCTCCATTGTGTAACATGCTTGAACGTCTTAGGAAACATGAACCGATGTGTACTAGGTTTTATTGGTTGTATTTAATGCATGAGCATATTCTAATGATCCTATGTTAGGAGCTTCTTAGCCGGCTCGACATAGGAGTGAAGTAGGCGCTTATAGGATTGGGGAAGTAAGTACGCCACCCCATGAATGGTATTATGGAATACAATCCGTCATCCACACAACTGTAACAAGTAATTAACCTGTAAAAGATATCTAGGGAGTAGTGAAACCTAAGTAAACACAATTCTCCCATATATTGCTCACACCTCTAGTTAATTTAATTTTATTTTCATTTTTAATATTTTATTTTGATTGCATCTTAGTAATTGGGTTAGTTGACTAGTAACTAATTCCGTCCAACTCCTTCAAAACCGAGATTTTTAATTGCTTTTCATAAAATATAAAAATACAAAAAAATCATCCCTTATCTATAGACCTAGTCTTTAGGTTTTCTAATCCTAGCGACACTATTCCTAGCTGAACGATCAATCCCCCGGTACTTGTCATTATACTATACTACATCGATCAGGTACACTGCCTGGTGGGGGTTGTAAGCTCCTCAAGATCCCTTGAGAGGTAAAGCCTGGTGCAATCCCTACGCATCAAGTTTTTGGCGCCGCAGCCCGGGGAATAGTTATTGTCTAGGGTAGAACTTCTTTTTATTAGGTCTACTTGCTAGATTCCTTTCTAGTAAGATTTTATTTTTATTTTTAGATTTTCTTTAGTCTATCTATTTTTTTGTGTTTTTGTTTGTAACTCTTTGCCATCCGACATCATGGACGATGGTAACATCTTTGAACCCATCATCCCACCACAACAAAACGCACCACTAGCTAACCAACCTCTTAGGCCCCGAACCCTAGGAGAGTATTCGCGACCTAGCCATCAAGGCTACCGAAACACCATTGAGCTCACCCAAGGATCCAATGTGTCTCCCTTGCGATCCGACACCATCCGGTTGGTGCAAAGCGGATGTGCATTCCATGGACTTCGTTCCGAAGATCCAAATCAACATCTCAAGGACTTCCTTAAAATCGTAGATTCTATAGACCTTGATGTTACAACTAGAGAGTCAACCCGATTACGCCTATTCCAATTCTCTCTACGTGATCAAGCTAGTCAATGGCTTGAGCGTTTACCCGCGGGATCCATCACCTCTTGGGATGATCTTAGCACTCGCTTCCTTGCCCAATTCTTCCCACCGGGGAAGACTGCGATGCTTAGAAATGACATTTTGATGTTTGAACAACATCAGGGTGAAACTTTCTACGAAGCATGGGCTCGTTTTAAGGATCTCCTCCATAAATTCCCTCATCATGGTATAAACCTTTGGTTATTAGTTCAGATTTTCTATGATCATGTCGACTATCACACTAAACGCACAATCGATAGGGCCGCGGGAGGTAGATTGCGTGATAAGGACTCCGAGGAGTCTTGGGCATTTATTGAAGAGCTTGCCACCGATAATCAAGAGATGTGGGAGTTTAATCATACTATAAAAGCAGCTATCAACGCAATCTCGACACCTGGAGGGACTAACCAAATCTCCGATGAACTCCTATGCAAACTTGAGGCAAAAGTTGACTATTTTGAGGAAAGGCAAAAGAGACCCTTAAGTCCTAAACGGGCTACTGCCAATTCTGTCTCAAAAATGACTTCAATGCCGTTATCTGAGTCACCCTCTAGAGAGAATGTTGAGACTTTTCAAAACTATGCCCCACCTTATTCCCATCCCGAGAAACTTAGCCCGGAATTTGAAGCCAGAATGAGAGAATACATGGCAACTCATTCAGATCGACTTGCTAGATTCGAGGAGGCAATTTATAAACAAAAAGAGGAGATGCAAGAGAAAATGAATGAGATGATGATCTTGATGGAAGAGTATGCCAACCAGAAAACCCCCGAAAGGATGTTACTAAGGAAAGAAAGCGTCATCCCCACTACCCGATTTGTTAATTCCATCACAATTGTCCACACGGATAATGAGAAGGTAGAAACCCCTACTGAACAAACCGTAGAAGAGCCACCAAAATCCCAATCCCTAAGTTACTACCTGAAACATGATATAAATGAAAACACTATAACAAATTGGATAAAGGGTGATGGGCGTAACCAATCTTCCAAACATGGTTCTAAGAAGGAGGATGAGGGAAAAGATGAGTATGATACATTATCTGGGGGGCCGATATTCGAGAAGCTATTGGTACAAAAAGTGGCTACTAAGCAAATGGCGTGTGGGAACTTTGAGATACCGGCCAGCATCGGGAATTTGAAATATCTAGGTGCTTTCGCCGACCAAGGATCGGAAGTAAAATTTATGCCCTTAATTATCTACACCCAACTAACATCAAAAATACCAGCCCCTACTAGTGTTAGGCTGCCCTTTGCTGGACACTCTTACGTATACCCCCTAGGAATCGCAGAAGATGTGTTGGTCAACTTCGCAGGATTCATGTATCCCGTTGATTTTATGATCATTGATGATAAGGGAGATGGATGCATGCCAATGATCCTTGGGGTACCATTCCTCACCACCGCAAGAGCTGTCATTAAGTATGAAAGTAGAAAGATTGAGCTTAAATCAGGAAAAAGAAAGATTAGCTTCCCCATGACCCCGCAATATGGGCAAGAGAGTTTGAGGGGGAGAAAGCTCAAAAACAACATTGACACGTCACCTATTCGTGTTCAGGAGAAAATACTTGCATGGGAGGCAAGAATCAAAAGCTACAAGGAGGCTAAACATGAAAGAAGCAAAAACAATGAAGTTCATGTCGAGTTTGAACCCAGTCGACCAGCGAGAAGCCATGTACCATTCGAGGAAGGGAACCTAGTATTCCTAAGACACTTGGAGATAATGATACCTCCCGATAAACCGAGTCCTTGGTGGTATGGGCCTTTCACAATTGAAAGCATAAGCCAAGATGGGATGGCTAACTTGAGAAGTAAGGTAGGAGGAAAGGTGATTGCAGGTATCGACAGATTGAGACACCACCACCACGATAGTAATGACCGCAACTACATGGGTACATCATCTCAAGGGATGAGGTCACGTAGTAACTCATGACCTTGAGTCTAGCTACAAGACTCGTAAATAAAGAAAAGCGCTTCTTGGGAGGCAACCCATGCTTTGTGTGATTTTTATTTTGTTTGTTTGTTATTTGCTTCCGTATGCATGCTTTATTTTTATTGTTGGTAGATCATGTTTCAAAACTAAATAGTCAAAATACTTTATTTTGTTGTTTGGCTTAGTCTTAACTTCATCCAAAGGTATTTCGCAAAAGATAAGTGTAAGAGGAAACCCCAAATATGTTTTTAAGAAACAAAACCGATCATGATTCTCCACAATATTAAGTGAACATGTATATTTGTATTTGTTAAAGTCAAATGCTTGTATCGAGTCATAATGATCTTTTGCAGGATTTTCCAGGAAGCAGGACGAAGTTTTTCCAAAATTTTTTCAGAAACTTAACATAAGAATTTCTGCAGGTCACTTCTGACAGCGTCATAAGTTTACTCTTGACGGCGTCACGTGTAAAATTCTGGAAATTTTACCAGTTTTGTTTTTCTAACGGAGTCTTAAAGTTTTTGTTGAATCATCAGTTTTATAATCTCCAGGAAATCTGCAAACATCATTCCACAAGCATTATATCTTATTTTGTTTTCTAGGATTTGTTAGCATATGATGATTGCCGCCGATTTTATGCGAGGTTGTCTTGTCTGTTTTTACAGGTTATGTATGACAAGAAGATGATTTATATTTTGGAAGGGAAGCTTTGATTGTTCATTTTCTTGGAGGAAGATCTAACCTGGCCACCTTATTATCCATACCGAGCGAATCAGGGGAGTATTTGATTTCATTCTTTTTACTTATTTCACTTTTACATTCTTTACTTGAACATTGGAGACAATGTTCATCCTAAGTGTAAGGGGAGGGTGAAATGATGATACCTTACAAATACACTTTCACTTGAGTTTGTTTGTTTGATGGTAGGTGTGTAATAAAACTGTGAGAAATACTTGTTAGTGCAATTTTAGCGCCAAATTTAACATTTTTTACAACATTTAGGAGTGAAACTTTAGCCTTAGCAAGCGTCTCACGGATAGGAGTCGTATGACTAGCACAAAACCGTACTATTCAGAAAAATTTTCCACCCAAATATGTGAGGTTCGCGTTTAGATTTGATAGGAAAAGCATTTACTATTAGTGCTTATGAGTGTACCGGTAGCATTTAGATTCTAGAACTTGTGTTAGTGATGCATCCCGAGACCGCTAGTGAGACTTCATTCGTGTGGTAGGATTTACTACATGATAAGAGGCATTAGGATCACCCTTGTGTTAAACCCGTATCATAATTACTTGACCATTTAAATCATATTACTTGGCTTGTTAAGTCAACTAATTTTTCCCACACCTTAGCGTTGTACTCATTTTTCATACACGAAACCCCTAGTACACCCCTCCGAGCCTATCTTTTCGTTTGTAACTTTAAGCATCGTACTTAAAGGAAGAATTTGTTACACCCCACTTAAATGTACACCCAAATCGCCTTAGCCTTTCGTGTATGCACTAATCTTTAGTGCATTATTGTTATTTGTTAAACCCTAAGTTAATTATCTAATTGATTACATGGTTGCTAAGTCGAGTCATATCCTTGTACATATTGTTTTGGGACGATTGGGACTCATGGGTAAAGTACATATGTTATGGAGTAATGGGGAAGAACATCATATTATTACCCCCATATGTGCGTTAATCTTAAAAGTACTCCAAGTGTTTTAATTATCTTAATTCGAGTCATTAGATTAGCTAATTGTAAAGTATGTAAAAATTCAAGTGTAAGGGGAATGTTCATTCCCTATGATGTATTATTTTGGATGGTAGGGTAAGAGTGTATGCCAAAAAAAAAAAAAAAAAAAAAAAAAAAAAAAGAAAAAAAAAAACCCATACGGACTACCATCCCTTTTCATTTTATGTTTTTGTTATTTTTGATTTGTTAGCTTAAGTCGAGTCTAGTCTTGGCTTAGCAACGCCATATTGTACATGTAATTAACCAAGATTGTTAACTCGCCACCAGTAAAGACTGCCTATATCCAACAAAACCGTGTATTCCATATCCCTACACCTAACATTACAACCCTTTAAAAGACCTCTTTGATAGTTTATCCTAGGTGCTTACGCCATATGGTAGAGGTTTGATCCTTTCCCAAGCCTATGGTAATCTATTTTGCTATGACAGGTAGTGAGAGATGTTTTCCATTTCCATATTGTGATATTACTTTATTACACCCGAGAGATGTGAGTATCTACACACTATTTGTGAGGTGCTAGTGTATGACCTCCGTGCTTGTCTTTGGTCTTTAGTGGAACGATTATTTGTTGTAATTACTTTTATGTTAGTGTTAAATAACCCCTAACTTGTATTTTGACTAGAATAAAAGCGCATTTTCTTGAGGACAAGGAAATCTCAAGTGTAAGGGTATATGATGAGGCGAAAAATGAACCATTTTTAGGGGGTCATTTAAGCCCGGAATTGAATTTATTTGATCAAATATTGCCCTAAATCGTTCCTTTTGTGATTTTAGGTACTTTGTGAGTGAATTCTGGAAAAGGAAGCATTTTGGACGTTTTTGGAGTATAAAAGTGAAGAAAACGGCAAAGACTTAATTTTCCATGCTGAGAACAATACCTGACGGCGTCAAGAGGAAAAATGTGACGGCGTCAGGAGTAAAATCCATGACGACCCAAAGAAAACCTAAAGGCGTCAAGAGAGGGGCGTCAAGAGTATCTTTGGTGACGGCCTGTATAAGGAGTACACATGACGGCGTCAAACCCAGATCTAGGCAGTCCGAGAAATTATTTGGCGGCGAGATGACGGCGTCAGACATTTGTTCATGACGCTGTCACCTCTCAGAATCTATATATACTTTTCTATTTTTCATTCATTAAGAGAGGAACTTGTATGGAGAATACTAGGGTCGAACTTTGTAAACCCTAGGTCGTTTGTAACAGTATTTTCAAGGGTTTTCACCCCTTGAAACTTTTCATGTTCAATTGGGATAAGCCCTTTTCAATTCATTCAATATGTCTATGTGTTGTTTGAATATATCTTATGCTTGTCTTGATTTTAACATGCTAGGCTAAATCTATCTTGTGTTTGTTTATATGTAATGAAACCTAGATGTTAATTATAGGTTAATTGCTTGTTTATAGTTGTAATAGATGAATGATTTCAATGTTAGGCTTAAGAAAACTGAGAGATCTCCATTGTGTAACATGCTTGAACATCTTAGGAAACATGAACCGATGTGTACTAGGTTTTATTGGTTGTATTTAATGCATGAGAAAATTCTAATAATCCCATGTTAGGAGCTTCTTAGCCGGCTCGACATAGGAGTGAAGTAGGCACTTATAGGATTGAGGAAGTAAGTACGCCACCCCATGAATGGTATTAAGGAATACAATCCGTCATCCACGCAACTGTAACAAGTAATTAACCTGTAAAAGATATCTAGAGAGTAGTGAAACCTAAGTAAACACAATTATCCCATATATTGCTCACACCTCTAGTTAATTTAGTTTTATTTTCATTTTTAATATTTTATTTTGATTGCATCTTAGTAATTGGGTTAGTTGACTAGCAACTAATTCCGCCCAACTCTTTTAAAACCAAGATTTTTAATTGCTTTTCATAAAATATAAAAATACAAAAAGAATCATCCCTCATCTCTAGACCTAGTCTTTAGGTTTTCTAATCCTAGCGACACTATTCCTAGCTGAACGATCAATCCCCCGGTACTTGTCATTATACTATACTACATCGATCAGGTACACTGCCTGGTGGGGGTTGTAAGCTTCTTAAGATCCCTTGAGAGGTAAAGCCTGGTGCAATCCCTACGCATCAGGCCCCCTTAAATACTGTGAGGTCCCCTTAAATATTTAAAGGATCTGCTTGTCTGTTCGTCAATTTTTCAGAAACTTTGAAAAATCATATAAAATCAACCGTAACTCCGTAGAAGTTGTGCCACCCGGCGTTTTAAAGGTAATTGAGTCTACTTTTATTTAAAAACACTTACAAGTAATCATTAAAAACTTAAATAAGTCAGAAAGTCAAAATACTATACGGTGGTCAAAAATTTGTGTTTCGTTTTGACGTAAAACTTGTATTTTACCTTTTCCTTCGAGTCGAGCATTCCTAGTTGGTATATCTTTGAAAAATTAAGTATTTGTATTTTCAAAAGATTGATCTTGATTAAATTATAAAAGGAGGAGGAAACTATTTTATTTTGAAATAAAATCGAGCTAAGTAAACATTAATGTATATAATACACAAAACGACAACAAGTGCTTTTATGTGTTATGTGAACTTCTTTGTGTCTTTATTTTGTTAATAGGATATATTAGGTGATCTTTGCTATTTGATATTTAGCTAATTATATATCTAAGCATATGTGCCATGTAACCTATTAGTTTATAGCTAGTTTTCAGGTTTATACTTAACTAGATCTTATTCTAGATTTCTTGCGTTAGGATTGCAATATTATTCTTGCATTGCATATAGGTATAAATGGTTTAATGTTACTCAAACATCATGTGAATGAGTTAAATCTAGTCACCTAAATATTTCAAATAATTTAATTTATTCTCAGCAACACGCTTAAACATTTTCAACAAATTACCTTGTTTTACCTTAGGTTGTTTAAAGAAGAGAAAATGGTTCATTTTAATACATTAGTAGTTATATAAAAGAAAAAGTATTTTCAAAATCTAAGTGTGTTCATTGTATGTAACAATAAATAGTCTTTCATGTAAACAAAATATATGACAATCATGAAGCAATATGTTAATCTTCAATCATTCATTAACCTCACTTATAAATAATCTTAGGATTAATGGAACATACTATTAAAATGTCTATTTATTTTAAATGAGTGTTCGTGAGGGTCAAGAAAGATCTTGATATTATATCAATTCATTATTCAAATTATGGTTGATATATTTATCAACTCTAATTGACATGTTTTTTTAGTAAGGACAAGATATTGGATTATTATTTGTTTAGTTTCAAGATTATATCAAATTACAACAAAAGATATAGTCTTTGAATTTGTTAGAATATATATAAATCATGACAATCATAAAACACAGGTAAACACATATGCGAAAGCGAAGGAACATCTATAACATATAAAGATTAACATAAACTCAAATAGGAACGTACCTTTAGTAATTCTAGCAAAACAAGAATCAATAAATAATCTTGAACAATAAGATGAACCCTAATTAGGGTTTATATGGATCAATGATTAACCCCTTACCGTTTTGTTAACCGGTCCCTTGATAATTACTATAGTGAGTAATTACCTCGTTCTTGTACACACGAATTAAACCGTATCAATTTTATGCTAGTAAAAACACAAGGAATGATTTTTGATAAACAAAAATCGACTCACAACCCTTAGGGTTGTTTGTCGACCGGTTTTAGGGCAAAAGAAAGGAGAGAAAACACTTATGGTTTATGTGTGTGCAAGAGGTAACCAAAACAATGAACCCTTGATGTGTTTATATAGTTTTTGTAAACTTAAAGGACAAGTTAGGGCAAGGGATGCCCCTTGGGTTGGTTTGGCCGGCCATACACCTCCAAGAGGGTATTCCGGAACCTTCTTGTCATCTAATTTACAAACAAGTCCTTTTCTTTGCCCGTTAATCAATTCCGTTAAGTACTAACGACCTTTAGTCATTTCTTACGTTTAAATAATAAATATATATACACTACATTTAATACATATTAATTATTTATTCCTTGATACTCATTCGTATCGTGTGCAATCCTGAGGTTTCTAGTTCGATTCTAGACATACGTTTATTAATATTTATCCACAAACTCCAACATCTCCCACTTGGATATCTATTAATAACATAATGACATTGGTAAGCGTCTAGCAACACGCCAATGCCCCTAGATCAACTCAAGGAAGGTTTCCTGAAAAAAACCTTTAATGATTCATCATTATTATTATCCTTTTTTTCTAATACTATGTTAATAAATATATGGATCTTAGTCATTCTTTAATTAACAATTCTATTTCTCGTTATTTTATGATTAAGCACGATTACCAAAACATCTGAATGTATTCTAGATAGACTTTGGGCGTGCGCACGCAAACATCTTGTCAACCCTACGAGGGGCCCAGCAGTATTAAACTTCAAAACAAATTTGAAGGAACAAATTCTCTCTTGACTACAAGAATAACCCATGAACTTTGCAACACTTCTGAAAACAATCCTTATAACTTCCAGTTACGGATAGCGGTAAATTGCTTCATAGAAATGCACTACATCCATGACACTTATCTGGTATCTCAAGTATGAGGATAACTATTTTCATGATTTACTTAATGACAAGATCCATAAAGTAAACTCATGTAGTTGGGATAAGTCCTATATTCAATTCATTGAATATCATGTGAAATTGGTATGTCAACACATCAATATACTTTCAAGTATATTCTAACCAATGCTCAAATTTGTCTTAGTTTAATGATATTCACATATCATTAATTGACAACGGACAATTTAGAATACCATGAGTTATTCACAGATTTAAACATGCAAATATAGGATACAATCTATTATTAATGAAAACAAACGTATAAAGTACTTTAATTCATTATAAATAATAATTGCTTAATATCCCTTATCCAAATACCAAAATAGATCAATGCATGATAATTCTAGTTAATGAATTTTGTCTCAAGTAATGACTTATTGACAATTATGCCTCAAGTAATGACAATCATACTTGTTGACAAGGCATTATTTCATCTAACTTTGATCTATCCGAATTTTGAGAATACTCATTTCAAGAATTCAATAAGTAAAATTCTTGTATGTGTACATCCAACTATCTTGATAGCCTCATAATATTTCATAAATGGTGTGACATCCTCAATCACCAATTTATGATAATCAAACTTTCAAACATTTTAAATTTTAAAGTATTCTAATTATTTAATGTATAATGCAACTATGCTCTTAGTTGAGCACAACTAGTTCACATGGCTATTAATAAGGATAAAATCCTTCCATGACTAGTTATTGAGTGTCATCTCAATTAAACCAGCATCATTGTATATAAACCAAAATATGCTCTTTAAAATTTCGTTAAACTTAATATCCATTGTGTAATGTTTGACACCTTTCAATCTTTCAAGATTTATTGTCAACTATAACAGTTACGCAACAATTTGCCATATTGTTTATACTTAGAATTTAGGAGCAATTCCAGATTGAGGATCATTATTCTAAGTCCAACCATATTCCATTAGAATATTCATTACACAAGTTACATAATAACATTTAATTGGATACCAAATATTGTTAAATCATTTAGCATTTAAGCATGATACAACAATAATATGATGCACATGAAAAAACCCTTCAGTCAGACTTAGATTTCATTCATGTTCTATCTTTTCAAAATATATATCCATTTTCTAAATGATATATAATGTTCTATTAGAATTTATTCACCGCACATGTTTATTTAATAATAAACTTTTGTTCCAAGATTGTATGTTTTATTTTCTAAATCTTCTAAGTAAAATTTCATTCCAAACTAAGACTTAACACTTTACTTATATGGAATGTACTCTACAACATATATGATTTAGTAAATCAAACATAATACTCCCACTAGCTTTCAGGAATACTTAGAAATTATCTTATTTCAATTATAAATCAAAACACAGATTTAATGATTAAACATAAGAGTAATCTCCTAGATGCATGCATTTATCCATTCATGGATTATTGCACATTGTATACTTCCAAAGATTTATTTGAATTCATAAACTCCTTTTGATTACTTATCGTCCTTGCTCAAGTAATTATTCAAGAAAGAGTCTTGATATTCATTGTCAAATTTCATATAAATGAAATTAAGTATGACAATTACCATCTTTGTATCTCTAATGTGTTTTAGGAAAGAGTATTCAATCATAGTTAATTGCTTAAGTATGATTAATAATCTTGTCATAAGACATGCATTAAAATATGTATACAATTTTTTTCCATATGATTTCTACACAAAGATTTAAATCATTAGGGTTACATTATCTTTGAATAAACTCATCTTCATTCTCTAACTATTAAGAATTAAGATAAACCAAATTTTCAAAATTTGAATATCTTTATTATCAACATCTATAACATTCATAGTATGATTAATTTACCCAATTCATTATTTTGGTAATACATCATCATATAATCTTCAGCATATTAATTAAATATCTGAGATATCCAAGTGGATCTATGAATGAGGATTCCATCATCTTGAGGTTTATCATTTACATGTTTAGCCTCATCATGATTTTCACTAGTGTGTTTTTAGAAGATTATGTATCTTGTTATTCTATCTTTTCAAGGTAAAATGCTCCCACTTGCCTTTAGTATTATATAGAATATAAATACTTAGCAATTAAAGTGACAATACAATATTCTCTTTTTGGGATATTACAAATACATATTGACAGTTCGTGACATTCTTTTGTTAATAACCTACACATAAGTAGTTTAACAAATTCAGAATTTCAATTTAAGACTTAATGTGATTCATCAAACTTCATAATTCAATAGTGTCTTATTAATCTTCTAGGAGTCTAATTGAGTATATTAATCAATACTCAATTTTTCTAACCTTGATAACTTTTTGGAAGAAAACAAGTCATAGTTATCTTTAATCAAACAATATAACAAGAGTTTGATTTCCCTAACTGAACATACCATAAGTATGTCGTATTTCATTAGAATAAATATTGTAAGACAATCTAACAATGTATAAGATAACCATATTCCTTTTGGTATACCTATTTACCAACTAAGTCAACTTAATGGTACAATAGTATTTCCAAAACCAATTGCATGCTTTATAACACAAGTACTTTTGATCAAGTCACTTCATGTTTATGTCTCATAAAACATAAACTTGTTATAATCCCACTATACGTTATTAATCATTGATCAACTCAATGGCTTCTTGTATATGTCTTTAATTAAAAAACCATAACAAGTTAACGTCTTACTTTATTATAAGTCTTGTAACACTTAAAAGACTTCATGTTTATAAGAAGATATAAACATGTATAACTAAAGTATTCTTGAACACCACCATTTAGTTTCAATAGTAATTTCAAGTTAATTTATTTACTTCATTTATTTATGTCATTCTAATAATACATAAATATTATAGTTGACGTTGTCTAGTTACCATATTGACTCATGTTCTAATAGCTATCTAATTTTAGAAACAGTAAATTATCCATGTATTGTCTCACTTAATCATGGAAATTCACCTTGTTGTTATAACCTAGTTAAGGTTTCCCTTAAGCTAAATTGCAACACAAAGTTTTTCTTGGATTAGATGTGTATTAGTCATATAAGAATGTTAATCTCTTACTTGCAGTCAAGAGAATCCTTTAAATCATATTCCTTTGTGTTATACATTGCACACAATAGAGATTTCTCCCACTTGTGCATGGAACAACACCATGTACCATATAAACAACACGCATGCGTTTGTTAAGATGAACAATATGATTGTGTCAATTATATTAGCATAACTAGTAGATATAGAGGTACTGAATTAACAAGGAAACGCACATGACTATCCTTGAAAATTTAGTATCTATTTGGAAAGTATTCATCTTGAGATATTCAAAGATAATGTTGATTACTACAAAGATAACAATCCTTGTAACTCCCACTTAATTAGAGATCATTACAATAATTCCTCATTCAGTAATACAAACACAAGCCTCCCACTGAATTTGACAACATTGTAAATGTTTCATTAACCAGTGAAAGGAAATAGTGTGCTATTAACTTTCCTACATTTTTGAGAAAACCTATTCATAACAATTACTTAGGTACTCAAAGAATGTATTCTACTACGTAAATGTGATTCATCACATCCCAAACTATTAACTTGAAAAACTGGGCATGCAATTTCTTCCTGAATAGATCTACCATTCCAACAATTGTATGTAGTATCTTTAAATGATCAAAGAAAAACAACTAGATAAAATATGCTAGTTTGTCTTTTACCATTTTGCGGTAATTCATTTAACTTCTAATTTAATAACTCATAAAAAGATTACACATGTTTTCCAAGAGAATGTGATTACCAAAGAAGGTAATAAAATCTCTTGTGGAAAATATGCAATTTCTCTTAACTATTAAAGTTGCTATGAGTTATGTATTTAGAATTTAGACAATTCTAATTTTCCTATTATACCTTTCTCATTCATGAAAAAGAATAGGATTAAGTCTCAAACTTCTCCTAATGGAAAGAAGACTATGTTTATTCTTTTAGTAAAATTGACTCTAACCAAAAACCCATACGGGTGTAGATCAATTTACTTGATAAAAGAATAAGTTACGTTTATAGTTTTAATGTTGCATCAATACACTTAAAAGAATTTACAAAATTCAATTTTAGTATTTTCAATAATTCATATTTCCAAGAAAATATAATACCCATGATATATTTATATAACCAACTAATTTTCTTGAAAATCTAGGATCTAACTTTTCATAGATTTCACTACATCAGTTGATCTGCTAGTAATGAAAGTATAAAAGATGGTAATCTGTGGAACAATAATTGGCAAACAATTTTCCAATTCCTAGATCATTATGGGAATTACATCAAATTGATTCACCAATTTGCAATGTAAGCATGTTTCATCCCATCTCGTGCCTTAAGTTCTAGGTCTCACGCACAACTTAATTAAGTCTTCTAACTTAGAAACTATAAAATCTCCATATATGGTCTCACGCATTAACAGAATTTTACCTTGTCATTAAAATTTAGCCTGCGTCTCACGTTTACCAAATAATAACTTCAAGTGTTTCTTATAGTTAGATGGTATGTAACTTAAAATTTAGGGTATTAAGTTTGATGTGACAATCAAAACATGTACGAAGATGCATGCACTCATCTTTATAACATAAGTTTTTAAAACCTTTTTAATTACCAATTTACTAAGATTAAGTAAAAAAGTTTTACTTGAGGTATTGGGTTCACCAATTAAAGAAGTTCCTACAATTATCATACACAAAAGTGGAATTGAGGTAAATCACCCTTAAGATGATATTGTACAATGAATGGAGATATAAGTAAGTCATCTTAGACCTATTCATAAGTGTAGTAATGGAGGTAGACTCTAAGCTATTTCCAAACCTTTTTACCATCACTATGAATTTGTCTTTAGAAGGCTTACTTTTAAAACCATACGTACAAAAACATCAATCAAGCAAAAGCTTATGAATTAAATCTTAAAACACGTAATAAAGTATGAATCTTGCTAGTCTCGCCTGGGAGCCAATTACCGTGTGAAGCGAACCACTTTCGGCACATAAGACCTTGCAAGAATCATAATTTATCACTTAAGGTTTCACCATTATTAGTCCAATTAATTTTCTTTATAAAAATTACCCTTTTATTGCTTACAACATGTCCAACAAATAAAACAATAAAACAAGTAATAAAAGACAAATTAATCAACTAATACACATAACAATTATAAAGATGAAACAATTAGGCACATGCAAGCTTGATTAGATAAACCCTAATCAAATCAATTCAAGGTTTCCAATATGCATATAATCAACTAAGACCTTTCATTCTTGAAGGAAGTGAGCCACATACATTGACGAATCAATTGTGTAGGCCATTGTTAATCATACACTACATAGCACATAAATCGATTTTAATAAATTGAGGTCTTCCCCAATATAATATCTATCTAAATAAACATGTGATAAAACATAACAATTAAATCAATCAAAAAATCCAAGACTAACATGCATGGTTCGTCACGGATTTATGCATAACAATTATCAATAAGGTCAAGGATACGCCCAATCAACACATAAACATGCCGGCAACCTAGGGTTTCTAATCCAATTAATATTAAAAACCACAAACCCTAATTTGGATAAAGAGGTAATCGACCCCCCCCCCCCCCAATTTTGAGGGTTTTGGAAATTTAAAAGAACCCTAGATCTATAAAAACAACCTAACATGTATCTAAAACAATCAAAATTCATTTTTTTATGTGTTTTTATGTAATCAATTACATGTTATAGCAAGCTCGTGATACCACTGTTAGAATATATAAATCATGACAATCATAAAAAACATGTAAACACATATGCAGAAGCGAAAGAACATCTATAACATAAAAAGATTAACATAAACTCAAATAGGAACGTACCTTTAGTGATTCTAGCAAAACAAGAATCAATATATAATCTTGAACAATACGATGAACCCTAATTAGGGTTTATACGGATCAATTATTAAGCCCTTACCATTTTGTTAATCGGTCCTGATAAGGCGAAAAATGAACCGTTTTTAGGGGGTCATTTTAGCCCGAATTCGAATTTATTTGATCAAATATTGCCCTAAATCGTTTCTTTTGTCATTTTAGGTACTTTTGGAGTGAATTCTGGAAAAGGAAGCATTTTGGACGTTTTTGGAGCATAAAAGTGAAGAAAACGGCAAAGTCTTAATTTTTCTTGCTGGGAACAGTACCTGACGGCGTCACAAGCTTCTTCATGATGGCGTCAAGAGTAATACAAGAGGTGAAAGTGGATAAAGTCCGTGACGGTCCAGAAAGTTTTATGCATTGGAGCTGACGGAGTCACCCAAGGCCGTCACGTGTAAAATTAAAGAGTGATGGCCTAGAAAATTTCCTGAAGGCGTCACGTAGGCCGTCACGTGTTAACTTGTCAAAACTTGCGCGCGAAGCAGCTGATATTGTTTTGGTCATAACTTTTGCATACGAGCTCGGATTTAGGTGATTCAAAAGCCCACGCGAAGAGGACGAAGAGATCTACAATTTGGTGAAGAAAAGTTGGTTGTGACGCCGTCATAGTGGGTCTGACGCCGTCACGATCGGGCCGGGCAGAAAATAGCCTATAAATATAGCATCATAACTTCACTTTTTGTAAGCCCTAAACCCTAAGGTCGATTCCTGGGTTTAGGTAGGTGTTTTTCCAGAAACTTAGAGGGTTTCAATCACTCTATAAACATCATGTATTGGTTTAATGATTCTATCTCAATTATGTCTTTCATTATTATTGTTGTTTGCTCTTCATTGATTATGTTTTGCTAATTCACCTTGTGTCTACTTATGATTGTGTGAAACTTGTATATAATTGATTAGATCTTATTGATTCCTTGTTGATGTTTGTGTCTATCTTCATCAATTAGGGTGTGACACTTCGATAGGTCTAATTGGTTTAGCTTATAATTCTTGTTTCCTATTGTCTCTTGTTTAATTGAATGAATTCGATGTTAGGCTTAAGAAAACTTGCAGACTTCCATAGGGTAACATACTTGAACGTCTTAAGAAACATGAACCAATGCGTACTAGGTTTTTATGGTTGTATTTAATGCATGAGCGAATTCTAATGATCCCATATTAGGAGCTTCTTGCATGCTCGACATAGGAGTGAAGTAGGAGCTTATAGAGTTGGGGAAGTACGTACGCCACCCCACAATTGGTATTAAGGAATACAACCCATCAATTAAAACAAGGTGTGACAATTCAATAGGTAGAATTGGAAAGCCAGCAAGGAGTAACATATCCTGGGTAGACATGCTTCACATCCCTTGTAGAACCTTAGTTTATTTTTCTTGCACATTAGTTTGATTACTAGCTTTTGGGTTAGTTGATTAGCAGCTAATTCCGCCCCTCCTTCCAATACCCGAGATTTTTTCCTACTTTTCATAAAATATAAAAACATAAAAAGAATCATCCTTCATCTTTAGACCTAGTTAGATTAATTTCAATCCTAACGACACTATTCCTGATTTGAACGATCAATCCCCCGGTACTTGTCACTATACTATACTACAATGATCAGGTACACTGCCTGGTGGGGGTTGTAAGCTTCTCGAGATCCCTCGAGAGGTAAAACCTGGTGCAATTCTCACGCATCAGGTCCCTTGATAATTACTATAGTGAGTAATTACCTCGTTCTTGTACACACGAATTAAACCGTATCAAGTATATGCTAGTAAAAACACAAGGAATGGTTTTTGATAAACAAAAATTGACTCACAACCCTTAGGGTTGTTTGTCGACCGGTTTTAGGGCAAAAGAAAGGAGAGAGAACACTTAGGGTTTATGTGTGTGCAAGAGGTAACCAAAACAATGAACCCTTGATGTGTTTATATAGTTTTTGTAAACTTAGAGGACAATTTAGGGCAAGGGATGCCCCTTGGGTTGGGTTGGCCGGCCATATACCTCCAAGAGGGTATTCCGGAACCTTCTTGTCTTCTAATTTACAAACAAGTCCTTTTCTTTGCCCGTTAGTCAATTCCGTTAAATACTAACGACCGTTAGTCATTTCTTACGTTTAAATAATAAATATATATACATTACATTTAATACATATTAATTATTTATTCCTTGATACTCATTCGTATCGTGTGCAATCCCGAGGTCTCGAGTTCGATTCTAGACATACGTTTAGTAATATTTATCCACAAACTCCAACAGAATCTACATACTCAATCACACTAGGTTGATATGAAAATATCTACATCCTTTGTAGATGAAAAGATTACGAATTGGATCATAACTCACACTTGTGTTGATAATGTCATATTGAGTCTATTTTTCTAATGGTTGTGTTCCGAATGTCAGAGTAACATGTTTAATCCATGCATAAAATATACAATAAAGTAGGATTGACGACTTGGATGTTTCGTCTGAAATATTCAAGCAATTTACATTGCAATGCAATGGATAAATATGTCATATCTGAAAAACCAAACATGAGCAAACAAACAACATACGTAAACTTTGCTCATACTAATTAAAATCATAACTCCAAGCTAAAATACACATTTAAGAATAATATACTACACATTTATTTTTAAAATAATATAAGCTATTAGAATTGAAAAATAACTTGTCACAATGCATAAACATGTAAAATTCATTTATTCAAATACTAGTTAAATTATGGTTTATAACATTCGCAAAAATCATATAAAATAATATTTGTTTAAAATATAAAAATGCATAGTTTTAATATAATTTGAGAATCATATAAAATAATATATATTTAACCTAACGGTTCGGTTTGGGTAGGTTTTTGGCTAAAACCGAAACCAAACCGAAATGTTCGGTTTTTATAAAACCCAAAACCAAAACTGTTTGGTTTTTGGCGGTTCGGTTTTTTGATTTTTTCGGTTTCTAACCGTTTATATTTGGGCATGGCAAATTTATACCAACAAACATGTATTACATAGAAATTGGTTATTCTTATTTGCTCTTTTTTGTCAATCCAAGCATAATAATTTTTATTGCATAATTCTATAATTATACACATATAGATGAGACACACGCATGCAAGTAAACATACACATAGTTTGATCATCGTCAAATATTTATTGATGTATTCTCAAGTAAACACGCGACACGACAAACACGCATATAAACATAACCGTTAAGATAAATATATTATAAATCTACCCACATAATGAATATGAATTTATAAATTTTATTTATTTAGTTATTTATTCATATTATATTAATTATATATTATTTAATGAAGTCGGTTCAGTTTGGTTTTTGGATGAAAACCGAAACCAAACCGTATTTTTCGGTTTTTGAAAAATTAAAAACTGAACCATCGGTTTTTAGTTTCGATCGGTTTTTTCGGTTTTTGGTTTGGTTTCGGTTTTTTCAGTTTTGTTTGCTCACCCCTAGGTGTGTAACCTGTGAAAATGGCCGTGTTTAGCCTTAATTCAGCACCACTAGTAATAGTCTCATACTTATTCTCCAACTCGATTAAATTGTTCTTCCTTAATATACCCAACGCTAGTTTACTTTTATGAACTTTGTTTTTCATTAGAGTTTCTTCCTAAATTTATGGCATCTTGCATATATGAAATTTCTAGATGTTTACTTGCTCCTACGTGTTTTGATTGTATGCCTTCGTAATTATTTGCTTAGTTATTGAATGCATGTTTATTATAATAGTTTTTGTTTTTTTTTTCTAACTATCCTGATATGATATATTTTTTTATTTGTAATACATTCTTAAATGCTTTTACATGCTTAACTGTATATGTCTCATTCATCTAGGTATATAATTCTTATCTTTAGATTTTATACCCTTATTTCATGAGAACCTTAGTGTTACAACCCGATAGGTCATAATAGTCTCAAAATTGTCTTAAGTGTCCTAGAGTCTCCATGCATACTCACTTCCTTATTAATCATCTTGTTTCTTTCCAAACAATCAACTCATTTGTCAAGAGATAGTTAGATACTAATCTAATACCTCTCTAAGTAGATGCGACAACTGTCCGAGATATTTAGGTATTTTTAATTAGCGAAATGCAAATTAAAATGTCAGTCATCGTTCATGTCCACCCTTCCCGCTACCATCTTTAGGAAAACCTCATACCTCATTTTATGATTGTTCTTTAAACATTCACAATACTCGAGAAGAGCTACATAACTTCATGAATGAAGTTCATTTGCTATCCTTCATCGTTCGTGTCATTGTCAAGCTTATCGCTTTCGTGTTGATTTGTCTCTGCTTTTGTCAAATTTTATATTCGGATGAGCATGAATTTAATGGGAAGGGAAAACACACTCACTCACATACATCCTTCTACATCACACTCAAACCCCATAACCATTAGTCACTCTTGTCAGTGATAAATAGTTTTAGTACATCCTCAAACCACCAAAGTGAAATGAAAAACCGAGTCATCCTTTGTACTACCAATCTCCATCCATCACTTCGAGTCATCCACCATTTCCATGCCTTTAAAGAAACCATGAATCAATATCATACCTCCTAAACAACTCCTTATTGATTTAACACAAGATAACACCAAAACGCCATCACCTCAACCTCAAATTTCATATCCTAGTACACCTAACGCACCATCTAAAACACCTTACACCACATCTTCATCTCCATCCATCAATGGATATCTCAACTCAAAATTGTCTCCACCAACAAGAGTATCACCACTACCTCCTACCCAAGAAATTCCTTCCTTGAACATTGCTCATTTTCCATCTTCACCAATGACTCATTCAAGTCATCTTCACAAGAAAATTCAACCATGTAATCATTCCCTACATTCTACTAAGTGTGTCATCACCACTACAACTTAATCCATGAGGTTCAAACCATCTTTCATGATACATAAACCTATGTTCATCCTTATGTCGCTCTTTGAATCAAAGGGCAACCTGTTAGTGCAAACATTACGACGTTTAATCTATACAGTGTCTTCATGTTTTAATGATGACAAACACGTAACTTGTAATACATAACGTAAAATGCACAAGTTACTTGTTCACACATCAACGTATCTCGTCGACTCAAGTCCACATCACTTCAGGTATGTACGAACACACAATACCAACTTAGTTAAAGTGATCAAAGAATTTATTTTTATAAACTTCACATTTTATGTGACAAAACATTTTTACAAAAGTATTTTTGTAATTAAAAGAAAATGTTTTATTAAAGAAATTAAATTTAAATTTCAAATATGAGAAACGGCTTGATTTCCTGCCCAAATATAACAACCCACAAACACCCATTACTATCATTCCCATTACAAATACCTATAGTAGGTATTTCACAGGTAAATTTTTGCTTTTTAAATACATTATTACTTGTATGACTCACTAGGCCTGCACACGTATCTACACAAGCTAAATAACTCAAAACTCACATCCTATAAACCCCAGGTATGTCAAGCATAAAATCATAACAACACCATAATAAGTAATTCACCAATCTAAAACACTAAACATAACACAAAACCCTAATAAATACTAACTAAAACTTAAGTAGGATTATGTGCTTATTTGAACCTATATGCTTAGTTTAACTAGTATAAATGTGTCCAAGGATTAAGTATGAGTTTTCTTAGGAATATTAGGATATATTAGAACCATTAGGCTATAGAATAAACCTTTAGAACTTAGATACAAACCCCATAAGCCCTAAACCATAACTAGGTCATAGTTAACTAGAATTAGGTCTAAACCATCCCAAAACTTCCCCATAGGTCGCTACCACTTAGTATAAGCCTTTTAGAACTTAGGAATAGTTATTAGACACTCATAGGACACTAGTCTAGGCACTAAACCATAGGATAAACCCTAGTCTCTCACTACACACACTTAGGACATTTAGGTTACAAAACTAGGTCAAACCTTCCCAAACCTTCCCCATAAGTTACCCTCGCTTAGAGTAAACCCATTAGGTCTTAGGATTAGTCACTAAACACACTTAGGAACTTAACTTAGGCACTAAACCTTAGGTAAAACCTTAAACACTTAATAAGTAGAACTAGGTCTCAACTTAACTAAAACAAGTAAAACCTAAACATAAACACCTCAAACACCTCAACCTAACACTCTAACACCTTAGTCATACCCAAGCACACACCCTAACACCTCTAAGCATGCACACAAGTAGGTGCATCACCTACTTGTCTAATCCACCACTAATCCACCCTAAACCACCACTAATCCACCCCTAATCACACTAAACCATCCATAAACACCCTAAGCAGCTTACAAGCACCTCCAAGCACCCAAGCTAGTAGGTACATCACCTCCTTGTAAGCTACTCCACCCAAACCGCCTCTCTCGGCTCTCCACCACCACAACCGTCTTACCCCGCCCGCTAGCTACTTCCATAGCTCGTCCCTGTCATCTCTAGACCCTCCACAACCACTATTATCCTTGCTTGCTCATCCCTCCCTTTGCTCGACACCTAAACACCCCGTTCCACCCTTAACCGCGTTAACAAGGGTATAAATACCCCTCGTATGCCCTCACTTCCAACCCACACCCTTTCTTCTCTTAACCTTACATTAGTACAGTAGTATTGAGCCCTTAGAAGACCTTGGAGTCAAGTAGCCAGGCCTTGGTCGAGTTGTGTTGTAGTTTGAGTCGATACGATCCCTAGAAAACCCTAACCCTAGTTCTAACCCACCTAAACCCTCCCCTAACCAAGTAAGTCTTACATTTAGCTTTAGTTTGGTCTTAGGATAGATTTAGGATGCCTTAGATAACTTAGGAACCCTTGCATGAGCCTTGAACCATTTCGTTTACTAGTTTACATTTTAAAACCCTAGATTGAGTCATATACTTGCATGCATGCTATAAGTTATTACTTTAGGTCATACACTAGTTATAGATAACCTAGATAAGCTAAAATAAGTAAAACATAAGCTAGAAAACTTAGTTGCTAGATAAAATATAAGTTACATGCATATTGGGACTAATTTTGCAAAACTTTACATGCATAAGGGTATATATCATAAATTCCAGAAATTATAAAGTCTAGGGACTATTTTTGACATTTCCTAGAAGTTATAAGAATAAGGACTAGTTTTGCATAATATTAAAACCCTAGGATAGATATTAAAATAAGTATAAACTAAAAAGGACTAAAAATGTAAATATTATAAAGTTAAAGGTCTAAATGGCAAGTATAGAAAACTTAGGAGTCTTAGGTTAGTTACTTAAAATTTAGAAGTCTAGGGACTAGTTGTGTCAAGTATAGATAGTTATTAGTATAAGTAATTTAAATTTAGGCTAGAAAACGTAAATATAAATACTATAAGGGTAAAGGGTGAAAATATTATATAAGTATAAAACCTAAATAAAGTTAGAAGCATAACACAATACTAGGGAGCTTCATGCGAGGAGTACTATGTGGATATTTCATTTTTGATGAGTTTGTTGGGTTTACGAGTTAAAGTGTCGTGACTCCTCGAACGATTATTGCATATACTTCTGAGATATGATGGCCCGAATGGTGATATGATTATAACTAAACCCTAATAACAACATAACTCAATAATAAGGAGCTTTGTGTGAGGAGTATTAACTTCTGAATTATGATTGCCCGAACGGTATTATGTTGATAACATAATACAATAGTAGGGAGCTTCATGTGAGGAGTCATATACTTCTGAATTACAATGGCCTGAACGGTGTT
The DNA here is from genome assembly GCA_030686995.1 of Artemisia argyi. Classification (NCBI taxonomy): domain Eukaryota; kingdom Viridiplantae; phylum Streptophyta; class Magnoliopsida; order Asterales; family Asteraceae; genus Artemisia; species Artemisia argyi. The sequence continues at coordinate 135,975,449 of CM060695.1, read as the reverse complement.
ATGCTATATATAAAACATTAACAAACCTAAAAACAATAACTTGAGAAACCTAAACATGATAACTAAAGCTTGACATACATACAAAACCAACAACACACTAGGATACGTGAGTAAGGCGGTCTAGTTTCCGAGTCACTATTTGCATCACTTAGATTACTCTAAACCCAGGTGAGTTTTCGTAGCCTCACATCTTTTTAAACTTTCACTTTAAATGCTTTATAAACCCTGTGAGGGGGATACATGCTAAATGCTTTACTTAAAACCGAATACAAGTCTTTTTCTTTGGTTGTTTGCACGAGTAAACTAACTGCCACCACTACATAACCAAAATTCATGAATCTAATCGTTTGGGATATTTTACCCACGCGAACGCGAATATAGTTGATAGATCTATTGGAGTTTGACAACTCCCGTTGGTATTAACACCCCACTAGGTGGTACCAATAAGTAATATATTTGAATCCACTCAAGGAATAACTTTGGCAAGTTATCCTTCTATCCCCTCATGTTGGGTCTGCAGCCCACATGACCCAGATCGTTAAGGTGTGATTCATGAGCTTAGTGTAACATACTGCACTCCTGATAATTGTGCATGCATCATAATTATCACAAAACTTACATTTTCCCATATGGGTGTAATAACTAAACCCAGGGAACTTGTATTCACTAACCCCTAAACCTATGATTCTTACTTAACACCTAGTGCTGACTTTTTAAGCATGTATTCTAGGTATATTACTTCTATGGGTCCATGGCAGAAGGAGGTACTGAACTCGGAGGAATTTTCACGGTTATCATTCGAACACAACCTAACTATTAGATTTTTGGGACCTCATCAAAAATAAAAGTATATCTTTTATAATTAAAACTCTGATAATTATGAATGATAACTAAATTTCCAAAACGTCTCTTTTCGAGTCGTTTTCTATTACTGTATCTATGATTCTATGAAGTAATACCCCAAAATATTTATCCGCTGCGATTAGTGAAAAATGTGGGTGTTACAGATTGGCATCAGAGCTTCAGTTGTAGAGAACAATGTCAAAACCTAAACTACAACTATTTTTCCTAAACCTGAGAAAGTCCTCAGTACCACTACCATCCTACGTGCTAAGGTAAGTATAATAATTTCTTGCTTAACTGCTAAATGATTTATAGTATTTTCTTTATTATATAGTTATGTCGACTCCCCGCTACTCTACCCCTGTCTCATCTAGTCTACATCCGGAGAATGATCTTTCCTCTCTGAATGTACTAGATTATTCCCCTAAACCCTATAACCTAGAAGAGTCTAGGAATAGTTTAGATAAACCTTCACCCTTAGGATATACCCCTTCTTACCTCCCATAAACCCTATTATACATCCACTTTTTCCTACCTCTAGAACAGAACCCCATGGTTTCTTTCTTCCGAGAGAACCATATATACCTAAACACCCTATCCCTACCTATACCCCTAGATATGACCTTAGGCAACCCTATACCTTAAACCCTACCCCTTACTTAATAAACCCTCCTATTCCATCTAGGAAAGATGAAATTGGAGAAAAACCCTCTAGGTTAACTCTAGAAGATGAGGAAAGCCAATTAGAGGAGATTTTAAATAACTTAGATGAAATTTTTCTTGATCTCCTTGAGAAGATAGAAAAAGGTTATAATAACTTAGATAATCAACCTGAATATAGTAGTTGAAGAAAGACTTTACAAGAAAACCGTTTTAAAATAGCTAAAATACAGAAAAACCAAATGAAACATCACCATAAAATAGCCTTTGCCCGCTTTAGGATTTGCACTTTAGAAAAGATAATAGATAATGATGAGAAAAACTTAGAAAACACTAACTCATGGAATTAGAAAATTAGGAAACTTTAGAAAACCCTAAGTAGATAAATAACCCTAGGAGATATGCCTTAGAAAAGTTAGTGCCTATAGGATAAGTAGAATAGAAAATAAATAAAACAAGTTAGGATTTAGAAACTACCTGGTACCCCTCAATTAGGATAGATTAGATAACTAGACTTAGGAATGCCTTTCACCTTAGGACACCCTTAACCCAATAGTAAACCCTTAGGAAAATTAGGTATAACCCATAAAACATAACAAGTTGGGTACTTGTTATAACCTACCCTTAACCCTTACCTTAGGATCTTAGGAAACCTACCCCGATGTTTTAGGTAAATAGAATCTCTAAACTATTTTAAATTTCTCTTACCCTAACCTTTTCAAAACTTTTTCCCCTTACCGATGGTGAGAATCCTCATTCTTCACCATAGAGATCGGAATTCTTTCTCCTCCGATCTCTAAACCTTCACTTCTTTCCTTAGCTTTCTTAAGCTATCTTCGTTCTAGTTAGAGATTCTACCCCTAACTATCCCATATGCAAATATATGATCCTCATATATAAGCATATTCCTACCCTTTATTCCTCTAGATTACTATGATTCCCGAACTAGTTTTCCCCAATCCCCTTTAGTAAACCCCAAAACCTTAGTTAGGTTTCCCATACTTGAGGTTAGAAATAACATTAGGATAACCCTAGAAAACATAAACTTAGGAATATAAAACCTTAGATCATTAGGATTAGAAACCAAAACCCCTACCCCAATAGATATAGGAAAACATTAGGATTAGAAAATAGATTATGAAAAACCTAGGATTAGATAACCCTCACACTAAGCCTTTAGACCCCTAGTTTAGGATAAACACATTATCAAACCTTTACCTTATAGGAATAAGTAGACTTAGGTCATAGATTACCCATACCTAGCCCTTAGGATACCCATACCTATACACTTGAGGATTTTAGATTATACCTTAGGATTTGACAATTTTTAGAATACCCATTAGGAAATTTCATTTAGGAGATACTATGGATAGTACCCTAGCTGGTTTCAAATTCATGGGAATAGTAATACTCATAATAATAGTAATAATGGTAATAATAGACAACCTAAAACAAAAGAGAAAACCTGAAACTACACCTAAAAATAAGGATATACCTAGTCAACCCTTAGGAAAGAAAACACTTAAACCTAATCCCTCTTTAGAACCCTCTACCTCAATGGAACCAAACACCTCACCTTTAGAACTTAGGATTAGTTAGGAAAAACTAGAAGAACCTTAGGGGGAAAACAAAACTCTGGGAAGAAATCTAGTAAATCGAAAACTCCGTTAGGATATTCTCCTTCAGGTATCCTATACTCTTAATCTTTCGTTTAATCTCATCTTTTCATTTCTCTCTTTCTACCGTTTAAATCTTCTCCTCCCACTTCTTCCTACTCTTCCGTTTAAAATCCTATGTTCCCGCCTTTTTCCCCACTCCACAAATTAAAACCATACTTTTCCATTTTCCCCACTCCTATACTTTTCCCTACTCCACCTACTCCAAACTCCTTTTCCTTTTCCATTTCCCCTACTTTGCCATTTCATCCTTTTTCCTTTCTCACTCCACTCCACTATAATAAATCCTTCACTCCATTTCCCTTCATTTTTATTTCTCTGTCATTTTACACTCTATTTTCTTCTCTCTATATTCTCTCCCTACCTCATCCTGCAATGTTCTATTAACTAGAACTTCTATTTCTCGTCATACCGCAAGTTTCTATTAGTCAGAACTTGTAGAATATTTACATCAAACTTTAATCCTCATTATGTTCGACTATGATATTAAATCTCGCTTTGCAAGAAATTGCAAAAAAATGAGATCTTCTATGTCCGTCATTCTAGTCTTAACATGGGAAGCTACCATGTGATAAGTTGCTAAACTGAAGAACTTTAGAACTTGTTTCTATCATGACCAGAACTTGTCTCTATCATGACTAGAACTTGTCTCTACCTTGACTAGAATATTCCTCTGCCGTATCTAGAACTTGTCTACACCATGATGAAGAACTAGTTGTCATCTCGGTTGAAACTTGTCTCTAAAATATTCCCTTACCATATATCCTTAAATATGGTTAAACTCTCTTCATTTTTCACCGATACTACTTAAGGATGATTTATGATGACTATCCTCTTAAAATGAATAAGGATGTTCCTACATTTTAATGAGAAAGTTATAAATCAAATAGGTTAAGTATTTATACGCTTTTGTTTTCAAATATTGGGACGCCTTTATTTGCAAATAATGAGATATAAAAACCTAAGTATCTGGTATCTGTACAAGCAATTCCTACTCCGCTTATGCAAAATCTTCTTCCTTTTCACTTCATTTTTCCTCGGTATCATAAGATAATCCTCTTCTTCCTCTATTTTCTCGACTTACTCTCTCCCCTACTCTTATAATCTTCAAAATCTCGGGACGAGATTTTCTCTAAGGGGGTAAGACTATAACAACCCACAAACACCCATTACTATTATTCCCATTACAAATACCTATAGTAGGTATTTAACAGGTCAATTTTGGCTTTTTAAATACATTATTACTTGCATGACTCACTAGACCTGCTCACGTATCTACACAAGTCAAATAACTCAACACTCACATCCTATAAACCCTAGGTATGTCAAGCATAAAATCATAACAACACCATAATAAGTAATTCACCAATCTAAAACACTAAACATAACACAAAACCCTAATAAACACTAACTAAAACTTAAGTAGGATTATGTGCTTATTTGAACCTATATGCTTAGTTTAGCTAGTATAAATGTGTCCAAGGCTTAAGTATGAGTTTCCTTAGGAATATTATGATATATTAGAACCATTAGGCTATAGAATAAACCTTTAAAACTTAGATACAAACCCCATAAGCCCTAAACCATAACTAGGTCATAGTTAACTAGAATTAGGTCTAAACCATCCCAAAACTTCCCCATAGGTCACTACCACTTAGTATAAGCCTTTTAGAACTTAGGAATAGTTATTAGACACTCATAGGACACTAGTCTAGGCACTAAACCATACGATAAACCCTAGTCTCTCACTACACACACTTAGGACATTTAGGTTACAAAACTAGGTCAAACCTTCCCAACCCTTACCCATAAGTTACCCTCATTTAGAGTAAACCCATTAGGTCTTAGGATTAGTCACTAAACACACTTAGGAACTTAACTTAGGCACTAAACCTTAGGTAAAACCTTAAACACTTAATAAGTAGAACTAGGTGTCAACTTAACTAAAACAAGTAAAACCTAAACATAAGCACCTCAAACACCTCAACCTAACACCCTAACACCTTAGTCATACCCAAGCACACACCCTAACACCTCTAAGCACCCACACAAGTAGGTGCATCACCTACTTGTCTAATCCACCACTAATCCACCCTAAACCACCACTAATCCACCCCTAATCACCCTAAACCATCCATAAACACCCTAAGTAGCTTACAAGCACCTCCAAGCACCCAAGCTAGTAGGTATATCACCTCCTTGTAAGCTACTCCACCCAAAACGCCTCTCTCGGCTCTCCACCACCACAACCATCCTACCCCGCCCCCTAGCTACTGCCATAACTCGTCCCTGTCATCTCTAGACCCTCCACAACCACTACTAGCCTTGCTTGCTCATCCCTCCCCTTGCTCGACACCTAAACACCCCGTTCCACCCTTAACCGCCTTAACAAGGGTATAAATACCCCTTGTATGCCCTCACTTCCAACCCACACCCTTTCTTCTCTTCACCTTACATTAGTACAGTAGTATTGACCCTTATAAGACCTTGGAGTCGAGTAGCTAGGCCTTGGTCGAGTTGTGTTGTGGTTTGAGTCGATACGAGCCCTAGAAAACCTTAACCCTAGTTCTAACCCACGTAAACCCTCTCCTAGCCAAGTAAGTCTTACATTTAGCTTTAGTTTAGTCTTATGATAGATTTAGGATGCCTTAGATAAGTTAGGGACCCTTGCATGAGCCTTGAACCATTTCATTTACTAGTTTACATTTTAAAACCCTAGATTGAGTCATATACTTGCATGCATGCTATAAGTTATTATTTTAGGTCATACACTAGTTATAGATAACCTATATAAGCTAAAATAAGTAAAACATAAGCTAGAAAACTTAGTTGCTAGATAAAATATAAGTTACATGCATATTAGGACTAGTTTTATGAAACTTTACATGCATAAGGGTATATACCGTAAATTCCAGAAATTATAAAGTCTAGGGACTGTTTTTTGACATTTCCTAGAAGTTATAAGTATAAGGACTAGTTTTGCATAATATTAAAACCTTAGGATAGATATTAAAATAAGTATAAACTAAAAAGGACTAAAAACATAAATATTATAAAGTTAAATGTCTAAATGGTAAATATAGAAAACTTAGGAGTCTTAGGTTAGTTACTTAAAATATAGAAGTCTAGGGACTAGTTGTGTCAAGTATAGATAGTTATTAGTATAAGTAATATAAGTAATATGAATTTAGGGTAGAAAACGTAAATATAAATACTATAAGGGTAAAAAGTGAAAATATCATATAAGTATAAAGCCTAAATAAAGTTAAAAGCATAACATAATACTAGGGAACTTCATGCAAGGAGTACTATGTGGATATTTCGTTTTTGACGAGTTTGTTGGGTTTACGAGTTAAAGTGCCCTGACTCCTCGAACGATTATTACATATACTTCTGAGATATGATGGCCCGAACGGTGATATGATTATAACTAAACCCTAATAACAACATAACTTAATAATAGGGAGCTTTGTGTGAGGAGTATTAACTTTTGAATTATGATGGCCCGAACGGTATTATGTTGATAACATAATACAATAGTAGGGAGCTTCATGTGAGGAGCCATATACTTCTGAATTACAATGGCCTGAATGGTGTTACGTTATATATAAAACATTAACAAACCTAAAAACAATAACTTGAGAAACCTAAACATGATAACTAAAGCTTGGCATACATACAAAACCAACAACACACTAGGATACGTGAGTAAGGCGGTCTAGTTTTCGAGTCACTATTTGCATCACTTAGATTACTCTAAACCCAGGTGAGTTTCCCTAAGCCCAAAGAATAAGCCCAGTCCACACCTTTTTTTTTTTTTAGTTAAACCAGCGCTGACCCCAGTCAAACACCCAAAACCGCCAACCACTGTTCATCTCCCACCTTCACCCCTGCATTCACCAAAACCAGGTAGTTTTACCACCACCACCTCACCTCTCCAGCTCACCCTCACCTCCTTTCCACCTCACACACCAAACCAGATAGCATTAAATGCCATTTCCACAATTTTTCACTCCCAAACCACATCCACACCTCTGTTTCTTCCATAAATCACCCACTTGCCTAGAAACCTTCCATATTGTCTCCTGACACCTCCACAAGCCCCCAATAAACTTTAATTACAATCCTTTGCGTCCACGTTAACGTGGAGGACTTTGGCGCCAAAAATCAAGTTTGAACGATCATGATCAATTGGACTAAATGGATGGCTCAGATGAAGTGGGAAATGATCAGAAGAGGTTTCTAACCCTAATTGAAGCCTTTAAAAGGAAAGAGAAGCAGAGAAGAAAGTTACCTAGTTTATTTTCAATTATTGTATGTCGAATGTACTAGTTTTTTAATTCCAGTGTATCTTAAGCTTTCAAGTGTAATCTCTAGTGTTTTTAAGTGTATTGTGAAACCCTTTAAGTAATAAACTTCAAGTTTGTATCATTATCTCAGTTTATGAAAGTTTTATTTTATATAAAAAAATCTCAATCATGTCTAATATTGTTTGTAGTGGAGGATAAAGACTAATCAGCTCATATAAGCTCCTAATAAGCTCAATTAAGCTTTTAGTAACCTACAATTCAGTTTAGCTTTAAAAAATTCCACAAATACAAATTGGTCAACATAAGTCAACTGAGAGTGTGGAGATTTGAATTCTGGATTCTGAGTTGATTTGGAAGTACAAGAAGCTTGGATTTGGGTTTAGATCCTCAGGGAGGAATTAAGTGTTCTTGGTTCTTGGTTTCAAGCAGGAAAGCACTTGGTAAGTTTCTTATAAAATTTCATAACTTTCTTTGTATTGCATATGTCTTGATTTTGTTTATCATGGCTATTATTTGTGTTTCTTAAGTATTAATCAGTGTATTTAAGCTTATTAATGGATTGAGATTGCTAGGTTGTTAAGAAATCACTTGTTACTCATTTTCCAAAAATCTCACAGTCAACAAAGTATATCTTGTGATCTTGTGTATCTGTGGTAATTTTCTGTTTTTATGTGCTTAATCAGATTTAATAAATCATAATAAGTTGGAATGGATCAGTAGCTTAAGCTCTTATAGCCATTTACTTAAGAAATCATAAAACAGTCTAGTTACAAGTGTGTTTGGATCAGTGGTATTCACTGAGTTAAGTAGAGTTTTTGTTGTTGATTCTTGTTTTTACATGTTTCTCTAGGTTGTATTAGTTCATATTAGTCAAATTAAATAGGTCTTGTTAGAGTAAAAGTCAAAAATCACTTGGATCTTTAACCTACTGTCACTGATTAGGAATCTGCATACCAAATCTTGTTTACATGTTAAAAAGTTGTTAAAGAAGCTTGTTTTAACTTTATTTCATCTTAATATAACATAATCAGTTCATAAAGTAAGTTCAAAGTTCACATAAGTCAAACCAACTCAAGTCTCATGAAATAGTCAAAGTACTCATCCCAGATTTTTACAAAAACTCAGGAAATTGTTTTGATTTTTATGTTTGCTTTCATAAGTTGAAACCTATTCCTATTTGTTACCTACCAGTTGAACTTCAGTTTCCCACATCTAGTTTATTTTTAAGATTTTTATTAAGCAAGATAAGCTCAACCAAAGTACCTTGCAGGGCAAAGACATTGCCCTGTGCACAGGTTTTGAGTTAAATACCAAGACCCCTAGTATGCAACTCAGTGGACCCCACACCTTAGGATTCAGCTTAATTGTAGCTTAATATACCAGCTTTTCACATCTAAGTTTAATTTAGACTTTAGCTTATTATAGAATAGCTTTTAGGATCAAACTTGTGACCTTTGTAAAATAAGCTATACTGAGCACTCAGTATATGATCACCATTTCAAGGGATCACTCAGAGCTTATTAGGAACCCATAAGCTTAGCTTATTAGTTTAATTTGTAGCTTATCATCCCATAGTTGAACCCCTAGGTTTATTTTGAACCTTGTTTTACTCTTGTGGACCCCACAACTCTTAGAAAGTGGACTGCAAGGCAAAAACTTGCCCTGCACATCAGCACACCACCACCACACCACCAACTTAAGTGGTGGCTGCAGCCCACACCATTAGGACCCACAACCCCAACCTAGCTTATTACAACCCCCCTCCTACCCAGGTTCAAGAATTGACCCATAGTTTGACCTACAAACTAGTGGACCCCACCTTAAATTGTCCCTAATCTCTGTCCCATTTCTGAGACAGAACTCAAATAAGCAAGTGCTTATTTGAGCTTCTCAGCTTATTTTAGGAGCTCATATCATTAAGTTTAGTCTAATATAGTTCAAATAACTTAGGTAAACTAGATTTCACCATAGTGGACCCCACATAACCTCAGTTTAGCTTATTTCTTCATTTGGTCAACCTTAGTCAACTGTTTAAGCTAATAAGCAATCTCAGTGCTTATTATTGATTTCCAAAGTAGTTATCTTTATTAAAGTTTCATTATTCAGGTATTTAAATAGTTTTATAAAATAAAAACCAGAAAAAGCAAACATAAAAATAGTAATAGCTTCTATTTAATAGAAATTATCTAATTAATTTTCATTTTAGCTTATTAATAAGCACTTGTCCAATTTTATAATTTTATAAATTACTTAGTACCTTAAAGTAGTTAAAATAATTTTATTAGAATTTTCCTAAGCAGTTTACTATTAATTAGATTTAAAACTAGTTTAAATAATTAAATAGGTAATATTAGTAATTAAATAGTTTTATTTAATTTTAATCAATTAAAGTAGAATTTTATATTTTTCCTAAGTTTTATAATATAGTTAAGACTTTTAAAAAATAGTTTCATAATTTCTACTGTTCATTTTATAATTTTCTTATTTAAATTAATTAAATTAGCTTAAAATTAATTAATAAGTAATTAATTAGTCAATTAGCTTAAATATAATTTTTAGCAAGTTTTTATAATTTTGTAGTATTCCTGTAGTGTTTAAATAATTTTATAAATTTTATCATAATTTTCTAAGGTAATTTAGTATTAATAGTAACTTAAAATAGTTAAAATAGTTTAATTAAGTTAAATAGTATTTAATTAATAAAATACTTATAAAAAGACAAAAATATTTATTTTAATTTTTTTATACTTTCTTCAAGTTCTTAGTCAAGTTTAGAAATTATTTATTTAAGTTTTTAGGTTTATTTGTAATAGTTGTAATTTTTAGTTAATTTAAATTAAGTCTTAAATTAGATTTTAATTAGTTTTATTAATTAAATAGTAATTAAATATTATAATAATCATTTTCATAATTTCAAATTCATTTTCTATTTTCTTTAATATTAAGTTTTAAAAAGTTTCACTTTTAGTCCCTGTAGTTTGTAACTTGTTAAATACCACTTTTCTCTGTCTGTTATCTGATTATCTGATTTTGTGTTTATTTCTGTATTTCTGTTATAATTTCATATCTTCCAAATATCAAGCAATCAGTAGTGTAATCAACTCTCAAAACATATTTGTTACTGTCCTCAGTACCACTCACTTTCCTATCCGTCAACAAATACAATTTCAATCTCGTTGGGATTTAACGATCCGGGGATTTCCCTATATTTCCACGGTCAATATTAACTTGCACTTTCTCCCAGGTGGGCCTAACAGCTTCACAAGGCTGACTGGTTGGTTTGGGAGGAGTCAAAATTTGGCGCCGCTGCCGGGGAGGTTGTTGCGTATTTCAAAACGGTAAAAGTCTAGTGGTTTTCAAAAACCCTCCTGTACAAATATCACCACTTTGTAAATTTTCAAGAAAAGCAAAATCATATCTGAAAACGTTCATTAACATTTCTCCTGAAGTGTTAACAACACCAAACAAATCATAAACAACAAAACAAACTGTGAAGTTAAATTACTTCGTATCTTTACGATTACAACCTATACAGTTGGTTTAAGGTAAGTTCTGACATTAAATTGCGAACTTAAGAGGGATCCATTTATTTCCTCCCGCCAGCCTGCGAGTAATCTTAAAGGAACGATTTCGGTTAACGAATCAGAGAAACATGTAAAAACAAGAATCAACAACAAAAACTCTACTTAACTCAGTGAATACCACTGATCCAAACACACTTGTAACTAGACTGTTTTATGATTTCTTAAGTAAATGGCTATAAGAGCTTAAGCTACTGATCCATTCCAACTTATTATGATTTATTAAATCTGATTAAGCACATAAAAACAGAAAATTACCACAGATACACAAGATCACAAGATATACTTTGTTGACTGTGAGATTTTTGGAAAATGAGTAACAAGTGATTTCTTAACAACCTAGCAATCTCAATCCATTAATAAGCTTAAATACACTGATTAATACTTAAGAAACACAAATAATAGCCATGATAAACAAAATCAAGACATATGCAATACAAAGAAAGTTATGAAATTTTATAAGAAACTTACCAAGTGCTTTCCTGCTTGAAACCAAGAACCAAGAACACTTAATTCCTCCCTGAGGATCTAAACCCAAATCCAAGCTTCTTGTACTTCCAAATCAACTCAGAATCCAGAATTCAAATCTCCACACTCTCAGTTGACTTATGTTGACCAATTTGTATTTGTGGAATTTTTTAAAGCTAAACTGAATTGTAGGTTACTAAAAGCTTAATTGAGCTTATTAGGAGCTTATATGAGCTGATTAGTCTTTATCCTCCACTACAAACAATATTAGACATGATTGAGATTTTTTTATATAAAATAAAACTTTCATAAACTGAGATAATGATACAAACTTGAAGTTTATTACTTAAAGGGTTTCACAATACACTTAAAAACACTAGAGATTACACTTGAAAGCTTAAGATACACTGGAATTAAAAAACTAGTACATTCGACATACAATAATTGAAAATAAACTAGGTAACTTTCTTCTCTGCTTCTCTTTCCTTTTAAAGGCTTCAATTAGGGTTAGAAACCTCTTCTGATCATTTCCCACTTCATCTGAGCCATCCATTTAGTCCAATTGATCATGATCGTTCAAACTTGATTTTTGGCGCCAAAGTCCTCCACGTTAACGTGGAGGCAAAGGATTGTAATTAAAGTTTATTGGGGGCTTGTGGAGGTGTCAGGAGACAATATGGAAGGTTTCTAGGCAAGTGGGTGATTTATGGAAGAAACAGAGGTGTGGATGTGGTTTGGGAGTGAAAAATTGTGGAAATGGCATTTAATGCTATCTGGTTTGGTGTGTGAGGTGGAAAGGAGGTGAGGGTGAGCTGGAGAGGTGAGGTGGTGGTGGTAAAACCACCTGGTTTTGGTGAATGCAGGGGTGAAGGTGGGAGATGAACAGTGGTTGGCGGTTTTGGGTGTTTGACTGGGGTCAGCGCTGGTTTAACTAAAAAAAAAAAAAGGTGTGGACTGGGCTTATTCTTTGGGCTTAGGGGATAAGTGGGTTGGGTAAATGGTGTGGATTGGGTAAATGGTTTTGGTTTAGTTAAATAAATAGGGTCCGGTTTGGTTTTTTAAGTGATAAGGACCAAAAATGTAAATTTAGCAAAAGTGAGGGACTGAACATGTTATTTTCCCAAAGTATTTTTAAGGACTTAACTTGCTAAATTTAATAAACCAAGGACTTATTTATTTATTTTTCCATTTAAAAACTCCCAGGGACCTTTTCTGCAATTTTTCAAACTCCAGGGACCTTTTCTGTAAATTTGGATTTTTAAGGGATTAAACTTGTAATTTCTCAAAATGTTATCAAAATTGTTCCATTTTGTCATTCATGCATAGTACAAGGGTATTATTTGTAAATATTTCAGTTTTGAATACCCAGGGACTATTTTGCCAATTTTGAAACTTGAGGGGTAAAAATTGCCAGTTTGTGTAAACTTTTATCCAGGGATGTTTTGTGAACATTTTTGGTTTCCCAAGGACTTAAGTTGACTTTTTATTCATTTAAAACCTTCAGGGACTAGTTTTGTCAATATTTGAAACTTGAGGGACTGAAACTGCCAATTATGCAAACTTTGTATGTTTTTCATTTGTTTTTGCATATTTTGTATTTGAAACATATAAAACACTCTTTTGAGATATTTTAAGTATTATGATGCATTTTTGAGTGTTTCTGTATGTTTTGGCAGTTCAGATTGGTACAAAATGATGAGTATTTAGACACTCATCAGTTTTCGTAGCCTCACATCTTTTTAAACTTTCACTTTAAATGCTTTATAAACCCTGTGAGGGGGATACATGCTAAATGCTTTACTTAAAACTGAATACAAGTCTTTTTCTTTGGTTGTTTGCACGAGTAAACTAACTGCCACCACTACATAACCAAAATCCACGAATCTAATCGTTTGGGATATTTTACCCATGCGAACGCGAATATAGTTGATAGATCTATTGGAGTTTGACAACTCTCGTTGGTATTAACACCCCACTAGGTGGTACCAATAAGTACTATATTTGAATCCATTCAAGGAATAACTTTGGCAAGTTATTCTTCTATCCCCTCATGTTGGGTCTGCAGCCCACATGACCCGGATCGTTAAGGTGTGATTCATGAGCTTAGTGCAACATACTACACTCCTGATAATTGTGCATGCATCAAAATTATCACAAAACTTACATTTTCCCAGATGGGTGTAACAACTAAACCCAGGGAACTTGTATTCACTAACCCCTCAACCTATGATTCTCACTCAACACCTAGTGTTGACTTTTTAAGCATGTATTCTAGGTATATTACTTCTATGGATCCATGGCAGAAGGAGGTACTGAACTCGGAGGATTTTTCATGGTTATCATTCAAATACAACCTAACTCTTAGATTTTTGGGACCTCATCAAAAATAAAGTATATCTTTTATAATTAAAACTCTGATAATTATGAATGATAACTAAATTTCCAAAACGTCTCTTTTCGAGTCGTTTTCTATTACTGTATCTGTGATTCTATGAAGTAATACCCTAAACACTTTATCCGCTGTGATCAGTGAAAAATGGGGGTGTTACACTAAATCAGATAAATTTCACCAGGTAACATTTCACCAATAAAGGACAAAAACTATCGGGGAGGTCCCTTATCTATGTGACGGTCCCTTATTTATAAAGGACCTTCCAAGGTTTAAGGGACTGTCACCCCGTTCCTCTTGGTGGCTATAAATACTTAACTGTTTCACACATAAAATTCAACCCTCTTTGCACGAAAACTTTATGTTCTTTCCTTCTTCCTTCTTTGATCACTATAACATGTCGGTATATGTTTATAAGTGATTCTCTCATCCTCTACATCAAAGTGCAAGAGAAGAATACTCGAAGTCGTCAAGAATCGAAGTGTTATTGAGTCCACACACAAACGTAACTAGTGTTACGATTCTCTTCTTCCTCTAAACTCTATTCTTGTATATTAGTAGATTTGACTTGTGTTTGAGTCGTGGTTAGGTTTGTTAGGTTAAAAACAGACAACGTGTAAGTTCGTAAAGTGTTGTATCTTGATTAAGACTTGTAATAGTTCATGTGTTGTCGTGTGAAGGCTAGGACTCAGTGGAGTTCTAGTGTGAAGATTTGGACTTAGTGAAGTCCGTGTATGAAGGCTTGAATCGGGTGAAGATTCAAGTGAACGGGAGTGCTCGTTCATTTGAAAACTTGGATCGTGTGTCGATCTAAGTTGGATTAGAGTGCTTGTTCGTGTGGCCACGTGGGACTTGGTATAGATGGGTTCTAGCTAGGATTAGGACTCGACATTATGCTTAATGTCGTTAAACTTGGTGTAAGCTTGTGTATGATTTGTTCTGCCTAAAGGGTGTGTGTTGACTAGTGAAGTAACTCTCGAGTGTGGTACTCGGGGAGTGGAGTAGGACGAATAGGTGCTTCGTCCAGAAGTACTATAAATCATCGTGTCTGGTTTACGTTTTCCTTTCTTTTCTCTTTCCTTTCTATACTTGCATTACATTTAGGTTTGTGTGGCTTTTTATGTGTATGCTTGTGATATTAAATAGTTAACTTAAAAACGCAAAACACAAGAAACTCAATCACATGAAATAAATTCGCCACTGACGGTGGTCCCTTAATTAGGGTGGCGGTCCCCAATATATATGGGACCATCCATACATATTAAGGACCGTCCCCAGTGCAATTAAAAATGGCTAAACACTTTTAAATCTTGTTTTGTACGTATGTTTATGTGATTGCTTGTATACTTGTAATTGAGTGAAATATATGTTTGTTATGAGTGACAAAACCACTATTCATGTTTAGTCATACTTGATCGGGAATTTGATATGAAACATTTAAGATTTTAAATAGGAACGTATTCACCCCCTCTACGTTTCTACACAACCGTCATATCCATACACTTATAAACATGTTTGCCTATGTAGTCAAAAGTCAAGTGAATTTATTTATGAAATGCGTCAAGTGTTTTTGAGTCAACATAATGTCGTATACTTTATTTCCACTTTCTAGCAAGTGAAGAACACAAAGACATTCAAGCTTCAAGTGTTGTCAAGTCACAAAAATAGGCGAACATGAAATTACTACCACCTCATTTCACATATCCACCTTCGGTCGTCAACCAACAAAACACCTAAAAATTCCATGATTCCCAATCATCCACCTTTGTCAAACAATATATTAATCTAAACCATATTTGTCAACCTTTTGTCATCACCTTCCCTTTCCACTCACGCTCATCCTTCTTCATTTTTCTACGTTTTTGAAAGAACGTACCATTCTCATCTTCATTTTTCTTTAACTCTTTTGGAGTATATATTTTGGCTTTTTTTTTTTGCCAAATATGTCGGTCAAATCTTTACTTTGGGTCCTAATCATTGTCATGTCTTAAGCATTGGTCATGGTATTCTTTTTTTTTTTTTTTTTGGGGGGGGGGGGGGGGGGGGATTTAGGTTGTTGTTTTTAAAACAATAATTGCATGTGTCATATTTTTAGTCCATATACCTTAGATATTCATATCTTGTTCCCCGATTAGTGTCATGCATATATCTATCATAATTATTATGTATTTGTGCATCTTTTCTACTAACTTTGCCTTGTAGCACTCTTTCATTTCTTGATTTCTTGGTGCCCCAAACAAGGGGGAGTGTACACCAAGTGGAAGTATACACCAAGGGGGAGCATTGGCTATGTGTATTTCATCCCTATCTATACATTTTTGTTGCACAAAACTAACTCTTGATGCAGGACAAAAGTTTGTTATTTATTTGATCCATGGATCCACTAGAGTCAATTTCAAGGGATGTCAATATTTTAGAGGTTGATAGGATCAAGGCTTCACTTACGATGATGCAAGCTCGCCTTTTTATTTCAAAGGTTGAAGTGTAGTAGAAGTCTCGTCTAGGAGTCCACCTTTTTGCTTCAACAAAAGGGGGAGAAGAAGTGTAAACAAGTAACTTATACATTTTACTATGAGTTATAGTTTACATAGTTTGTCATTATCAAAAAGGGGGAGATTGTTGGCATAAACATTATGATATTTAATCTAAACATCCTCTTCATATTTTGATGATGACAAAGATGTAAGTCACAACACATAACGTAAAGTGTTTAAGTTACTTGTGATCAGAAACCATCTATGCATTCATACGTCAACAACTCTCGACATTTCATCTAAAGTATGCTTCAACAATCACTTAAGGTATGAATAAACAAATGCCTAATGCATTTTATGATTAAAAGAACATATATTTAATCACTAGATTTTTTATAAAATGTTACAAACATTTTATATCTTTTATAAAATTATTTTTGGTAAATAAAGAAAAATGTTTAATTCATAATAAATATTTGAATTCAAATTTTCAACCAAAAATGGCAAAAATATTCTAGAAAAACCATCCCCAGAAAAAGACAAAGCTGAGAGCCGTTACAGTATGGGCGACTGATGAGGATAAAAGCGCATTTGCTTGAGGACAAGCAAATCTCAAGTGTAAGGGCATTTGATGAGGTAAAAAGTGTTACGCTTTTAGGGGGTCATTTAAGCCCTAAGTCGTGATTATTTGATCACATATTGTCTCAAATTGTTCCTTTTGTCATTTTAGGTACTTTGGAGAAGAAATATGGAAAAGGATGCATTTTGGACGTTTTTGGAGCGAAAAGTGAAGAAAACGACAAAGTCTCCAAAATCAAGCTGGAAACAGTACTTGACGGCGTCTCGCTCTACAGGTGACGGCGTCATGTGTTGGCAAAGTGGTGGATATGAAGTTTTCAAGAGACGCGCCAGAAAGATTTTTGGACTTAAAGAGTGACGGCGTCACCCTTTGTGACGCCTAGGCCGTCAAGAGCAAATTATAAGGTAACGGCCAAGAGAAGAATAGTAAGTGACGGCATCAGATCTGGATCTAGGCAATCCGAGGAAAGCATTGGCGGCTATTTGACGACGTCACATGTCATCAGATTGTATTCTCTATATATAGTTTTCTAATTTTCATTCATTAGAGAGAGAACTTTTGGAGGAACTTTACCATAAACCCTAGGTCGAATTTTTACCTTCTTGTAAGGGTTTCAAACCCTTCTTTCATCCATGTTTGATTAAAGATAAGTCTTCCAATAATTACTCAATATATCTATGTGTTGTTTGATTCTATCTTATGCTTGTAAGTACACCAGAGATACCTAAGTCATTGTAAGTTTACTCGGATTGTAAGTTTAGTCTCTAAGTCATTGTAAGTACACCAGAGATACCTATTTTTGAAATTTGTCACACATTTAGTCCCTAATTTGGATGGCCATTAGTTTATCCGTTAAGTTATTTGCACAGTTAGTCCTTCGTTAATATTTTTTGCATAGTTAGTCCTCATTTTCTAAAAAAGTCCTCATTTTTTGCACCGTTAGTCCCTCCGTTAATATATTGCACCGTCATCAATCTTTTTACGTTTTCGTCCATTTTTTAACGTTTTCGACCATTTTTTTAGCGTTTTCGTCCATTTTTTTACGTTTTTGTAAATCATTTTACGTTTTCGTTTATTTTTTACGTTCTCATCCGTTTTTAACGTTTTCTTTTATTTTTTTATGTTTTTGTCAATCTTTTTACGTTTTCGTTCATTTTTTTTACGTTCTTGTCTGTTTTTTTAACGTTTTCATTCATTTTTATACGTTCTTGTCAATCTTTTTACGTTTTTGTCCATTTTTTTACGTTCTCATCCGTTTTTAACGTTTTCATCCATTTTTTTACGTTTTCGTCCGCTTTTTTATGTTTTCTTATGTTTTTAAACGTTTTCGTCCATTTTTTATGTTTTCGCTAGTTTTTTTTTTGTGATTAGGTAAGTATACTAAAAGAAAATTGATGTTTGATAAAAATATTTCTGTATCGATTATAAATCATGATTTTGACCCCTTTCTGGTCCGAATCATCATAAGTGTAAAACACGAAAGTTGTCCGGAATGATGTTTTACATCAGGACTCACGAGAGATTTTAACCTGAAAAATACAAAACAAGGGCAGTTTAATACCAAAACTAAGCCATTTTCGTTCGTTATATATCAAATCGGGCTCACCGGCTAGTGTATATGTCTTAGAGGAGAAAACTATATGAATATATTTACGTTTTTGTCCGTTTTTCTCACATTTTTATATGTTTTTGTCGATTTTTACATGTTTCGTCAGTTTTTTTATATTTTCATACATTTTAATCCGTTTTTATCTTGTCCGGTTTTTCAAATAAGGTTGATGATTTACACAAGTAAAAAAATTTACAAGAGTTTATAAGTTTATAAGTTATGAATTTGGTAAAAAAAAATTGCTTAAATTTTGGTAGTAGACAGCCCTTGTTTTGCATTTTCTGGTTAAAATCTCTCGAGTTAAAAAAATGGACGTAAATGTTAAAAAAACGGACGAGAACGTTAAAAATGGATGAAAACGTAAAAAGATTGACAAAAACGTAAAAAATGGACGAAAACGCTAAAAAACATACAAGAACATAAAAAAATGGACGAAAACGTAAAAAGATGACAAAAACATAAAAAAATGGACGAAAGTGTTAAAAAAGCGGACGAGAACGTTAAAAAATTGACGAAAACGTAAAAAGATTGACAAAAACGTAAAAAATAGACGAAAACGTTAGAAAACGGACGAGAACGTAAGAAAATGGATGAAAACGTAAAAAGATTGACAAAAACGTAAAAAATGGACGAAAACATTAAAAAATGGACAAAAACGTAAAAGGATTGACAAAAAACGTAAAAATTTGACGAAAGCGTTAAAAAATTGACGAGAACGTTAAAAAATGGACGAAAACGTAAAAAGATTGACAAAAACGTAAAAAATGGATGAAAACGTTAAAAAAGGGGACGAGAACGTAAGAAAATAGACGAAAACGTAAAAAGATTGACAAAAACGTAAAAAATAGGCGAAAACATTAAAAAAAAAACAGACGAGAACGTTAAAAAATGGACGAAAACGTAAAAAGATTGATAACGGTGCAACATATTAACGGAAGGACTAACGGTGCAAAAAATGAGAACTTTTTTAGAAAATGAGGACTAACGGTGCAAAAAATATTAACGAAGGACTAATGGTGCAAATGACTTAATGGATAAACTAATGGCCATCCGAATTAGGGATTAAATGTGTGACAAATTTCAAAAAATAGGTATTTCTGGTGTACTTAAAATGACTTAGGGACTAAACTTTCAATCCTAGTAAAACACAGGGACCATCTGTGTAATTTTGTCTTTAAATTTTTTACAACATATAAGAGTGAAGCTTTAGTCTTAATAAGCGTCTCATGGATAGGAGTTGTAAGACCAGTACAAAAAAAAACCGTACCACTCAAAAATTTTCCACCCCAAAGGTTCGCCCCAATTTGTTAAGAAAAGATGCTTATGAGTGTACCGGTAGTACTTAGATTCTAGAACTTGTGATAGTGATGCATCTCGAGACCACATGTGATACTACATTCGTGTAGTAGGATTTACTACATGATAAGAGGCATTAGGATAACTCTTGTGTTAAACCCGTATCATAATTACTTGACCAATGAAGTCAATACACTTGACTAATAAAGTCAATTAATTTTCCCACACCTTTGCGATGTACTCATTTTTAGTACACGATACCTCTAGTACACCCCTCCGAGCCAATCTTTTTCGTTTTTAACTTTAAGCATTTTACTTAAAGGTAGGATTTGTTTACAATCCACCCCAAATGTACACCCAAATCGCCTTAGCCTTCATTGTATGCACTCATCTTTAGTGCGTTATTGTTACATGTTTAAACCCTTAGTTAATTGTCTAATTGATTACATGGTTGCTAAGTCGAGTCATATCTTGTACATATTATTTTGGGACGATTGGGACTCATGGGTAAAGTACTATTGTTATGGAGTATTGGGGAAGATGTCAATTATTACCCCCACATGTGCGTAAATATCTTAAAAAGTACTCCAAGTGTTTTGGTTATCTTAATTCGAGTAATTAGAATAGTTAATTATAAAGTATGTAAAAATTCAAGTGTAAGGGGAATGCAAATTCCCTACGATGTATTATTTTAGATGGTAGGGCAAGAGTGTAGGCAAAAAAAAAATGAAAAAAAAATAGAAGAAGAAACAGAGAAAAACATACGGATTATCCTCCCGTTTCCTTTTATCTTTATTTTACGTTTTTGTTAGTTTTCGTTAGCTTAAGTCAAGTCGAGTTTTGGCTTAGCAACGCCACATCGTACATGTAATTGACCAAGATGATTAACTCGCCACCAGTAAAGATTGCCTTTATCCAACAAAACCGTGTTTATCATATCCCTACACCTTACATTATAACCCTTTAAAAGACCTCTTTGATAGTTTATCCTAGGTGCTTACGCCAAGTGGTGGAGGATTGATCCTTTCCCAAGCCTATGGTAATCTATATGCTATGACAGGTAGTGAGAGATATTTTTCATTTTCATTTGTGATATATACTTTTATTATACCCGAGAGATGTGAGTATCCAAACACTATTTGTGAGGTGCTAGTGTATAATTTTCGTGCTTGTTTTGGTTGAAGTGGAATGATCATTTGTTGTAATTACTTTTATATTAGTGTTAAATGAACCCTAGCTTGTATTTAAATTAGAATAAAATCGCATTTGCTTGAGGACAAGCAAATCTCAAGTGTAAGGGTATTTGATGAGGTGAAAAGTTTTACGATTTTAGGGGGTCATTTAAGCCCTAAGTCATGATTATTTGATCAAATATTGCCTCAAATCGTTCCTTTTGTCATTTTAGGTACTTTGGAGAAGAAATCTGGAAAAGGATGCATTTTGGACGTTTTTGGAGCGAAAAGTGAAGAAAACGACAAAGTCTCCAAAATCAAGCTGGAAACAGTACCTGAAGGCGTCACGCTCTACAGGTGACGGCGTCATGTGTTGGCAAAGTGGTGGATATGAAGTTTACACGAGACGCGCCAGAAAGATTTTTGGACTTAAAGAGTGACGGCGTCACCCTTTGTGACGCCTAGGCCGTCAAGGGCAAATTATAAGGTGACGGCCAAGAGAATTATAGTAAGTGACGGCGTCAGATCTGGATCTAGGCAATCCGAGGAAAACTTTGGCGGCTAGTTGACGGCGTCACATGTATAACGTGACGCTGTCAGATTGTATTCTATATATATAGTTTTCTAATTTTTATTCATTAGAGAGAGAAATTTTGGAGGAACTTTACCATAAACCCTAGGTCAAATTTTCACCTTCTTGTAAGGGTTTCAAACCCTTTTTTCATCCATGTTTGATTAAAGATAAGTCTTCCAATAATAATTCAATATGTCTATGTGTTGTTTGGTTCTATCTTATGCTTGTCTTTACATTAACATGCTAGGCTAGGTTTGTTTGTGTTTACTTAGATGTAATGAAACCTAGCTATTGATTATTGGTTGATTGCTTGTTATTAATTGTTGTTGGATGAATGAATTCGATGTTAGGCTTAAGAAAACTGGCTAATCTCCAATTGGTAACTTGCTTGAACGTCTTTAGAAACATGAATCGGATGTGTACTACGATTTTAATGATTGTATTTAATGCATAAGTGACTACTAAGGATGCCATGTTAGGAGCTAGTTGTCGGCTCGACATAGGAAGAGGTAGAAGCTTATAGAGTTGGGGAAGATCATACACGACCTCACGAATGGTATTAAGGAATATAACCCGTCATTCACGCAATTGTAACAAACTAGTTAATTAATAAAAGATAGCTAGGGAGTAGTGAAATCTAAGTAAACACGTTTCTCTCATTATATGGTTTTTCTCAATATTTTGTTTTCTTGTTATTTATTTTCATTGCATTTGTAGTTATTTGGGTTAGTTGACTAGCAACTAATTCCGGCCACTCTTCCAATACCCAAGATTTTTACTTGCTTTCCATAAAATATAAAAATACAAAAAGAATCATCCCTCACCTCTAGACCTAGTTTAATTAAGTTTTGATCCTAACGAACACTATTCCCCAAGTAGAACGATCAATCCCCCGGTACTTGCCACTACATTATACTACATCGATCAGGTATACTTCCTGGTGGGGATTGCAAGCTTCTCGAGATCCCTCGAGAGGTAAAACCTTTTGCAAGGTTGCAAAACCACGCATCAACGGCCCCCTTAAATATATGGGCGTCCCCCTTAAACTTTAAGGGGGCTGACCATACTTCTCAGTCCTCAGCTTTTGCCTATAAATACTGGGATATTCCTGGACTTTTTTCTCACCTTTTGCACTAAAAACTTTCTGCATAAAACCTTTCCATACATCTTTCTAAATCATTTGATCATATAATCATAAGCTTTTGTTTCCAAGTGATTCAAGCTTAATTCCTCAAGTACAAGAGAAGAATACTTCCTATCATCAAGTCAAAGAAGTATTAGAGTCTAGTTAGTATTGATGTGAAGTTGTGTACATTTGTAGAAGTAAGTTATGTAAGTATATGAAATAAGTAGATCAAGATGATCTTACTTAGTAGTGAGTCAATAGGTGTGTAAGAAGTGGTTTAAAGTCGTGAAGTTTAGAAGTGGTGTATGTAGTCGTGAAGGTGATAAGTCGTGCTAAGTTGTGGTGTGAAGGCGGGATGTAGTGTCGTGGTGTGGATTAATTGTGTCGTGATAGAAGTTGTGTAGTGATCGAAGTCGTGTCGTGAGTTTGGTCCTAGCTAGTATTAGGACTCGCCATTTTGCTTAGTGTTGTAAATTGGTGTAAGCAAAGGTGTGTATGCTTTTCTCCGCCTATAGGGAGCTTGTTGAGTAGTGTTGTGAACTCTCGAGTTGGGTACTCGGGGAGTGGAGTAGGGCGAAGAGGTGCTTCGTGACCGAACCACTATAAATCATCGCGTCTGATTTGTATTTCCTTTCTCTCATCTATTTTCATTTATTCTTGAATTTATCGCTTTATATATATATTCTTGCATATATGTGTTGATTGTTGCTTATATTGTTTTGATGTTAATTGAGTTATGGTTAGAAGTTTATATTGTGATCATGTGTATAATTATTATGATATGGTTTAATAGATTTAGATATATTATGCACACTTATCATATTGAGTTTAACTTAATCGATAATTTGATACAAAACATTTTAAAATTTTAAAAGGAAAACGTATTCACCCCCTCTACGATTTCCACACCAAGTATCTTCCTAGCTGGACCAAGTTCCTTCATATCAAACTCTTTTCACAGCAGTCCCTTGGTATATTCGATCCCAGACTTGCTTTTACAAGCAATCAACATATCATCTACATAAAGCAATAGATATATGTACATACCTGGTGCAAACTCCTTGAAGTAAACACAACTATCATAGCTGTTGCGGCTAAACTCGTTGCTGACCATATATGCATCAAACCATCTGTACCATTGCCCTGGGGATTGCTTAAGACAATATACACATTAAACCTTTTGTAACTACTATTTTTTATTTTTTATTTATTTTTTATTTTTTTTAACAAAAGAACGTTACTACTATGACCATAATTAACAGTGCATACCAGAAACTTCTATTGGGGAAACTTCTTTTATTTATTATTTATTTTTTTATTTGATGATTTACATTGTTTTGTATCTTTTAATCTGATAGTCCTATGATCTATACAATGGATACACTACAACTGGAATAAATGAGAACCATAAAAGTCAGATAAAATACTTTTATTTATTATTATTTTTTTGAAAGAGTAAATGATAATTTAATAACATTTGGATAAAATGTCAGTTATTAGGATAAAATGGCAGATAAAGCGTGACTTCCTTATTTTCTTGAATGAAATGATTTTTTGAGATAAAAAAAGAGCGAGCAAATTGGGAAGGAAGAAACGAGCAAATTGGAAGGGCGAGCAAAAGAAGTTTGCTTGCATTTCCACGTATCAACACCCGATACCTTTCACAAAATAATCAAAGCGAGTAAATTAGGATTCGCTTGCACATACACATGTTAACACCAAGTGAAATCCAGAAAATAATCTTAACGAGCAAAGTATTTTACTTGCACTTACACACGTTCCATTATATTTAATCTTAACTACTTATAATGTCTCAATGGTCAAAGTGAAATTGTGAAATCCTTAAATTTAAGTCAATCCCCATTTTACCCTTCTAAACAAAATGTCAAGTAATGAATGGAAACTATGTTAACTAGAGTCTCGTACATTTCCTGAATGGTGCATGGTCAACCAATTAAATATCTTTTATATTTACTGAATGGTCATGGGAAGTATGTATTCATGGAAACATATTAACATTTCGAAATGCATGGTCAAAAGATGAAGTATTCGTGGAAACATATTAGTTGGTCAAAAGATGAAGTATTCATGGAAACATATTAACATTTCGAAACGCATGTCAATGGGGTGGGAAATTATATTCTTGGTGTTCAAAATTGTACGAAGGTTTTTGCCTATATAAACATGCGCCCTCCACATACTATTCCAATCCAAACCCACTGAATTTCGACATTCGACATACCCATCAAGAAATGGAAATGCCAAATCAAAAGAATGTTGATGATGATCTTGAGGTAATGAAAGTTTTAATCGTATACTGCTTGTTTTTCCCAAAGAAATGAGTTTCATCCCCACCCCGATGGCTATAGTCGAGCAGAAATGACTTATCTATTTAGTAGCTGAACCAAAGAGAAAGTAAGCCCCGTCGCTATCACTACAGCCTTTCACTTTAACCGGGCATAGGCCCTCTTTCCTAATTCATCTACGGGTCTTATCTTACGAATGAGAGAAGGACTTCCTGGCTTGACTTTCTCACATAAAAACTTCATTAGTATAGATCTGTAGCCCGTTCTGGGTCTTTAACCGAAACTGGGACTAGGCATGGAAAAGCTCGATCAACGTCCTTCTCTCCCGAGGTTCGAAATGTGGAGGTACCTTTACCGTCACCTGCTAGCTCTGTCCGCCACGGGTTAGCGACATAAAGTGCGAATAAAGGTTCATCGGGGCATTTTCTTCAACAACTGAAGCCCTTATTATCCCCGCAGAGCCTCCAAAGGAAGTAAAGACTACAAGTCCCTATGGAAGTTCCTTGCCCACTTCTTGGCATCTGCCTTTATTTAATGAGTTTGTTTCATTGTATAGTATTGCTAAATGTTTGTTTTTTCCCAAATAAATTAGTTTGAAATTGTGAAAAATGTATACTGATATAATCGTATAGTGTTGCTACATGTTTGTTTTTTCATCGTATAGTGTTGCCACATGTTTGTCTTTACTCATATAATCGTATAGTTTCGGGCTATAATATTTCTAATCTTTATTTATTTATTTTTTTTGTGGTTTCTTTACAACTTCTTCCCAATCCTAACCCTCCTGTACATCCTAATCCTTTTTTCAACCCAAACTTGATCAATAAGAATTGGGATGACATCATTGTCATATCAAGTGACGATTAAGATGATAAAGAAGAACCCGAGCCAAGTATTTGTGCCCGGTTGGAAAAGAGCTTATTGCTTGGTTGATGACAGTGAGACCGATGAAGAGTAAAATTTTTTTTCCACGAATAATCTGTTAAAATAACTTGTTTTACATTGTTTACAAACTATATGTCTTGGTTTCCTTTGTTTCTCTTATCAAAAAATGAATGAATTGTTGCCTTTAGTTTATATATCATCCAACAGTTGCAATCCATATTCATTCGTGTAGTTTATATATCTTCCAACAGTTGCAATCCATATTCACTCGTATAATTTAGCAAGATAAAAACGTGTGAGCCAATGTGTTGGGAATTAAATAATCAGAAGAATCAGCATAAAGGTTTAAGGAAATACATCAAGTATGTTTCTGCTGATAAAGCACAAAGCAAGTTTCCACTGATGCATTCTGCTGAAGAACGTTTTCTACTGATAGTGTTTCTGCTGATGGATTCTGCTGATGCTACTATGACTCATATAACAGCTGTGTAGATAAGTACAACTTATTCTACTGACTCATATACAAGATAATATCTTTGTTGTAGTCATCAAATTGAACACTCCAAGTGAGTTGTAATCCTAGATACATGTTGTATCTTAATGACTGACATGATAAGTCATCAACTAGCTAGAATGAAGATTAGTCATAAGCTAGTATTTAAGATGAGTCATATAGTTTGTAAAAGATCTTTCCTTGGACTATAAAAGGAAGATCTTAGATATGACTTATATATGTGCGTGATAAACGTGTGTGATAGCAATATATGTGAGTAGAGATATACATAAAACATTAGAACAAAACACAAGATTCAAGGTCTTTGTAACCCTAGTGATAGTGAAGATCACTCGTATTATTCTGAATAATATTGAATCGTTTGGTGAAATACTTTCATTGTTCTTTGTTCAATAAACACAAGCGTCACAGTTTCATTTCCAATAAACATTCTAATTGTGGTTAAGTAGATTCCGCATACTTAATCATATTCATTCAAAGTATCATATTTACACATTACAAACGTCCAACACCTCATAGTGTGTGATCAAATCAAGTGATCCTCTCAGTTGGTATCAGAGCTTCCAGGTTGATACTTTTGAATTAGAAGAAGAAATGGATACAGAATCTATTCAAACAAATGTTGCTGCAAAATTGCCAGTTCTCAAACAGGATGAGTTTAAATTGTGGAGGTTAAGAATAGAACAGTTTTTCCAGGTGCAGGATTACACTCTCTCGGAAATCATTGAAGATGGAAACTCTTTCAAACCCACAACCACTTTATCAATAGTTGAAGGTAGGGAAATTTCAGTTGTTCAAACTATCCCTACAACTGCTGATGAAAGAATAAAGAAGAAGAATGACCTCAAGGCCAGAAGCATGCTGATGATGACCATTCCAAATGATCAACTTATAAACTTCAGCAAATTCAAGGATGCCACGTCATTATTTGAGGCAATTGTTGCAAGGTATGGAGGAAATGAAGCAACCAAGAAGACCCAGAAAACCCTTCTCAATCAGCAGTTTGAAAATTTCTCATCAACCATGAATGAATCTCTTGACCACATGTTTACAAGGTTACAGAAAATTGTGAGTCAACTTGCTGTTCTTGGGGTTGATATACCTCAAGAAGATTTAAACTCAAAATTTCTGAGAAGCTTACCAGAAGAGTGGGCTATGCATGTTGTTGTTTGGAAGAATAAACCAGACATAGACAATATGGATCTTATGGATTTGTATAGCAACTTTAAAATTATGGAACAAGAAGTAAAGAAAACTGGTGTCTCTATTTCATATACTGGGAACATGGCTTTTATGTCATCTCCTAGTATCTCAAACCCAGTTAAAGATGAAAAGGTTGATAGTGGAGCTGGTGCTGCTAGTTCATCAAGCAGTACTTTTGGTATATTGAATGAAAAGGCTTGTTGTGCCTTTTTCACAAGCTAGAATAATGGGTCCATGCTTACTCATGAAGATCTCTTAGAAATCAATGATGATGATTTAGAAGATATGGACCTAAAATGGCAAATTTCTCTTCTTAGCATGAGGGCTAAGAAATTCTATCAGAGGACGGGGAAGAAACTCACCATCAGCAGCAATGATACTGCTGGTTTTGACAAGTCAAAGATAGAATGCTATAACTGTCATATGTTGGGGCACTTCTCAAGAGAATGTAGAAGGCCAAGGCAGCAAGATAGCAAGAATAGAAGTTTTGGAAGCAAGTCTAAGACAGGGGAATCACCCAATCCAAAGGCTATGGTAGATGGATTAGGATTTGATTGGAGCTTTACAGCTGATGATGAAGAAGAAACTTCTCCTCAGACAGCTCTTATGGCTTTCACCACAGAGGTACAACCTGATAAAGTTTGTTCAAATAATTGTTCTGCTCTTAAAAGTTTAGAAACCTTAACCAAACGTTATGAGAATCAAATGAAAGAATTAATTGATACAACTCATAGCTTAACAAATCATAAAAGAGGTATAGCTACTCTAGAGGAACAAGTCATACATTTTCGAACAAATGAATCTACCTTTACTGATGTCAAAATTCTTCTTGAA
The DNA here is from genome assembly GCA_030686995.1 of Artemisia argyi. Taxonomy (NCBI): domain Eukaryota; kingdom Viridiplantae; phylum Streptophyta; class Magnoliopsida; order Asterales; family Asteraceae; genus Artemisia; species Artemisia argyi. The sequence continues at coordinate 135,946,949 of CM060695.1, read as the reverse complement.
AGAGAAATAATGTTTGAAGATAATGACATTTGTAACTTGAAAGCTGAAGTAGATAGGCTTAGTAAGGCTAAAGAGAATATTCAAATGAGTGTAGAAACACTAGATTATGCATCTAAGGGTGTGACTAACTTAATTGAATGTCAAGTAATTAATAAAGCTAAGTCTGGTGTTGGATACAAATCTGTTCCTCCACCATATAGAGGTATTCCTTCACCCCCAGGAATTGACCTAGAATACACAGGATTACCTGAATTTCAACTACCTGAATTAAAATATGGTGTTCAACCAAAATCTAATGTAGTTGATAATGAACCTTTGAAAGAAAGTGAAAGTTTAGGTAAAACTTCACTTCCTAAGGACAAGGTGTGTTCTTGTAGAAAGTCAGATGGTCCAATCATTGAGGACTCAACATCTGATAATAAAAAGGATAACAAGGTTATGTCTAAACCTGAAGTGGTTAAGAAAGCAAGAACAAGAGTTCTTAAGATAGTCAAACACAATACTGATAGGCCTAAGACCAATGAAAAACATGTTAGGCAACCAGTAAGATATTGTGAACAATATAGAACCATAAACAAGCCTAGAGGTAACCAAAGGAATTGGTATAGCCTCAAGTCTCTCCAACACAGAGATAACAAAGTTTGTTACACATGTGGTAGTTTTGACCATCTTGCAGCTTTCTGCAACCAATGGGTATTTGGGTATGAAAGTAATAGAGTGAACTACAAAAGGCAAACACCTAAATCTCATTTTCACTCTAATTCTAAAAGATCAAAACCCAAAACAGTCACAAAAGCAGTTTCTGCTGATAGAGCAAAAACTATTCCTGCTGAAATACCATATATGACTGTTTACCCAAAATCAACAATTAAGGGTGCAAAAACAACTTTCAAACACGCATCTAATATTGTTCAAAGGCCCATTCAAACAAAAGCAGTGGTCCAAAAACAAGTTTGAAAACCAAAGAATACAACTGCAAAGCCATCAGTTTCTGCTGATAGCCAAACAGTTCATATTACTGCTAAGGGAAACAGGGCAAATACTGTTAAGGCCTCAGCATGTTGGATTCTTAAATCCAATGTTGCATCAACAATTCTCAAAAGATTACATCCCATTGATGCAAGAGGCGGATCCAAGTCAGAAATGGTTTGGATCCCAAAACAAAACTAATTCCTTTATTTATGTGTAGGGACATTCATCAGCAGATACTGAAGATCAAGGATTCTCAAATAGTGGATGTTCAAGGCACATGACAGGCAACAAGTCTTATCTCTCAAATTTTCAATCAGTAGATGGAGGCTATGTTACCTTTGGAGGAGGAATTGGAGGAAAAATTACTGGTAAAGGTAATATTAAAACCGGTAAATTAGATTTTGAAGATGTGTACTATGTGCAAGAGCTTAAGTATAATCTTTTTAGTGTCTCACAAATGTGTGACAAAAAGAACAAAGTTCTCTTTACTGACACTGAATGTCTTGTATTTTCTTCTGATTTTAAGATGCCTGATGAAAGTCAAACACTTCTTAGAATTCCAAGAAAAGGCAACATGTACAGTGTTGATATGAAGAAAATTGTTCCAAAAGATTCTCTTACTTGTCTTATTGCTAAGGCCACATTGGATGAATCTATGAAATGGCATAGGAGGCTTGGTCATATTAACTTCAAAACCATAAATAAAATTGTCAAAGATGGTTTGGTAAGAGGTTTACCTCAAAAACGATTTGAAAATGATCAAACATGCATTGCTTGTCTTAAAGGCAAACAACATAAAGCCACTTGTAAGCCCAAAATTTTTAACTCTATCAATCAATCATTGTTTATGCTGCATATGGACTTATTTGGTCCTACAAATGTTAGAAGTTTGTTGCATAAGAGATATTGTCTAGTTATTACTGATGACTTTAGTAGATTTACATGGGTATTCTTTTTAGGTACTAAGGATGAGACTTCTAGCATCCTTAAGACCTTCATTACAGAGATAGAAAACCTAGTAAGCAAAAGAGTAAAAGTCATTAGATGTGATAATGGGACAGAATTTAAAAATAGAGTTATGGATGATTTCTGCAAAGAAAAAGGTATTAAAAGAGAATTTAATGTTGCAAGAACTCCACAACAGAATGGAGTTGCTGAAAGGAAAAATAGAACACTAATAGAAGCTGCTAGAACCATGTTAGCTGACTCTAAGTTGCCTATAACTTTTTGGGCAGAAGCAGTCAACACTGCTTGCTATGTTCAAAATAGAGTTTTAGTTGTAAAACCTCACAATAAGACATCATATGAACTTTTTAGAGGTAGAACTCCTGAAATAGGATTTCTTAGACCTTTTGGATGTCATGTGACAATTCTAAATACCTTAGACCATCTTGGAAAGTTTGATGGAAAAGCAGATGAAGGATTCTTAGTTGGATATTCTATCAATAGTAAAGCATTCAGAGTATACAACATGAGAACTAGAAGAGTAGAGGAAAATCTACATGTGAAGTTTTTGGAAAATAAAACCAATGTAGGAGGTCAAGGTCCCAAATGGCTATTTGATCTTGAATCTCTATCCAAATCAATGAATTATGTGCCTTTTGTTGCAGAAACTAATGAATTTTCAGGTTCACAAACTGCTGATGCAACAAATGGAGAAGGATTAGAGAATGAGGCAAATCAAGATTATGTGATAATGCCAATATGGACAAATACAAGTGTAGATTCAACTTCAATAAATGGTGAATCTTTTTCTGGAAATTCTAAAGAAGATGTTGAAGATGAATACAAGGAATAAAGAGCTAAGGAACAAGAGTTTCAAGTCAGAAGTAACACTGCTGTTTCTGCTGATAAGCAAACCGTTCCCACTGATAAGCAAAATGTTTCTGCTGATGGACCATCAGAAGAAACACAAGCAAATCTCTCAGAAAATAATGTGGATTTCAACAACCTTCCACCTGATTATCAAGTTCTTTCTACTCCACACTCAAGGATTCACAAAGTCCACTCCTTGGACAATGTAATTGGAGATGTACAGTCAGGAGTGAAGACAAGACAACAATTGATGTCTTCAGATCAACAAGGGCTTCTTGATGCCCTTTATGCTTCAAAACAGCATGAGTTTTCAAACTCTTGCTTATTTGTATGTTTTCTTTCACAAGATGAACCAAAGAATATTCATAAAGCCCTAGAGAATTCAAGCTGATTGGAGGCTATGCAAGAGGAGCTTCTTCAGTTTAAGATTCAAAAGGTATGGGTGCTAGTTGATTTACCTAGTGGTGTAAGGGTAATTGGCACTAGATGGGTTTTTAGGAATAAAAGGGATGAAAGGGGCATAGTGATAAGAAATAAAGCTAGATTAGTAGCTCAAGGGTACACACAAGAAGAAGGGATAGACTATGAAGAAGTTTTTGCTCCAGTAGCAAGGATTGAAGCCATTAGACTCTTTTTGGCTTATGCTTCATTTATGGGATTCATAGTTTATCAAATGGATGTCAAGAGTGCTTTCTTATATATTGAAGAGGAGGTGTATGTCTCACAACCTCCAGGTTTTGTTGATCCTGATCATCCAGACAAAGTGTACAAGGTTGTTAAAGCTCTATATGGTCTACATAAGGCACCAAGAGCTTGGTATGAAACACTGGCTTCCTACTTAATTTCAAATGGATTTCAAAGAGGCAAGATAGATCACACACTTTTCACCAAGAAGCATAAGAAGGATCTTTTGCTAGTTCAAGTGTATGTGGATGATATCATCTTTGGGTCTACAAGGAAGGAGATGTGTTTGGAGTTTGAGAAACTTATGCACAATAAGTTTCAGATGAGTTCCATGGGGGAACTTACATTCTTTTTGGGTCTGCAGGTTAAACAATCAAGATAAGGAATCTTTATTAGTCAAGACAAATATGTTGCAGAGATTCTTAGAAAGTTTCAATTTGCTGATTCCAAAACAGCAAGCACACCAATTGATCCTGAGAAGCCACTTCTTAAAGATGTAGAAGGAACTAATGTGGATGTACACACATACAGATCTATGATAGGTTCTTTGATGTATCTTACATCATCAAGACCTGATATCATGTTCTCTGTTTGTGCTTGTGCAAGATATCAAGTAACTCCTAAGGTTTCTCATTTAACAGCAGTCAAGAGAATTTTTAGATATCTCAAGGGTCAACCTAGGTTGGGTCTGTGGTATTCTAAGGAGTCATTTTTTGACTTGGTAGCATACTCAGATAGTGATTATGCTGGTGCTAGCTTGGACAGAAAGTCAACAACAGGAGGATGTCAATTCCTTGGGTGTAGACTTATCTCATGGCAGTGTAAGAAGCAGACAATGGTGGCTACTTCAACAACTAAAGCTGAATATGTAGCTGCTGCAAATTGTTGTGGTCAAGTCCTATGGCTTCAAAACCAACTTCTTGACTATGGGTACAATTTCTTACATACCATTATTCATATTGATAATAGTAGTACAATTTGCATTATTAAAAATCCAGTGCAACATTCTAAAACAAAACACATTGAAATAAGACATCATTTTATTAGAGATTGCAATGAAAAGAGGTTAATTCAAGTAATGAAAATTGCTTCAGAACAAAACTTTGCAGATCTTCTTACAAAAGCTTTTGATGTTGGAAGATTTCAGTACTTGGTAGCAGGTATTGGAATGCTTAATCTTTAAATTTTTCAAAATAATGTGTTCTTGTATATAGATTTTGTTAATGCATCTAACTTTGTCATTTAAAAACTACTATTACCAATTTAAAGTTATTCATACAGTTAGTTCTATGATTATTCTAATTCAAGACAAGTACTCTGTACTTTGTTTATTTGGTTTTAGACTAACAGTTTCAGGTATGAATGTTTGAGCTGAAAGGCTATTTCAAGTGAAATCTGCTGATCAAAGCTGCTGATCATTGCTGCTGAAAGCTGATCATTGCTGCTGATATAATAGGTTCATGATAAAAAAAAGTTTGGGACTTCAAAACTCCTTAAAACTTCTTTCTTGAAATCTGATTATGATGTTTCACATTGAATTGATAAATTAGTTGATCAGTTAATAACTGATACAACTCACTTTCTATCATTTTATACTCTCAAGTATAATGTGACTAATCTACGGATATCTGATAGAAAGAACAGCGAGCAACAGTGAATCTAACACTTGTGTTAGAGGTAACAAATGCCACGAGCTGGAAACCCTGTAAAGAAAGCCTTTTGAATAGATTTATCTGTACACAGGCAGTTATTTATAACTGAAAACATTGGTTCTCACACAACCAGAGGTTGCTTTAAACCGAAATTTTGATTAAGTGTTAGTTACCACACTTAATCACTTCAAAATGGTTGTAAGCAGTATGATTTTTCATCATAAAATCATATACATACTGCTAAGGCAAAAGTTTCTTAAAAGGATTTTCAAAAGATGACTTTAAAAACCATCAACAGATGGACCATGAGTCAAAAATGTCCATTGAATCACCTCTCATAGGAGTTAACACACCTAGAAGTGATGAGGGCAGAATCTTAAACTCTTAAGGAATTGATGGCTTCATGTACAAATTGTCTGAAAACATGGAAATTGCTAGATCAGATGATATGATATGATTGTGAGAGATCTTCCAAACAGGGGAGGAAATTGCTCATGAGAGAAATAAATCTCAGGGGAGGTTACAAAAAGCCCTTTAAAGGAAGATTAACAAAAGAAAAAGAAGGAAAAGATAAGAGCATACAAGATGATGACATGGTTTCTACTGATAGAGAACAAGAACAAAGCTGATAGGAGAAAGTTCTATCTAGATCAAAAGATGAAAGGTTTCAAGTTCAGTTCACTACGTTTGTTCATCACTTCCAAAGACATGCTGAAAGATAATTTCTACTTCATGGAACAAGCATCCAAGATACACAGCATCATTGACTCTTAAAATTCTTCAAGTTGAATATTGCACCATCTTTTAGTCCAAGAATGGAGCAAAGAACAGAAAGCTGATGAGTTACAGAGAAAGACATTCAATCCCTCAAAAGAGAAGAAAGTTCAGATCACAGTCTGACAATGAAGTGTTTGAAAGATCTTCACAAAGTCCTCATTTAATTCAGAAAAACATGTTTGAATGTAATTCACATGTTTAGGGGAGGATTGTTGGGAATTAAATAATCAGAAGAATCAACATAAAGGTTTAAGGAAATACATTAAGTATGTTTCTGCTGATAAAGCACAAAGCAAGTTTCCACTGATGGATTCTGCTGAAGAACGTTTTCTACTGACAGTGTTTCTGCTGATGCTACTATGACTCATATAACAGCTGTGTAGATAAGTACAACTTATTCTACTGACTCATATACAAGATAATATCTTTGTTGTAGTCATCAAATTGAACACTCCAAGTGAGTTGTAATCCTAGATACATGTTGTATCTTAATGACTGACATGATAAGTCATCAACTAGCTAGAATGAAGATTAGTCATAAGCTAGTATTTAAGATGAGTCATATAGTTTGTAAAAGATCTTTCCTTGGACTATTAAAGGAAGATCTTAGATATGACTTATATACGTGCGTGATAAAAGTGTGATAGATATAGACATATACACAAAGAAAAACATTAGAACAAAACACAAGATTCAAGGTCTTTGTAAACCTAGTGATAGTGAAGATCACTCGTATTATTCTGAATAATATTGAATCGTTTGGTGAAATACTTTCATTGTTCTTTGTTCAATAAACACAAGCGTCACAGTTACATTTCCAATAAACATTCTAAGTGTGGTTAAGTAGATTCCGCATACTTAATCATATTAACTCAAAGTATCATATTTACACATTACAAAAGTCCAACACCTCATAGTGTGTGATCAAATCAAGTGATCCTCTCACAATGTTACAATCTATATTCACTCTATAGTTTTTTGTTACACCATTAACGCGACCGTCCATATTCAGTCGTACAGTTTGGTTATTTATGAGACAAGATAAATACGTGTTAGTAACTTGCCTAATATAAGTGTAAATCCTTTATTATGAGTGCAAATCATTTATTTAGACAAAAGATTTAAGATAAGTGCAAATAATTTTATTTTCATAAAAGATAATAATAACACGAAAATATACCTATAAATACCCTAGACTAGACAATGTTACAATATACTTTATAGAAGAGAAATAGTTGTTACGTATTCAATTATGAATTCGCATGAAGAAAGGAAACCACACAATGAATATATCAACATGTTTTCTTGTGAATTTACCACAAATTTCACGGTATTTGACAATTCAGTTAATTGTAAAGCTAAAGAAGTTGGTCAAGAGGATGACAAACTAATTGATCATTCTAATAGGATGCCCCCTCATTGCTTGCGTTTTAAAATAGGATGCCCGATTATTCTTTTAAGGAATCTCGATCCGGAAAATGGATTATGTAATGGCACAAGGTTGATATGTAAACGTTTTGACCCTAATGTCATCAATGCTGAGATTGCTGTCGGACAACACGCTGGAGTTAGAGTGCTCTTGCCAATAATTCTTCTTGCTCCATCTGAAGAAGACATGTTTCCTTTCAAACTAAAGAGAACACAGTTCCCTATTCGCCTTAGCTTTGCGATGACTATTAATAAAGCTCAAGGCCAGACAATTCCAAATGTGAGTGTCTATTTGCCTGACTCTGTTTTTTTCGCATGACCAGCTTTATGTGGCATTGTCGAGAGGGATATCCCGTAGAACAACAAATGTATTGGTTAAACCAGTCAAAGAGTTTCGTCAAGCAGGAATCTACACCTCGAATGTCGTGTATCAAGAAGTTTTACTCGACGAGTAACGTGTGTTGTTAGTTTTTATTTCATTACTGATGTAATGTTTTACTTTAAGTTTCATTAAATGTTTTAATATGTTGTTTGATCGATGTTAAGAATTTTTTCAAGACTTTAGTTATCATTTAGTACAAGTGTACAACTGTTTGCAATTACATTCAGATCGTTTTATGTTCTATTTTGAACGCTACACAAAACACTCACTACAATATCACAAATCATTAATTATCTGCAGCTAGGAATTCCGTTGCTATGCACGGGTACTCGCCTAGTCTGAAAAGATGGAGACATGTGTAATACTTTAATGAACAAACTTGTTTTGCTGACAATATTCCAGGGTCGAAGAAGTTTTAATCTTTTATTTATATAATAAAATAAAACCCTATTGGGAATTTTTCATTTTAAAAAAATCAATTCATACCTTATTTAGTAATAATTGTATTTAAAAAAAAAGGATTATTTTCTTATTAGCTAACATATTATATTTATCCACAACACAAGTAGAAGATAAATACAAAAAATATAGATAAGATACGATTAATACAAGTAGAAGATAAATACAAAAAATATAGATAAAATGCAATTAATAATAGGATTAAAATTTTTAAATAATTATCTTTAATAATAAAAAACTATAATTAAACATCATAAATCAAACAAAACAAAGATTAAATTATTTGTTTTTTTAATAAATAAAAATATATAATTCAAAAAATTTTAAAAAAAAACCGCGCACGCACGGGTATTATAACTAGTTTTCACTAAGGGGGTGGCAATGCAAAGGTCATAGGGGCTCGGCAAAGCATGCCGATCGGCATCACCCAAAACCACCTCGTCGGCATCACCATTTCGGCATGGTCGAGGGTCATCCCATGCCGATTCGGCATGGTTGAAAGCAATAAAAATCAGACCGTTTGGCATTCAATGTACTAGCCATTTGACCCCTTTTCACGATTGCCACTAAAAATTAAAGAAAGGTCATGATGAATTATGAAATGTGTTGTTGGCATTTGATCGGTTAAAAATGTGTTTGGCCATTTTTTTTTTTTATCACCATTCACACCCCTAAAATATACCCCATCTTTCCCCCTCATCATCAGACGCAACAAAACAAAACGAACCTTAAACCCTAATCGCTGTTGCCAGTAAGATTCAAACACAAATAGCAATAACTCAATTTGTTACTTATTTTGCATTTCAAATCACCTTCTAGAAAGCTCTAGTTTCGTCTTTAACTGATCGATTCTAATTTTTTCCTTATTTTTCAGTTATGTCAGTTGCTAACTCATCGCCACCTGCATTGGAGATTTTAGGTAATTTTATTTCCTAATTTATTAATAACCGCTTATTCGTTCTATCCACAGCTTATTATTTTAAGTGCTTATTTGCGTTTAGTGTATTTTAAGTAGATAAGTAGTTTGGAGTGTTTGGATGTTAACTGATTATTGGTCGTAACGAGTCGCAACAATAAGCTTAATAGCAGTTTTGAGTGTTTGGTGTTTATAGCGTTTTGCGTTTTTAGAAAGCAGATAAGTAGTTGAGAGTGTTTGGATGTTAATTGATTAGACTATTAGAGGCGCAACAATTAGCTTAATAGCAGTTTTAGAAAGTGTTTGGTGTTTATATGAGTTTTGCGTTTTCAGAAAGTAGATAAGTAGTTTAGAGTGTTTGGATGACAATTGATTATATGCTTTTATAAAAAGGAATACTATGCACCGCCTTTGTTACATTTGTACGCCTGATTCTATGAATCGTATTACAATCGGCTTCATGTATTTCTATTGAACTAAATGATAGTCGGTTTAAGTTTAACGAAGTTACTTGAGGTATGGTAGAAAGAAGAGAAGTTTTGAGTTTTGGATTGGACTTTATGGTGACTAGAATATGCATTTGACTATTTTCTATATAACTGAGAGTTGCTTGCGGTGGTGTATAGGAAGATGTTATAATACTATAAACAGTTTTTGTATGCGTATTTGATCATCATTTTAATAAACGTGTGTTTCATTTGTCAAATATCAATGTATGATGATGACATATATAGCCAGTATTATGCGATGAATACTTATAGTTATGTACTTCGTTTTGCTTATATGTTCGTTAAAGTCCTCTGTCGTATAAAAAAGCTTTCGTTTCATTATGGCTTTTTTCAAAAATGTGTATAAAAAAACTGCACAACAAAATTATAAGTGCCATTTGAGAAACAAAGTGTCGAAAGACCATGGAAACATATAAACATTCAAAGCATGTGATTTAAGTAGATGTACTTCTTGCAACTTAACTATCTAACATTTAAGTATGTGATTTACTAAGCTTAACTGCTTAAGGTCTTTCAAACTTTTAGATTTTTTTGCGAATCCTTACTATTGCTTTCTTGATCACCCTTGATTTGCAAATGAGAGAGAGATTATTATTAGGGTAATGATATGTACACATAGTATTTTACTTTGCACACATTGAATTAATGAATAAGACAAACATTGCCCCATGTAATTTTATGTGTGCACAGTAAAATTACATGTGCACATATCAATTCCCTTATTATTATGGTGATTTAAATTATATTTATGTTGATCTTTCGTGTAGTATTAGTTTTCAAGTGTAACCAAGTGGCAGTTCATACTTGAAATTGCAAAAACCAGCGTTTGGCCAAGTGTCCGTTTTTCTCTTTCTCTAACTTATTTTGAAAAACCTCTTTCGACCAGCTTAATCTGACTAAGTTAAAAATTATTCGTGGCATTTTTTTTTTCTTCAGTTTATTAAGATCTATGTTTAGCTGATAAAGTTACTGTGCATGGTTCAAGAATGGATATTATCAAAAACAAAAACCCTTCAAGTAGTTGGTCTAGTCTTAGCAATTGTTTCAAGTAGTTGGTAGTTAATCAGTAATTGTTTCAAGTGATCATCGATTATATCTGATAGATGTTTGATTTTCTTTTCAATTCTTAGCAACGTCTTCATAAGTCTTGTTTCTTGAATTATTTGAGACGCTTGTTTGGTTGCTAGTCTTGTTTTTACATTTGATCGGTTTTGGCATAATACATCATTGCGTGCACAATTATCTATATTCATTGATATTTGCATACTGGGTAATTTATCATCATTAGAGTCAGAGACTTATGTTTTGTAAAACTATCAATGCTGCACTGACTTTGTCGTTACCCTTATTCCCAGTTAGGGAGCCCGGTGGTTTTGCTATATGGAACGGGCCACCTTTTACTAATAATCAGCCCAATATCAAGCTTGATAAAGTTACCTGCACAAGTGCAAAATTTAGCGAAGATGGATCTAGACTTATGGTGATAAAGTCTGAATCTTCTATTAGCATCTACGACTGTAAAACCTATAAAGAAATCAGATCTTTTGAATCACCCAACATTCTTGCTGCCTCTTTATCTCCACGTGGAACATATCTTCAAACCTTCCAGAAAGCATCATCACCACAAGAAAAAAACGTCACATTATGGAAGACGGAGACAGGGGAATCAGTTTATACTGTGTCTCAGAAGAATATGACTTTAGTAACTTGGTAAGAGTTTAAGCATCTGGGTTTTCTAACTTCTTACGTTGCAAACGACTGTATTAGTAATGGACTTGTAATGCGTCAGGCCAACCATTAGATTTAGCTCAGATGAAGCAGTTGCGTCTCGTATGGCAACAAATGAACTCCAGTTCTTTGATACGGGTGATTTTTCTAAAGGTGTTGTGCATAAGATAAGAATTCCTGGAGTAGCGTCAGCAGAGCTTTCTAAGAAACCAGGATCCCATGTTGCTGCATTTGTTCCGGAATCCAAGGTGTGTAAGTAGCAATACAAGGTTCAGCCAAATCCCATAGAATAGCAGCATAATTTTGGAGATGGTCTAATTTGGCAGTTGTACTTTTGTTAGTCTTAAGCTGGTAATTGATGTTTATAAACAGGCTAGTTGAAATTATAGTGTAAAAAAGTAATTACCGGTAGGCCCAAAAAAATTAATTACTTCAATAAAAGTATTGAGTACGAGCGAAGAAAAACTTCAATTACCAAAGTAGCTAACAGGATATAAAAAGGTATAATCACCAAATTGGACCATTTCTTCAAGTACCTAACTATTTTATTAAGTTTGCCCCACTACAACCGGAGATGTGACAAGATGGGCATGTCGGACGGGTTAGGGTTATGGGTTGGGTTGAAGTGCTCTGAAACACTTTGAATAAAATGATTTAGGAGGTTGTATTCAATAAAAAATGGACTCTGACTGACTTTTGACGTGCTTGTCACTTCACTTGTTTGACACATCCTTCTTTTAGCTAGAATTTGATAAAAAGAAAAAAAAAAAAGAGAAAAAAAAAAAAAAAAAAAAAAAAAAACAGAAAAGGAAAATTGGCAATATTAAAATTGACATTCTAAGGGGTGTGTTTAGTTGTTGGAAAATGAGAAGTTTCCAGAAAAGTTTTCTAAGAAACACAGGGAAAACAGAAAACGTGTTCAAAATGAGTATTTTCTGAAATTTCTCTACTGAGAACAGAAAATCTGTTTTCTACTATTATAACTATGATTTAGAGAACCGAGTTCTCCACTTTTCAAAAGGTTCCCCGGAGAAAGAAGGGTTACTCCGTTCTCAAGAAAACTAGAGAAAGAAAATTAAGAGAACTTTCCTGCAACTAAACGCACCCTAAGCTTCTTTGGATTAAGGGTTTCATTCCTGACGTTTCACCTTACATATCTTGATCTGTAGGGAATGCCAGGTAGTGTTCAAATATATGCTTGTGCGCCTGGTTCACAGAGTGAACCCGTTGCTAGAAGAAGTTTCTTCCGGTGTTCATCAGTGCAACAACATTGGAACCATGGATCGACGGGGCTTCTGGTCGTGGTGCAGTCAGATGTCGATAAAACCAACCAGAGTTACTATGGAGAAACAAAATTGTATTACTTGACATTAGATGGCTCTCACGATGGGCCTGTATCCTTACGTAAGTTTGTATCCCTTATGCAGAATTTAACATCCTGTTTATGCTATGATGATGCCAAGAGCACCACTTCAGAAGCTACATGGTTTATTAGGCATATTGCATGTTTTCAGAAGTAGTAGTTGATAGCTGGTTAAATTTTTTGCAGGTAAAGAAGGGCCAATACATGATGTTCAATGGTCGTGCTCAGGAAACGAATTTGCAGTTGTTTATGGGTGTATCCTTTTCTTTCGTTATAAAAACTTGTGAACTAGCATCTAAGATTCTCGTTATAGAAAACTTGTGAACTACATATACCTAATAGTGGATATTGATCTTACAACTTTCGCCATACATATTTAAGTTAAGGATTCTCTTTGTCGATATCAGTTTTCTGTTCACTTAACCTACGACAGTTATGCCTGCAATGGCGACAATTTTTGACAAGAAGTGCAAGCCTCTGCTGGAGCTTGGGACAGGCCCTTACAATACCATTCGCTGGAACCCAAAAGGAAGGTGTATCCTTAAAGTTATATTTTGTTGCTTATAATCCACATGTTAAGATACTTAGAAGAATAAGTGGAAGTGATTACTCGGTGCATATACTGGTTCCAGATCGTTTTGGCCTTAATTGTTTGTTGTACAGTTATATTAGTGGCAGGCTATGGCAACCTACCGGGTGACATGGTATGTTCTAATAAGTCTGTTGGTAGCTTATTCTATCATAATATAATACAATATTGTATGATATTTTTTTGCTATATAATTCACTAAGTTACGATGCAATTTTCAGGCTTTCTGGGATTATGTCGAGAAAAAGCAACTTAGCTCCACCAAGTCTGAATGGTCAGTGACGAGTGAATGGTCCCCTGATGGACGTTATTTTTTGACCGCCACAACAGCTCCAAGATTACAAGTTGACAACGGGTATGTTCTTGTTGAGCTATGTTCCATCACTACAGAAAACCATAGCTGTTGATTGAATGTTCTCTACGAAAAAGGAGCAAACTTCTCATGCTCTTCAATCAGTAAAATTGACCCAAAGTTTGATTTATATTTTATAACCAACCTTTTTGGGTAGAATTTTTTTAACTTGTTCTGTTTCAAGAAATGCAACTTTACATGTGATGAGTTTGCTGGCAAGTTGCTACCTCCATCTAGAAAATGGAGCTACATATGGACCTATTTTATTCGAACCGAGAGGGTGTTTGTGTCATGGGCGGAGACAGTAGGAGGCAGGGTGGGGTATCTGCCCTTGTAGCAAAAAAAAAAAATAAATAAAATAAATAAATAAAATGCGGTGTAAAAATTTCTATAATACATGGCTATCTTTGTAATTTGCCTCCTTAGCAACAAGATTTGTAGTGCAATCTCTAAAAATATCTTAGTATTCCCCCTCGACGATAACATTCGGGCTCCACCCATACTTTGTGTTGGCTTATTAGCTTATTTTGAAACATTAAAGCTCATTGTAGCGTTTGGATAAGCTTAGGCTTGTGGACTTATTTGCTTATTTAGAAATATTAAGCTCATTGTAGTATTTGGATTAGCTTAGGTCTATGGGCTTATCTAGGGGATTTTGATAAGTGCTGTTTACGTGGCTTATTTTGGAGGGCTTAGCTTATTTTCTACGATAAGCTCATTTTTGGTCATTTTACCACCATAAGCTAATCCAAATACTTTACTTATCAGATTATTATCATAAGGTAATCCAAACACCTTTCTTATCAGATTATTATCATAAGGTAATCCAAACACACTCAGCAAGAGCGAAGCTGCTCACTGAAATCAAGCTTAAAAATAAGTTTAGACTATTTTCTTTCTTGATCATCATATGAAGATCTCAATTCTAGTGTTTATGCAAGCTATAATTACAGCATTCATTGATATTGTTTAAAAGTTTATGCTAATTTATAATAAAGTTCATTTACTAACACTTGTATTCTTGTAGGATTAGAATCTTCCATTACAATGGAAAATCGTGTTTTAAGAAGAAGTTTGAGAAATTGTATCAGGTACATTTATTTGGTAGTCACAGTCATAGCTACTCTTTTTTTTTTTTTTTTTTTTTTTTTTTTCTTCTTCTGTTTATTGTCCTTTGCTATCTCATTTCACAGGTTGATTGGAAAGCTGATTCACCTGACAACTTTGGTGACATTGAAGAACTTGTCAAGTCTGTTGGCTCGTTAAAAGTGGATAGCAAACCACAAGGTTCCGTATGCATCTATATAATTTGTTTCGGACCAAAATTTTGGCATTGTCAATTGTGGAACTGATGTTTTATTGCTGTTATTCAGGACAAGGGTCAAAGTCTTCCCAGGCCCCTGTGAAACCCATCAATCCTCCTCCTGTTCAGAAGAAACCTGCTGCATATAAACCACCTCATGCAAAGGCCGCAGCTGCCAAAGAGGCAGAGGTGCTACACGATACATTTTTCTTATATTCATTGATACATAACATCATGACCATACAATTAACTGTTATAATATGTTCAAGGTGGCTGTTTTAACCCATTTACCGATGCATGGTTTGATTTGGGTTATGTTATACCTCTAACGGGTCAAACTAGTAAAAAAATAACTAAAATGGTAACCGATCAAATGGGTCGAAATTCACTGAAAGTATATTTCTAATGCATAGATATACAATATCATGTGTTTAAACTTTAAAGCTGCAGATTATGTATTGAAATAATAATTGGTCAAATAGTGAACTACCTATTTATAAAGATGTAAAAGATTAGGACAAAAAGTGATCCTGGTCAATCCAACCCCGGTCTGATCTAGACCAAAAGTTACCCCTTTTGACCGGTTACCTGACCTATCCATCTTAACTCCTCTATCATGTAGAAACACAGCATATCAAAATGCATATTAGGAGACATGAAAAAAATGAAAATATGTACTCGGTAGTGTTAATGGCTTGAGTATGATATATATTGTGCCCTTTTCTTGTCTTTTGCGGTATTTCTGACTTTGTTTCTGATTATCATTCTTAATGCAGCTCTTTGGAGGAGCAACCACGTCAGCGTAAGCACTCTTACAATTATATTCTTCTTTCCATTATACAAATTGTCAAAAATAGATGTGTTTCCATGTGTATAATACTATAATAGTTTAAGTTGTTGCCATATCATCCACTCTCTATATATGTTGCAGAGAAATGAGCAAGAACGCATTAAAAAACAAGAAAAAGAGGGAAAAACAGAGGGAGAAGAAGGCTGCTGAAGCTGGTTCTGCTGCAAACGGCGCAGATTAAAAATGGCATTAGAGGTCTTCTATCATTAATGTGAGATATATTAGTCATATTATCATGGGGCTTTGGACAGAGTAGTCTGAAATCGCTTTTCTTGGGTCTTTGGACACACTGGTCTTAAATCGTGTTCAGTATTTGTTACATTAGGCACTTCACAGTGAGGTACTTTAGTGAATCTGAACACAGAGGACCAAATTCTGCCAGAACTCAATACTTGTGGACATGACTGGTTACATCTATATGATAGATCTTGTTAGATTAATTACCTGAAATCGAGTTTTTTTTGGATTAATTATATACACTATTGCTGTTGGTGACTTGGTTCCTTGTATCATTGGGTCTTACACACCCTTATTTGCTCTTTCATTATATGCTAGAGCATAAAGTAAAAGAAGTGAAGCATCAAATGCTCTTAAGCACTTGAAAAAGATCAAGATGGTTCCTTACCTGAAAAGGCGTGGAACCTTCAGGACATGTCTTACACTCATAGTCGATGAATCTAGTACTGTGTCTTGTTAACTGAGAGGCAAAAGTTTTGTATTGTTTTGACGGTGGAGTCAAGGGAGCCTAGTGTTTAATCGGTGGAGGTAAAGCCAACGATGTTAAGAATATTGATCATGAATTGTTTGGGATATGATTCCTCATGATATTTAAAAGTTGCAACATAAGCTTGGAGGGAATGGACATATTTCCCATCGTGTAGAATCCAGAAGATGAAAGAGATCGAAAATGAAATCCAAAGAAGTGAGAATGAGTTCATGTGTGTGGTCCATAGCCAAAAAAAAAATATTCAGATTGTCTTTTAAAGTTTAAACCACCATGTAGGCGTAGCTGGACCATTTCTTGTAATAGGATTAGTTGCGGAACAAAGGTTTAAACAACCCTAAGGGGTCGTTTAGTTGGTGAAAAAATTTCTCGTTTTTTCGTTTCTAAATTCCTAGAGAATGAAAAAAGTGAGGAACTAAACGGATTTTCAATTTTTCTCTTTTCATATAAAAAATTTCCTGGAAAATAGGAAATTTTTCACCAACTAAACGCCCCCTAAGCTTTTTGAGTGTTGAGAAATCAGAGCAAAATGAGTTCTACTACTCAACTCATTCTGGTCCGTGATTGGAGGCTGGCGGGGTGGATTGATGTTACCGTAGCCCCCTTGCATATGTGGCACTCTTCTTGTTTGCTTCCCGCAACCTCTACTCTAATTGAGGAGGGTGTGGAGCGGGAATAGAGGCAAAAGGAATCTTTCCATTGCGGCAAACCCAATGCACTACTTTCGGGAAAATAAAAGCAAAGGAAAAGTGTCTCGTTCGGGACTTAAGTCCCGTGACAAGTTACCCATTGCATGAAAAGAGAATAATTATTTTATATGTCGTGTGTGTATTATAAGTGGGTATTTGTGTTTTGATAGTATTTTTAAATGATAAAAATAAAATAAAATAAAAATTAAAAGAGAAGGTGTTGCAATAGTTGAGGAAAAGTTAAAATAAAATGTTTTGAAGAAAGAAACAACCGATGTGAAGCTGATATAAAAAAACCTTCACTACACCCTCCACCCTTCCAAACACACACTCATACTCTCTGCTATAAAACCATACCACCTTTTCTTCCAATAAACCACCACAAATAAGTTAACAACTAATCATTCTAAACAACCAACTTAACAACAACCTTAACAACCTCATTTCCACCCCAATGGCAGCTACTTCAGTCTTCTCAGCAACACCCATCACTCACTTTCACAAAAAGACTAACATCACCACCTTTAGAACCATTAAATGCATGTCACAACCACAAGATTTCATAAAGCCACCAGCAGCCCCTAAAGTCAGCACTAAGTTCTCCGACGTGCTAGCATTCAGTGGGCCGGCACCAGAAAGAATCAATGGAAGGTTAGGCATGATAGGGTTTGTGTCAGCATTGGCTGTAGAGTTGACTAATGGCCAAGGCTTGTTATATTCATATACAAAAAAGAGTTGATAGAAACGTTGCCACTTGCCATCATTATGGCTCATTCTTTGTCAAGCTTTCAGACTGTCTTTAAAGTTTAAACCACCATGTAGCTGAACCATTTCTTGTAATAGGATTAGCTGCAGAACAAAGGCTTAGAATTTTTATAGATAGAAAAGCAAAAGTGCAAATCATTTACCCTAAGCCTTCTGACTGTTGAGAATCAGAGCAAAATGAGTTCCACTCCTCAACTCATTTTGATATTAGTCCGTGATTGGGAGGTTGGCGGGGTCAAGGGTGGATTGATGTTACCGCAGCCCCCTTGCATATGTGGCACTCTTCTAGTCTTCTTGAAATCAGTCTCAAGTTTGAGAGTCAAATTCATAGAGTTAAACCCCTCCGTCTCAAGTTACATGTTTCAGTTTCATAATGAACATGGTGGTCAGCTTTGTCTAACCCGAACCTCCTTGACTATTGGATATCCTACGCTAACACCATTATCATGAATTAAATAGTTAATTTAAAGTAATCTTACTTAGACTTTATTCTCTCACAAAATGAGAACATAGTAAAGCCATTTTGAAATGAAAACAAGTAAATAATGGAGTCAGGAATCTTAGACTTTTAACACAATTTATGTTAGCCAATCAACACCACAATTTGCCCCTTTTTCTTAATTAATAACATATCTTCAGCCAACATCAATATCTGCAAAATATTCCCACAATATAAATATAGAACCTGGTGTAAAACCTGTACTTTTTGATGCTATAAATGCATGAGAACATTCTTTGTATGTAGGCACAAACAAAGAGACATGGACGCCACAAGAGTAGGAGAAGAGGAAGATATGGACATAAGTTTAAAGGATTTGTCTAAGAAGCTAGAAGAATTTGCGAAAGCGAGGGATTGGGAAAAGTATCATACACCAAGAAATTTACTCCTTGCTATGGTACTTCATCCTTCATCTGCTACTCTGTTATAGAACGTTAATTTGTACTTTTTTTCGCTTTCTTTTAGGGGTAAGGTCACTTTTACTTAGGGGTTGATGATTTGTGCTTACATGCATAAAATGACATTATTTAAGTTAGTATTAATTAGCTCACTAATTTTCATCAAGTTTGATTCATGAATTGACATATAAGATGACTACCTTCGGATGATGCATGCACGCATATCACACTGCATCATTAAGTGTTTAGTTTATAAAGATGAACGGTTAAGTCTTTAGATAATATAAGAATTTACTCTGTTACATCATTAGATAAATCTAGTGCAAAAAGCCTAGAGTTCCCATCATGAATTATGAAATGAACGATAGTTATCTCGTATAAGAAAGGCATTGTACACCTAGAGCAAATTTGTATAGACTACTAAACTCAATAGTTTATACTGCAAGAGGATAATATAATGAGGTGAGAACATGTATTATCTTATACAACGTTCTTATATATAGGAATAGAAAAGAATTGTTGAGTTTGATGAGAGATTTACATGTAGAGTAATCCATATACATATGATGTGATGCATATACTTGCTTAACGAGTTAACGCTAAAGATTTAATTTAGCAAGAGGTACGCTATGGGTTTTAGAGTTCTTGCTTTTAAATCTCATATTTACTATGAGTCGATTATACTACTCTGTATTATATTACTAGATACACCAAATTAAGTAATAACATATATGAATATGATTGATAATGCTCACCAAAATTGGTTAGGGCACCACTAAGTTTACGACAGCATATAACAAGCTTAAGGTGTACAAACTAGTTTAAGTTGTGCACAAATCAATTTCTATGAAAAGAAATATTCTCTAATCATAGAAATATGATTTGAATGCTCCACTTCGTTGTATTTTATATTCACAAGCGAATGTGGCATCTTTGTCTGTTTGGTTACTATACATGAATAAAGTAATATCTTAAGGAATGAATGCAGGTGGCTGAGGTAGGGGAATTATCAGAGATATTTCAGTGGAAAGGAGAGGTGGAAAAAGGGTTGGAAAATTGGGAAGAATCAGAAAAAGAGCATTTGGGTGAAGAACTATCAGATGTATTGTTGTATCTTATTAGATTGGCTGATATATGTGGCATTAATCTTGCTCATGCCGCTCTCGACAAAATCAACAAAAATGCCATTAAGTATCCTCTTCCTGATCTTGATCCTCATTCCAGTGAACATTCATCAGACTCCTGATGCACATGTTTGGTGCAAAGTCCACACAAGTTCTTGTTTAGGCAATAAGTAAACAAGTTGAGAATCTATTTCATCGATACATCATTGTTTTCCTTTGATTGAATGTCATTTATATTGAAATTGTAGTAAGTATGATTGTGGATTTGGTTCGACTTTAGGAATTAACTACTTTATATTGACGGTCACGTTAGCGAGCCTTACTACTTTTTGCAACAGCATAGGCAGTATGTGATATAATAGGGACTACTTGAGGCAGTCAATCTCCAAGAAATAGATGAAGGAATAGAATTCTAGTACTACTAAAACTAACTACTAACTTTCTTAAACATTTTCTCTTCTCCTTTCATTCATAACCAAACTTAAATATAAATAGCAAGACACATGCAGTTAATTAACCTATACTAACCTAATCTTTAGCAACAACACAAGAACGTGGGACATGACTCAATAAGTAAACAGGAAATGACAAAATGGCCTAATGCAACTAAGTAGTGGTCCACTTTATTGTTCCTAAAATAATGCATGCAAAAGACTTGGTCTTGACATGGGAAAACAAACGAAATGTTGTTCAACTTTCTGATGAAGACTTGGTCAAGACATTGCGAACGTATCAGTATGCTTATATATGGAGAACCAACCATGTGAGACAAGCGCGCCCAGGACTGCTGCAAGTAATGGATGCTTATAAATTGGAACATACATACAACAATGGTCACATGATTTTTGTTTTTTCATCGAAACTTTAGTAAGTTTGAGGGTGGATTTGAAATCTCATCCATATACAGTATCTTCCAAAACTAATTTCCGTCCATACAACTCTTGAGGGAACCTAACACTACACCGGATGAAGTTAAATTTCAAAATATAGATAGTTGGATACAAGCAAGCTGGGCTGAGATAACATTTTTCGTGTGAAGTGTTACGTAAATCAAATAGAATTATTATAGTAGTATAATTTAATCACCACATGCCCACATAAAAAATATGTACGTTTTCCGACTTCATTAAGCATTTCAACATGTGGGCAAATATAGTTTATCGATAAGAAACTAAATTCGTTCACAAATGTTAGGTGATTTTCATCACCAATATGATTTAAGTGTAAGTGATTGACTTAGTTGACCAATGTGTAATCATGATAAATGTTCAACAAGTCGGGATTGTGCGGAGTGCACACTTGTTTGACGTTATTGTGATTATCGCCTCGAATCAGGGGGGTCCGGGGGCAGCGCCCCCGGTAGCGGGGTTCCAGGGGCGGCAGCCCCTGGTAGCAGGGTCCAAGGGGCAGCGCCCCTGGCTGGAGTCGAGCTGTGTTAATAACGCACTTAAAAATAAAATTCCCGGTATTTTGGACATTAATTTTACCCGTTAAAATTAACCGTTCGGTAGTTAAATAACTGCCAAGGGCAGTTACAACCGAATTGGGTTTGATTGGTCATATTCTGCATCTCATTTTCTGGTTCTGTTTTCATAAAAAATAATAACACAGTCTCGGTTCAAAATATGAGTTTTATCCGATTAAAGATTTCGATAGAACCATCGAAATACTTCGATCTGAAAGTGTTTACACGACTCTCAGATTACTGTGATCCAATAATTCTAACAACAAATTGGGTAATACTTACAGGAATCGAAAACCGAAATAGAACCGAATTTGCCAAAATCGAACAGAACTACCTTAGATATTCGGTTTTCGGTTTGGATAAAGTTTTGGCAATGAAAACCGAATCGAACCGAAAACCAAATTCCAATAAATATATGTATTTATATACAAAAATAACTGTTAAACTCTTTACTAGTATAAATATAACATTTTTTAAGCTTGAGATTTTCTTTAATGCTAAAAACTATATAATTATATGAAAAAATAATATAAATTCTGTAATTGGGGTTATTCGGGTAAAAGCCGTACCGAATTCAAATTCGATTTCGGTTTGGTTTAGTCTAACTTGAATTCGGTTCGGTTCGGTTTAATTTTCGATTTTATCTAAAAGAAAAAACTAACCTGAACAGCCGATAACTAAACCGATGAAAAATAGGCCCATATATACGGCCCATTCATCATATGGCCTTTCATGAATGGATGTGAGATTTGGTTTAGATGCTACTGCCTGACTACGAGTAAACAAACTGCACAATTATCTTCACTTATTAGTTATACAATGACTCTCATATTCAAATCTTATGTTTATGATGATAGGTATTTGTATTTTTAGTATTTTTGAATAATCATAATTGACAAACAATCATTATTTATGATTTTGGTAATATGCTTATACCCAGTAATACCTAACATACATTCAAATTTCAAAGGCAAGTGTTACGATGTTAATCTGAGAACACTTGAAGCTTCTAATGCTCCAAGTGATAGTCAATGTTTTCTTTGATCAAGATTTTCATCAAGAGTCGGTTTTAACACACTTGACAACATCAAATTCCGCACCTTCAGCAACTTGTCAGAACTGTTGTTCCATAATTATCCTAAATGTATCATAATCTAGAAAGAAAGTGGGTGTGTACACTTCTTAGTTTAGAGAGAGAGTTGAGAAGGTAGGAATTTTATTACTAGAACACACCTCAAAAGTGAGGTAGTGATGGTGTATCTATACCCATTACACAAAACGTTTCAACCCTTGGAACCAAAAGTTTCAAGAGTGGTAACAGATAGCATCAAATAGTAACCTCTTTTTGTTATCAAAATCCTACGATTATTGCTCATTTTTATGGTGTTTATACGATATTTGGTACTGAATTGTTACATATTTGCATTTTAGAATTACTCTGGAGCTATGGAGCAATTATCGCGGAAAAGAACAAAAAATAAAGCTAAAAGCAAAGAAAAAATATGGGCTACAATTAGAGAATACGATGTATACAACCTAAATTGTATACGATGTACACATACAAGAATTTGGTGAAATTCTCTAAGTGTTGAAGAATATGCGGCGCATACTAGCTTGCATGTATACGCCGTATACACCCAAAGACAAGTGGCGTGGCTAGTGCACAAGAGGAGTATACGGCGTATACCACTTTCTGTGTATATGTATATGTAGTATACACTGACGGGCTTGGGCTTTTTCAGCTTAAATAGCGAATTCTAATCACAGTTAACGTACGTTTTGATAACCTTTGAAGACCAGACGATTTCCAAGCTTCCACAATGTTTCCAAGGCAGAAAATATCATCAAGATCGAAGAATAACACATCATAAACATTTTTTTACATCGATTTGATTGTTATGACTATGTTTAATCTTTCAAACTCGACTATCTTTTGTTATGGAAGGCTAAACACTCAGGTGCTTGCCTTGTTATGAATCTATCTTATTAATGACATGATTGTTACGTTTATCTAGCTTTGTGTTCGGATAATTTATATGTGGTTATAGACTTGCGCCTTTGAGTTTAGCATGGCTACGTGTTGAGAGTAGTTTATTAGAATTTACTATTTTCATAATGAGAAAATTACACCATTCGTCCCTATGGTTTACCCAAAATAACACCGCAAGTCCTTTGGTTTTCATTTTTGCGTCACGAGTCCTTATAATGAAGTTTATTAACACCATTAGTCCCTATCCTTAATGATCGTTAGCTTTCTCCGTTAACTCCCACATGTGCGTTACATGTGTCGTCCATTTCTAACGACCGTTAACTTTTTTTCACGTTTTCGTCTGTTTTCGCACGTTTTCGTTCGTTTTTTCACGTTTTCGTCCGTTTTTGGACGTTTTCATCCTTTTTTATGTTTTCATCCGTTTTTCTTAAGTTTTTACGTTTTCATACGGACGAAAACTTGCAAAAAAACCGACGAAAACGTGCGAAAATGGACGAAAACGTGCGAAAACGAACGAAAACATGCAATAATTTTTTACGTTTTCATACGGTTTTTTTTCGCTTTTTTATGTTTTCATCCGTTTTTCTTAAGTTTTCATACGGTTTTGTCCGCTTTTTTATGTTTTCGTCCGTATTTCTTCGTTAGTATTTTTTTTTTAATTTTATTTTTCAAAAACTTTTTTTTTCAATTTTTTTTTTCTAAATTTATTTTTAAAAAATATTTTAGATATTTTTTTCAAATGTTTTTTTTTCTAAAATTTTATAGAAAAACAAATTTTGAAAAAAAAGTTATAGAAAAAGATTTTCAATTATTATTTTTTTTTTCAAATTTTTTTTTCTAAAATATTTTTTTCAAAATTTTTAAGAAAAAAAATTTTAGATTTTTTTAGCGAAAATATTAAATTTTTTTCAAAAATATTTTTTTTTGAAATTTTTTTTTTCTAAAATTATTTTTGAAAAAAATTTTAGAAAAAAAATTGAAAAAAAAAAAGTTTTTGAAATATTTTTCTATAATATTTTTTTGAATTTTTTTGATTTTTTTTTTCAATTTTTTTTTGAATTTTTTTTAGCGAAAATATTTTTTTGAATTTTGTTTTCAATTTTTTTTTTTGAATTTTTTTTCTATAATTTTTTTTCTAATGAACGAAAAGGTGCAAAAACAGACGAAAACATGTAAAAACAGACGAAAATGTGAAAAAACGAACGAAAACGTGCGAAAACAGACGAAAACGTGAAAAAAATTAACGGTCGTTAGAAATGGACGACACATGTAATGCACATGTTGGAGTTAACGGAGAAAGCTAACGATCGTTAAGGATAAGGACTAATGGTGTTAATAAACTTCATTATAAGGACTCGTGACGCAAAAATGAAAACCAAGGGACTTGCAGTGTTATTTTGGGTAAACCATAGGGACGAATGGTGTAATTTTCTCTTTCATAATCATGTGGATTTATAGCAAAGTTGACGTTATTTAATTTACTTTTTAATACATTATATTCACTCTCTCTAGCGCACGACCCGATCTTACCGAGTCTATATTATACACATCAAGTTTTTGGTGCCGCTGTCGGGGAGTGGTTTGTTGAAATTTGTGTGTTAAAAAGTAATTTTTTATGTTTTATATATTTTTGTTTGGGATTTTGTCTTTAATTCGTGTGTTTGGTAATCGGTTTTGCTGATATTTGGTTTCAGCAGGCGTATACTATGTATACTAATTTCATAGTATACGATGTGTACCACCTGTATACGGCGTATAGACAATATTGTCTATACGATGTATCCAAGTTATGTTTGCATTTGTATTTCCTTTATTTTTCTTCTTTTGTAGTTTGTTTTTCATTTAGTTTATTTCCATTTATCTCTGCTACTGTGTTTTCTTGGGTGTTAATTTTCCAGGACATAATGAAGATGGAGAAAAATATTAACGCTATGACCATAGAAGAATAGCTGAGGTACACTACAGATGATGTCCATCGTATGTTTTGTAGTGAAGAGCCGAAGGAGGTTCCTTTAGGTTATCACAAATTCCATTCCCTTCTCGATGTTGTGATGTAATATAAATACCAACCAAATGACTAAGGAAGAATTCATGGTGTATGCAGCAGGGCAGAGGTCAAGAAGCAAAAATGGTGTTGCTGATATTAATAGCATGAGCATTGAGGTGTACATGGCATACGAGGCTAACTTGGAAATGAAGAGCAATGGCATCCTCTATAATGGAACTAAAGTAGGATATTAGCTGGCCGATAATTGTGAGTCAATGAGTTATCAATTGGATGAAGATATGGAATATTCAGATTCTTATGATGATGATTTTCCCGTGATTGTTTATGGTTATTGTACTGAATTGGACTTCCCGCTTCCACGTAGTCGACAATCACAACAGAAGGAGATGTTGAAATCTAAAGTTGATGTGCATGATGAGAGGCTTGTTGAGGAACTGGATATCATGGATGAATTTGAAGCAAATAGAAAAGGAGACGAACTAATGGTTGAAGAAGTGAATCCACATGCCCACGTAGAGTATTTAGAAAAACACATTGGTATAATCCTTGATTCTCCTAATATTGTTACTTATGATTTTTCTAGTTTCTGTTAGCATGTTGAAGAGGTAGATCCCAATCCGGTACAAGATGCATTATCTAATGAACTAGAAGTTGACCTTAACCACTTGCCAAACATTTCTCCCATCTTATTTTCTCTTTACTCTTTCTTAGTCTTTCAATCTTCTTGTGTCTAAACATATTTCTATCATATCACTGAAAGACAAGCTTCTTTGCAAGAGAAGAACACCAAGAACCTAATCCACTCTTGTGTTTTGTGATGTGTCTAGATCGAGTCTTCTTCTTCTTACTCCATCTTCTTCTAGTGTAAAGGTCTTGGTGTAACAAAACTACTTAAACACCCACATTCATTTGTAAAGTCTTATTTGGGTATAGATAAGCAAGTGTAAAGAATTATGTGGGTGCGGATAAGCAAGTGTCAAGTCTTGTCCGGGTGCAGATAAGCAAGGGGTCTTGTCCCGGGTATGGTCAAGTTTGGGGTTGATACTTCTTTGGTAGAAGTCATGTAATAGGTTGTTGATATATATAATGCCTAAAAACGTTATTAATATTTCTCGATATCTCTACGTTTTGATAATTACAAAATGTAAAGTTATTACGTAGACAAGTATTTAGTCATAAATATTTATTTTAACAAATCTAGTCACTTAAGATATGAATAAACAAATGCCTAATCCATTTTATGATCAAAGGAACTTTTATTTAGTCATTAGATTTTTTATAAAATGTTACAAACATTTTATATCTTTTACAAAACATTTTTGATAAATAAAAGAAAATGTTTAATTCATAATAAATATTTGAATTCAAATTTTCAACCAAAAATGGCAAAAATATTCCAGAAAAACCTTCCCCAGTAAAAGACAAAGCTGAGGACCGTTTATAAAGGGCGGCCCCTGATGCGATTTGGATTGTCACAAAAAAGTTTTACTTCTCAAAGGATCTTGAGAAGCATACAATCCCCGCCAAGCAAGTGTACCTGACCGACGTAGTATAGTGTAGTGGTAAGAACCAGGGAATTGATCGTTCTCCACAGGGAATAGTGTTCATTAGGATTGAAAATTATCTAAACTAGGTCTAGAGGTGATGGATGATTTTTTTTGTATGTTTATATTTAATGGAAAGCAAGTAAAATCTCAGTTTTTGAAGGAGTGGGCGGAATTAGTTGCTAGTCAACTAACCCAGTTAACTACAAATGCAATAAAAATAAAATAACAAGAAAATAAATGTGTGTAAAACTAATGTGGAGAAAAACGCGTTTACTTAGGTTTCACTACTCCCTAGCTATATTTCATTGATTGATAGATTTGTTACAATTGCGTGGATGACGGGTTGTATTCATTAATACCATTCGTGGGGGCATGTACGTCCTTCCCCAACTCTATAAGATCCTATATCTTCCTATGAAGACACGTTTAGTATCCTATCATGGCCTCATTAATATTCTCTTATACATTAAACACAACAAATTAATCGTAGTACACATCCGATTCATGTTTCTTAAGACATCAAGCAAGTTACCAAAAGGAGATTAGCCAGTTTTCTTAAGCCTAACATTGATATCATTCATCCAACAACAATTAATAACAAACCATCAATCAATAATCAATAGCTAGGTTTCATTACATCTAAGCAAACACAAACAAACCTAGCCTAGCATGTTAAAAGAAAGATAAGCGTAAGATAGAATCAAACAACACATAGACATATTGAATGATTGATAGAATACTTATCTTCAATTAATCATGGAAGAAAAAAGGTTTAGAAACCTCAAAATAGCTGCAAAAGTCGACTAGGGTTTGTACCCTAAGTTTCTCTAAAGTTCCACCCATAATGAATGAAAATTAGAAGAGTATGTATAGATTTTACAACTTTGACGGTGTCACCTTATGGGACGTGATGCCGTCACCTCGCCGTGTTTAGGGTTCCTTGATGGCCTAGATCTACTCTTGACGCCGTCACCTTGTAAAGTTTTCTGGGCCGTCTCCTTTTACTTCAATACGTGATGGCCTTGGTGAATTATAACGTGACGTCGTCACTCTTTAACTTCTAAATTCCTTTCTGGCGCATCTAGTGTAAAATAATTATCCACCTCTTTGTCAACAAGTGACGTCGTCACCAAGTAATGCGTGACGCCGTCAGGTACTATTTCCAGCATAATTTGAGACTTTGTCGTATTCTTCACTTTTATGCTTCACAAACTTCGAAAATGCTTTCTTTTTCATAATTCCTCTCAAAAGTACCTAAAATGACAAAAGGAACGATTTAAGGCAATATTTGATCATATAATCACGATTTAAGGCTTAAATGACCCCTTAAAAGCGTAACACTTTTCGTTTCATCAAATACTCTTACACTTGGGATTTGCTTGTCCTCAAGCAAATGATTTTTTATTCTAATCAAAATACAAGTTAGGGGTCATTTAACATTAATATAAAAGTAACTACAACAAATAATCCTTCCACCTTAATCAAAATAAGCACGGAAATCATACACTAGCACCTCACAAATAGTGTTTGGATACTCTCATCTCTCGGGTGTTATAAACCTATATAACTAATGGAAATGGAAAAATATCACTCACTACCTGTAATAGCAAATAGATTACCATAGGCTTGGGAAAGGATCAAAAACCTCCTCCACTAGGCGTAAGCACCTAAGATAAACTATCAAAGAGGGCTTTTCAAGGGTTATAATATTAGGTGTAGGGATATGGAAAACACGGTTTGAAGGATAAATGATATTTTACTGGTGGCAAGTTAAAAAAAAAGAAAAAAAAAAAATCGAATAGCTTAGAGTCAATACTTCCGGGTAATATAGGGTATCACTAGGTCGTTATGTCCCAGCGAGGTGTGATGGTATCCAAATGGGTTTGTGATCGAGTGATTTGGATGGGAAAGGGTTATGATGATTATACTACTTATTTTTAGCTGAAAATGATACAAACACTTAATATGGACAAAAACTGAAAAACCAGATATGTGAAAACGTTTTAAAACTTAAAAGGTACGTTTAAGTTTAAATAAACGTCAACGTACCAAATAAAAAGTGCAAACTGAAATCTGAAAACCCTCAGGGGGTGAAAATGACTTTTTTACAAACCTAAGGATGAAAGAGAATTTTTAGAAAAACAAAATGAATTTTTACACTAACTAATTATTTAATATTAATTAAATACTATTTAATACTAATTATTATTATTTAAATAACTTAAATACAATATAATATTATTTTAATACTAGAAAAATGAAAAATTAATTTCTAAAATTATAAAATAAATTTTAAAATTAAAAATATACTTTTTTTTGTCTTTTTGTGGATTTCATATTAATTAATTACTAATTTAATATTAATTACCTAATTAAACTAAACAAAATTATTAAAAATACTAAAAAGACTTATAAAATTAAGAAATTTTTTATAAAACTAATTAACCATCACAGGAATCCTAGAAAAATATAAAAAGTTTATTTTATATGTTTCTAAACTATTTTACTAATTATTAAACTAAATATTAATTAATTACTAATTAAACTAATTAAATTCTAAAAAATCGAAAATGAACAGTAAAAATTATGAGAAAATTCCTAAAATTATTTTATAACATATAAAAGCTAGGAAAAATATAAAAACTATGTATTACTTGATAAAAACTAATTATGCTATTTAATACTTAAATATTAATTAATTATTAATAAAACTAATATTAATTCTAGAAAATACTAAATGACCATATAAAATTCTGGAAAAATTACTAAAAATACTTTATTATAAAAGGAAATTAAAAAAAATATAAAAATGCAAATTACTTAATAAAAAGCTAAAAAGGGAAATTAAAAAGATAAATAATATTAAATATAAACTATCACTTGAATTTAAAATTTGATTTTTGTTATTTTTTCTTTTTCAAAACTAATTAACAACTGTAATAAACAACGTTTCTAAAAACAACTTGAGTAGAACTTGCAAATAAGCAGTTAATGAGCTTATGGATTTGGCAGATTAGTAAGCTGGCTTATTAGGATTCTGATATGCACAAAAGCTGACCAAAAAGCTCTCTTATGAATCCACAAAGTTTCATTAAGCTACTACCAAATAAGATGTACTCAAAACAAGCTAAAAGAACTGAAAAAGCACAATGAAAAGGGCTAGGAATGAAATAAGCAATTCCAAAACCTACTGCAGCCAAACAGGCCAAATGGCTTGTTTGCAGGCTTGTGTAGGCCCCACCAAATAGACTCAGAGGTCCAAGGGGGGTGATCCAATAAGCCACCCTGGTGGGCTTATCAGAAAGCTAATGAACAAGGAATGGGGCTCAGAGTTAAGCTCACAATGAGCTTATCATTATGGCTTATTCACCACAGACAAACCAAGGAGCTAAGTTGGATAGGCAAATTAATAGACTAGAATAAGCTAGGGGCAAGGCTTCCTGAACCTAAAATAAGCACTAAACTAACAATACAGGTGGTGTGGGTTTCTAAAAAGCCAATAATCAAGAGCTAGGGCCCACCATTAAGCTCAGTGTGAGCTTATGAAATGAGGCAATCAAGTCTGCTTCCCCTGGTGTAGGGGAGGTGTATGAGAAGCAGGCCAAAAGCAAGGGTCAAATAAGCTTTTAAGAAAATTCTATAAAATAAGCAAAAATATCCATAACAAATCTGAGCTTCCAAATATTTAGAATCTACAAAGTTCAAAAGCTAATATGGAAAATTGAACTCATGAAAATTCTCCCAAATTCAGTAAAACTGACTTAACTATGCAATTTGACTTTTTAAGCTTTGAACCTACTTTGACTTTATTGAACTTTAATAGCTTCTAAATGACTGGTTATGTAATAATAAGTAGTAATGAGAATGAAACAAGTTATTGTAACAACTTATAAGCTGATATGTACGATTATGGAACCTAAATCTATGACAGTGAACTCAATAGATGAGATTAAAGGTGAAATTGACTTCCACATAAAAGACCACTTGATTTTATGCTAGATATAACCTATTAGGACCTAATGTAGTATGTAAGAACAACAAACAACAACTAACAATCCTCAGAACACACAGAGATCCTTTAATCCAAACACCCTCAATAAAACTGTTATGGCAATTTTATGAAGCAAATGAAAGAACTAAGCCATGAAACTGAAAATTGACCTACACTAACATGAAATAAGCATCACTGAACTAAAATAAGCAACAAACAACACCTAGGGCTAATTAACACAGATGATGCAAAAATACCTTACAAGTGATGAAGGCACAGAACCAAAGTGACCAGAGCCTAAAAACACTTCCAGTGGTTTATCACTCAGACCCTAGAATCATTTCAAGCTAAATGAATACCCTGCTCAGCCTCTTCTTCTTCTTCCTTGGATTTTTCTAATTTTTTTTTTATCTATTTTATTTTATTTTATTTTATTTATTATTTTTTTTTTTTGTATTTTTGAATTTTTAAACTAAAACTGTTTCAATTACTTGGAATACTTGAGAAAGCTTATAAACAAGCTAAAGTGAGTTTAAACAAACAAGAAACAATAACTTATAACACTATTAAGTGAAATTGTCAATTTCACTTAATAAAATGCCAAAACTGAGTTGAACTTAGAACTTGAAATTAAATATTGAAAGAGGTTTAAAATACACTTAATTCACTTATTACAACACTGGAAAACTTAAAATTACAATAGAATTTAAGATTACACTAGAACGATTACCTACACTACTCTACAACTACATACTTCTTCTCTGTCTCTTCTTTTCTTCTTTTTATTGACCTTTGGAGCTCCAGGTGTCTCTCAGAGACTTTCCCACCAATTGTGGACCATTGGATTGGTCTAATTAATCATGGCCGTTTAAATGGATTTTGGTGCCAAATGGACTTTTGGCAGTTGGCAGGTTGCTTGGAGTGATTTAAGGGTGATTAATGGGTTTTGGATTGTTGTGTTGGTGGAGGGAACAAATATTGGTGGAGGTGAGTTGGAGGGATGGGGATGGAGTGTTAGCAGGGGTATTGCAGCCAAGTGGGAGGGAGGAGGAAAGGGTCAAAGTGGGGTTTGACTGAGGGAATAACAAAAACGGGGAGGGTAGTGTTTTTTTATTGTTTATGCTTGGATTGGGCTGAGAAGGTGATGGGCTAGGGAATTGGTGGATTAGGGATAGGTTTGGGTGGATTTTTTTTGTTATTTTTAAGCTTTAGAAATCACAAGGACCATAAATGCACAAACTGAAAATCCAGGGGCTGAACATGTAAACTTCCAAAAGTTGTTCAAATGATGAAACATGCCAAGTCTTCATAGTCCATGTGATGTGCGTAGGGATTGTACCAAGCTTTACCTCTTGAGGGATCTCGAGAAGCTTACAACCCCCACCAGGCAGTGTACCTGATCGATGTAGTATAGTATAATGACAAGTACCGGGGGATTGATCGTTCAGCGAGGAATAGTGTCGCTAGGATTAGAAAACCTAAAGACTAGGTCTAGAGATGAGGGATGATTCTTTTTGTATTTTTATATTTTTTAGAAAGCAAGTAAAAATCTCGGGTTTGAAGGAGTTGGGCGGAATTAGTTGCTAGTCAACTAACCCAATACTAAGATGCAATCAAAATAAAATACTAGAAATGAAAATAAACTATATTAAACTAAGGTTGTGAGCAATATATGGGAGAAATGTGTTTACTTAGATTTTATTACTCCCTAGATATCTTTTACATGTTAATTACTTGTTATAGTTGCGTGGATGACGGATTGTATTCCTTAATACCATTCATGGGGTGGCGTACTTACTTCCCCAATCCTATGAGTGCCTACTTCACTCCTATGTCGAGCCGACTAAGAAGCTCCTAACATGGGATCATTAGAATTTACTCATGCATTAAATACAACCAATAAAACCTAGTACACATCGGTTCATGTTTCCTAAGACGTTCAAGCATGTTACACAATGGAGATCTGCCAGTTTTCTTAAGCCTAACATTGAAATCATTCATCCAATACAACCATAAACAAGTAATCAACACATAATTAACATCTAGGTTTCATTAGATCTAAGCAAACACAAGATAAATCTAGCCTAGCATGTTGAAATCAAGACAAGCACAAGATATAGGCAACCAACACATAGACATATTGATTGAATTAAGAGAAGACTTATCTTAATAGCACATGAAAGGATTCAAGGGGTGAAAACCCTTGAATATACTGTAAAATACGAGCTAGGGTTCACAAAGTTCGGCCCTAGGGTTTCTCCACACAAGTTTCTCTCTAATGAATGAAAAATAGAAAACTATATATAGAGTTTAGAAGGTGACGGCGTCAAGAACAAATGTCTGACGCCGTCATCTCGCTGCCAAATAGTTCCTCGGACTGCCTAGATCTGGGTCTGACGCCGTCATGTGGTCTCCTTATGCAGGCCGTCATGATTTTAACTCTTGACGCCCTTCTTGTGACGCCGTCAGGTTTGTACTGGATCGTCACCACTTTTACTCTTGAGGCCATCATGAATTTCCTCTTGACGCCGTCATACACTGTTCCCAGCAAGGAAAATTAAGTCTTTGGCGTTTTCTTCACTTTTATGCTCCAAAAACGTCCGAATTGCTTCCTTTTCCAGATTTCACTCCCAAAGTACCTAAAATCACAAAAGGAACGATTTAGGGTAATATTTGATCAAATAAATTCAATTTCGGGCTTAAATGACCCCCTAAAAGTGGTTCATTTTTCGCCTCATCACCAAGGTCATCAAATGTAATTTTTCACTTTTGGTCCTTCAAGGACTAAAATTTCCAAATGTTGAAACTTGAGGGACCAAATTGTAATTTCTTTAAACTTTTCACCAAAGGATCAAAATTGACAACTTGTGACTTTTCAGGGACCAATGTTGACTTTTTCTTCCAAAATTTTCCACCAGGGCTACCCAAGGATCATTTTTGATAACTTTTAAAGGACTTGGGTTGACTTATCTTTCAAAATAAATACTCAGGGATTAATTTTGTCAATTTTTGAAAGTTGAGGGACTGAAACTGCCAATTATGCAAACTTTATTCGTTTTTTATATGTTTTTGCTCATTTTGCATATGAAACATATAAAACACAATTTTGGGATATTTTTAGTATTTTGATGCATTTTTGAGTGTTTTTAAATGTTTTTGCAGTTCAGATTGACAAAAAATGATGAGTGTTTGAGCACTCATCATAAACATAAATGAAAGAAACGGGATGGTAGTCCGTATATTTATCTCTTTTCTTTTTCTATTTTTTTTTCTTTTTCTTGATTTTTTCGCTTTTTTTTGCATACACTCTTGCCCTACCATCCAAAATAATACATCATAGGGGCCTCGGTTCTCCCCTTACACTTGAACTTTTACATACTTTACATGTAACTAATCTAATGACTCGAATTAAAATAATCAAAACACTTGGAGTACTTTAAAATGTTTTGCACATATGGGGGTAATAATTGATGTTCTTCCCCATTACTTCATTACACTAGTACTTTACCCATGAGCCCTAATCGTCCCAAAACAATATGTACAAGATATGACTCAACTTAGCAACCATGTAATCAATTAGACAATTAACTAAGGGTTTACACAAATAACAATAATGCACTAAATATGCTTAAAGTTAGAAACGAAAAAGATAGGCTCTGAGGGGGTGTACTAGGGGTATCGTGTAATAAAAATGAGTACATCGCAAAGTTGTGGGAGAATTACTTGACTCTATTAGTCAAGTAGCTTGGCTTCATTGGTCAAGTAATTTTAAAACATGTTTAAAACAAGGGTTATCCTAATGCCTCTTATCATATAGTAATTCTAAGTACACGAATGTAGTCTCACTTGTGGTTGATGAGTGTGTAAATACTCATTATTTTTGTCTTATCTAAACTGCAAAAACATTCAAAAACACTCAGAAATGCATCAAAATATAGAAAATATCCCAGGATTGTGTTTTATATGTTTCAGAAGCAAAATAATTGAAAACAGATGAAAAATGAACAAAGTTTGCATAATTGGCAGTTTTAGTCCCTCAATTTTCAAAATTTGTAAAAATCAGTCCCTAGGCATTTATTTTGTAAGAAAAGTCAACCCAAGTCTTTTAAAACTCAAAAGTTATCAAAAATAGTCCTTGAGTGAAAAGTTTCAAAAGTTTACAAAATTAGTCCCTGAACTTTGCAAAGTTGTCAAAAATGGTCCCTGGGATTAAAATTTTGGAAAATATCAATCATGGTCCTTGTGTTATTGAACTTTGGCAGAAACAGTCCTTGAACCTTCACAAATTGACAGAATTGATCCCTGGTGAAATATTTTTGAAGAAAAGTCAATATTGGTCCTTGGGAAATCACAAGTTATCACAAACGGTCATTGGAATGAAAGTTTGAAAGAATTGCAAATTGGTCCTTCAAGTTTCAATGATTGACAGTTTCAGTCCCTGAAGGACCAAAAGTGAAAAATAATATTTAAGGACCTTGGACTATTGATATATGGCAGGAAAAACCCTTGAACCAAGTTTGGAAAGTTTCACAAACCAGCCCTCCAAATTCAGAATAATTACAACATTGGTCCTTGTTATAATCTACAAATCAAACATACCTTTGTTAGAGAAAATTACACGGATGGTCCCTATGGTTTACTCAGATTGCAAGTTTAGTCCCTAAGTCAAAATAAGTACACCAGACATCCCTAATTTTGAAACCTGTCACCCATTTAGTCCCTAATTTGGATGTCCCGTTAGTTTATCCGTTAAGTTATTTGCACCGGTAGTCCTTCGTTAATATTTTTTGCACCGTTAGTCCTCATTTTCTAAAAAAGTCCTCATTTTTTGCACCGTTACTCCATCTGTTAATATTTTGCACCGTTATCAATCTTTTTACGTTTTCGTCCATTTTTAACACTCTCGTCCATTTTTTAAAGTTTTCATCCATTTTTTTACGTTTTTGTAAATCATTTTACGTTTTCGTCCATTTTTTTACATTCTCATCCATTTTTTTATCGTTTTCGTCCATTTTTTACATTTTTGTCATTCTTTTTACGTTTTCGTCCATTTATAAGGTGTTTCGTCAGTTTTTTTCACATTTTTATACATTTTAATCCATTTTTATCTTGTCCGTTTCTTCAAATAAGTTTGATGATTTACATAAGCACAAAAATTTAGAAGAGTTTATAAGTTATAAATTTGGTAAAAAAAAAGGCTTAAGTTTTTGTAGTAGACAGCCCTTATTTTGCATTTTCTGGTTAAAATCTCGCTACTCCTGATGTGAATCATTATTCCGGACAACTTTCGTGTTTTACACTTTTGATGATTCAGACCAGAAAGGGGTCAAAATCGTGATTTAAAATCGACACAGAAACATTTTTATCAAATGTCAAATTTTCTTTTAGTATACTTACCTAATCACAAAAAATAGGCAAAAACGTAAAAAAAAAATAAAAAACAAAAAAATAAAAAAATAAAAAAAGGAGAAAATAGATAAAAATATAAGAAAACAGACAAAAACGTAAAAAAGCGGACAAAAACGTAAAAAAACGGATAAAAATATATGAAAACAAACTAAAACGTAAAAAAGCGGACGAAAACATAAAAAAAATGCACGTAAATGTTAAAAAACGGACGAAACGTTAAAAATGGATGAGAACGTAAAAAGATTGACAAAAACGTAAAAAAATGGATGAAAACTTAAAAAAAACGGACGATAACATAAGAAAATGGACGAAAACGTAAAAAGATTGACGAAAACGTAAAAAAATGGACAAAAACGTTAAAAAACGGACAAGAACATTAAAAAATGGACGAAAACGTAAAAAGATTGATAATGGTGCAAAATATTAACAGAGGGACTAACGGTGCAAAAAATGAGGACTTTTTTAGAAAATGAGGACTAATGGTGCAAAAAATATTAACGAAGGACTAACGGTGCAAATAACTTAACGGATAAACTAACCGGACATCCAAATTAGGTAGTAAAAGGGTGACAAGTTTCAAAATTAGGGATGTCTGGTGTACTTATTTTGACGTAGGGACTAAACTTGCAATCTAAGTAAAACACAGGGACCATCCGTGTAATTTTGTCCCTTTGTTATTTTCATAAACCCAAAACCAAAACAAACCCAACACAAATAAACCCTACCCCTGATCCAGTCCACCCTTTTTCTTGACCCAAAACCTCACCAGCCCAAAACCCCTTTAATATTACCCCCCGGTCAACAAAGGTCAAACCAATACCCTGTGCATCCCCCACCCCTTCAAAACCACTCTCCCCTCCAAAACCACCCTGCAAAACCACTCCCACTTGCCTATCACTTCCCACCGCCCACTCCACCACTTTCACCTAACAAAACAAGCCACAATAAATGCTCTTCCTCCTTCACACGCAACAGAGCAATTTGCAGTATTCTTTTTGGCGCCAAAAGCCATTTAAATGGCTAGGATCAATTGCAGAGATCCAATGGTCCTGATTCTTGATGGGATTTACTCAGAAGACCAAGTGGAACTCAAAATATCTCTATAAGAAGAAAGAGAATGAGCACAGAAGAGTATGTAGTTGGAGAGTAGTTTAGCTAAATCGTTTTAGTGTAATCTTAGTTATTAAATGTACCCATTAGTCTTAATCAGTTGTAATCATCAATTCCAGTGTAATATCATCTTTAATTAATCATAATTTCAAGTTTTCTCAAGTAAATTCAGTTTTGGCATTTTTGAGTGACATTGACAATTTCACTTAATAATGTTAAATGTTATTGGTTCTTGATCCTTTAAGCTCATTTCAGTGCATTTATCAGCTTTCATAAGTTTTTAAATCAAATAAAATAGTTCAGTCAAGAAATTCCATAATTACTCAAAAATAGAATAAAATAGATAAAAATTTAAAAATCAGCAGAAGAAAAGAATGAAGCAAGGACTATGGTGAAATTTGGATTGCTCTGGGTCTTTGACCACACAGGATCACT
Source organism: Artemisia argyi (assembly GCA_030686995.1). Classification (NCBI taxonomy): domain Eukaryota; kingdom Viridiplantae; phylum Streptophyta; class Magnoliopsida; order Asterales; family Asteraceae; genus Artemisia; species Artemisia argyi. Next base: position 135,909,016 of record CM060695.1, on the reverse strand, counting down.
TGTGAGTCCATTTTTCTAATTTCTTAGCATTATACTATTCACTTGCTCCATTGTGCCTATTGTCTATTTATTTTTACTTATTTATGTATGTTATTGTATGTTATGCTTATTTGGTATCCTAGAGTAACATAGTTTAAGATTTGCTTCTCTACTGTTTTGCATTTGCCATTTTTGCCTATTGAGTACTGCCTATCCTTGAGTTCTTTGTGCTTAATTTACAATAAAATAGGTTAGTGAATGCTTAATTCTCAGGTTGGAAGTCTAAAACAGGTGGTTCCTTTGAAATAACCTTGAGAGTTAAGGTTAAAGGAGTGTTTGGATCAGGAGTGATCTGTGCTATCTAGGTTGTTTTAGTGGTTGCTTTATGCATAGATAGTACGTGTAGGAGTTTAATCATCTAGTTAAGTCATGAAATTGATAGGTTATTTGTTAAAAAGTCAAAGTGCTTTAGAAATCTTCTTAACTGCTTAACTGTGTGGTTTTTAATTAGCATAATCATATATGATCATGTATATTTAGGTATTATAGCTTAAATCAGTTCAATTGTAGCTTATAATAACTTATTTAGTAATCTTGGACCTTCCAAATCTCATATTAGTCAAACCAAGAGTTCATCTTAAAAAAGTCAAATTGCATATTAGGCAGAAAGTCAAATCTTGTAGGAATTTTCCTGATTTTTCTATTTAGAATTAGGCTTTGTAATTTTTACAAGTTAAAGACTACTAGCTTAACTCCTGAAATCCTACTTGGCTTATTTTTTAGATTTTTTTAGTTACTTATTTAATAGCTTAAATCAGGCTGCAGGGCAAGGTACTGCCCTGTACCAAGGTACTGTCTCAAATAGCCAAACTTCACAAGCCTCTCCAGAGCTTATTTATGGGCCCCACTGCATGAACCTTGGCTTATTTAAAAAATCATCAGACCAACTTTTGAGAATATCACTTGTTTTGGACCTCTGATCAAATCTGTAGGTCCCACCAAGGGTTGCATTTGGCCTATTGAGGCCTTTTTGGTCTGTGGTATTGTGGAATTGCTTATTTAATATTTGTGGCTTATTCCTTGTGCTTATCATTCATTCTTAGTTTATTTGTGTTTATCTTAGTTGTCTATTGCTTATTTAGTCCCCTGTAGCTTATTTTAAGCTTTTCCTTAGCTAGTTTGACAAAAAGTCAAACTGCCTAGGAAATAAGCACTCAAAGTGCTTATCTTTGAGTTCCCAGATTTTTGTTTTCACAAAAGTTTCCTCAATTTAGTTATAAAATAGTTTTCAAAAAGAAAAACAAAGAAAAACCAAATTTAAAACTAGTGATAGCTTCTTTTTAATAGAATTTATATTTTTAAATTTTCTTTCAGCTTATTATTAAGCACTTTTTCTTTTTCATATTTTTCTTAGATTTCTTTTATATTGAAGTATTTTTAGAAATTTTTCCAGATTTTTCTCTTTTCATTTAGTAATTATTATAATTAATATTAGTTTAAATAATAATTAAGTAATATTAGTTAATTAAATAGTTTTATTTATTTTTATTTAACAACAGTACTTTTTTATATTTTTCCTAGGTTTTATAAATAATAAAATAATTTTAGGAAATTTTTCATAATTTTCACTGTTCATTTTCTATTTTTCTTAATTAATTTAGTTTAATTAGTTTTTAATTAATAAATAAGTAAATAATTGGTAAAATAGTCTAATAATAATTTTTATAAACTTTTTATAATTTTTTAGGATTCTTGTGAAGTTTAATTAGTTTTATAAAATATATCTTAATTTTCTAAGTCATTTTTAGTATTATTAGTAATTTAAATTAGTTAATTAATATCTAATTAGTAGTTAATTACTATTAAATCCAGGAAAAGACAAAAAGACATATTTTTAGTTTTTATATTATTTTTAAGTCATTTTATACTTTTTAAAAATAAATTTCCATTTTCTTAGTTTTAATTTAATATTATATTACATTTAGTATAAGTTAAATATTAATAATAAGTAATTAAATAGTTTTAATTAATAATAAATAATAATAAAATAATTTTCTTTTTAGTTTAATTTTCTTTTAATAATAAGTTTGTAAAATTTTCATTTCCACCCCCTGTAGTTTTAATTTGTGCAAAACTCACCTTTTTCTCTGTATGTAGACGTTTCTGATTTTTAAATTGTTTACGGTTGATTATATCTGTAATTCTGTAATTGTTACTGTTTCATTATCTTAATGCCAAGCAATCAGTAGTGTAAATCAATCCAAATCTTTATTTGTTATTGTTCCCTAATCACTGATTCCCATAAACGTTTCCAAAAACACAATTTCAATCTCGTTGGGACTTAACGACCTGGGGATTTCCCTGTACTTCCATGGATTTAATATCTTGCACTCCTCTCCCTTACTGCTTGAATTTTTTGACCAAGCACTCTTGGTTGACTTAGTTTGACTGTTGGTTTAGGAGGAGTCAGTGGTCTCGGAATGAATCACTAACGCAAGTTCTAAAATCCAAGTGCTACCGGTACACTCATAAGCACTAAGGCTTTTCCTAACAAGTCTAGTGACGAACCTCACCTATATAAATTTAGTAGATCACTGGCACGAGTCTTTGATGCTTCAACTAACGGATGGTCACTAGTGCACTTCTTGGATCGCTGGCGCGTTGTTTGCATAACGGATGGTCACTAAGTCATACACTAGATCGCTGGCATGTTAGTCAATTAATCTAATACCCGGATGGTCACTACCTTATTCATAAATTTTTTTGAGTGGTACGGTTTTTGTGCTAGTCATATAACTCCTATCCATGAGACGCTTATTAATACTAAAGTTTCACTCCTATATGTTGCAAAAAATTTTAAATTTGGTGCTAAAATTACCCTAAAAAATATTTCTCTTAGTTTTATTACGCGTCTACTATTAAACAAACAAAAATCAAGTGTCATGGTATTCTCTAAGGTATCTTCAGTTACCCCCTTACACTTAAGCTAGACATCGTCCCTAATGTTCAATTAAAAGATGTAAAAGTAAAGAAAATGAAAGAATGAAACAAATACTCCCTTGATTCGTTCGGTGTGGATAATGCGGTAACATGGTTAAATCCTCTTCCAAGAGAATACAACAACTTCAAGATTAAAGCAACGCCAAAAACTTGAGACTTTAATGCTCAAAAGACTTGACCATCCATGTACATCTTCTTGTCCAATGTAACCTGTTAAACCTGAGAAAACAAACAAGAAAACCTAGCGTAACATCGGCGGTAAAATCTATATAAAATAAAATCGTAAAAAGCAAATAAAGATATAATGCTTGTGGAATGAATGTTTGTAGATTCCTGAAGTTTATAAGTTAAATATTTAACAAAACTTTACAATTCTGGCAGAAAAACAAAACTTGCAAAAATTTTCAGAAAATTTGTACCTGACGTCGTCAGGCTTTAATTGCTGACGCCGTCAGAATTGATTTGACAGAAATTTTATGCTCAGTTTCCGAAAAATTTCTAGAAAAACCTATACCTTAATTCCTGGAATTCCTGCAAAATATCATTATGACTCGATACAAGCATTTGACTCAAACAATTACTAATATGTATGTTTATATCTCATTGTTATCGTTCATGTTCAATTCGTTCTTTGAAAACGAACTTGGATTTCCCTTACACTTATCTTTTGCAAAATACCGTTATATGTAATTAAGACGAAGTTAAAAACAAAATAAAGCATTTTCACAATTTTATTTGAAACATGAATTATAAACAATAGAAATAAGAACACACATACGGAAGCAAATAAAACAAATAAACAAACAAGCAAACAAATAAAAAGCTTGGGTTGCCTCCCAAGAAGCGCTTTTCTTTATTAACGAGTCTTGTAGCTAGACACAAAGTCACGTCTATTACGTTTTCCTTTCCCACTTTTCAATCAATTCTCTTAACCTTTGAACAATTTCCATGTCAACTCTATACTTGGGTCCGAGGGTTAGGCAATCTTTATAGTAAAGGCTCCTCTTTTCCCAGACAAAATTCATTCCCTTTCTCTTATCTTCTTCGTTAATATCCTCAATTGCACTAATGTTATCCATATCAAGTTGAGGCACATAACGAAATTCCTTCGTTCTATTAGGCATCCTATATGTGATCCTATCGATTTCATTAGAAAATTGGACCGTTCCCTCTATCCGATCGTATTTTAACTTGGACTCCTCAACAAATGGCTTACCTAGTACAACATGGGATAAGCGACAATCTATAACACTAGCTAAGTCTTCAACAACCATAAAGTCAACGATATAAGTAAAGTTCCCAACAAAGACATGTAAACCTTTAACTCTCCCGACAAAATTACAAACTCCTCCGGGGTATTTGAGATCCCTCCTAGGTTCAAGTCATGTTTTTACTATATCATTATGAACACTTGAAGACATAATGTTGATTGGAGATTAGAAATCGATGTAGGCTTGATCAATGTATTTATACCCAATCATACATGGTATCTTCACATTCCTATGGCTGCCTCTCTTTATCTTAGGGTCAATCTTAACAAAAGGGGGACGAGGATTATCAACAAGATTGTTATAGTAAGCGATTTCCTCCTTAGTGGGATATAGATTGAAATAATCAAGTTTTGGGTCTATCTCCCCTTCCTCAAGTCCCTCTATATCCTCAACAACTGCAAAATCATTAGGTCCTAAGTCCTCATTTGAATACAAGGCGATTTCTAAATCATTAAGTGTACTCTCAAGCTCAATATCAATTAACCTATTAAGCTCCCTAAGTTCTCTAACCTCGCTTTCAAGCTGATCACGGAACACAATCATTTCCTCAGGTGAAAGGGGCAGATTCGTGTTGTCCATAATGGCAAACAGAACAGTCAATGAAGTTAATTTACTAACAAAGGCACAAAGAAAAAGATAGACTAAAGAAAACCTATAAAAATAAAATTAAAAGTCTCATTAGAAAGGAATCTAATGAGTAGACCTAATAAAAATAAAATTCAACCTAAGCAATAACTATTCCCCGGCAGCGGTGCCAAAAACTTTGATGCGATTTGCATTGTCATATAAAAGTTTTACTTCTCAAGCGATCTTGAAAAGCTTACAATCCCCGCCAGGCAAGTGTACCTGACCGATGTAGTATAGTGTAGTGGTAAGAACCAGGGAATTGATCATTCTCCACAGGGAATAGTGTTCATTAGGATTGAAAATGATCTAAACTAGGTCTAGAGGTGAGGGATGATTTTTTTTGTATGTTTATATTTAATGGAAAGCAAGTAAAATCTCGGTTTTTGAAGGAGTGGGCGGAATTAGTTGCTAGTCAACTAACCCAGTTAACTACAAATGCAATAAAAATAAAATAACAATAAAATAAATGTGTGTAAAACTAATGTGGAGAAAAACATGTTTACTTAGGTTTCACTACTCCCTAGCTATCTTTCATTGATTGATAGATTTGTTACAATTGCGTGGATGACGAGTTGTATTCCTTGATACTATTCTTGGGGGTGTTTACGTCCTTCCCCAACCCTATAAGATCCTATCTCTTCCTATGAAGACACGTTTAGTATCCTATCATGGCCTCATTAATATTCTCTTATGCATTAAACACAACCAATTAATCGTAGTACACATTCGATTCATGTTTCTTAAGACATCAAGCAAGTTACCAAAAGGAGATTAGCCAGTTTCTTAAGCCTAACATTGATATCATTCATCCAACAACAATTAATAACAAACCATCAATCAATAATCAATAGCTAGGTTTCATTACATCTAAGCAAACAAAAAAAACCTAGCCTAGCATGTTAAAAGAAAGATAAGCGTAAGATAGAATCAAATAACACATATACATATTGAATGATTGATAGAATGCTTATCTTCAATTAATCATGGAAGAAAAAAGGGTTAGAAACCTTAAAATAGCTGCAAAAGTCAACTAGGGTTCGTACCCTAAGTTTCTCCAAAGTTCCACCCATAATGAATGAAAATTAGAAGAGTATATATAGATTTTACAACTTTGACGACGTCATCTTATGGGACATGACGCCGTCACCTCTCCGTGTTTAGGGTTCCTTGATGGCCTAGAACTACTCTTGACACCGTCACCTTGTAAAGTTTTCTGGGCCGTTTCCTTTTACTTCAATATGTGATGGCCTTGGTGAATTATAACGTGACGCCGTCACTCTTTAACTTCCAAATTCCTTTCTGGCGCGTCTAGTGTGAAATAATTATCCACCTCTTTGTCAACAAGTGACGCCGTCACCAAGTAATGCGTGACGCCGTCAGGTACTGTTTCCAGCATAATTTGAGACTTTGTCGTATTCTTCACTTTTATGCTCCAAAAACGTCCAAAATGCTTCCTTTTTCATAATTCCTTTCAAAAGTACCTAAAATGACAAAAGGAACGATTTAAGGCAATATTTGATCATATAATCACGATTTAAGGTTTAAATGACCCCTTAAAAGCGTAACACTTTTCGTCTAATCAAGCCCCCTTAAAGTTTAAGGGGATCAGCCCCGCTCCTCAAGCTGTCAGCTTCGCCTATAAATACTAGACTATTCACGGCATTTTTTCTCACTTTTTGCACTCCAAACTTTCTGTTCTAATTAATCTCATACTTCCTTCTAAATCCTTTGATCATATAATCATAAGCTTTTGTTTCCAAGTGATCCAAGCTTCAACCACTCAAGTGCAAGAGAAGAATACTTCTATTCATCAAGACTAGAAGTATTGCAACTTAGTGTGTCCTTACTATCTAAGTTACTTGTGTATTAAAATTTGTAGATCATTCATTCATTTGTGTAAAGGTGTGTACATTAGATAGTTAGTTGTGAACTTAAGTAATTAGATAGGCTTGGAGTATTGGTAGTGTTGTAAAGTTGTGAGGTTTTGTAGTAGTAGCATAGAAGTAGGTGTGGTGTGAAGTAGCATTGAAGTAGTTGTGGTGTGAAGTAGTGGTATAGAAGTTGTCGTGGTGTGAAGTAGTAACATTAAAGTAGTTGTAGTGTGAAGTAGTAGTATAGAAGTTGTCGTGGTGTGAAGTAGTAGCTCAGAAGTAGTTGTGGTGTGAATAATTAGTGTAGAAGTCATGAGAAGTTGTGAAGTAGTTTTGGTGTGTAGAAGTTGTGTAGAAGTTATGAAGAGTCGTGAGGTTGGTTCTAGCTAGTATTAGAACTCGACATTTTGCTTATTGTCGGAAATCGGTGGAAGCAAAGGTTTGTAAGGTTTTCTCCGCCATAAGGGAGCTTGTTGACATAATGAAGAAAACTCTCGAGTTAGGTGCTCGGGGAGTGGAGTAGGGCGAAGAGGTGCTTCGTTACCGAACCACTATAAATCCTTCGTGTTGCCATTTGATCTTTTCATGTCTTACTTATTACTTTACTTACATTGCTATTACTTTCACACACACACACACACACACACACACACACACACACACACACACACACACACACACATATATATATATATATATATATATATATATATATATATATATATATATATATATATATATATATATATATATATATATAGTATCAAATCCTTGCAGTGGATAAAACGTACACCTTAGCTCTCAACGATTTGCACCCAGACCCAAGCAAGCAGCTAACAGAGTTTCGCACCTGAACCCACCCACAAAGACCTCGCGGTCTCTCACCTATGTGGAAAACTAGAAGCAGGGGTTGAATAGTTTTACGTCTTTTTAAATTTATAAACACTTAGTTTCAAAAACTTTGATTCGAGTTTATGTGAAATCTACTCTTGCATAATATGGACAACTATATATATATATATATATATATATATATATATATATATATATATATATATATATATATATATATATATATATATATATATATATATATAATAAACTCGAATCAAAGTTTTTGAAACTAAGTGTTTATAAATTTAAAAAGACGTAAAACTATTCAACCCCTGCTTCTAGTTTTCCACATAGGTGAGAGATCGCGAGGTCTTTGTGGGTGGGTTTAGGTGCGAAACTCTATTAGCTGCTTGCTTGGGTCTGGGTGCAAATCGTTGAGAGCTAAGGTGTACGTTTTATCCACTGCAAGGATTTGATACTAGTGAATAGTATAGGTATCGCAGATTCGCAATTGGATGTACGGATGATCTAACTCCTTCATCCGGAACCATTATAAATCGTTATGTTTGTCTCTCTTCCCTTAACTTTTTACTTATCATTTATATTGTTTAATTGTTGACACCATTGCATGCAACTTGACAATTAATCAAATTAAACCCAAATGAAGTCAATAAGAACGTATTCACCCCTTTTATGGTTCTACACTATAGTCCACGGTCAACTAGCCAGCCCACTTGGCTTCATTTCCTGGCCCAATTGTAGGTCAGCAGCCAGTAACCCTTTGATTCCAGGCCTATCCGCTTTGTTGACCCACTAGACCAAGATGGCTAACATGCTCAACTATTGGTCGAGACCTAAGGGGGCCCCTATAGAACTATCGATTTTTAGCCCAAACACCATCTACATCCATTGTAGATTTAGGCCCGACCCCGGCTTTGTTCCTGATTAAAGAAACTTTGCTTCCAAGCGTGTTTAGTACCATGACTTCTTGGGATCCGACTTGAAATATCTATACAAGTGACTATTCTCATCTCAACTTACATTCAAGTGATTTAAGTACTATTTATATCCATTTGTTTGTGTTGGTTATGGTAAATCCATACTTGTAACCAATATTGGACATAACATCTTACCTACTCTTAATCGTCTTTTACATTTACATAATGTTCTTTTCACCCCTAACATAATCGAAAATATTATTTATGTTCGTCAATTCACTAGAGATAATATTGTACTGTCGAATTTGATGCATTTTGTTTCTCATTAAAGAATTTCTTGACCCGCCATATCCTTCTCAGATTTGGCACTTTGGAGGATCTCTACCCAGTTACCTAGTCTTCTCATATCCCTCATTCTTTGCTTTCTACTAGTCTTACTTCATGGCAACAACATATCGGACACCCCAGTGAATAAGTGCTGCGCTCACTTGTTTCTCGTAATTTATTTTTTGAAATAAAGAGAAGTCTCCTCATGTTTGTCATGCCTGCCAACTTGGCAAACATGAGTGAAATCCGCTTTCTAGTTCAGGTTCTATTGTTACTCGTTGTTTTGAAATAATTCATTTAGATACTTGGACTTCCCCTATTGTTAGTTCTGGTGGTTTTAAATATTATGTGTTATATCTTAATCAAATTTCTCATTTTTTTTATGGATTTATCCATTGCGTACCAATTTTGAAGTATTCCACAAAAAAATTCATTTTCGTACATATGTAAATAATCAATTTATATGTGATATCTCGACTTTTCAATGTGACCATGGTGGTGAGTTTGATAACACCAACCCATTAATTTGCTTGCTCAAAATGGCATTCAAATACGGTCCCCTTGCCCTAAAACCTCTTAACAAAATGGAGAATTAGAAGGGATGATTCGCACCATTTTAATGTCATCCACACCCTCCTCATCCAAGCTCACCTTCTGCTACTTTTGGGTCGGGGCACTACATATGGCCGCCTATTTATTAAATCTCTTTCACTCATCCATCTTTCAAAAGAAAATACATATACCAAGTTATTTAACAAACAACCCGGTTACTCCTGAATTTTCATTTTTGGTTGTCTTTGTTACCCACACCTTTATTCACCTCATAAGCTTGTACCTCCCGCTACCTCTTGTATAACTTTTGGCTATCCCGCTAGTATTGATGCCATGACCTCTCCACAAACAAAATAAATCTTTCTACTCATGTTGTAGTTGACGAATTCAATTTCCTTATGGATCTATCACATTCGTGCACCAACCCATACATTTCTTGAACCCACATCTTCTCTTGTTACTCGCCATATAATTCATTACAAAGTCTAAACCTACATATCTCAACTGCAAATGACCGAATAGGAGCCTATGATACCATCACCTCTCCAGATCTAAACCCTTCCACCTTCGGCCTAACAGCACATCACACCCCTTCTACCACTCACGGGACAACAACCCAGTCCATCACCACCACCACCACCCTCAACCCAACATCCCTCAGCCTAATCTGTTGCCACCCAATCCACTACCCATGGTTCTACACCAGCACCTAATCCACCACCTCGAACTCATCCAATGATCACTCACACTCAAGTTGGTACAGTAAAGACCAATCATTTTTCATGGTCACACATCTCATATATCTCCCCTTCCTAAGTCTCCCCTGGCTGCCTCACCTGATCCCCATTGATGAGATGCTATGCACGATAAGTATAATGCATTAATTAAAAACGGTACTTGGATTCTTGTTTCTGAATACACCTAATGTTAATGAGGTTGTTTTGCCATACATATCATGTCGATGGTTCTTCCAGCATGTATAAGGCGCGTCTCGTTACTAACAAACGTAGTCAACAATTTGGTGTTGATTGTGATGATACTTTTAGTCTGGTTGTTAAAAAACCTACTATTCGTATTGTTTTCAGCCTTGCTTTATCACGAAATTGGTGTATTCATCATCTTGACGTTAAGAATGCTTTTTTTAACGACGATCTTTCAAAGACGTATATTTGTATCAGTCACCGGGATTTGTGGATTCTTGATAGTTACAAAGGTATTTGTATGGATTGAAACATGCACCCCGTGTGTAACACCTGATTTTTATAAGTTTCAGAAATAGAATTGTATATTGCTATTAGAAAAGTAGAAAAGTCTTTATGTGAGTATTTTATAGAGATAAGGATTTGGAATGCAAATAGTTAACAGAAAAAGGACTAATTGTGTAAATGATTTAATGTTAAGGACTAAAGATGTAAAGCAGATTCTTAGGTAGGATTACCACACTACCCTTGTTCCCTAATAAGCTTATAATTCCAGGGATTTTACCTCTAAATCCCATGTGTGATGTTATGTGTCATTTATAGAAAATTTTAGAGGGAAATTATTAATAGTTATTCATTAAGCAAAATAGACACAGGAGGTTTTCTTCAAGATTAAAAACTAGGTGAATTTGGTATCTGTGGTGTATTTTTCAAAGAATTCAAACAAGTTTTGGTTGTGATAGAAGTATTCAAGTTCTCATAATCTTATTCCAAGGTAAGAATTCAAGTTAGTCTTATGCTTATGTTAATTTAGAAGAGTTATTTTTAATTAAGACTTATGAAAACCTAGTTTTAAATTATAATCAATTATGATGAAATTGGTGTTAGAACTATTATTTTTATGATGTAAATATGCTAGGAATAATGTACTCAAGTTATGGTTAATGTTATAGAAAGATTCATGATGTTAGTTGTTGTCGATGATTAAGTATGTTAAATTAAGGAGTGTTTAGAACAAGCTTATTAAGTGCTTAATTTAACAAGATAGCTTATGGGCCTGATGAAATATGATCTTAACATGTTAAGTAAGTTGTAATATAAGTTTGGTAATAAGTGTAATAGCTTACCATGAGTTTTGGGTCGTTTTTGTGATATTTAAATATGGGACAGCAAGGTATTTCAAAAAATGCACAGACTTAGAAGGGCTGTTGAGAATAAACCGTTCATCAGATTAAGATGAGGTCTAAACGAAAGTTGTAGCTCTCTGAGTGTACTTTAATTGTTATTCTTTAAATTTTGTCTCGTTTGAAAGTTAAATTGGTGTAAAATGCAAAATACAACAGCAACCCAGGAAATTCTGCACTAAAAGTAATGTTGTAAAAGTGTGTTTAATGATGATCGAAATAGCACCTTAGGTGATTATGTTTAAGTTGTTTAGACTCAATCCATTTTAGATAAATGTTTTAGCAAGTTCTAATAGCAGTAGAACAGTTATCATGTGAGTAGGTGCTCGTGGGAAGCTTACGAAACGCTAAATAGACCTAGAGGTGAGAAACGGTGTATTAGCTTCATGTTGATAGATTAAACATGATGTTAGAACTTGTGAAAGGTTTCGGAGATAGCTGAAACAAATCATGAATAGTATGCTTACAAGAAATATCATTGACAAGTTTAGCGTGCCTAAGAAATGCACGATGTAGAATTCCCTTAGTAGCATCCTTTGTGGATGACCCGTGTTTATATTAGTATTTTCATCCTTAGTGAATGACTCCAGTTTAGAAAAGCACGATGAAAAATTAGAACCCCCAAGAAGAGTACTCGATCCTTAGGTAAGTTCTAAACTATAGTAGGGCGAATATGTAAGTGTCTAATCAAGAAGCATGCGCTTAGATATCATGTTATCAATATGAAATTCATAATTAAACTTATGTTTATGCCATGTATAAGTAGTTATACGACTATAAGTCGTGCCATTTAATCATGTTATAGACTATTATGCTTATGTTAGAATTTGCAAGTATTATTTCTTAATTATTCCGTTTACTCACTAAGTCACAAAGACTTACCATTCTCAGCTCATGTTTTATGTAGGTATGTGAAGGTAGGCGATGGGGCTTGTAGATGGCAAGTAGGAATGCTAATTTTGGGAGACTAACGGCTACGCTCGGGTATAGGTTACGAGCGACTCATTCAAGCACTTTGATCTTTCTTGTAATGCCCTATGTGTCTTTCAAGGTATAATATTAGTGTTAAAATAGTTTATAATAAGTTTCAAATCGTTTTAGTAGTCTATGAACAAGTCATGTGGTTATGTTTCGTGTAAAGGGGTGTTTGGCATAAAGCCATTCTAGCTTAAAATGACCCATTTTGACTTATGTACAGGTCTTATCGAATAGTAAGTGTTATGTACAGTTTTTATGGAGTAAATACATGTTTAGTTTTATGTTAATAAATAAAGAAAGATCAATAGTCTGGCGTTACACCGTGCTTGGTTTCAACGGTTTGCAGGTTTTCTCTCATAGTTAGTTTTTCTTCGATCCGGTGTGACTCGTCATTTTTTACTTATTGGCATGGGAATGAGGTTGCATATTTATTGATTTTTGTTGATAATATTATTATAACAGTTTCATCTACAGAATGACTTCAGTGTATTATCTGATCTTTACATAAGGAGTTTGATGTGACAGATTTGAGGGCTTTTAATTATTTCTTGGGGATATATGTTACACGTGATTCTACATGCATATTTCTTTCTCAAAAGAAGTATGCCATGGAGCTTTTGGAACGAGCACATATGGTTGCATGTAATGCTACTCGGGCTCCTTTTGACACAAAATCCAAGTTTGGTTCTGATAGGGATCCTGTATCTGATCGTACTTTATATCGTAGCCTTGCAGATGGTCTACAATATATCACATGTACTCATCAGGATATATCTTATATTGTGTAGCAAATATGTCTGTACATGTATGATCTTCGAGAGCCTCACATGACAGCTCTCAAGTGTTTTCTTCACTATGTTAGAGGCACTTTGGATATATCTGGTAAGGCTCATATGGGCGGTGAGGCTCTTATGCGGTTATTTTAGTTTTAGCCAAAAACCGCCCCTAACCGCCCATATGGGCCTAATGTTATATTGGGGGTTGGGGGCTGGGGGCGGTTTTTTCGGTTTTTCGACTTTGTTGCTCACTCCTAGTTATAGGCTTTGTTAGAATTTGATAGGCCTAGCCAAGTTATGTTTGTATCTAGAATAATCCTAATTGATTATATTGTCACTTAATGAATAATCAAGTGAATTATAATTTCAATGAAATCATATTTAACTTTCAGCTGGTGTAACAGATAAAATTTGTTGATGAACTCAAAGTATTGATTGTTATTCATTTTGATATAAAGGATCGTTGTGACCTTATAAACTCAAATAAATGAGCATGCGCTTATGAAATATAAATCAGAATTACATAAGTTTATAACTTTTGTAGCTTCATCATTATGTGCTTAAAATCTGCAATAGGTTAAATCAGTTAATTTATCAACAAACTCTCAAATGTGAATTATTTATGGCATGATTTGATATAAAACATACTATTGACTTATACATAAAAACAAATATGCAAAACGACTCTTTCAAATATAATTTTTGGTAAAGTCCAAAATGCAATGTATATACTATACTTAATATAACAATAAAAAGGTACGAGTAACATTGTATGAAAAGTTTTAAAAGAAAATAAAATAGGAAGATTCACAAGGACAAACAATAGGCATGTGGCCAACTCATTTAAAAGAATTCGACATTTTCTTGTAAAATTCAAATTTTGTGCTTTCATCTCAAATAAAATAGGAAGTCTAACATATTCATCTTGATTAGTCTACTACAGTATTACTTATTATAAAATATGACGATTCTTAAGAAAGACAAAGAAACACAAGTTACACATCGTTTATTTATCTACACATGTAATGGATGAATTTCAGAGACTTTCCTAATATACAATAGTAAGACAATCTTTAATGCATTTTGAGAAAATTATACCATTCGTCCCTATGGTTTACCCAAAATAACACCGCAAGTCCCTTGGTTTTCATTTTTGCGTCACGAGTCCTTATAATGAAGTTTATTAACACCATTAGTCCCTATCCTTAACGATCGTTAGCTTTCTCCGTTAACTCCCACATGTGCGTTACATGTGTCGTCCATTTCTAACGACCGTTAACTTTTTTTCACGTTTTCGCACGTTTTCATACGTTTTTTCACGTTGTCGTCAGTTTTGGACGTTTTCGTCCGTTTTTCGACGTTTTCGTCTGTTTTTACATGTTCTCGTCTGTTTTTGCACCTTTTCGTTCATTAGTAAAAAAAATTTAGAAAAAAAATTTTATATATATATTTTTGCACCTATTCAGAAAGGGGTGGCGGCGCAGCTTGTTACCCGTCTACCAGTCATTATGTGAAAAAAATTTATATATATATTTTTTCTAAAAAAAAAAATATATATATATATATATATAATATTATAAAAAAAAATTGAAAAAAAAAATCAAAAAATATTTTCGCTAAAAAGGTTTCCAAAAAAATTTCAAAAACTTTTTTTTTTCAATTTTTTTTCTAAAATTTTTTTTCAAAAATAATTTTAGAAAAAAAAATTTCAAAAAAAATATTTTTGAAAAAAATTTAATATTTTCGCTAAAAAAAATTCTAAATTTTTTTTTCTTAAAAGTTTTGAAAAAAATATTTTAGAAAAAAAAATTGAAAAAAAAAATAATAATTGAAAATCTTTTTCTATAACTTTTTTTTTTCAAAATTTGCTTTTCTATAAAATTTTAGAAAAAAAAAACATTTGTAAAAAAAATTCTAAAATATTTTCTAAAAATAAATTTAGAAAAAAAAAAGTTTTTGAAAAATAAAATTTAAAAAAAATTACTAACGAAGAAATACGGACGAATACATAAAAAAGCGGACAAAACCGTATGAAAACGTAAAAAATTATTGCATGTTTTCGTTCGTTTTCGCACGTTTTCGTCGGTTTTTTGCAAGTTTTCGTCCGTATGAAAACGTAAAAACTTAAGAAAAACGGATGAAAACATAAAAAAGGATGAAAACGTCCAAAAACGGACGAAGACGTCCAAAACGGACGAAAACGTGAAAAAACGAACGAAGACGTGAAAAAACGAACGAAAACGTGTGAAAACAGACGAAAACGTGAAAAAAAGTTAACGGTCGTTAGAAATGGACGACACATGTGGGAATTAACGGAGAAAGCTAACGATCGTTAAGGATAGGGACTAATGGTGTTAATAAACTTCATTATAAGGACTCGTGACGCAAAAAAGAAAATCAAGGGACTTGCGGTGTTATTTTGGGTAAACCATAGGGACGAATGGTGTAATTTTCTCATGCATTTTTTAATACAAATTATTATGTAATATAAGAGGCATTTTATTTTGCATACTTTAGTTTTAGTGCATATAAAGGGACAAATATCCACCATCCATCTATTTTGATCTAACGGTAGAGATTAACCTAAGATTAAATGGGGAAACATAAGTCCATTTTTTTTTCTTTTTTGTCTTTTTTTTTTGTCTTTTTTTTTTTTTTTTTTTTTTTTTTTTTTTTCATTCACGTAGCCTCTTTTTTGTTTTTTTCTTTCTTTTTGTTGTTCATTCAATTCACGTAGGTTTTTTTTGTTTTTTTTAATTCACTCTTTTTCAGTTCACGTTTTTTTTCGCTTTCATACGTTTTTTACTGTTTTCATATGTTTTCGTCCGTTTTAATACATTTTTGTCCGTTTTCGCCCATTTTCATATGTTTTCGCCCGTTTTCTTACGTTTTCGTCAATTTTCATACATTTTGTTCGTTTCATACGTTTTCGTCTGCTTTCTTATGTTTTCGCCCATTTTCGCACGTTTTCATCCGTTTTCTTACATTTTCATATGTTTTCGTTTGTTTTTATACGTTTTCGTTTGTTTTAATACATTTTCATCCGTTTTCTTTCGTTTTCGTCCATTTTTCATACGTTTTCATCCGTTTTTAGACGTGTTTTTATGCTTTCACACGTTTTTGTCCGTTTCATACTTATTCATCAATTTTCTTGCGTTTTCATCCGTTTTCTTGCATTTTCATTCGTTTTTATTCGTTTTCGTCTATTTTCTTTCATATTCGACCTATTTTTCATACGTTTTTTTCCTTTTTCATACGTGTTTTTATGATTTCATATGTTTTCGTCCGTTTTCATACATATTCTTCCATTTTCTTACATTTTCGTTGTTTTCATTCGTTTTTGTCCGTTTTTCAATGTTTTTGGCCATTTTCAGACGTTTTCATACGTTTCGGAATATCACAAGTGATATTTTATGATACTCAAAATATCACCCTAGTGATATTCTGAATATCACAAGGGATATTCTGAATATCACAAAGGATATTCGAAATATCACAAGTGATTATCTGAATATCACATGTGATATTTTGTGATTTTCTTAATATCGCAAGTGATATTCTTAGTACCACAAATGATATTCTGTGTTTTTGGCCATTCTCGGACGTTTTCATACGTTTCGGAATAACACAAGTGATATTCCGTGATATTCAAAATATCACTTGTGATATTCACAAGTGATAGATATTCAGAAAATCACAAGTGATATTCAAAATATTACCAGTGATATTCAGAAAATCACAAGTGATATTATGAATATCAATTGTGATATTCAAAAACGTATGAAAACATAAGAAAATGGATGATTACGTATGAAAATGGACGAAAAAATAAGAAAGTCACAAGTGATATTCAAAAAATCACAAATGATATTCTGAATATCACTTTTCATATTCTGAAACATAAGAAAACGGACGAAAACGTAAGAAAACGGGCGAATATGTTTGAAAACGTACAAAAACGTATGAAAGCGTAAAAACACATATGAAGATAGACAAAAACATATGAAAATGAACGAAAACATATGAAAATGGACGAAAACGTATGAAAACGAACGAAAACATAAGTAAACAGACAATTGTGGTACTCATAATATCATAATTGATATTCAGAATATCACTTGTAATTTTCTGAATATCACTGGTAATATTTTGAATATCACTTGTGATTTTCTGAATATCTATCACTTGTGATTTTTTGAATATCACAGAATATCACTTATGATATTCAGAATATCACATGTGATATTCAGAAAGTCATCTGTGATATTCAGAATATCCCTTGTGATAGATATTCTGAATATCACTTGGGTGATATTCTGAATATCACAGAATATCAGAATATCACTTGTGATATTCTGTGATATTCAGAATATCACTTGTGATATTCACAAGTGATAGATATTCAGAAAATCACAAGTGATATTCAGAATATTACTAGTGATATTCTGAATATCAATTGTGATATTAAAAAACGTATGAGAACGGACGAAAGCGTAAGAAAATGGGCGATTACGTATGAAACAGACGAAAACATAAGAAAATCACAATTGATATTCAGAAAATCACAAGTGATATTCTGAATATCACTTGTCATATTCAGAAACATAAGAAAACGGGCGAAAACGTAAGAAAACGGGCGAATACGTATAAAATGTACAAAAACATATGAAAGCGTAAAAACACATATGAAAAATAGACAAAAACATGAAAATGGACGAAAACATATTAAAAAGCACAAAAACATAAGTAAACAGACAATTGTGGTACTCAGAATATCACAATTGATATTCAGAATATCACTTGTGATTTTCTGAATATCAGTGGTAATATTCTGAATATTGTTAGGAATACAAATATTCCTGTAAAAGTCTCGGTCACCTAATTATTGTAATAGCATTAAGTTAGCTCGTAGTTAGTTTAGTTATTAGTTAGAATTAGATTAAGTAACATCGTAGAAGAAGGACGGGTCTTTACCCACTGTATGCCTGATCCACAGCCCGGGTGTGGGCGTTTTTCTTTTGTTTGTTAGGAACTATAAATACCCTTCTCCACATGTGGAGAGGGTTGGACCTTCTCATAATTTTAATCTAACATCGTACTTTCTCTCTCAAGGTTCCAAGTTTTCTCTTCTCCCTTTTTCTCTTAATTCATACGCCACACTAATCACAAGAACCATCATGTTTGTGACTTGATTGATATTCTACAATTGGTATCAAGAGCCAAGGTTTCATCTTAGGGCCTTGGTGAATCTTATTTGGTGTGGTTTGTGTGGTATTGTGAGTTAGTTGTGTTTTTCTTGAAAACATCTTGGTTTGAATTATCTAGTGTTAGTTGACATGTTAGAGGTGTACTTTTATGATCATTTGTGTTAGGGTTACATTATTTCTCAGTTGGTTTTGCCATATCATACGTATTTTTGAAGATTGGATTGGGTTTAGGTCGAGTTTCTTGACTGCGATTAGCTCCACTGTTCCATTGCTTGTCTGCAGTTTGCTCTAGACTCTGTGGTTAGTTGTCTGCGATTACTATTTTGAGTTAACGGACAAAACGCAAGGATAGTGACAGATTTGGACTATTGTAGACTGCGACTAGCTCCTGCGGTTAGGTGGTCTGCGTTTTAGTATTTGTGGTTTGCTACTGTGGTTTGCTTTTCCTGCGGTTACCACACTTGCGGTTTTGATCATCCTGCGGTTTGCTTCTTGCTGTGGTTAGTGCCTTGCGTGTCACTCACCTTGTGGCTTGTTTACTCTGCGGTTAGTTACTCCCTGCGGTTATCTCACCTTGTGGTTAACTTAACTTGTGGTTACCTATCATGCGGTTTACTCGTGAAGTCTCCTGCGGTTAACTTTCCTTGCGACTTGCTCACCTTGCGATTAACTCTTCCTGTGATTGGTTCATCTTGTTGCTGCTAACCTCTACGTTGCGGTTTGGTCATTTAGGTTGCGATTTTCTCAACTTGTTTGGCAATTTACTAAGTGATGAGATTCGTGTGATAGGTTAATCATTTTGCAATTCGTGAATTGTTGTAACCTTTGTCGTTTCAATTAATCTAATTGTGATATGACGTTGTGAGTTAATCCTTACGACTTGACTAATCTCAATTGGATATATTGCAACTTGACTTGTCACAACTTAACACTTGATGCAAACTGTGACTCATCTGGTTTCTCTCTATTAGTTTAATCTGCTGAATATATCTTCCGGTTTCTTTTGTTGACTTTAGTAAAATCCCTAGAAAGAATCATTTCTCGGTTTAAGTTACAAAAGCTGTAAAATCCCGTTTGAAGACTTTGAGATGTCGACAATCTCAGATGACATTCAAGCTGTTGGGTCCGACACCCGACCTCCGATGCTAGACAGGATAGATTATGAATCATGGGCACAAAGAATCAGATTGTATTGCTTGGGTAAAGAAAATGGTGAGAACATTCTGCGATCTATTGATGAAGGTCCTATATAGATGGGTACAACCAGAGATGCTATCTCCACGACTGAGGATGGTTCTGTCGTCCAGGGAATTGATAGACCACGCACTCACAATGATCTCAATGATGTTGAAAAGAAGCGCTATGATGCTGACATTCGAGCCTCCAATATCGTGATACAAGGGTTACCCAAAGATGTGTACAAGCTAATAACCTTCAACACTGATGCCAAAGCTGTGTGGGACAATGTCAAAATGCTTCTGTCTGGATCGGAGCTGACCAAAGAAGACCGTGAATCTCAATTGTATGATGAGTTTGAGCATTTCAAAATGAATCCTGGTGAAAACATTACCGACTACTATGTCAGATTTCACAAGCTGGTTAATGACATGAGAATGATCAGAATGACAATGCCTAACATTCAACTCAACTCTAAGTTTGTGAACAACATGTCACCTGAGTGGGATCGTTTTGTCACAGCTGTCAAGCTCAACAAAGGACTCAGAAATACGAACTATGAACAATTGTTTGCTTATCTACAACAACATGAGAAGCATGCTGCATATGATCGTCAATTGAGAGAGAAGCTCAATCCAACTGTCACCAATGACTCACTTGCTTTCATGACTAGTATGGTGCCAACCACTCAACTTATGTCATCAATGGATCACTCATCTCTACAGTCATCAGCTGCCATGAATACTCACCTCGATTCAGGATACTCTCATACTGACAAGATGATTGACAATCTTTCCAATCAAGTGTCTCTACTAGTTCAACATTTCAAAGCTGCACTCCCATCTTCCAACAATCAACTCAGAACTTCCTCAAATCCACGTAATCAGGCTATTGTGGAAGACGGAAGAGTAATGGTACAAAACATTCAGGGAAGACAGAATGTGAATCAAAGGAATGCTGTGCGGGGTAATTTTCAGAACAGAGCTGGAAATGTGAATCAGGGACAAGGAAGCCAACCAAAATGATACAATTGTGGAGGTTTAGGTCACATCGCCAGAAACTGCACTCAACCAAAACATCCTCAAAACTCAGATTACTTCAAGGACAAAATGTTGCTCATGCAAGCTCAAGATAATGGAGTTATGCTTAATGAGGAAGAATTGGCGTTTATTGCTGGGGATGAAGGAAAGACATTCAATGATGATGTGGATGAACAACCAGTTCAGGATTTAGCTCTTAATGATCCAAACATCTTCCAAGCAGAAGATTGTGATGCTTTTGACTCAGATGTTAATGACGAACCCACTGCTCAGACAATCTTCATGGCTAATCTATCATCTGTTGTCTCACCCACACAACAATCTGGTCGGATCCAAATCATCCATCATATCTGAGGTACTAAAATTATATGATATATGTGCTAACAATGATGAACAAAAGACCTTCAATGATATACGACAAAATAATGTTAGTGAATCAAATGAGGCTGAATTGGAAACCATTAATGTGTTCCCAACTGAGCAACATTCGGATCATGACAGTAATTCTGACGTATCTTGTGGAAAGTCTTTTGTTGCGTGTGATAATGATGTGATGCATGAACAAACGATATATAACGAAGTACAACAAACAGACGTTGCTGAATTAGATATTGCAAATTTGGGAAATAGCAATATTGTCCCATATGAACAATATGTAAAACACAACGTCGAGTCTGTTGTATCAAGTAACATATCCTCTGTTGATGTCGATATGTGTGAATTGGATGAATACACTGCTGTTGCACCTGATGACACCCTAACCACTAGGATAAATACTCTTAAGGATCAATTAAGGTTCTATGAACAACGGGCAAAATTTGAGCTAACAGAACGTGAACAAAAAATGGAATGGCAAATGCATGCTTACATCACTGAACAAAATTTAATGGAAATGGCCTTTAAACAAGAGATTAAATCTTTTCAAAATCAACTTGATCGTACTTTTAAGGAAAAACAGGAAATTCAGGATAGTTTAAATCTCCTAAAAAGTGAATTTCAAGAAAAGGAAAATAAACTGTTAAACGAATTTTCCAACCTTAAGAAGTTGAAAAACAAACTTGAAAACAAGTTGTATGTTCAAGGCCAAACATGTCAAACAGCTCAAATGATGGAAAAACACATTAAACTACGGGAAAAGTATAGTGATAAGGATTTAGGATTGCCTAAAACAAACTTCCTTAAGAGCGTTAGAGCCTCTGAACCTGCCCTCTATGATGCTAAGGTTATGCTTACTCCCAATCATGAACCACCAAATAGTTGGTCCGATAAAGAATTGGATGAACTTGATTATGCCGATAGAGAGAGATTTGATAAAAAAAAATGAAGGATCCAAAGTGCATTAAACACCGAGTCATTGTTAAGCCCCATGATTATTATAAACAAAACCGAGTGACTGTTTTTGCACCTCAAACTAAGTTAACACCAAAACATGTATTTTGGCCTTTAGACGTTGAGAAAATGAAAGCTGAGGAAATTAAGGCCAAGACATCCCAAAAGTTAGCTGCCCCAATGGTGTATCCCCCCAATACACCGATGCACTTAGTTCAGTTGTCACTTCCCACGCAATGTAAAACTCTTATTGGCATTTATGTCCTGTGTCAAATGTTCACTGATTTTGATAAAACATGCAAAAAGAGAATCACACCAACAGGAATCACTGAGGGTGAACGGGGATTTGAGCTAACCAAAGAGTGTTACTTAACTGAAGTCATCCCATTTTTTAAACTAATCAAAGAACACTTTGAGGGTTTACGAAAATCCTTTAATGTTGAGCTTAAGGAAATGAAAGAAGTGTTTAAAAATATGGAAAGCAAGTGTAAACAAAAAGCAATAGATCTTCAGCATAGTGAAATTGCCAGAAAAAATATTCTCATCATGAATGACAACTTGATTTCTAAATGTATTACACAAGATGTGTTCTACACTGCTACAGATTCTTCTCTTAATGCTTGTCAGTTTCATGAAATGTCTATTGCTTTGAATAACATTCACAATCGTGTTGTTGAGCTTGAGGGGGAGAATGTGAAATTGCTTGAAAAAATTCAAAATGATGATCATGACAACATGATCAAGCATCTTTCTAAACTAGAAGTTGATAATCTTAACTTACAATTAAAATATCAACATTTAGAAGAAAAAATGAAATTATCAAAGGCCAAGACATCTTCTGATGCTCCGGAATTTGACGCATATTTTGAATTAGCAAAAAGGGATGAAAAAAATTCAAGCTCACACGAACACAATCAGGTTATTGAGGGCTCAAATTGCCCAATTGAAGTCTCCCATGAATGCTGTGATCGACACCCATAAACCAATGTCTGCAGATTCTCATAACTTTCAACTTCAAAACACAATCAACTTACTTAAACATGAAAATGATTGTTTTCAAGCTGAAAATTCTAAACTTAAACAACATTACAAAGAGTTATATGATTCTATCAAGATCACTCGTGATAAAACCAATGAAAAGATAACCTCTTTGCTTAATGAAATTGAGAATCTAAAGACAAAGGTGAAAGGGAAAATGCCGATTAATGAAAGTGACAATATCAATTCTGTGGTTTGTAAATGTAATAAATATTCATGTGAGGCTTTTTATATTCCTCTTCCCCTTAAGAACAATGAGCTAGTCCATAGTGATTACCTTAGACATCTTAAGAACTGCCTGGACATGACCCGTGAAACCATTTAAGAAGATAGAATGGTGAGACCATCTGATAACTCCCTATCGGATGTCTGCTTTCTCACCAAGCGGTCACAAGAGTTGTTAGAATATGCCATAGGTACATGTCCCAAGATTCCCAACATGCGTGATAAAAATGGCACATCCTTATCTAGGAATTTGAAGAAGCATGTTACTTTTGATAAACCTTTGGCTAGTTCTGATCATAGCACATCACCACCTAGAAACCAAACAACTGTGCAACAATCTAATGTTCCCATCGTCAATTCTACAAGAGTAATCAATGTCACTAAAGCTAGCGGGTCAAAGCCTAAAGGCAATACAAGGAATGATAGGACTTCGCATGCTAAGAGTGATCAAGGGAAGAAAGTAGAAGACCACCTTAGGAGCAATAAGATTGATTTGAATGAAAAGAATCGTGTTGATTCTAGTATTTGCGTTAAGCGTACTGTAATTAATTCGAATTCTAATGCTACTTGTAAGATTTGTAACGGTTGTTTAATTTCTGGTAATCATGATGAATGTGTTGTGTCTTTTTTGAAATCCTCTTATAAATCCCCAGTTAAATTTGCTAAGACACACAAACTGGAAAAGTATACTTGGAAAGCTACAGGAAAAGTTTTTAACAAAGTAGGATATCAGTGGAAACCTACTGGAAGAAAATTCACTCTAGGAAACCAGTGCCCATTGACTTACATGCCCGACCCTAAGTCTTTGGAGGTTAAGAGATAGAAGGCTACTGGTAGAAAATTCCCTTTAGTGATCCAATGCCTTGATAGTAAGACATCCGCTTCCACTGGCATCGGTTCATCTGTGAGAACCAATGAAAATACTGATCCTGTATCTCTTAAGTATGCGTGTGCTAACCTATTGGATCCCAATTACACTTGGGGATCCATGTTTTTCAGTTATCCATATCTGTCTGGTTTCAAATGCAGGTCGTACAAATTGTCCTATGGTATTTGGACTCAGGCTGCTCAAAACATATGACTGGGGATCGCTCTAGGCTCAGAAATTTCATGAAAAAGTTTATCGGGACAGTAAGATTCGGAAACGACCACTTTGGAGCTATTATGGGGTATGGTGATTATGTGTTTGGTGATAGCATGATTTCTAGAGTTTACTATGTGGAAGGACTTGGGCACAACTTATTCTCAGCTAGACAATTCTGTGATTCTGATCTCGAAGTGGCCTTCAGAAAACACACATGTTTCGTTAGAGAATTGGATGGAGTTGATCTCCTTAAGGGAAGTCATGGAACAAATTTGTATTCCATCTCTATTGAAGACATGATGCGGTCCTCTCCCGTTTGCTTGCTCTCTAAGGCCTCAAAGAGCAAATCATGGTTATGGCACCGTCGTTTGAACCACTTGAACTTCGGCACCATTAATGAATTATCTCGCAAAGATCTTGTTCGAGGCATGCCTAGATTGAAGTATGAAAAAGATCATCTCTGCTCATCATGTCAATTGGGTAAAAGCAAGAAGCAAACTCATAAACCAAAACCCACTAACTCCAACACTGAAGTACTCCATACCCTTCACATAGATCTGTGCGGACCCATGAGAGTGCAAAGCTTCAATGGGAAAAGATATATTCTGGTTGTTGTGGATGACTATTCACGATTCACATGGGTGAAGTTTTTAAGATCCAAGGATGAAACTCATGATATTATTATCAAAATCATCAAGCAGTTGCAAGTAAGGCTCAACAAAACTGTTAGAATCATTCGCACTGACAATGGAACAGAGTTTGTTAATCAACAACTCACACAATTCTATGAAAGTATCGGCATCAGTCATCAGAAGAGTATTCCTCGAACTCCTCAACAAAATGGAGTCGTTGAAAGACGGAAATGCACACTAGTTGAAGCTGCTCGCACTATGCTGATATTTTCAAAGACATCAATGTTTCTATGGGCTGAAGCTATCGCTACTGCATGTTATACTCAAAATCGATCTCTGATTCATCTTCTTCACAACAAGACACCTTATGAGCTGGTGCATCTCAAAAAACCTGATCTCTCTTTTCTTCGAGTGTTTGGTGCCCTCTACTACCCAACTAACGATAGTGAAGAATTAGGGAAGCTTAAAGCTAAGGCTGATATAGGGGTATTCGTCGGTTATGCGCCAGATCGAAAAGGGTACCGAATCTACAACAAAAGAACCCGACAAATCATGGAGACAATCCATGTCACGTTTGATGAGCTGACAGAGCATACGGCTTCAGGACACAACAGTTCTGAACCCTCGCATAATCTCTTATCTCCTGGACCTATAAGTTCGAGACTTGTACAGAACTCCAACCAAGTCACTCCTTATGTTCCTCCCACGAGTGAAGAATTGAAAACATTATTTGATCCTATGTTTGATGAGTACTTCGAGACACAGCCACCTCATGAACCGGTACAGCCGGCTGCTGAACCTAATATTATGGCTGAGAATGCACCTCATGATACAAATGGTCCATCTACCTCCGTCTCTCTTGATTTGGATGCACCAGAATGTAGTAATACTCAAAATGAATCAAATATTCAATCGTCTTCTGAACACCAAGGAGTGGCGTCTGAATACTCATGAGAAGTCAATCCTTTTGCACCACCTGAGGAAGAACCATTTGAAAATGTTTTTGCACCTGAATCCTCCAACGAAGCATCTTCCTCAGAAGAGTCAAATAATACTATGACAGTTCACTATCCTCAACCTCATGAACATCTCAGAAAATGGACAAATGATCACCCCATGGACAACATCATAAGAAATCCCTCACGACCTGTGTCCACCAGAAAACAACTTGCCATTGATGCCTTGTGGTGCTTCTTCAAATCAGTCTTATCCAAAATCGAACCCAAAGACTTCAAGGATGCCCTTACAAAGGTATCTTGGTTCACCGCAATGCAAGAAGAAATCCATGAGTTTGATCGTCTTGATGTATGGGAATTAGTACCACCACCTGAATGCGCGATGATCATTGCACTCAAATGGATTTTCAAAGTTAAGCTTGATGAGCATGGTGATGTGTTGAAAAACAAGGCTCAATTAGTTGCAAAAGGATATAGTCAACAAGAGGGTATTGACTTTGAAGAATCATTTGCACCTGTCGCTCGTATCAAGGCCATTAGAATCTTTCTTGCCAATGCTGCCAGCAGTAACATGATTGTTTATCAAATGGATGTTAAGACGACCTTCCTGAATAGGGATTTAAAGGAGGTGGTTTATGTTACACAACTTGAAGGTTTCGTGGACCCAGAAAGACCAAATCATGTATATCGCTTAAAGAAGGCACTCTACGGTCTAAAACAGGCTCCTAGAGCTTGGTACGACACACTTTCCAAGTTTCTCCTTGCAAATAGATTCACCAAGGGTGTAGTTGATCCTACCTTGTTCACTAAGAAGACTGGAAACAACCTACTTCACTTTCAAATCTATGTTGATGATATCATCTTTGCATCGTCTGATTCCAAGGAATGTGATCGCTTTGCTACGGAAATGAGTTCCAAGTTTCAAATGTCTATGATGGGACAAATGTCTTTCTTCTTGGGGTTACAAATCTCACAAAACCCGAGCGGCATCTTTATCAATCAAGCCAAGTATGCTAGTGACATCCTCAAGAAGTTTGGCTTTGATTCAAGTGACACAGTTGATACACCTATGGTTGAAAGATCCAAACTCGATAACGACTCAGCTGGAGTAACCATTGATCAGACCAAATACAGAAGCATGATTGGATCTCTCATGTACCTCATAGCAAGTAGGCCAGACCTTCTTTTCGCCATATGCATGTGCGCCAGATATCAATCCAAGCCCACCAAAAAGCACTTGGAAGCAGTCAAGAGAATCTTTAGATATCTCCAAGGGATAATCCACGTGGGTCTTTGGTACCCTAAAGACAATGCAATGGCTCTCACGGCCTACTTAGATGTTGATCATGCAGGATGTCAAGATACTCGCAGAAGTACTTCCGGAGGTGCTCAATTCTTGGGTGAGAAACTTGTCAGCTGGTCATCCAAAAAGCAGATGTGCACTTCAATATCATCCACAGAAGCTGAATATGTAGCCATGTCCTCGTGTTGTGCTCAAATTTTTTGGATGAGATCACAACTATTAGATTATGGGTATGACTTCAACAAAATCCCAATGTATTATGATAACAAAAGTGCCATTGCCCTGTGTTGCAACAATGTCCAGAACTTCAGAGCCAAGCATATAGACATTCGTCATCACTTCATCAGAGAACAAGTGGAGAAAGGGATAGTGGAACTCTACTTTGTGAGAACGGAGTTTCAGCTGGCTGATATATTCACAAAGGCTCTTTCTCGGGAAATATTTCAGTTCATTCTACCACAACTTGGGATGAAGAGCCTCACTCCAGAAACTCTTAAGTCTCTCCAGGAAGAGAATGATGATTGAAGGATTGGCTTCACATATCCTTTGTACATAGTTTAAAACAAAAAGCAAAATACAAAAATATAAAATCTACAAAAAAACCATAAAAAAATTTGAAAAATCATAAAAATCCAAAAATATTCTTCTCACGACATGTCTCTTGTGTAATCAATATTATGTACGTTTCTAGAAATGTCATTCAATAATGACACAGAATCATACATATGCTTGAGCAAGAGTTTTTCGGTTTCAAATAATGTTTTTCTAAAACATGTCGTTTCTCAAAACATTCTTTAAAATATGGCTTACAGTCACATCAGGCTGTAACCCGGACTTAAAACTATGGCTTGCTATTACTTCAGATAGCAACCCATTTTTCAAAATGGGGAAAACACGTTGCCAAAAAGATGATTGTTCCTTTTACCGGGTGAAGTTCACCTAGGCATGGATTACTTTATATCCATGTTTCCTCGATCTAATGTACGCTTCAGTGCATTATTTCTTGATAAAGAAGAGAAATCTTCTTTTTATCGCCAAATACTTTCCCTTCCATGATTTTTCCGGAAAGTATTTGTGAAAAACTTGGTGGTACCATGAGATTTTGATTGAAAATCAAATTGAATCTAAATTTTGATAAAATTTTTCACTCAATCAATGACTTTAATATTTTATGACAATAATTCAGTTTTAACATCCGTCATTGATTGAGGGAGAGAGTGATTTCTCAAAATTTTATGTATCATCAAAACTCTCCACTTTGTACAAAAACCTTGCAACAAAACGTGTGATGGTTATGTGTCAGAATGAGAACATTTTCAAAGAGTTTTCGTTAAAACTTCAAATCTTTTGTAAACTCATCGAATCTGACACATAACAACCTCCCTTACAGATTTAGGGGGAGCAAGAAAAAGGTTCCTTTTATCAGAAAATATTAAAATTGACCGCATTTCTCTCCCAAAAGCTTTCTAACTTATTTAAATCAATTGAGATAAAAAAATCTTGAAAGATTTTAAATTTTTGATCGGGGGAGAGAATGTGATTTAAATATGAAATCTGATAATGAAACGTGATCTTTTGGACTCAATAATAGGCTCCCACATATGTGTTAAACTCTTTCGAATATCGATGCACATATTGAGGGGGAGCAAAAGGCGTATTTGAAAGTAATACCAAAGACCGACCATTTATCTTTATGCATGGAGTTATAAGGATGGTTAAGGTTAGGTATGAGTTCCCATGATCCACCAGAACCGGAAGGATCTTCCCAGGGACAATCCATAGATAGATTAGAAGTCTTTAGGAATGATTGCAAAAAGGAGTAAAGTGAGAAAGGGAAGAGTGCGGACTGAGATAGTGCTAGGACTGGAACAAACCCAACAAGGTTCTAGTGGTGAAGTCTCGGTAAGCACTGAAGGGGTTGAAGAATGAAAAAGAAATGAAATGAGAAAGGGTGAAAAGAAATAGCCCTCCATATATTCAACCTTAGGGCAAAAACCGGGTTCAATTCATAATCTACTGGCGGTTACTAAGGTAACACCGGTATTGAAGACAAGACGTTAGGGACCCAGTGGTGCACTACACCAAACTTCCCAACCACTCAAGTTCTCTTAAAAGAGCTTGTTTCATTCTCACGGGGAACCCTGTGCAATGTATCGACCGCTTATTGCGAGCTTTGTTGATACCTAAACAGGAGACGCCTCCCCAGTCTCCAGGAGCGGATCAAAATGCACTATTGAGTCTAGAACCAAAGAGATCATCCATAAATCTCGTTAGGACACAATTCCAAATATGCTTATTGTTTCACACAATGTGGAAAATGAGATAAAATATTTAGAGTCCTACGCATTATCCTTGTGGTATTGCCAGAACATCCAAGTGATATGAAAATATTCACAATGACGATGGAAATCCTTCTAGAGCGAACATCTTTCAAGCTCTTGGTAGGTGACATGTGAGATCCATCTTGGATCAATGATCAAGTGACAACTGGAAAGCAACAATGGTGCGATTCAACATTGAATCAAACTTGTTCCAGGATATGGATTGACGGATACTTTTGCAAAAACCTTTCAGTGTGCTCACAAACTAATTTTCTAGCACATTGATTGTGTAAAATCTTTCAAACAAAAGTATTTTTGATGGAAATGTGATTCAAAGTATAAAACTCTCGTCGTGTCACAAAAATGTTTATCATTTGACACGCGAGTGATTTCTATAAATCAATTTCTCATCAATCCGTGAATATCAATTCACCGATTCACTCTATAGTGTTGTCTGCTTTGAGACGTTCCGGTATGAAAACTTGGTCCTACTTCCTGGAAAATCCTGCAAAACTTCATTATGACTCAATACAAGCATTTGACTCTAACAAATACGAATATACATGTTCACTTAATATTGTGGAGAATCATGATCGGTTTGTTTCTTAAAAACATATTTGGGGTCTCCCCTTACCCTTATCTTTTGCAAAAATACTTTTAGGTGGAGTTAAGACTAGGTCAAAACAACAAAGTAAAGTATTTCCACTTTTTAGTTAGAAACATGATCTACCAACAATAAAAATAAAGCATGCATACGGAAGCAAATAACAATCAAACAAAATAAAATCACACAAAGCATGGGTTGCCTCCCAAGAAGTGCTTTTCTTTATTTACGAGTCTTGTAGCTAGACTCAAGGTCATGGGTTACTACATGACCTCATCATTGGTTTCACTCTCTAGGTCGTTTTCTAAACCAGTTTTGTATTCCGGACCTAGTTGTAAGCATTCTTTGTAGAAACCAAGCATCCTATTTTTCACATACTCTACTCCTCTACGTCTATCTTCATCATTCCTATAATAAGCCGCTTGCTTGTGTTCCTTTTCTAAATTAGAGAGGAGGCGGTATTGCTCAATCTTGTAGGGCATTTGGTAGGCAACCTCATCATTCTCTTCCTTAAATCTAACTATCCCTAGAGTCGGATCATAACTCATCCTAGTGGCCTCAACAAATGGTTTTCCAAATATTATTTGGCTTAGGCAAGCATCTATCACCGGACGAGTGTCTTCTACTATCATAAAATCGATCTCATAAGTGAGATTGCCTATAATCACATGCAATCCCTTCACTCTTCCTGCAAAATTACTTATCAGATTCTTATTGGGCATCATCCTAAAATCAAGTTGTTTCTTCATCACCCAATTGTAATAAGTCCTAGTCATGATGTTAACAGGAGATCTAGGATCGATGTAAGCTTTCCATATATGCATATGCCCGATGTTGCATGGTATGTTAATGTTAGAGGGGTCTCCCATTTTGATAAGGGGTGTGCCAAGGATATATGGTCTCTCGGGACTATCGAATAAATCCTTATGGTATTCCCGTTCTTCCTTGGTGGGCAACTTATCAAAGTACTTCTCTATAGTTTCTACTCCCTCTAACCCTTTTTCCTTATTAATCTCAACTTCCCTACTTTCATCCCTAGTTTCGGTTTCTACTCCAACTTCATCTTTGTCACTTTCTTCTATCTCCTCATCTATTGGCTTAATGGTGACAACATTGACAAAGTGGACGTGTTTAGATGACGAGGGGTCCTTAATTTGGATTTCGTTATTGGTGTCCCTAGTGTCCTTCCTAGGTGTAGTTAACGCTTGGTTGTTGAGGGCTTTCAACAAGTTGTCTATCTTGTTGGTCATCTCCGTTTGTTGTTGGTTGAATTCGGTTTCAAACCTAGCTATGCGAGCTTCTTGAGATGCCATGAACTTTGACATCAATCCTTCAAGATTTTTGGTACTACCATAGTTGTTAGAAGGATTGTTGTTAAAAGTACGGTTGGAGGGTGGACCGTTTGGTTGATAACGATTAGGCGGATTGGAAGAATTGGGTTGATTTTGTTTCCACCTAAGGTTTGGGTGATTTTTCCAAGAGGGGTTGTATGAATCACCGTAAGGGTTTGGCTCGGGTTTGAAAGTGTACCACTTATCTCCCGCTTCGTCGGTACGCGAGGATGCGTAGTCCGCAAAAGCTGTTCCGGGGAGTTCCACACAATCACGAGTGTCATGGGGACCACTACATAATTCGCATGAAGAAGTGATTTTGTTCACTTGGCTTGAAGGCTTAGGAGCTTCGTAGGATTTCATGAGAAACTTGACTTGGTCCTCAAGTTCCATGATCCTACGGTCGGGAGTGCTAGAGTTATTCGAAGGCAAAGATATTGCCTTGACCGTTTTGTTCAAATCACGGGGATCATTCCAACTTTCGTTGTCATAGAGAGCAAGATCTTCTATGAGTTCCCATGATTGTTCCGCACTTAGATCACGTAGCTTACCACCGGCCGATTGGTCAATGGCTCGCCTCGTGGAGAGATCGATATGGTCATAAAAGATTTGGACTTAGAACCAAAGATCTATGCCATGATGAGGGACTTTTTGAAGTAAGTCCTTGAAACGAGTCCATGCTTCATAAAGAGATTCATTTTGACGTTGTTGGAACATCAAGATGTCATTTCTAAGCTTAGTAGTTCTCCCCGGTGGGAAAAATTGAGCAAGGAAACGAGTGGTGAGATCATCCCATGTGGTGATGGATCCCGCGGGTAAACGCTCAAGCCATTGACTAGCTTGATCCCGTAGAGAGAATTGGAATAGGCGTAATCGGGTTGTCTCTCTAGTTTCAACACCTAGGTCTATGGAATCTACGATTTTTAGGAAGTCCTTAAGATGTTGATTTGGATCTTCGGAACGAAGTCCATGGAATGCACATCTGCTTTGCACCAACCGGATGGTGTCGGATCGCAAGGGAGTCACATTGGCTCCGGTGAGCTCAATGGTGTTTCGGTAGCCTTGGTGGCTAGGTCGGGAATACTCTCCTAAGGTTTGGGGCCTAGGAGGTTCTAGTGATGGGTTTTGTTGTGGTGGGATGACGGGTTCAAAGATGTTCCCATCGTCTATGATGTCAGGTGGTGAAGAGTTACGAACAAAAACACAAAGAAATAAGATAGACTAAAGAAAATCTAAAAATAAAAATAAAATCTTACTAGAAAGGAATCTAGCAAGTAGACCTAATAAAAAGAAATTCTAACCTAGACAATAACTATTCCCCGGGTTGCGGCGCCAAAAACTTGATGCGTGGGGATTGCACCAGGCTTTACCTCTCGAGGGATCTTGAGAAGCTTACAACCCCCACCAGGCAGTGTACCTGATCGTTGTAGTATAGTATAGTGACAAGTACCAGGGGATTGATCGTTCAGCTAGGAATAGTGTCGCTAGGATTAGAAAACCTAATTACTAGTTCTAAAGATGATGGATGATTATTTTTGTATTTTTATATTTTTTAGAAAGCAAGTAAAAATCTCGGGTTTGAAGGATTCGGGTGTAACTAGTTGCTAGTCAACTAACCCAATACTAAAGATGCAATCAAAATATAAATACTAGAAATGAAAATAAAACTAAATTAAACTAAGGTTGTGGGCAATAAGTGGAGAAATTGTGTTTACTTAGATTTCACTACTCCATAGATATCTTTTACACGTTAATTACTTGTTATAGTTGCGTGGATGACGGATTGTATTCCTTAATACCATTCATGGGGTGGCGCACTTAACTCCCCAATCCTATGAGTGCCTACTTCACTCCTATGTCGAGCCGGCTAAGAAGCTCCTAACACGGGATCATTAGAATTTACTCATGCATTAAATACAACCAATAAAACCTAGTGTACATCGGTTCATGTTTCCTAAGACGTTCAAGCATGTTACCATTTGGAGATCTGCCAGTTTTCTTAAGCCTAACATCGAAATCATTCATCCAATACAACCATAAACAAGTAATCAACACATAATCAACATCTAGGTTTCATTAGATCTAAGCAAACACAAGATAAATCTAGCCTAGCATGGTGGAATTAAGACAAGCACAAGATATAGACAACCAACACATAGACATATTGATTGAATTAGAAGAACACTTATCTCAATTACACATGTAAGGGTTCAAGGGCTGAAAACCCTTGAAAAACCTGTAAAATTCGTAATATGTTCGACCTTAGGGTTTCTCAAAAACTTCTCTTCTTATGAATGAAAACTAGAAAACTATATATAGGAAATTGAGGCTGACAGCGTCAAGACCAAATAGGTGACGCCGTCATCTCGCCGCCAAAATAATTCTCCGACTGCTTTGATCTACATCTGACGCCGTCATGTATTAGGTTCTTCCAGGCCGTCATGTGTTAACTCTTGACGCTCTTCCTTGTGACGCCTTCATGTCTGCACTGGGCCGTCATGAAAATTACTCTTGACGCCGTCAAGATGGTACTCTTGACGCCGTCACCTACTGTTCCCAGCAAGGAAAATTAAGACTTTGGCGTTTTCTTCACTTTTATGCTCCAAAAACGTCCGAATTGCTTTCTTTTCCAGATTTCACTCCCAAAGTACC
Organism: Artemisia argyi; assembly: GCA_030686995.1. Taxonomy (NCBI): domain Eukaryota; kingdom Viridiplantae; phylum Streptophyta; class Magnoliopsida; order Asterales; family Asteraceae; genus Artemisia; species Artemisia argyi. Next base: position 135,874,861 of record CM060695.1, on the reverse strand, counting down.
TAAAATCACAAAAGGAACGATTTAGGGCAATATTTGATCAAATAAATTCAATTCCAGGCTTAAATGACCCCTTAAAAGTGGTTCATTTTTCGCCTCATTAGGAACTCAGAATATCACTTGTGATATTCAGAAAATCACAAAATATCACATGTTATATTCAGAAAATTACTTGTGATATTCAGAATATCCCTTGTGATATTCAAAATATCACTTGAGTGATATTCTGAATATCACAGAATATCACTTGTGATATTCAAAAACATATGAAAATGACTGAGAATGGCCAAATACATTGAAAAACGGATTAAAACGAATGAAAACGATGAAAATGTAAGAAAACAGAGGAATATGTATGAAAACGGATGAAAACGTATGAAAGCGTAAAAACACGTATGAAAAAGGAAGAAAACATATGAAAAATAGGACGAAAACGAAAGAAAATGGAAAAAAATAAATGAAAACGAACAAAAACGGATGAATAAGTATGAAACGAACAAAAACGTATGAAAGCGTAAAAACACATCTAAAAACGGATGAAAATGTATAAGAAATGGACGAAAACGAAAGAAAACGGATGAAAACGTATTAAAACGTTTGAAAACGGTAAAAACGGATGAAAACGTAAAAAAGTGAAAAAAATGTGATTTTTTTTTTTTAAAATACACGTGAATTAAAAAAAACGTGATTTTTTTTTAAAAAATAAAAAAAAAAGTGAATTAAAAAAGATTGAAAAAAGAAAGAAAAAAAAACATGAATAGAATAGGAGGGACCAGGAAAAAATAAAAAGAAAAGAAGAAAAAAAAAGCAAAGCAAAGCGTGAATACAAAAAAAAAAAAGACAACAAGGAAAAAAAAAACCACGTGAATAGGAAAAAAAAAGACAAAAAAAGAATAAGATAAAAAAGAAGTGAATAAAAAGAAAGAGAAAATGACAAGAAAAAAAACATGGATTTAGGTTGCATATTAAATCTTAAGTTAATCCCCATTATTAGATCAAATTAGATGGATTGTAAGGATTTATCCCTTGATATGCATCAAAATAAGAATATACATTTGAATTTTCCTCATATCTATATTACATTAAACATCTCCTATTTTAAACCATTCATTAATGTAATTTTAATGCTAAATTTTAGTTTGGTTATAAATATATAAAGAAATTTGAGAATTGCTTATTCAAAAAATATCTTATCACCTATGTACATTACATAGCATCTACCGATTATTAAATATGTTACACTGCCAATTATCATAACCTTGTAATACTACTCACTATCATTTTCGTATTGTCATTGCATCCTAATTTACAAGTACTATTTTTATTTTTATATGAAATAGTATGCGATAAAGTTATTCTTTAAAATTTACATCATGCGTAAAGCTATTATCACGAGACTCATATAACCGAAAAATATTATTCACAAAACGTTTTAATAACAACGTACTCGTCGTCAGAACACGCCGTTACCTTGCTAGTTTGATATAAGTATGATAACACGTTTTAGAATTGTATTAAGCTTAAATTGATTTAACCAAAAAAAATGATAAATCCATGTCCATTGATCACTTAGCTAGTTATAACCATGACGGATTGGGATCTTCTTAAGTTGATATGAATATGACTGGCAATATCTTTTTTTCTCACAAATAGACCAATGAGGCCTACTGAAGGACCAATTTTTTTTCGATTGTGAGACACTACCGATCATGTTAATATAAAGCTTGAGAGATCTTAATCTATTCGTTAAAATACTTTATTAGTTTTGCTTGTAAGCAAATACCAGTTAATTAAAAACAATAATTATCTTATCGCATACAATCATTTCACAATAATACATAGTTGGAAATGTTCTTCAATGATTCAGAATATTCATACAACTTGGATTACCAACCATTCAATAGGGAGAAACATTAAAATTGATTTAAAATATCAATTTCTTTAGAGTTTCTTTTGAGTTCGCCATAATCTAAATGGCCTAAAGTCGATTATTATAAGTATGATTTATATTGCTTGTTTAATATATTGAATGACATTTTGTTATGCAATTGAAGAGGTAGGACCTTGATAAAAGAAAACAAAGCTGTAATGAAATTTTGAGGGGGGCAAGATTCAAGACTAAGTGAAAGTTATTTTTCGTGCGGCCTATGATTTTGAACCTTGTTACATCACATAGCTCTTGAATAGGATTTAATGTCGGCTTTTAACTTGTTACGCCGTAAAAGCTTCAATTGCAGAATTTTCGTTTTATGTTTAAGTATGTTTTTACTATATTTAGGTTACTTTTTTGTCAAATTTTATATCCTTATAAGTATAAAGCCCATTATTATTGTAATTCATATTTGAGTCAATAAAAAATCATGTTTTAGAATTTAGAGTCTTTACTCTTATTAGGGTTCTATTCCCTAGAGGTTTTATCCTTGTTATCACCCATTGGATTAGGGTTATCAAAATTCGCTTTCGCTTCCTGCGTCAGTTGGAATAGATTTTGTTAGTATCCTGATGGTGAATGGTGTAGAAAGATCTAACAACCCATACTATTGGTGGGGTACGGTCGACCATAGACATGGATTGTGCGATTATTGATCTTGCATCCAAATTTGCGAGTATGTCCACTATTCTTGAAACACGATTAGGATGGTGGAAATCATGAAAAATCACGAGGGTAACAATCATGGTGATCGTAGATTCTATTCTAACAAAGATGGTTCTTTGATGATCATATGCGTCACCAATCTGCTAATCCAAACTGGGGACATGTTGATTCCAATGGATCTTCAAAAGAGGAAGAAGATAAGTTCTATGGAGTCCTTGTTGGAAAACCTAGAGGACGGTTTAGTAGTCCTAGGGTTATGAATAGGAGGAATGAGGGTGGACGTGTTTATGGAGATCGACAAGCATAGCGTGTTAAAGCTGAGATCCCTAATTTTCTTGGGAATCTTGAGCTTGAAGCTCTGTTGTATTGGTTTTTATGAGGTTGATAAGTTCTTTGACATAGTGGATGTTCCTAAGAAGAACAAGTCAAGATCATAGCTTAGAAGTTACGTAGAGGAGCTGGAGCTTGATGGGAAAACGAGTAAGACAACGGTAGGAGACAAAGCAAATATCTAATCAACACATGGCAAAGGATGAAGAGAATGATCAAAGGTAGGTATATACCCTCTGACATTGAACAAATTTTATACCAACATATCATACAAGTGTTCAAGGGAAAAGAACTGTAGTGGAGTACACGAGTGAATTCTTGAGGTTGCAAACTAGGTGCAACTTGAAGGTATCTGGAGAACAAAGAGATTGTAGGTATATTAGTGGGTTGAATCAATCAATCCAAAGAAGTCAAGTTTGTTGTCAATTTGGACTCTTGATCATGCTCAAATTTAGCTATGAAAGTACAAAAGCTCACTATCCGGACAAGCATTGAATTTTGGAGGATCATTGGAACATAATTTATATTTGAATTCTACTCACGTAAACCGATCTAATCAAACTTAGTTACCTATTGGAACTATTACATCTTCAAGTTTTGGCTAGTGGTAGTAGTGTGACAAAGCTGGTTGTGGCTAGGAAGATAGATCTAACCTGTATGTGAAACCTATGCCACCTAAGTGTTTTAGGTGTAGTCTGTAAGGTCATAGATCGAATGAGTGTTCTAACAGGAAATTGAATGCCTATGTTAGGGAAAATCATGAAGGTGAAACGGGGAATAATTTTGTTGATGACTTAAGAGGATATTGAGGAATTTGCTCAAGTTGAAAGTGAGGTAGTGAATTTGATGGTGCAACGTACTTTGTGTTCAATAAAGTTGGAAGATTTTTCACTAATGAACAAGATTTTTGAAACTAAGTGTTTGGTTGAAGACAACGTTTGTTTGTTGATCATTGATGGAGGAAGTTATGAAAATCTAGTCTCTAATGAATTATTGAAGGCTTTGAATTCACCAACCGAGCAACATCCTAATCCATACAAGTTAGGTTGGATAAATAAGCGCCAGGAGGTAAAGGTAAATGAGGTTTGCAAAATTCTATTTGCTTTTGGAAATTCCTATCGTGATGTAGTATCTTGTGATGTCGTGGACTTAAGAGTTAGTCATGTTTTGTTAAGACGACCGTGACAACATGACGTAGATTCAATAAATAGAGGAAATAATAATTTTATGCATTTACTTGGCGTGGAAATAATATACGTTTCCCAGTGGTATACAACAAACGGATTTGAAAACATTGTTCATTCGTCCATGGATTGGAGGTAGTGAGAACTCGAGAGCGAGTTCTTTTCAAGTTGGGGGGAATGATGAAGACAAGATTCAAGACTAAGAGACGTAGAAGTTATTTTCTCTACGGCGTAACACTTTGAACCTTGTTACGCTGTAGAACTCTCAAATATGATTTAATGTTCGCTTTTAAGTTGTTACGCCATAACAAGGTTTCCCTTGTTACATTGTAAAGAATTCAATTGTAGGTTTTTTTTTTTTTTTTTTTTTTTTTTTTTTTTTTTTAAGTTAGTTTTTACTATATTTAAATTACCTTTTCTTCAATTTTTATATCCCCATAAACATATAGTTCATTATCATTGTAATTTACTTATCATCTTTTATATAATAAAACAAAACTCCTATTGAGAATTTTTCATTTCAAAAAAATGAATTCATACCTTATTTAGTAATAATTTTATTTAAAAAAAGATTATTTTCTTATTACGTAATATTTTATATTTATCCATAACACAAGTAGAAGATAAATAGAAAAATATAGATAAGATACAATTAATAATAGAATTAAAATTTTTAAATAATTATCTTTAATAATAAAAAACTATAATTAAAAATCATAAATCAAACAAAACAAAGATTAAATTATTTATTTTTTAATAAATAAAAATAAATGATTCAAAAAAAAAAAAAAAAAAAAAAAAAATACTCGCACGTGCGCGGACATTATAACTAGTTAATAGTTTAAAGTGTTTACATTTGTTAGGATTTTATTTTTCTGAAAGTTTTATCCTCGTTATCAATTATTAGATTAAGGTTATTCAAATTCGTTTTCGCGTCCTGCGTCCACTTTCAAATAATTTTGTTATGCATTTTTCGTTGTGACGAACTTTCAAATAATTTTACGTTCATTTATATAAATCTGAAAGTAATTAATAATAATCATATATCCAATATCCTTTACCAATAATAGGCCATTGGCCCATTAAATCACAAACTAACGCATCAAACTGTTATAGTTAGATTTTAACTAAACAATCCTTTTACCCGTGTCTGAATTATACCAGTTCCCAAAATACAAATAACCGTACATATATTTGCTTACACCTGAATCAATCTTTATTACGTATTGACACTAATACCAAATTATCAGTCCTGCAACAAGTTTATTAAATGGAGTAATATAAATCTACACACAGCTTTTTCTTGACAACCATAAAAGGAATAAAGGTTATGAAGCAAAAAAGACAAGTGAAGACATACAAATTACTATATTCATCATCGAAATTGTTGTTTACAACCAGACAACTTTTGGTTTCAGTGTTTACAAGAACAACCATTTTTGAGAAACTTCTTTATACCATTTGGTTAATTTTGGGTGATGTTGTATATGTAGTAAAAAAGTACCAGCGTAAACCAATGTGAAAAGGTTTTATTCCTTTTGAAAATTCCGTATTCTGGTTTTCCATTTACGTATATATTTCACCATCCACCTAGAATTTGGAGTTACAATTCCAAAATAATATTCTAATGCAATTATAACTGCAACATTATTTTAAGAGTTTAAAAAATTTAAGTTTATAATTAAACATGATCAGATTTTTCTGATGTATAACGCTGACCTTTTTATAAGGCTAGGCACAATAAAGAGGGTCAATTCATCTCATTTTTTCTGCCACGTCAGCTTTCTCTCTCCAGCGACATGCATACGATTCAGTGCCAGTAAGCGCGACCAAGTTCAACTTTTTTTTTTTTTTTTTTTTTTTTTTTTTTTTTTTTTTTTTTTTAAATTTTTAACACAAATTAAAATTTCATTCATAATAAAAACGTTACATATTAATTCAAATAAAATAAAAACATTACAACACTTATTAAAACATTACAACATAAAAACTAATCATCTAAGTTGTATTGTTCCTTGATCAAGTCTTTGAGTTCTTGCATTTTTTGTCGTTGAAATGCGGGCAAAGATGGTCGATTAGTTTGAAATAGAAGATGATGTATTTTTGACATTTTTTTGTCGCTCAAATTCAAACATTTGTTCTTCCATTGCCAATCTTCTGTCTTCTTACTCCGCTTTCTTTTGCTGCAGCGCCAACTCCTTATCCCTTTGCTCCAGCTCTTTTTTCTTCAATTTGTAGTATCCGTCTGCAAGCTTCTGCTCCTTACCCAATGCCTTTGACGTAATGGTTTGCCATTTGTCGGCTACCACATCCAAAAAATTCCCCGACGATTTCTTCTTAGTAACCTTATTTTTCTTAGCTGCATCACGCCCAACCGGTCGCTCATTTCGAGTCTCTTCATTATCAGGCACATCCGAGCCAGTTTCAGAAGTCCTTGTTTTTTTTCGAGCCTCATTTTTGTTGCCTCGGATAACCCAAACCGGTTCTAACATAAAAATCCGGATTGTTTTATAATTGTTCCATAAAATCACAAGCATCAAGATTGATGTTGTTTACCGGAGAATAATTTTGATAATTAGAATAGGAAGATGTTGATGAGTCCATTGTTGGACGATAACACGATTCGGGGGAGCCATACATACTTCGACGGGAGTGGCTTTGCTGTGGTTGTTGGTCGTTTTGATACGGGGGAACAAATGGACGATTAATATTACGATGCATAGCAAATGAATTGAATGTTTGTTGTTGTGGAGGTAGTTGAGATTCATAATCAAGAAAACGGGGATGGAAATTGACGTTTGGTGAGACACTGGTTAACCGAAAAGTCGAATCCGTTGATACTTGCGGGATGTATTGTTGTGGTAAACGAGATTTTCGGCCTTTTGCTTGTTGTTGTGGTGTTTTCTTAGACATTTTGATTGCTAGTAATTGTGAGATTGTGTGTTTAGTTTGTGTTTACTTTGTCTATTTATAACGGGATTTTTTTTTGCCCAACGGCTCGAATCAAACAGATTTTTTTTTAGTCACAAACGGCTAGTAGCCTTAAATGAGTGAACTGTTTGGATCAAATATCAAAAAAAGAAAGAAAAAAAATGGAAAGTTACTCGGTCGAGGTTGAGACCGAGTGGTTTTGTTTTCCTTCTCCCAATCGGTCGCGACCTGCAACACACAAAAGGGACGATCAGTCGTCTTGTGCTCGACCAATTCGGTCGACTATGTTATTGTGTCTAGCCTAAGATCATCTCTAGCTAATGCGAGGTTGATGAGTGACATTTTTTCTTCAAATTAGTCATTTAGTACGTAGTATTTTTTGCATTGAAAAACAAAGCTTTTTCACTAATGAGTTAAACATGCTGAAGTCCTTAAAATATATTGAATCACTAATGAGTTAAACATGCTCGACCATATACTTTTTTTTTTTTTTTTTTTTTTTTTCCTTTTTTAAAAAAAAAAAAATTTTTTAGAAAGGTGAACATATATTATATTAACATAAAATATATTGAATCTCTAAACATTGCGATTTACATATTGTCTTTTTGAAACGTTGGCTCTTTAATGGGGTTTGTTATCAACGTCCAACTATTGATCTTGTAATTTAGAAAAAAAGAAAAAAAAAAAATCGCCCGATAATAAATATTTCTATATTTTAACCGTAGACGTTCACATATGGTAAAATGACAAAATCCAATTCCAAATAGAAAAATACACAACTTCTTGTAATTTCCTTTGTAGTCAAGACAACTAATCAACAAACATGATTAGTACCAAACCGTTTTAAAAAACACTATTTTATTCCACACTTTGATTATTTCAAAATACAAAGAAGAAACCGTGCAATATACTATTCCAATGAGAGAAGTTTCTTTTATTTTTTGATAATAAAAAACAGGTTCCTCTATTTGACCCAACTCCATCTTAAATTCCTTTAGCTTTCTCAACTCATCATCAAACCCCTAAACACACACAAACACAGCCACACCCTGTCTCAACAGAAAACGATGTCGTTTCTAAAAGATGAAAGAACAAAAATAGCTTTACGAGGAATAAGAACCGTGTTCTTTTTAGTAACAATGATTATATCGTTTCTAATATTTTCTGTTCCTATACTTGTTGCTGTTGCTGATTTTTTGCTTCCAACGGCTTTATTAGCAGCCTCTTTTTCTGATGATCATCGACATGTGAGAACAGATTCCTCGTTTCTTCAAACGTTGTCGTCTCTTTTAATTAACTATGATTTTCGTTATTCGCTTATTGATATTCCCATCATCTCCATCATCCGATCCGCCATCATCCTATGTATGTTGTTTTTCCTTTACATGATATATTAATTTAGCTGGCTCAGTTTTGAGCCAGCTAACCTGACAGATTATGTTAGTTAGCCTAGAATAGGTTAGTTTATCTAACGTAATCTATAAAGTACTACTATTTATTTATTTATTTATTTATTTTTTCTTTTCAAAATGCTTTTGTGATCAATTTTAGTTATGTTTGATAATTCAGGTGTGTACGGATTATGTGACGGCCCGGGGTTGTCTACGGGGCCGTACTTAGGAATAACGACAGTTTGCTCGGTTTTATCGTTGTTGTTTGTGTCGCTAAAGGCGGCCTATGTGTTTGGTGGTAGTGGTGGTGGTGGAGCTACGGAGTTGGGGTTGTTCGTGTGTTCAGCGACTCTAGCGATCGCGCATATACTTGTCGCGTATCGGACTAGTTGTCGAGAACGAAGGAAGCTTCTAGTGTACAAAATTGATATCGAAGCTGTAAGTCAAATTTTATTTGTCTTTATAAGTTCTAAAATTTAGAAATATCGTAGGTATTTTTGTGTACTGTTAATGCATAACGTATAACCAACCTAGTAAGGATCTGTTTTTTTAAATGTTCGAAGATGTGCAAAGGTATACGAATTTATTTAAATTTAAGTTAAAAAAAAATATAATAATAATAATAAAATAAAAATATAAAAATCTTAATTTAGGTATGTAAACGGCTGTTTAAGTTAATAATTTAATTTACTTAATTAGGGACCGAATGCAAATTGCGTTGGCGTAGGGATCCACTGAACGTTTTTTCTCGTTTGCTTTTCTTGACTTTCTCATGAATATTTTGAGCCGTAAAAGACATGTTTTTATTTTATTTTATTTATTTATATAATGATGCACATCTTTTCGATTATTATTCGGTGTTTTTACATATGATTATGATGAGTAACTCGTATAATATTGAGTATTGATTGGGATACTTATCTCGTATGTTTAATAATATGCTTAAACATATGTGTCAGCATCTTATTGTAAACAGCAGCGAGACCCACTTATTCACAAACAAATAATTTATTGACACATCTATTAGACACACAATTAGTCACATATTTTAAGCCTGCCAATCATTTTCCGAAAATATTTAGTAAAAAATATATTTTTTCATTTTATTATGTATTAAAATTATTGTTCACTACTAAAAATAGTAGTTAAAATTGTTTAAGTTTCCTATATTGCTCTTAATCAAAATTGATATTTACAAACTAAAGTACAAATTAATTAACTGTCAAATGGTAAAACTTTTTTTTACCAGTAATTAATGCATTTTTTTAAACTTTTTTTTTTTATTTTTTATTATTATTGTGAATAATAATTTTGAGTCGAATAAAACTCTTCAAAATTACTACTCCGTATTTGTTTGTCCGATCTGTCAAGAACTAACATGTTCAAGTTTGACTTTAATTGTCTAATATAAAATATATTTTTGATGATTTTGTAAGTGATGTAAATGACAAGTTTATGACACCTTTAAAATGTAATGTATTATACAAAGCAGGTGTAAAATTATTTTTTAATACTAGTATTGTTCTTTTCTATCATCATGTTAGCAAAACATACTGTAGTTCACTAGTTCTCTTTTGTCATTTGTAAAATCGTTCCTACTTCATACCTGTGGTTATTTGGCATTTGCTTCTATATTTAACAAAACAATGAACATTGTTTCATTTACTCACATCTGAATTCAATAATAAAAGAAGGGACCCTCTTAAGGCCGGACCATAACCTGCCAATTGCAACAAACAATGTTGTGAATGCAAAGAAAGATTGTCCACATTGTAGGCTCAAATTACCAAACATTGATTTTGACTCGACAAGTAACGTTCCCAGTTTTCATTACGTTAAGTCCCATTTTTACTTAAATGAGAACTCTTGAAATATGACAAATATACGAGATTATAGTTTACCAAGTATTTGAGCTATAAAACAACGGCCCATAATCATTCATGATACAAGCATAATACATGCTTCGTTCGGGAACAATCATAAGTTAATGCAGTATAGTTTGCACATTTGAATTTGCCGTGTTGTTTTATGGAATTTGTAGGTATCAACATTCAAAAATGGGTTTCAAAGGTACTCCAAGATTCTTCAAGATGCAAGAGTCAAAGTGAAACTACAAAACTAAAAAAGGGAATCAAATCAGTAGCTTGTGTAATTAAACACTATTTCAACAGCAATTTTCGACATCCAAGTTGCAGGTACCATATCTTTTCCTTGTCAACAATTATGTACAATAATTGCTTTTTTGATACCTAAACTGGTTTCTAACATTTTGTCACATAATGCAATTCTTTTCTTCATATGAGCATATGACAGTCGAGGTGTGCTACACCCACATAAAGTTTACAAAATTTCCCCCACTCGCTGACGTGGCAGAGTGCTGATTGGTTGATTTTCTGTGACCCTTAGAAAACCAACCAATCAGCACTCTGCCACGTCAGCGAGTGGGGGAAATTTTGTAAACCATAGGTGGATCTAGTATTTTCCATGACAGTCACTATCAACACTTCAACACAAAATCCTAAAAATCCGTAGCTTTAAAATGTAATTTACTCAAGACCTGTTTGGTGGTTGTCACATAAAGTCCTCTCATGCATAAGAAACTAGTACAAAACAACTCAACACTTCATGAAAAACCATTTTTTTGCTAGTCATGAACATGGAAATGTAGTTGGATGTGGACCTGGAATGAACCCCACATGTGGCATGATTGAGTTGTACCTTACTAACATTAATGCAGTAACAGTTGTTATATGTCTGCAAAAAGATCTAAAAAGAATCTTTCTTTCCTCATCCAACTGCATTCCCTGTCTTTATATTGAACCAATTTCAGCCATGACCATGTGCAACCCTTTACCCATTTTGCAATCCTTGACTTGTTCACAACGTGTAGACATGTTTAATATTTTATTGGACCTGTTTTCAGTTGGGCTCCTTTTTTTAGGCATCTAGGATCCTATACTCTTATTTTCATTTTTGTTTTTTGTTCTTTTAACAATATTCAAAAGTGACATAAGTATTTGGTAAACTTTACATAAGTTTTTGGTTACCTTTGTCAAAAATAATGGTAACGCTTAGATGTAGTTGCTATCTGTATCTTTCTGTTTTGTAAAACGTTTGTTAACTAGTTGTAGTTTGTTAATATAGATATATAGTTCGCTAAACGGATTTTCAACAACTGCTATTGTCTTGTAGGTACTCCAAAGGAGATGCGTAACTTGGTGATATCTAACATCGATTTTTGGTAGGTATGTAAACTATAAGCTATTGGCTTATTGAGAGTTTTTGTTGTAAATGGAGGCTATAAACGAAAATGGGAGTACAAGTATCGGGTTTGATCTGTCTCCCAAAAAAAAACATATGTATATTCTTTCGTGTTTATAATTCAATTAGTAGTTGTGGTATTGTCTGTGGTGCTTATTTTGGATGGCTTGCAACCTTTTGTTCGTATAACAAGTGGTTATATGCAAGGTTTTTAAGATTGAGATTACCTAAGATCCTAAGCGATTACGAGCATTGTTTTTTTTTTTTTTTTTTTTTTTTTTTTTCATATAATTTCATAAAATTTGTATTAAAATAAAAACTTTTTCATTTGATCATATTTGCAATAAAGTCCTTTATATAATACTTAATTATTATTATTATTATTATTATTATTATTTTTTATTTTTTATTATTATTTTTTTTTGATAAATCAACTAGAGATCATTAAGAACAATAAGGCAGGCACAAAATATTTCCATGACCTTTCATGACCATGATTTAATTTCTTAATTATGCTGCCTCCTCCTATGTCAAAGCATGGCTATTTGACCATTTCATTAGCTGGAAAAGTGATGCATGCATGGTACATCTTTGTCAAACGCTTTTCGCATTACGTTTTATTATTTTTTTAAAGGCACGTCTTAAGCTCTTATGTTTTTCATAATCATAAAGTACAAAAGCCTTTTCAGTCTTTTTATGTGTATCTACTATCATATATTTTGAACAAGTTTTTCTATTTGAAATGTCATGTTGTATTAGCAACTGTCAGGATCCGATCATGATCTTAAAATCTTACGATTTTACGATACTGCAAAGCAAAAACGAACTGGATCCTGCATAAGATCTTTGCAATCTTAAGATCTTATAGGATCCCGATTTTGACAGTACGATCTTAAGATCTAATCCGATCTGATCTTACTTTTCTCGGATTACAAACTAAAAAACGATTAATTTAAGAGTTGTCTTTTTGTAAAATTCAAAAAACAACATGTTAATCTTTTTAAACATTTCATAATCATAATTTAGAACAATATTTATGTAAAACATTCATAATATTTTGTGTTTATAATGTATACGAATTTGTATATTTGTATAATATTACAAAAACTATAAAAAAAATAATAACACTAGAGTACGATCTTAAGATCCCGATCCGATCTTACGATCACGATTTTGCAAAGACGAAAACGATCTTGTGTAAGATCTCGATCTTGAAAACCTTGGCAACTCCTATCATTTCGTTTATAAACATAGGTTTATCAAAATCTATACATGCAGTATCCACTATTCCACTTTGTGGCTAAAAGAAGCTAGAGAAGAAACTAAGAAAAATCTATTAATTAACCTCTGGTGATCATTTTATAAAAGCTCTTGGTATCAGGTTAGCATGACACCAAGATTAACACCGAACCACATTTTACCCGCACTCATAAGTCATAACAATGAAAAACTGGACCCATTAAAACACCCACAAAACGCATATACACACAAACACACACTAACGTATTTTGGGTGAGGGCACCTCAGTGACACTGAGAAGACACTGATGCGGTACGGGATAACTTTCGGTGTTATGATGACTATGTCGCACCAAATATGCTTTTAAGTGCTCTAACTGTGCTGAGTCTATTCAGAGTGACCGGAGTCAAATCAACAAGTTTTAAGAAAGAAAATAAATCACGCTTACATTTGTAAAAGCCCACATGGCCCATTTTAGTGAAGAATCAAACATATATCAAAGCTATAGGCCCAGCACCATGTTCTATTGTCAATTTATATCTCTACTACTTCAAAATCTTAAAAAAAACTTAAAAAAAAGAAAAAGAATATATATATATATATATATATATATATATATATATATATATATATATATATATATATATATATATATATATATATATATATATATATATGAAGTAAATCAATAATTAAATTTGAGTAATGGTGATTGCATATAATACTTTTTAAATTTAAATGTTTAAATAGCAGTGACTATTATACACTTTATTAAAAATTGTAACATTATTTACAACTAAATTAATATTATAAATATTGTTTGATTTTTACGCTTTTATCATTTTCGTATCTAACTCATGAATTTTTTCACGAAATAACAACAAATTGAACTTGTAAGTTTTGAATCAAATGTCAAACCGGAATAACGATTTCACAAGTATAATTATTTGCCACTATATACTTTCGTTCTGCATGAATATTCGTCTAGCAAATGTATAATGTATGAATAAAATCTTGCAAAATAGTTCTATGGGATTTCAAAGGAACTTTTCTAATATATATACAATTGAATAGATATGATACATATATAGAGCAATTTGGGAGTGTATATCCTAATCTATATATTTCGTTATACATATTTATTGCCTCTAGAATCTCAAACTATACCCACTTCGAGCATTCCTCTATCTAGTCTTTACACAACTACGACGTTGTACAATAATTGGGTATCGCTTCTGAGTCCTTGTAGTAGGGAAAAAAACCAATTTATCTTCTTCAGCAGGTTCCCAGCTTTTAGGACACGAGAGTACCCAACGTTAAGTTTAGTTGATACTTGATAGATTATATGTATGATGAATAACGAAAATGAATACAAAGGGTAGAAATGTTACTATACCTAAAACGAGTAACGAGATGATGAAGAAACACAGAAAGTGCGACTCTGGCTAGCTCATGTCCAGGACATCTCCTTGGTCCTCCTCCAAATGGCATGAAGTTTGATGAATCCAAAGATTTCTATTTATAACAACAATTGTAAGATTTAGAAAATATTCTTATCGTTTCATGTGATTTTGCTGACATTACCCGAAACTAAACTAATATGAATTTGATATATTACGTAAATGAATAAGAGTTAAGGGGGTTTAAGGACCTGCCATCTCCAAGGATTAAAAACACGAGCATCTTTAAAATTCTCTTGATCAAGATGAACGGCCCGGAGCGAGGTGAACACTTTTGAACCTTTAGGGATCGTATAACCTGGTTCAATGTATATTCAAACAAATTAATAATACAAAGGCTTAAACTATGTACACAACAAACAATATGCTACTCGACTTATCTTTAGAGAAACAAAAATGTAGAGAATTTGTAATGTATGAACTATGAACCTTTTTCCATTAAAAAAAATAAATAAATAAATAAAATAACTATGAACCTTTAATGTCAACGTCTGTCATCGTCCTCCTGAATACGCCACTGATTATGTTGGAGACTCTCAACGTTTCGTTTATGACCTGAACATGATAAATTGAGGTTTCAAGTTTCTAATTTCCATTATTGTTTGTAAAATGCAAATGATATTGTTATTTGCATGTTTTCTTACACATTGTGTAAATGGCATAGATTTGTAGTCTTCCCACTCGAGAGACACTGATGCAGTCTTTTTGGCCCTGATTTCATCATGTTCTTCCTATTCAAGGATTAATAACAACGTTAGTTATGAATAAACTAGCAAGGTGTCCACGCGTTGCAGCGACTGTAATAATAATATTTGACGAATAATATTTCTATTGCGACACCTTACAAACATAGATAAGGATGATGAAATTGATACGTTGTTGCATTGCTAACTTTTTTGATGATAAAGTGCTTGGGTTATGGTTTCATATGTGGTTGTGACTTTTACAAAAATGAACTCTATAGTTTTATATAGGTAGAAGTTATTATAAATATAAGTAACGGGTTTTATACGGGTATATCCATGATTTCTTGGAACCATTTCAAGAGTCAGATTTACTCGAAATGATCATGAGTTTATGAAGTATTGGATCCAGTTCGGTGGTCAAGTGGTGGTCAAGCACTTTTCCTTTCGGTGGTTAAGTGGGATTTTGTTTGGTGGTCAAGTAGTGGTCAACAGGTGGTTAAGGGGTGGTCAATTGAGGTTTAAATCAATGGTGAAGTAGTGGTCAAGTTGTAGTTCAAATCCGTTGTTATTGGTTGTGGTCTAGATCTTGTATTGATTACTTTCTGTTTGGCAAATGTCGTAAGTTAAGAGTCTTGGTTCGTTAGGGTCATGTGTTCGTGGGTAATGCTTATTTCAGCGGAAAATGATACTCATACCGAAAAGGGTGATGATTTGCTCACTCCCAAAAGTGATTGACACACTCAAATTTTAAGTATCTTGACATTTATACCCTTACATGATGAAGATGAATAAAAATAATGTGAGGATATAAATGTCCAAACACTCAAAATTTGAGTGTGCCAATCAATTTTAAGAGTGTGCAAATCACCTCCTTATCGAAAATGTATGCTTAAAAACATGCTTAACTACAAGATCAATAGTGGAAATTGGGAGTGAGAAAATATCAATGTGATGTGTCAAATGATGATTTGGTTAGACATGCATTTAGGCTTATTTTTTCGGTCTTTCTATTATTGCTCTATTTCAGCATGTGATCGTCTTACAGTTGTTTGGATATTCTACATTTCGCATTGCCGCCCCTTGGTAGATTTTGTGGCCTAAATTGGTTAGTTATATGTTTCAGTTGGTTTTGTGTTAGCTGTTGTTGGGTCACGGTCGTGGTCGGATCTCATTTTTACACGTTCTACTGGGTGACTGCCCATAAGTAGCTATGTGTTTTGATTTGGTTGGCTAGTGTTTTATCTTTTATTGTTTTGGTTTGGTTTGGCTGGCTAGTGTTTTATCTTTTACACCTTCTACTCAGTGACTGCCCATAAGTAGCTATGTGTAATTTTGTTTGGCTGGCTAGTAACAAAATGCATCTGTTGGAGATATTTTTGGAGCATTGTTTGAAATCCTCCATACATGGAGGATTAATATTAATCCTCCAAAACTCTTAGAGCACTAGGTACGGTGGTGTAACAATAAAAAAGTACTGCCACGTCATCGAAAATTTATATGGCACGAAATCTTCAACGACATCAAAAAAACCTTTCCCTCACACAAATTTGGTGTAATAAACAAAAGTGGTGCCGTCAGATCTACACACACACACACACATATATATATATATATATATATATATATATATATATATATATATATATATATATATATATAAATCCACCAATAAACAATTAATTTTACCTACTAAACACTCATTTAGTTGAGTAAAATAAAAACATAAAGCATTAATTTTGTGACGGACTAAGCATAACTCTCTACTCTCAGAAAAAAGAAAAAGAAAAATTAGAGTATCAACCATAAAAGCACTTCAGTTTTTATTTATAAAAGAGCAATTATCTTGTGAAGAATTATAAAGTTAAGATAATTGGTTTTATAAATTAAAAAGTTTTAAATTTACAATAAATGTACACGTAAGGGTAATATAGGTCAACGTAGACCTGAAGTATCGCACCACCCGATGAAAAGCAATGGTGAATTTACCTTGAGTTCGGCGCCACACGATCCCCCATAACCTACTTTTTGTTCATGACAAGATCACATCCACTTTTATTGGATCCATATTGCCTGCATATTGTTTGACCTTTGACTTGGTATGTTCCTTTTACTATTTCGGTTTTAATTTTATCCTCCTTTTTAGACCTTTGATTTTTGGGTAACACTGTTTCCAAATGAAATGGTGAAACGACCAAAATATATTCTTAGGCTCCGCTTGGTTTAGAGGAGATGGAGTGCATGCGGGAAGAACGCGGGGAAGGTGAACCCCCGCACGGGAACACCGCCGCCTCGCGGGGAACCCCGCACGAGGAGGTAAAAATCGGGGAATCTTCACGCATGCGGGGAGGAGGAAAAGAGACGTTGGGTGAGTGAAATTTTAATAGAATTTAATGAGTGAAGGGTGAGTGAAGGTGCCGCCCCCAAAAATGAAGTGAGTGAAGAGTGAGTGAAGGAAAAAGTGGGAGATGATGTGGCAGAATGGGATTGGTTGTGAGTGAGTGAAGGGAAAGGGGTTGAGTGGAGCAATCCCCCCACCCTAAAGTGGTGAAAGGTAAATGTAAAGGGAAAAGAAAAGAGAATGCAAATGATTGAGTGAGGTGGGTAATCAATACCTTACCCCTCAATTTACTCTATAATGTTGATTACCCACTACGGGGTAATCAATACCTTTGCACACCCGTAACTAAACACCTAATTTGAGTGAGATGAGCCATTTTAAATTCATTACCCATTTCCCCACCCCATTACCAAGCACCGCCTTAGCTGAATGAACTTTACAAAATTAGTGATATTTATGTCGCACAATAAGTGTTCCTATTGCTATTTTAAGATATCTTAAAATAAGTGTTTATTTTGCATTTTAACCAAGGAGAAGAAGTTCTAGTAGGAATAGATGATATTTGATTGTTGATGAGTGAAGTTAGTTGGATTTTTTAAAACTTTATGTATATTGTAAGCAGACACTTGTTATGGGACTTAATGAGTACTATCGGAATTAGCTAAAGCTTACGTCTTCTGATTTGATCATTTGTGACAAAGAATATTGACTTAAATATGGATCAACTCGTAAACTTGTCCCTGTTAAGTGCTAACAACATAGGGGTTGATAGTCACACCGTTTTTTTTTTTTTTTTTTTTTTTTTTATACTTTCACCACAATGTTACACAACTAATGCACATGTTACAAGGTGAGATATGCATAATTATAATGCAAGAATAAAAAAGAGTGGTATGAGTATCAATGTTCTAACAACATAGATTCTAAATTATAATACTCGATGCTATTATAATAGCAGTTCAACAACTTGATCATTGATGTCTATTGCTAAAAGCTAGCATGGGTCACACAATCGCTATCAAAGTTAATGTACCAAGCAATGATTGGTACAAAACAATGGTGTCTTTTCTATTCTATCAAGGTTAAGTTTGACCCACAATTATCTTCGATTGTCCTTTAGAGATTTCCTTTTGTTACTAGCATTAGCTAACAATATTTGAATAAGTTATATGTTAAATAAACCGCCTTGAGCACAAAACTAAAATTAAACTATAGCCCTAGTTAAGAGAAAGAGAAGTCGAACCTTGAGTTGAGCAAGGGCTAATGGAGTGTCGGTAAGGAATTTAACAGCGAGAGTAATGGTAGTTGATGTAGTGTCGTACCCCGCCACTAGTAGAGACACCAAAAAATCAACGATTTCATCATCAGAAAAACCAATTCCGCTACCATCATCATCACTATCGAACAATGCTGCCAACATGTCATTCTTCTTTATTCCTCTTTCCTTCTCCGTTCGCCTTTCTCTCACCACCAAACTTAACGCATGAGCGACCCTTTTTCTTGCCTTGAAAGTACAGAACTTATGATCAAATTATGATAAACCATTACTTAAATAGTGCTTAAAGACATAATCAACACTAGAACGGTACCCACGCAATGTGGTTTACAGGTTTTGCCATCCTACATCCCTGTCAGAAACTTTTGGCAAGATACATCCCCCGTTAGGCAAACGTTTGCCACTATACATCCCTCGTTTACAATGAGGACTAACGGTGCAAAAAAATAATAATTTTTATAAAAAAATTTAATTTTTTTTATAAAATACGCATTTTTAAAAAAAAATACTCATTTTTTTTTATAAAAATTAATTTTTTATAAAAAACGCATTTTTAAAAAAATTAATTATTATTTATAATTTTTTTTCGCAAATATTATTTTTTTTAAATTTTGATTTTTTTTAAATATTAACTGAAAAAAAAATTAATTTTTCTAAAAAAAATTTTGATTTTTTTAAAAAATATGCATTTTAAAAAAAATTAATTATTATTTATAATTTTTTTTTAAAATACGCATTTTTTTATAAAAATTAATTTTTAAAAAAATACGCATTTTTAAAAAAATTAATTATTATTTATAATTTTTTTTTCGCAAATATTTTTTTTTAAATTTTGATTTTTTTAAAAATATTAACTTAAAAAAATTTAATTTTTTAAAATTTTTTATTTTTTATTTTTTTTTTAATTTTAAAATTTTTTAAGTTTTTTTTTTAAGGTTTTTTTTTTTTTTTTTTTTTTTTTTTTTTTTTTTTTTTTTTTTCTAAAAAAGAGGACTAACGGTGCAAACGTTTGGCTAACGAGGGCTAACGGTGTAATATTTTCTGTCTCGTTAAGGGATAACGGAGGAAAAATTTGCACCGTTAGTCCTCATTGTAAACGAGGGATGTATAGTGGCAAACGTTTGCCTAACGGGGATGTATCTTGCCAAAAGTTTCTGACAGGGATGTAGGATGGCAAAACCTGTAAACCACAGGGATGTATTTTGCAGTTCTCTCTAATTTTAATTTGAGCAACCAACTGCTTCATAACCAATTTCTAATCAACTTGCTTCCTAACAAATTAATTTTGAAATCTTCTCATAATAAGCAAGAAAAAAGTCTGAATTTTAAGCCTTTCTAATTATAGAATAGTATCGAATGCATTATAACATAGTATAGATAAGACACATGCATTAAACCAAATTTAAATACTTGATTCAGGTTTTTTTTACAGCGAATAGAGTTACACATGATCTGCCACAATGCATATGCAATGGAATATTTACCGTAACAGTTATCAAGTTGCATAATTATGTTAATTTCCATGCTTACATATTAGACAATCTTTGTGATGGTAATGATGGAGGCAGAGTTAGTTTATGATTATGATCTTTACACCTTAGGTGAGATGCTTTAGACTACCGGTAATAAGGCCATGGCCATGGACAACGTCTTGTGTTTAGGTGGAAGATCAACAACGCGTCCACCTTATTACCCTCACCATCTAGGACATATCTTAGGTGCTTTGAAGGGAGAACTCGGTCTTTTAGTCAACCGAGTTGTGGAAGTTGTGGTTGTGTGTGTGATTTTTGTTTTGAGAGAGATATTTTTGTTTAAGTGAGATATATTTTATTTGTGATGTTGGTTAAGTTATTAAGTTGGTGGCCTGTAAAGTTGGTTTTAGGAGAAAATGACACAACGCTGACGTGACGATACAGAAGTTAGTTATGACGACTCCTTATTACCACTAGCCTTACCAAAGTTAGATTTACGTCGATCATCTTTTTCCTTTACTTTTCAACCATTTTTACTAGTAACAATCATTTCCATCACCATCTAACCATAGCTCACTAAATACACACAAGCACACTCACACAAAACCTACCCTCATTAGCGGTGATCACTTTTTTTTTTTTTTTTTTTTTCAGCTTCATGTGTTATCTCACACTGCTGTAAAAATCCTCCAAGCGTGGTTGAGCTGCTTCACGAATGGGTGGTCACCAAACTATGTCTGATATTATACGCATAACCTTAGTGAAGGAGATCATTTGTGGAACTTTTTAACCATTATAATTTATAATCGATGATGCATACTAAAATCCATATTATCATTCGATGATATTATTATACCTTATATAAAATATGACTATTAGACGAGTATACTTTTCAAGGGAGCTTCTTTAATTAGTAGGTCTTTTAGTATTATTATTTCTAGCGTTTGCTCGTTACTTGCTAAATTCTGCCCAAGAAAAACAATGATAAGAACTTTTATAAGAATATGACGTTTGGATATTTTTGCAGCCCCAATAATGCTTAGTTTACTTTTCGTCATATGTCAACGAACCAACTCCTGTGTGTAGAAAATCAAAGTATGCATATCTAATTATAATCTCGACAATACCTGTATAGCACGGCGATAAGTGATGGATAGAATTGGATTAGGAATGCAGAAGAAGCCTTCAATAACTCGCATGTATATCTTCCTTAAATTCTCAGTCCATTCAGATGGGTCGATACTCAACAGTTGCTTCAGTGTTAGCTCAAACGTGATCTGTATAATAATATATACGTATATATTATTAACTCGGACAAATTGACAACTAAAAGCATACAAATATAAATAAGAACAAGTGAGACATAGATCAATATCATAAGATTATTATTATTCTGTTTTTGTGGATAACATCATTATCCAAATGACCAAATCAAATCTAGAATAATGATGCCCATAACACTTTTGAAGAGAATGAACACATGGAATGGAATAAAATTATGGAAGTTTCCAACCATAATATGCACTCACTAATTAAGAATTTAAGATCATAACCCATGCACATGATGTTATTATTCATTCTCATGTTTCTCTTAACAATACGTTCTTTCTTCAAAAAGTAAATCCACCCCTACTAAATAAAGTTTGATATGTAAATATAATATAATACAGTAAATATATTGCATCTAAAATATGTTATCTTTATTAAGTTTTCGGGAGTTTACTATCTTTGTCGCATTGAGTAATTTTTCATTAAAAATCGCGATTTTGTCGAAATGAACATGGTCTCGAAAATTTGTGTTACATAAATACATGTTTTTTTTAGTTAGCTCACTAGCATTTTAAAATAAACACATGTCATCTTAATTTGTTTGCTAGTTTTAATAAAATTGTATATTAATTTACTTTTATTTCTTGTAAAAAAAATTATACACTCGATGACTTAGAGTCTTGCGTCCGCTCATGTTAACAAAGATATAAAATCTTTATGCACGCACCTCATACCGCTTAATATAGATGTTGCTACACCCACAAAACCAACTACAAAATGACATGTCAGAAAGTGAGTGGCTGAATCAGAAAAAAGAGAAAAATTATCATAAAGTACACCAATCATGGAATAACATATCAGTTTGTAAACCGAAACCGAATGTGTTTTGTAAGTCTAGCCTTCCTCCTTAATATATTAGGATATCACAACTATTTCAGACTTGCACCTGCAACATATTAATTGATAAACTATTTACATGAAAGCCTTATATTCATCTTTAATTCTTTATTGTACTTTACCAAGTTTACCATTGTACCTTCGGGTACAAGCCATAAAAAGATCAGTAATTAGCTTAGCAAGTAAACATGGGGTTGCATAACCAGTTTGTACGGTGTGCATTACAGGTTGTACGGTTTAACCAAACTCCTATTTTGATATAACAATATAGGGAGAGTTTGTATAACATAACCCAATAAACATATTACGCCAGTACGCGAGTAGTTAGTTGATTGTATAACTAGTACCGTACAAATTTTCAAATCTAAAATTTTGTAGATGACACCTTTTTAGTTTATTGTCTTTTATGGTGATTATTTGAAATATATTGTCATTTTTCAAAAGTATGATTGTTGTCTTATTTCAATTGTCAAACGTTTACATTATTTTCTATGAAAGTTGTTGAATTTTCTAACATTTAATCAGAGAGTTAATTGCTATATTTAATGCATTTTGTTTAATTAAAATCTGCATTGAATGTATCTAGTTTAACTTGAAACTTTTATACTCCTCGGTCCCAGAATATAAGTCCAGTTTGACTTTTTGACTCGAACTTTTACCTTAAATATTTTCTATTGTATTTTATAATACTTGATGTAAAATACATAAATGGATAATGTTTGAAATGCATTTTCATTTGATATAATTTTCATCAAGTGATATATAATACAAAGAAAAATATTTAATGTCAAAGTTCGATTGAAAAAATCAAAATGGACTTATATTTTGGGACGGAGGTAGTATTTGTCAACACTTAAAAAAAGCCAAAACG
This sequence comes from Artemisia argyi, assembly GCA_030686995.1. Taxonomy (NCBI): domain Eukaryota; kingdom Viridiplantae; phylum Streptophyta; class Magnoliopsida; order Asterales; family Asteraceae; genus Artemisia; species Artemisia argyi. The sequence continues at coordinate 135,851,663 of CM060695.1, read as the reverse complement.
CTTGTTACGAATTACGATAATAGATAAATTAAGTATGAGATATTTTAAGTTCAATTTATAGTAGGTGTAAACAATTTTTAAATGGCAACGTCAACCACCAAAAAAAGAAAGCTTTATCCAATTCGATTTTATGTGACAACGTATTCAAACCTCATGAACTAGTCGACCAAAAAGTTAAAATAATAGTTCCTAAAAAAAGGTTAAGATCAATAGCCACTAATAATTTTATGAATGTTCAATTTAGTTTTTCTCTTTTGTTTTAATCTCAAAGGTTGTGTGTGGCCTAATGCTAATGGTTTGTGATTATGTAGTGGATGTTTCACATTCAAACCTCACATGCGATAACTTTAGGGCCAACTTTCGAGCGTCTATTTCTAAGCGTAATTGTCTTCATAGACTGGGAAAAGGAGAGCTTTCAAAGAAATATGTCATAACTTAATTTAGACCCAACTCCTCCGGTTTGCAATGAAGAAAAGTGCTTAACGCTGGTCAGGAGTGTCATTTGACACCTTCGGGCGTACGGGCTTAGGGTTTCTCCGTCGGTTTATAACTCTTACTATTTTTATTTTATTTTTTTCGTTTCAAAAAAGGTAAATAGATGATACCATATTTAATTATTTAGCATGTGAGTGCGTACATGAAAGTCCTTTTTTAGCCGGATTGACCGATAGTCCACCGTATAAAAATGGTACCATGAATACACCGGGTACAGCTAAAAACGTTATGTTAATAATTTTACTTTTGCACCGACCAATAAATCATGGAACTTTGAACTGATCCAAAATATGTTTTACAATATAGGACACTCGTAATCGAAAGTAAAGATTAAAAGAATGACTGAATATGCATGTCTTGTCTAGTAATTATTGAATTAAACATGTATTTTTAGTCATTTTAGTCTCTATATATGTCTATATTCGATTTCATAAACTTATTATATATCGATGGTTTGATGCTATCATCAAACACCATCAAACATTTTAAACTGTTTAATGTATATAACTTGTATATATTAGATTAAGTTGATTTAGCAATATGTGAGTAACACGTCAACCAAATATTATAAATAAGTTTTACTAGAACTTAACATTATTACCTTCTTAGCTTCCTCCATGAGTAGAATCCTTCCGGTCCAAGTATCCAAATTTAACCTCACCAATCTGTCTATATCAACCAACAAATGATCCTTAATAATAGTCGAGTTAGCAAAGCTCATAGTCAAAGAATGCATTTTCCTATGCAAACACCCTCTCATAAACGTTAAAGAATGTTTTCCAACTAAGTTCGATATGGAACCAGGATAACTCGACTCAAATAACCTTCCTTCATTTTGTAAAATAAACCTGTTTATTTCGAGGTCAGTAGAAAACACGGTTTTTTCACCAAACACATGTGTAGTAAATATGGGCCCATATTTTGCTACACGTGTGTCTATAAATGGTTCAGGGTTTTCTGTCTTGTAAAATGATATGAGCTGTAGTGACTCTCCTATGAATGGTAACCCGGTGGTTCCTGGTGGTAGACGGGTTTTCCGGCGGGTAGTGGTGGTGGTGGTGTGGAATATAAGGAATGTTATGGTAGTGAGAGAGAGAGTGAAGAGAATAGAGAGAAAGAAATAGTCCATTTCGTAGTTTCATTTTGTGTCTGTTTTCTTAGGTTATATAATGACTTTTTTCTTATTACGAAACCACACGATTAATCGCTTATTGCAACTGGATTTTATAACGTTAGATAGTTATATTCATATTTTGGCACAATATACTAACGTTGACATTAACATTTTCTTGATCATTTCTATTTCTATCAAATTAAAAAAAAAAAAAAAAAAAAAAAGTTTATGATGTTTACGGTATTTATTAGAGAGCAATATGATTTTGTTGGAAACTATTACTACCTCCGTCTCAAAATTATTGTCCACAGACAAAAAACACACAGTTTTAGAAAAGTGTCAACTTTACAGCTTTCTCTCTCTTACTTTTTGCACAAAGACAGTTTTACCCTTAATCAATTAATTTTCAACTTCTTTAAAGTTTGTAATAATAATTACAAATAAGGGTAATATGGTAAACTTAATTTATATTCTCTATCCATTTATAGAAGTGGACAATTAATTTGGGACAACCGAAAAAGAAAAGATGGACTATAAATATGGGACGGAGGTAGTATTAATTAAGTTTGTGCTAACATGCTATTTATAATAAAGGGTATAATAGGGAAAGAACATTACTCAAAAATTTAGAACTTTTAAAAGATGTAATCCATAATAAGTAGTTAAGATTATGGTCATGTTTGGCAACACCTTTTTGGAAGCGTTTAAGAGCGGTAAACGACAAGCGACAAGCGTTTCAGTCTTAATATTTGTTTGGCAACACTGTTGCTAGCGTTTAGCAACACCTCAAAAGCTTGCAATCTTAATGCTTCCTAAAGAAGCTTTCCAATATACCGCTAGCATTTTACTTTTAGTATTACCAATTTACCCTAAAAAAATAACATTCATTTATAAGTATATGCCCTTTTTCGTAATTTTACATTTTATAATTACATCTACAGCTACGTTACCAAACACGTTTTTTAAACAAGCAACTACTGCTTACTGCTACAGCTTACTGCTTATTGCTACGTGTCGCCAAACATAGCCTATATAACGACTCTTTGTTAGCCTTTATTTCGAAATATAAGTAGTTAAGATTATATAATGACTTTTTGTAAGCCTTTATAAGTAGTTAATATATAATGACTTTTTGTTAGCTTTTATTTCGAAATATAAGTAGTTAAGATTATATAATGACTCTTTGTTAGCCTTTATAAGTAGTTAAGATTATATAATAACACTTTGTTAAACATGAAGACGATAGTTAAGCGTGTAACTTTGGTTTCAAAATCCAAAATGAACATAGTTTTTCAGTCTAGATTAAAGTTACACATTGTATAATGTATACTAGTATTACATATGGTTCACGGAATGAGATATCTAAAGTTCTAAACCATTCAATGTTAATAGCTATCAACAAGATGTTACGTTAGGTTATCATTTACTTTTCATGTATTTATTAATACTAGGCAAGTACCCGATTATAGTGTTGGAAATGTAAAGTGGCGAATAATTATATTTGCCAAGTTGTTGTTAAGTATTTCGTGTATGAGATGGATAAATATTATTTATTGGTTCAAACTTTTATGTTATAAGTAGTTGTGGAAGAAAGTATATATGTGTAAAATATAATATTGAAAGAAATAAGAAATAAAGGTAGATTAATAATTTTAGATTTCTCATTTTGAGAGTTTTTAAGTAAATATGTTTTGTTTTTATATATAAGAGAGGGTAAAGGATTAAGCGAGAAGAAAACTTAAAAGGAGAATAATGAGAAATAACAATAACTGCGTATTTAAGATGCATCGACTTGAATTAGATGCATCACAATTAGTTTCGAATGTGATTTTGAAGTAAAAACGATGCAAAGTCGTACTTGCAACAAATTTGACCTATAGAGGACGAAAAATACATAGGATTCGTCTAACTTGATGAAATGCATTTAACATATGTATATGCATCTAATTTGTAGCTAGAAAATATATTGTGATGCATCTAAAAAGTTAGAGATGCATATAATTCAAATTGATGCATCTATAATATGCAGTTATAGTTATTTCTCATTCTTCTTAATTTAAGGATTCTTCTCATTTGATCCTTAGTCTATAAGGGAGATTATATTTGTTATTCCTTTTACAAAAACCACGTTAAATCTTCTGTTACAAGTAAATTCATTTTGAAGTCTCCTGTTATTCATTACAATCTAGAAATACTAGGTACAAAATGTTTATTCCGCGCAAAAATGTATTGGCCAAAAGGTCACAAACTATGGTTTAAAAAATAGATGTATTTCCCGCATAGATAACAAGTATCGAGGTACATTATACTAACAACACTTTATTTATTTTAAAGATAGTGATTCGCATCAAAGTCGTTAAGATCGTGACGCAAAATTGTAAGATCTTACGAACCCGTAATAAACAAAAACATACATGATCGCTCCTGAATCATTTCAGTTGTAATATTGTGCATGAGATTGGGTGTAGAATCATTGGGTTGACTCTCGATTCGATCTTATCTGCGATTTGATACTAAGTTACTTTTTAATTTTTTCTTTTTTCTGAAAGCTTATTTTTTTCCATATTATTAAATTACTCTATTGTTAACCTTAAAACTATAATATAGATTCAAGATCAAAACACTAATGATTATTCAACGAACCACCCATTTTATTATTTAAACTGTAAATTCATACCACATAACTAGTAGAATGTTTTTATCGACTCAAAGAAAGAAAATACAAGACCTAACTAGACACTTTGATCCACAGATCAACCGTAAAATAGAAGAGAAAAAACACACTTTTTCGAACACAAAAAACTAATACAACTGAGAGAGAATGAGGGAGAAATAAACTCCTTCCACCGACATAATTGATATCTTTGGGATGTTGACTCCGTCGGTCCCTGAAATTTAACACATACACACAAGTCTAATTTTTGAGAAAATGTATATAAACCCCCTCAAACTCTAGCTTACACAATATTTCTCAACATCTACACTTTATACATTTTGGTTTTATTATCATAAACATAAAGCGTAAGTCGTGAGTACGGTTAAAGACAAAATCATATTATTATTTGGTGTGAGGAAATTGAGGTTTTGCAACTTTTGAAAAGAGAACTTGTTGATTTGCCGTTGAAAACTTGAACCATGTAAAATGTGTCTCACTATTTTATTATTATTATTATTATTTTTGAGCTATGGAAAATCTGTAAAGCGGGTTTAAGGCAAACATAAAGGTATGTGATTTAATCCATGACAAAATGTGTCAGTGGCTTACAACATGGAATTAACATAATCCTTACTTGCATAAGGTGAAGCTAACACTTAAAGATTCCCAAGATCCTTTGTTATGGTGATTAGAAAGGGTAATGTGCAGGCATTTTTGGCTAGGACAGTGTGTTGTTCAATTATTCCTTATGCCGAAAAGGTTTTGTGGTTTGATTTGCTATGATTTACTAAGATATCTCAAAACATTGTTTCCTTGTGAAACGCCCCAAACCAAGCTCGATTTTTTTAACCTAAAAGACCTTTAGTTGGCGGTCAGGGGGACATGACCAATGGCCAGACCACTTTCGACCATTTGGACAACGGAAAAATGCACCTTAGCCGGCGGCTAGAACATTCGGGTCACCCCATATTTTATATCCACTATATTTTCTGGAAAACTGACTTACAAGGCTCGACAATTCATGAAACCTTACATATATCTTTAATTCAACATATATTGTATAGTTATGTAAACTTTCGACATTAACATCGAGTAAAAACTAACTTTGCAAAGGTTCGGGTGTTATGCCAAACACCCCTTATACACATCATAACATGAACTTGTACATAAATCTTAAACATATCATAAAATCTACAAGTTTAATTTTGAAACACATAAAACACTTAACAAGATTCTATATTTTCAAATGACTACAACTTTATGACTCTTAGGGGTTTAACTTGATTTAAGCACGATGTCTATAGCTACTACTAAACGCACAATGGCGATCACTTTCATTCCCTTGCTTCCAATCCTATGGCCTTAACCGAGACCTTATCTTGCATCACATCAACAAATAAAACGTAAGCTTACACTTAATAAGTAACCTGCAATAACAAAAATCATATATTATAAAATCATACAAGCATCATACGCATCCAAAATGACTAACATCAACTAACACTTAGCATCATTAACACTTAAAAACTAACATCAAATCATAACAGCATGAACCAATTGTACCATAAATAAACCATAAAGATACACCATGCTAACTCTTGCATACTTAGCAATAATCATTCACCAATGATTATCAGCATAAACAATCACATACTTTAGTTAGTATAATACCATTAGACTAACACTTTCTTATCTACACATGCCTAACTAGCCAAGTCTCTAGCATTTATCCATGCTTTCTAACCAAAGTTACTATGCCCTTAACAAATTCATTCACAAACACATATATGATGGAATCAATATAACACAAGTTATAACCAAAGTTACTTACCTTAGCTCTATAGCTAATTACCAAAGGATGCTATCATCAAAACTTCTTGATTCCTAAACAAGAATCATCATCAAAACTTATCATTACTTCAATGCTTAGTCAAAATAAGGGTCCAATATTACCCAATAACAAACTCAAGCTTATCCCTAACATCCATATGATCATATGATAAAAACCCAAAATCACCAATAAAATCAATACCCGTTAAAGGGACTTAAGCTTTAACATTATTTTCTTGTCACTTTAACTTAAAACCCTTTTACCAAAACCCCTCTATTTCTAATTGATCAAAGATTAGTGATTACTTACATGTAAGGATGAATGCTAAAGCTTATACTCCTTATATTAGAACCCCAAACACCATTAATTGATCATCAAAGTTTTCTTGTTTTTCTCTCATTTTTGGTCTAGCTCGTCAAACACACACACAGTCATAAATAGTATGAACTTTATAGAATTATGAGGAAAATGATATTATTAAAAAAAATTCGGTACATGTTTGCTAAGTTGGCACAAATAGCCCCTAAAGTCTCATATCCTCAATAAGGGCCACATAATACTTTCTAAAACCATTTACCTAACATTTAAATAACACTTAAATTTAAGCTTGAATAATTGGTTGACTTCCCACTTAAACATATTGACTAACCAATCAAATAAAGCCTTCAAACATATGAATGTTATAGTCAAACTTATATAAGGCACTAAAATTCTTAAAAACTGGTTTTATGGTGTTATACCTTGTTTGTTTAGTAATAGGTTAAACTGAAGACTTGAGAAAATGATACCATTATTGGGTACGTTACGTACTTTGTGAATTGGAATCAGACTGATTTTCATCATTAATGGATCAGATTAAAGTATAGCATCTTATTTAACTTTCAAATATAGGGCGAAGTCAAATTGTTGATAATTTCATTCTTATAGCTGGTAAAAGGTTTGTGCGGGTGTTGTTGCTAAACTACTTCTTGCAACATTAGTATACTAACTTTGGCAAAAGAGAAATAATGGATTGTTCAAAAAAAATGTGAAAGACAATTAAAGACTTCACCTAATGTAACCCTAATATGGCAAAGAAGTAACTTTTATTAGTGTTCGGGGTGGTGTTAACCAGAAAATTAAAGATTTCACCTAATGTACTTCATACAAAAGATACTTGAAAGATTCGTTGTATCATAATTAATTGATTAGGAGTTGAATTGGTTTATTGGTTTTGTGTCATTAGGCTTTGTGAGATTGCTTTAGGTGTCTCTATCCAATAACTTGGTTTGGTTGTCTATGTTACAAGAAATGTCTTGAAACATCCTTATTCACTTCGTTTTACTGTCTATGTTATGAAACATGTCTTGAAACATTTCTCTAATTTCTAAAACTTTGTAAGTATCATTTCCTTAATGATATTTACCGTGCATAAACCCTTTACTAAAAGAAACTTTTGAATATATCTTAGGTTATCATACCAATTCAAGTTCGACATTCGTATAATTTTAGATAGTCTTACGATTTTGATATGATCTAACGATTTCAGTTTTGCAAAGATAATACCAATCTTTGAGTAAATCTTGAGTAAATCTTGACGATGTTGATTCGAATTAGGGTGAAAATCATAAAATGGTAACCAAGTTTGATATTTTTTTCAAGTTTAATCAATTTTACTTTGAATTTTGATTGTAAATACCACTCAAAGTTTTAATAATGCTACGTTGTTTTAAACTTTTTATGTTTGAGTGATTTACATACAACATTTCTCAAACTTGGTTATTATTGTGTAGAGTTGCATAAATTGGTTGTGCATAAAGTTTGTTGGATGTAGTTATATTCATGAGGCGAGTGTTTGTTAATAATGTACAACTTAACAATGCATGTATAAATCCTTAAAACATGCTAGTTATTTTGCATATTGTCGTAACAATGAAACAAAATTGAAACTTGGATAATTTCTATGATTAATGTAAAGTTTGACATACCTCTACTGATTATAAAGAGTGTATGTTATGTACTGAAACTTAAAATGACTTAAAACAATAATTTTGCTGGACTATGATAACCTTAATTAAAAATGTTAACAACATCTACAACTATATTACTCCCTCCATCCCAAAATTTAAGTCCAGTTTGACTTTTTGAATCCAACTTTGACCTTAAATATTTTTGTTTGTGTTATATAACACTTTATGCAATAATGGATTGAGTTTTAAATATATTTTCATATGATATAATTTTCATCAATTATTATATAATATAAATAAAATTATTTATGGTCAAAGTTGGTTTAAAAAGTAAAATGGACTTAAATTTTGTGATAGTTAGAGTAATATTTTAAATATTGTTTAATCCTTAATTTTAACTTTTTTTTTTTTTTTTTTTTTTTTAATTTTTCTAACCTATAAACATTTTTTTCGCAATAACTACAAATTGAACCATAAGTTTTATTTGCATCAAGGGTCAAATCAGAATCACTATTTCGCAAGTATAATAATTTGCCGCTATAAATCTTCGTTTTACGTGAGTATTCGCCAATATAAATTAAAACATTTATAAATCTTAGTTACTATTAGATGACATTTTCTTTTCGAATTAATCTCTTTGTCCTATATTAAGTGCTCAATTTCATGATTTTTATAAAGTTTTAGAAAATCTCACTAATTACACTTCTCATTAGAAATTGGGAATTATTATAAGATATCTCAAAATAACAATATGAACATTTAGGGTCCGCTTGGTTCAAAGTGGGGAAAGGTAAAGGTAAAGGGAAAGAGAAAGAGAATGCAAAGGATTGAGTGAGGTGGGTAATCAATACCTTACCCCTCAATTTACTCTATAATGTTGATTACCCACTACGGGGTAATCAATACCTTTGCAAACCCCTAACCAAGCACCCCTTAATATGATAATGAGAGAGGGATTGTGATCCTTTCAAGTTTTATTTAAACATAATTGGTAATGTTTGTATTATTTTGAGTAAAAATTTGAATTTACGTAAAATAAAAACAACACATTAAAAGACTTGCAGTCTTTTCTTTCTCACAAAACTATCAAAGTAAGAGCACTAGGTGCAATGAGCAGGCAAACCTACTCATTTGGGGCCTACGGGGTGCCACATCACCTTAACACATCTTCACAACTGACCCCCCATCATTAACAACTAACATCAATTTACTCATTTAGGGACCACTACTTACAATTTTTTTTTCAATTTTTCAAATAACAAAAAATCATTTTATTCAAATAAAAGTATAAATAACATTAAAAAAAAAAAAAAAAAAAAAAAACACTTAACTGACTATAAAAAAGACGTTATCATTTATTTGTACCCAAATTCTTTAAAAAAATACCAACCCACCTTTCACATCCAATTTCTTAAAAAAAAAAAAAAAAAAAAGTATCAACTTCTTAAAAACACACAATTTACTTTTATAGATCTGAAAAGTAAATAAATAAAACCTGCAAAATGTCAGAATTTTGAGCTCGTCTGTAGCCGAGGAGTTGGGGGAACGGCGAGGTTTGAGTAGGGTGGGGCGAGGTGCAATAGCGAGCATGGCGAGACTTCACGTAAAAGTGGCGAGTGTGAGTGACGAATTGCACTACCCTATCTTCTTCAAGTTGAACTTTAAAAAATCTAGAGTATACGCAACCATAAGAAGAATGGGTTGCTAAAAGTATACATTTCTTTTATATTTGTGCTCTTTTCGAGTTTTAAGGGCATTAATGGTGAAGCGCGCACACGAGTGCTAATGAAAAGGAAATAAACAGGTGTCCAAAAGGTGATAAGGATGGAAGAGCAATTGTATGTCGGGATAGTTATGGAGTTATGAGTATTGACATTTATTTTTATTATAGATAGATTACTTCTTTCGTTGTATAATAAGTACTACCTCCGTCTTAAAATTATTGTCGCCTATTTATTTTTTTAGTCTTTATTTTTTGTCTTTGACCTTAAGTATTATTGTTTATATTACATAATACTTTATACAAAATATATGAACGGATTGAGTTTTAAATGTATTTTCATTTGGTATAATTTTTATCAAAAATTGTGTAACACAAACAAAAAATATTTATAGTCAAAGTTGAGACAAAAAGACCGAAAAAGTCAATAGGAGACAATAATTTTAGGACGGAGGGAATATTTATTTTTAATATGTATAAAGTTTTAGAAATGCAGTAACTATACTCTCAACCAATCAAATATCATTTATGCGTATTAAAAACTATTTTTATCGATTAAAATGCAAAATAACACTTAATTTGGGACATCATAAAATAGTAATATGAACACTTATTATGAAACGGAGATAGTAACTGGTTTACCATATACGAGTTGTTTGAAAATTCTAAATAGGGTAACAAAATTTAAACCAAGTGCAACTGAGATCGTTGACAAATGTAAATTTAAACATGACTACGCATTAGGGTGTATTTGCTAAAGGCTAACTGGTTAACCCAATACCGATTAATCGGAGCCATTGGTTCGTCATTTTAATTTATGAACCAAAAGCAAAACGAAATAAGTGGTTATCTAAAATTTCCAGTTTGATTAGGTTGTTAACTAGCCATCCTTTTTACCAAAACATTTTAATTAATTAGTAGTTAAAACGCTTACTCTTTTAAATCCAGAGATTTTAATTGCTTTTTCAAAAAATATAAAAATACAAAGAGACTCATCCCTCACCTTTAGACCTATCTCAACATACACTTTGGCCTACACACATACTATTTCTCTAGAGAACAAGCAATCCTCCGTGTCTTGCCTATACTACACTACAACGGTTAGGTACACCACCTATGAGGATTGTAAAACTTCTTAGAGGTTTACAAAACCCCCATCACCCACAAACCGATCTTGGACCTATTTATCCTCTAATACTCCCCCGTAATTCAAGCGGCGAAATCGCAAAAGCTCGGATTGGAGTAGTAAAAATATTAACGTAATAAAACCTAAATATAATCATACCAAAAAGAAAACAGAAATACCTGAGAATCACTTAGCCAACTATCGACTTGTGTTACAGTCGACTGGTAACAAAACAGTCACCAACGATTGACTTTACTCGACTGGTAACATAATAGTAGTAACGATCAAACTTAGTCAACTGGTAACAAAACAGTACCAACGATGAACTTTAGTTGACTGGTAATAAAACCGTACCAATGATTGACTTTAGTCGACCAGTAACAAATCAGTACCAATGATCGAATGATAACAAAAAGTAAACAATTACAAATCCAAATAATAAAACTAGTTGGTATACACAAAAGCTACATGTTTAGAAAAAAGACATTAGTTACGGCTTTGATTTATAATAACACAAAAAAAGACGGTTTTACAATTTGACAATTGATTAAGTGTCATTTTTTAAATAAACATTTTACATAAATCATTGCCAAAACAAACACTTTCAAAAGAATTTATCAAAATCGATGAAGTGAGCAAAATATCTGGGCAAGCAAGGGATTTGCTCGCCACGTTCTTTTTCTTTTAGCGATAACGGCGAGACAAGCAAGTATTTTGCTCTCTATGTTCTCTGTCTTTTAGCGAAAAATGTTTGTCTTCTTCTGAAAACGGCGAGTATAAGAGGACGGTGAGCAAGATCAAAATACTCGATGTGTCGATGTTGGAAAATCTCTAAAAAAGTGTCGGTTTTTGTAATTCTTGTTGGGAAGTGTTCATTATAGTAATTGGTTTATTGATTAATGTGTTCTTTTAATTTTGTAAATATCAATTTTTATTCGGGGTAATATAGTAAACTTGAACAATTTCAAGTTTTCAACTACTATTTTTAAAAATGGATAATTATTTTGAGAAATACTAACAAGGAAATATGTATATTAAAATTAGGACGGATGTAGTATATGACAAGAGATTTTAAAAAAGTGGGAAAAGAATATCGAAGTAATTAAAATTAGACAAATGAGAATGCTCAATTTTGTCTCTAGATAATACTCTCTCCGTCCTAAAATATATGTCAATTTTGACTTTTTTAATTGAACTTTGACGTTAAATATTTTTTGTTGCATTATATGATACTTGATGCAAAATATATAAGTTGATAGTATTTTATATGTATTTTCATTTGGTATAATTTTCATCAAGTGATATATAATATAAACAAAAATATTTAAGGTCAAAGTTTGATATAAAAAGTCAAATTAAACTTATATTTTGGGACGAAGATAGTATATAGAAAGCCAATATTGGAACAATTATTTTTTGTCAAACTTTATATTTTCTGCTTCGTACTTTTATAACAAAAACAAATTTATAATAAAGAAAGTAAGAGGGTATTGAAATCATTTTAGAGGTCCTAACCCATTTTAAATAGAGTAAATTACAAAAATCGTCCTTGTGGTTTGGCCAATTTGCACGTTTCAACCTTGTGGTTCAATAAGTGCAAAGATCGTCTTTATTTTGCACTGTTACGTGCACTTTTTGTCCTTCAACAGTGAAATTTGACAAACCACAAGGACGATTTTGCAATGATGGAGGACCAAAAGTGCACGTAACAATGCAAAATAAGGATGATTTTTGCACTTATTGAACCACAAGAACGAAACGTGCAAATTTAGCCAAACCACAAGAACGATTTTTGCAATTTACACTTTTAAATATGTGTGTTGTTTAGTACTAGTGGTTAATTTTGGCGCTACGTAATAGTTTATTTTATTTTATTTTATTTATTTTTTTCATCATAATCATCATCATCATTTCACTTGGAATGGCAATTTTCTTCAACTTTTATACCACCAATCTCATAAAGCGCGATATGATAGTTGTACATAAGTCTCGAACAAAAACATTACATAATAGGAGAAATAATCTTTTTATCTGTATTTAGCGTTAGACTTGATCATTAAATGCATTGATCATGATTTTATTTATGGGTATGACATCCTTAATCATCTATTGAATTGATCTATTGATTGATTTGATACATATCTGTTTTTATTTGATCATAAATCATTGACTTGTTGGTTTTGTATTCTGCTTTGTATTTCTTGATTGATACAAATGTTAATATCAACTTATTTTCATGTTTATAATCATTGGACAAAAACAAAGTTATATTTTAGTTGAAGTTGTGACGAACATGCTTACATCTGTTGTAAATTTTTGGTCTTTAATACTGGGTTCTCAAGTATTACTTAAATAAGGAAAGTAAAGAAAATGTTATTAAACAAAAGATACAGTGTTCTCGAGTATCACTAAAGGAGAAAATGAAAAGGAAAATAACTGAATATAAAAATTGTGATTTGATTGATTTTGAAGTAAAAACCTAATATCGTTGAGAGAAAAAACTTGAGTGGTTGGGAAAGGTTGTGCATTTCATCATTGGGTCCATAATGTCTGTTTTCAATACTAGTATCCTCTTTGTGATAATCGATAGCAGATGCGTTGACTCGATTTCTGTCGTAAGTGTACGGAGGGTTTTCATTTCTTTTAACCCTTTACTCCCTCCGTCTCAAAATTATTATCAAGAGACAAAAATCACAAAGTTATATAAAAGTAGGATCACTATAAATTTCAACCACTCAAACAAAATATTCCTCCCTAAATTCTCCTTTTCTTACTTAAAAGGGATAGCGGACAATTATTTTGAGACCTCTCAAAAAGAAAATGCAGATTATAATTTTGAGACAGAGAGAGTATAACTTTTCTTTTTAATTCAACCCCTTCAATGCATATCATGTCGTGATCACTATCACCTTATTGTGATTGTTCCAGTGATAGCTCACATTTACAACATTTTTCTCTTTTCTCATACTCGTGCAGTCGTGCTTGACCTAAGGACTTCTGTTTATCTAATGGAATATGCCTTGGTGGGTCCTTTCGGCTCTGGCTGGACCATGGGATAATACCTAACTCAAAACTCATTATAACACCCTTTTTATTTGAGAATTATGAATTGTGTTTAGGTGAGGTATTGATCGTAGCCATTGAAACCAATTTGAAAATACAATCAAAGTGTTTATAAGAAATCGGGTTTGTTAACACTTTGAAGTTTTCATTTTTGAGACATACCCCCTACACATGTGTATATAAGAACGAAAAGATTTTGCACATGTCGGGAAGAGTAATCATAAGCAGTTGGTGATCGACTCTTTAGAAACTAGAAGGGGGGTTGAATAGTTTCATCATTTATAATTACGTTTTAAAATTTTTACCACTTTTATGTTCTAGTTGCAAAACCGTTAGATTTGATTGTTATGTGATATCTACGAATTCTATAAATATAAGTAATGAAAGTAAATGAGAAAGGAAATAACACAACCAAACCAATGCGCCGAGGTTTATAGTGGTTCAGCACGAAGCTCACTCTTCGTCTTACTCCACTTCCCGAGTACCACACTCGAGAGTTTTCAATCACTATGTAAATACACTCCCTTCAGGCAGAGCAAACCGTACCAAGTTTACACCAAGTTTAACAACACTAAGCAGAATGTCGAGTCCTAATCCCAGCTAGAACCAATCTACACCAAGGCCCACGTGCCACACGAACAAGCACTCTTGTCCACTTAGATTGACACACAATCTAAGCCTTCACACGGACGATCACCCCGTCCAACTTCTTCACACGAACGAGCACTCCCGTTCACTTGAATCTTCACCCGATTCAAGCCTTCAAACACGGACTTCACGAAGTCCCAATCTTCACACTAGAACTACACTAAGTCCTAGTCTTCACACAATAACACACGAACTATTACAAGTCCTAATCTAGATACAAAACTTCGCAGACTTACACCTTTGTCCGGATACACCTTAACTCATCTATTTACGATTCACACACAAGTCGGATATAATATATACAAATGAGAGAGTTGGAGGAAGAATAGAATCGTAACACTTGTTACGTTTGTGTGTGGACTCAATAACACATCAATTCTTGACAACTTCGAGTGTTTTTCTCATGCACTTTGATGTAGAGGATGAGAGAATCACTTATAAACACTAACCGACATGTTATAGTGATCAAAGAAGAGAGGAAGAAAGAACAGAAAGTTTTTGTGCAAAGAGTGTTATTTTTCTCAAAGAAACAGTGCAGTATTTATGGCCATCAGGAGGAGCGGGGGACGGTCCCTTAAAGGTGGACGGTCCTTTATCAGTAATGGACCGTCCCGACAGACGCTCCCATTTTTGTCCTGATGTGGTGAGAGTTTATCTGGTGAGAAATCTTGTCGGGTTTAGGCGGGAAAAATGGCTGTTACAATATGTGAAATTCAAATTTATTTTCTTTAATAAAACATTTCTTTTTAATTATAAAAATACTTTTGTAAATATGTTTTGTCACATCAAAATGTGAACTTTTGAGAAAATAAAATCTTTGATCACTTTACTAATGTCGGTATCGTGTTTGTTCATACCTGAAGTGACATTGTAGTAGATACGTTGACGAAACGAGTTTTCTCGATTAAAAACTTATTAAACATAATTTTACGTATCGTGTTTTTATATTTTGTGATTATCAAAACGTATATAGAGCGAATAATGCAAATAACATTTTTGACATTATTTGTATTAACAGACTCTAAACAAACTAGACCTTGAGGAACACGTTTACGTGGTTGATTAAAGGGATCCAGTGTCATTTTTAGATGACATGTAGCCTTCTAAACCAACTTGAAGTTATTACCCGTCCATGTACAAGTTGTTTCGAGTTTTTCACATTTTCAAGAAACTTAGTGTCAAGCCATTTTGAGATAAAACATTATTTATTACATTTTAATCACATTCCTCCCCCCCCCCCCCCCCCCCCCGCCCCCTCAAAAATAACATCTTCGTGAAACTTTTGATATCATTTAATTTAAAATTGATGTGCATTCGGAAAGCTTATATGGAGAAATTGATTGGCAAAAATTCGGAACATATTTATACTCTCCCTCAAAAAGCGAGTATTTTGAAATAATATTGAGGGAGTTATCTTGGTACCATATGTGAGAGATTTTGAAAATTCTTTTTTGAAAAAATTCGAGTCAATGGTACTCAAGATGAAGAAGATTTTAAAATCTTGTGAAGATAAATCTTCATTTGTTTTAGAATAAGTGTTTGAAAAAAGATAATGGTTTTGAACAATACAATTTTTTTTTTTTTTTTTTTTTTTTTTTTTTTTTTTTGAGATTCGAGTTGTGCACTGTGATGTGTCCACAAGTTATAAAGAAATTTTGAAAAAGAGACGACATGTTTTGAAAACATTTTGAATTTAAGGAACTCTCGCTCAAGTATATCTACATGTCTGTGTCATTGTTGAATGACATTTCTAAACATGTAAATAATATCATTTATACAAGACATGTCGTAAAAGAGTATTATTTCTTCTTCTTCTTCTTATTCTTCTTCTTTTATATATATATATATATATATATATATATATATATATATATGTGTGTGTGTGTGTGTGTGTGTGTTTGGATTTTTGAAATTTTATATTTTGTATTTTCTTTTTGTTTGTATTTCAAATTTCTATTTTTCTATTTTGTTTTTCTAAAATATTTGCAACGAAGCCTTTAGATAGATCAAGAAGATTCTTTTGCAAGACTTTATAACTCTCGTGAGTTATGATTCGCATATCAAGGCGTTTCACCAACATATTGAACCTTTCGGGTCCAAGAGCTTTGGTGAACAAATCAGCTAGTTATGTTTTATTGGGTTAAAGAGTGGGAAATAAGAGTACCTACAATAACAACCCTCAGCAACCCTCATTTTTCCTACCACATCAGCTTTCTCTCTCTTACGACCTACACACGACCTTTGTATAGTAAGGCGAAGGATTTTTTTTACACAACTTTTTGAACAACGTTCAAAATTATAATTCATTAATAATAGCTAATTCAAGTGTTCGACGTTGTAATGCAAGTTCATCTCAACTCCGCTGCTTCCCGATGCGCCACTTCCCGGAGATCCAACTCCCAATTCTTCAATTGTATATAGAAGTCTTGTTGCTCCTTCTTCGTAACCCAGCTTGCAGAATTCATGCTTTTCCATTTATCGGTTACCAAACCAATAAGACTTCCTCCTGCAACAGATGAAGAACGAGAGGAGGAGGATGCTTTCTTCTTAGCCCAGTCATGACCAACTGGTCGCTCTTCTCGATCCTCTTCCTAAAAAACAACCGCTTCATCGTTCAAATCTAAATCACCGTGCCCTGACCCTGAGGTAGTTTCGGAAGTCTTGGATTTTTTTTTGTTACTCTTTGTTTTCTTGTAAAAAGCATGCACCTCAAAATCTCTCCAAGGAGGACGATCCTTTAAACTTTCCAACACGGCTCTAATTTAAAGGTATGTTCATAATGCGCTTTGTATTCCGCACACGCTTGTTGGTACACAATGAAGTCGCTCGACCCGCTATCGTTCCTCCATTCGACATTATCGATAATGGCATCAAATGCACCAATTCTAGGATGAACCCTACCTTTCCATTTGATAGTGATGGCACCATGCCCTCTCTTTTCACCCGTTTTTCTTCTTCTCAAAGTAAGCAA
The DNA here is from genome assembly GCA_030686995.1 of Artemisia argyi. Classification (NCBI taxonomy): domain Eukaryota; kingdom Viridiplantae; phylum Streptophyta; class Magnoliopsida; order Asterales; family Asteraceae; genus Artemisia; species Artemisia argyi. The sequence goes on along the minus strand of CM060695.1, from coordinate 135,834,090 downwards.
TAACCTCCCCTCAAAACCCCCTTCATAGCATTTCCTCTCAAGCATTCGACGCATCGCACCAAGCTTTGCACAACGCGACCTCTTCACCCGTTGTCCAGGTTTTGACGTATCCTTGTTATCATTCTTCTTGGCCTTTGAAGCTCATTTTGAAACCTTATTAGCTTTGATGGGTGACACCTCTTCGACGGGAGAGTCTTCTTACCCTGGAGCCGCACCGTGGGCCGAACCATGAGGCAAACCGTGACCCATATAATAATCTTGACTTGGAAAATAATCTTGATTCAGATAATAATCTTGATTACTGTGACCCGAACCTTGACCCGCATAAAAATCTGGACTAGCAAATAAGTTATCCATTTCCATATCAAGATTAATACGTTTAAGGGGATAATACATAGTAGGACTATACGGAGCATTTGGTGATTGGAATGGACGATTTATTTGGTTGTTATATGAAGGATTGAATGGACGATTTAGATAAAATGGATTTTTATTTTGGGGTGGTTGGGGTAGTTGTGTTGGATATTGTAAAGTTGCGGGTCGAAAACGAATGGGTGGTGAGACACTGAATAATTGGAAATTTCGAGCCGATGTTAAATGTGGAATGCTTTCTTGGATTCGTGATCTTGCGGTTTTGGATTTTAGAGTTCTCTTATTAGACATTGTAAGTTTAATATGAGAAGTATAAGAGAAAAGTAGTTTGAATTTGTGTATAAAATGGTAAAATGAATGAGGTATTTATATGGTAAAGGATTTAAATTTGAAAAAGTTATTTTTTTAATATACAAACGGTCATTATTATTACTAGGCGAGTACCCGTGCATAGCAACGGAATTCCTAGCGGCAGATAATTAACGATTTGTGATATTGTGGTGAGTGTTTTGTGTAGAGTTCAAAGTAGAACGTGAACCGATCAGAATGTAATTACAAACGGTTGTACTACACGATAACTAAAGGGTATAGAAAAAATTCTTAACATCTATCAAATAACATATAAAAACATTTAATGAAATTGAAAGTAAAACATTACATCAGTTATGAAATAAAAACTAACAACACACGTTACTCTTCGCGTAAAACTTCTTGATAAACGACATTCGAGGTGTAGATTCCTGCTTGACTGAACTCTTTGACTGGATTAACCAATACCTTTGTTGTTCTACGGGAAATCCCTCTAGACAATGCCACATAAAGCTGGCCATGGGAGAAAACGTAGTCAGGTAAATAGACACCCACATTTGGAATTGTTTGGCCTTGAGCTTTATTAATAGTCATCGCAAAGCTAAGGCAAATAGGGAATTGTGTTCTCTTTAGTTTGAAAGGGAACATGTCTTCTTCAGATGGAGTAAGAGGAATTCTTGGCAAGAGCACTCTAACTCCAGCGTGTTGCCCCACAGCAATCTCGGCGTTGATGACATTAGGGTCAAAATGTTTACATATCAACCTCGTGTCATTACATAATCCATTTTCCGGATCGAGATTCCTTAAAAGAATAATCGGACATCCTATTTTCAAACGCAAGCAATGAGGGGGCAACCCGCAAACAACGAGATTTTTTAGCGACATATCGTTTATTGATAAAAAAAAGTTTATAGGTTATACGAAAAATAATAAAAGTTTGAAGATTTGGGAATTAAACATAATTTTTTCAAACCCGGTTCGACCCGGGTGGTTCAACTGGTTGAACCGTTCCGGTCGGAAAACGGGTTTGAAGCGTCCCGGGTCAACCCGGTTTGTATTTTAATTGGTTGTATTTAATTTGGTAGATATATTTTTAATTGGTTGTACAATGTGAATAAATCATTGTACTTTTAAGTAATGGATAATGTTTTGAAACCCGGTTCGACCCGGGTGGTTCAACCGGTTGAACCGTTCTGGTCGAAAAGTAGGTCGATTTAAACCGGGTCAACTTGCTAGGTTGGATCGAAAACGGGTCAAATTAAACTGGGTCAACCCGCCGGGTTTGAAGCGTCCCGGGTCAACCCGATTTGTCTTTGAATTGGTTGTATTTAAACCGGGTCAACTTGCTAGGTTGGGTCGAAAACAGATCAAATTAAGCTGGGACAACCCGCCGGGTTTGAAGCGTCCCGGGTCAACACGATTTGTGTTTGAATTGGTTGTATTTAATTTGGTAAATATGTTTTAATTTGGTTATACAATGTGAATAAACAATTGTACTTTTAAGTATTAGGGTGTTTTAATAAAATTATTAGTTACAATCCTCTTTCTCTCTTATTTGACTATTGTTGAAAACTCAACATTTCACTTTGACCTTTTTTACGTTATATGTAGTATAGATTATTATTATTATTATTATTATTATTATTATTATTATTATTATTATTATTATTATTATTATTATTATTATTATTATTATTATTATTATTATTATTATTATTATTATTATTATTATTGAGACATAATTTTACATAAAGTTGGATGAGAGTCTAGATACCAGTTGTGCTCCCACTCCTTTCGAATACAGAAGCTTACTCTATGAAAGATAAAACCACCACTCTTAGCATTATTTGAATGGCTATTGGCAATAGACTTAATACGTGAAAGTGTGTCCAAATCCTCCGTATCAAATTCCCCGAACGTAGAAAAAGCAAATGGTATAAACTTGTATCCGTTGTCCTCACATTTAGACGCATACTTCTTCTTTTTCTTCTTCACGGCATTATGCAAGTCTACCTCAGGAGCCCATGAACTCGCCCCAATACCAACAAATGAAGAGATACCAGTTACATCCAAGCATGCATCGTTACCTTGGAGCCAATTAAATAATAACAAGTCTGCAGGTCGTAGCTCCTTCCCATCCTCCAAAAGAAACCCCATTGAAGCCTCCTTACGCACCATGATCCCAACCTTGGGACATATATCAACAAGAATATCACGCACCAGATTATGCCCGAACTTCACCCCAACTTCACTAGAGCAGTGAACTGCGTGATCCCCTATTGGTCTATACAATGCACATTGCAACTCGGGCAAAGGCTACCTTCAAAGAACATGGGTATAGTAAGCCTATAACACAACACAGATCGGAATTGGAGATAGGTCATCCTCTGTCCCAAGCCATCAATATGAATGGTGAAAAGAAAATTATATGCATGTGAGGCGCGGATGCAACTGAAAATAGGCACCTGACTTAGACTAAGTGAGTACTTAGAAACAAGGTCTTTCTCAATGACACCAAAGTAACACTTTGCCAAGGTTTTCATCATTTGGGGGGGGGGGGGGCAGAAGTGCTAGAGGTGAAAGAGAGAACTTTTATGTTACAAGTAGTATTAAACATATCAAGAGCATGTTGAAAAGAAGAACCATGAGAGACAATACTAGACTAAGTAAGTATCTTGTCTTGTAGAACTGTCGTTTGCATATGAGAGGCGAGAAAAGCATACCGAAAAATATCTCCGGCTGAAAGGATGTCAAGACCACCCAACTTGATTGGGAGAGTAGCAAGCCACCACTGCCAATCACTAAACCCCAGCCCTGAAGCGGTGACAATCTTCTCCAAGGAGGCACGTAATATCTGATCAAACTGAACTTGGCCTCCAATAAATAAAAAAGGGAATATGTCCTCAAAGCATAAGATAATTTCGCAACCCCCGCACAATTACGAAAAATAAGGAACTTGCATTGGGGATCATTGAGTTTATGGATAGCCTCCATAAGAGAGATGGTTTTAGAGACCCCTTTTAAAGCCAGATCCCAGTAGAAACTTTCATCTAAACTAACTGAACCACCAAGGAGCTCTTTAATACAAATATCGCCTAAAAATGTTATTTATATTTTACGATCTTTACTTAGTTTTGTTAACGACAAAAGGTAAAGTTTATTTAGCAAATCATATATATATTTTAGAAGTCTTTCACTTAACATCACTCAAACTACATTTACATGTTTTTATAAAGTGATTTCAAATTGTAAAATGGTTAAGTATACTTTAGTCTAATTTCATGTGTTGAAAATGTCATATAAGTATATCTAGTAAGTTTTCTAAATAGTGTGTCTTATTAGGATATAAGTAATCAAACACTTTTTAGTAAAACATTCACTTGCTAAACATTTCGAACAAACATTTTTAAGCCTCTACATAAACACTTTTACAAGAATACTTTCTTTTTTAATTATTCCTAAAATTAGAAATAATAGATATACTTACATCATCACTTGCATCACACATGTCTTATCAAAGAATTTTTGTGTAAGAAACATGTCTCATTTTGTTTAGATTTACACTCCAAGATCTCATAGTTGACTTTTGTAGATCTTGAGAATATTGAGTTAGATTTAGAAAGATTTTATGCAGAATTCTGTCAGGTGTTCTGGCGGAACCAAATTGGACAACGGAGGGAACCAAAGTATTGGTTCCGCCGTATCCGTGGGTTGCTCAGGCTGTTGGCCTATAAATAGCAACTCACACCATGAGTATTTCTCATCACTTACAATCATAACATATTACACATACTTTCATTTCTCTCTAACTCAGTTCCATTTCATATTTTGTGAGCTTTCTTTGTAGCAAGAAGATCACAACTTCACAAGCTTTAACACAACGTTGCAAGACTTGTTAGGCTTAGCATAGTGTAAACTTGTAAAGTTTATACACCATTTTATTGTATCCACTTGTAGCGATCAGTTAGTATTTTAGTCCTCAAAATACATAGTGTATCGGGAGTTGTTGTACCCTTGTAAAAGAACTATCGGGAGTAGTTGAACCCTTGTGAAAGAACTCGACATCTAGCTTAGTGTCGGAAATAGTGTGTAAGCAACGTGTAAGGTTTTCTCCGCCGGTTAAAGGAGCTTGTTGACTAGTGCAAGAAACTCTCGAGTTGGATACTCGGGGCGTGGAGTAGGGCAAGGAAAAAGAGTCCTTGTAGCTGAATCACGATAAACATCCTTGTTATGGTTTGATCGTTTCTTACTTTTATACTTGCATATTATTTATTGTTTGGTAAGCTTTAGTTGTCGATTACACTTAAAAGTTTTCAAAGAAAATCAACTTGAAAAACCGGTAAACTATTCAACCCCCCTTCTAGTTTTCCACAGAGCTTAACACCATTGATCTGGGGAAAGATATTTATAGGAAAAACACCCTCCACCCTACTTCTAGGATCCTCCACGGGCGAGAAAAGTTCAGTCTTATCAACATTCAAAAACAAACCACGAACCGGGCCATCCGTCTTGATGATATCAAGTGTCTTGGAAACCATAAAGGTATCTCCAACAATAGTACCGTTATCAAGATACCAAGCCTAAAGGGTAAGCTTACAAGACTGATTAATAGTCTAGACCAAAGGGTGCAAAGCAAGGGCAAATAACAAAGGACCTAACGGATCCCCTTGTTGAACCCTGATAAGGATTTATTTGGTACGTTTTAAGGGGTAATTTAGACCTAAATTCATGAATATATGATCAAATATTGCCTCAAATTGTTTCTTTTCGTATTTTAAGTACTTGGAACATGAATTTTGGAAATTGGAGCTTTTTGGACGTATTTGGGCGAAATAGTGAAGAAAACGGCAAAGTTATGAAATTCCTGTCAGAATATTACATTAAACGGCATCACGTTGTGCTTTGTGACGTTGTCGCGTTTTATTTTGGAGCTAGAGGAATTTACACACATCGGTTCAGAAATTAAATCTGAGATTACACTTGATGGCGTCAGGTTATAAGGAAGGAGGGAGTCATGCTTTAAAGATTGCAAGTGACGGCCAAAATTATTAAAGAGTGAAGGCATCAGCCTCGGGCTGATGGCGTTAGGGTTCAAAGAGTGAAGACGTCAGAGTGGTGACTTGCACAAGACGAAACCCTAATAGCGGCGACCTGACGGCATCAGGGGCTATAACCTGACACCGTCAGAAGAAAAAAAACTATATATAGATTTCATTTTTTCTTTTATTATGTCAAACTTTTTATCCACTTTTTGGGAGACACAAACCCTAGGACGATTTTGCACTTCATTGTCTGGATTTCAAAGCCTTCTATCTTCCATGTTCAGTTAAAGATACGTAATCGTTTAATCATTCAACATGTTTATGTGTTGTTTGATTATATGTTTTTTTTTCTTTCTTTTAACATGTTAGCTAAAGTTTATTAGTGTTTGCTTAGATATAATGAAACCTAGTTATTGATTATTGATAAGTTGTCTATTGTTTAGTTGATTACTTAACGTTAGGCTAAGAAAACTGGCTGACCTCCTTTGTGTAACTAGCTTGAACGTCTTAGAAAACGTAACCGTATGTGCACTATGGTTTTTCTTGTTTTGTTTAATGCATGAATAGATGTTAGTGATTCTATGATTAGGGTGCTTAACTCGCAATCATAGGAGAAATTGATATTCATAGAGTTGGGGAAGGTCGCACACCCCACGACTGGTATTAAGGAATACAACGCTTCAACTAAAACAATTGCATTGTGACATTCAACGAATCAATAAAAGATAATTAGAGAGTAATTATATCTGAGTAAACACATTTTTCATATCATAAGAAGTTCACCATTTTTATTTTCTTGTTTATTTAAATTACTGTTTAATTATTAGTTTTGTGTTAGTTAACTAGAAACTAATTCCGTCCACTCCATTAAAACCAAGACTTTTACCCGTTTTCATAAAATATAAAAAATATAAAAAGGAATCATCTCTCACCGTTAGGCTCATTCGCCATACATGATGAGGTGAAAAATGAACCACTTTTAGGGGGTCATTTAAGCCCAGAATTAAATTTATTTGATCAAATATTGCCCTAAATCGTTCCTTTTGTGATTTTAGGTACTTTGGGAGTGAAATCTGGAAAAGGAAGCAATTCGGACGTTTTTGGAGCATAAAAGTGAAGAAAACGCCAAAGACTTAATTTTCCATGCTGGGAATAGTGTATGACGGCGTCAAGAGGGAGCATTTGACGGCGTCAAGAGTAAAAACCATGACGACCCAGTAGAAACGTGAAGGCGTCACAAGTAGAGAGTCAAGAGTTTAATGCGTGACGACCTGCATAAGGTGTACACGTGACGGCGTCAGATGTAGATCAAGGCAGTCCGAGGAATTATTTGGCTACGAGATGACGGCGTCACACCTTTGTTCTTGACGCCGTCAGCCTCTAAAATCTATATATAGTTTTCTAATTTTCATTCATTAGAGAGGGGAACTTGTGTGGAGAAATCCTAGGGCCGAACCTTGTACGAATTTTACAGCTTTTCAAGGGTTTTCAACCCTTGAATCCCTACATGTGTCATTGAGATAAGTCTTCTCTTAATTCAATCAATATATCTATGTGTTGGTTGTCTATATCTTGTGCTTGTCTTGATTTCAACATGCTAGGCTAGATTTATCTTGTGTTTGCTTAGATCTAATGAAACCTAGATGTTAATTATGTGTTGATTACTTGTTTATGGTTGTATTGGGTGAATGATTTCAATCTTAGGCTTAAGAAAACTGACAGATCTCCAATTGGTAACATGATTGAACGTCTTAGGAAACATGAACCGATGTGTACTAGGTTTTATTGGTTGTATTTAATGCATGAGTAAATTCTAATGATCCCATGTTAGGAGCTTCTTACAGGCTCGACATAGGAGTGAAGTAGGCACTCATAGGATTGGGGAAGTAAGTACGCCACCCCATGAATGGTATTAAGGAATACAATCCGTCATCCACGCAACTATAACAAGTAATTAACGTGTAAAGGATATCTAGGGAGTAGTGAAATTTAAGTAAACACATTTCTCCCATATATTGCTCACAACTTTAGTTTAATATAGTTTATTTTCATTTTAGTATTTTATTCTGATTGCATCTTAGTATTGGGTTAGTTGATTAGCAACTAATTCCGCCCAAATCCTTCAAACCCGAGATTTTAATTTGCTTTTCTTAAAAATATAAAAATACAAAAAGAATCATCCCTCATCTCTAGATTTAGTATTTAGGTTTTCTAATCCTAGCGACACTATTCCTAGCTGAACGATCAATCCCCCGGTACTTGTCATTATACTATACTACATCGATCAGGTACACTGCCTGGTGGGGGTTGTAAGCTTCTCAAGATCCCTTGAGAGGTAAAGCCTGGTGCAATCCCCACGCATCAAGTTTTTGGCACCGCAGCCCGGGGAATAGTTATTGTCTAGGTTAGAATCTCTTTTTATTAGGTCTACTTGCTAGATTCCTTTCTAGTAAGATTTTATTTTTATTTTTAGATTCTCTCTAGTCTATCTTATTTCTTTGTGTTTTTGTTCGTAACTCTTCACCACCCGACATCATGGACGATGGGAACATCTTTGAACCCGTCATCCCACCACAACAAAACCCACCACTAGAACCTCTTAGGCCCCGAACCTTAGGAGAGTATTCCCGACCTAGCCACCAAGGCTATCGAAACACCATTGAGCTCACCGGAGCCAATGTGACCCCCTTGCGATCCGACACCATCCGGTTGGTGCAAAGCGGATGTGCATTCCTTGGACTTCGTTCCGAAGATCCAAATCAACATCTCAAGGACTTCCTCAAAATCGTAGATTCCATAGACCTAGATGTTGCAACTAGAGAGACAACCCGATTACGCCTATTCCAATTCTCTCTACGTGATCAAGCTAGTCTATGGCTTGAGCGGTTACCCGCGGGATCTATCACCACATGGGATGATCTCACCACTCGTTTCCTTGCTCAAATTTTCCCACCGGGGAGAACTACCAAGCTTAGAAATGACATCTTGATGTTCCAACAACGTCAAAATGAATCTCTTTATGAAGCATGGACTCGTTTCAAGGACTTACTCCAAAAAGTCCCTCATCATGGCATAGATCTTTGGCTCCAAGTCCAAATCTTCTATGACCATATCGATCTCTCCACGAGGCGAGCCATTGACCAATCGGCCGGTGGTAAGCTACGTGATCTAAGTGCGGAACAATCATGGGAACTCATAGAAGATCTTGCTCTCTATGACAACGAAAGTTGGAATGATCCCCGTGATTTGAACAAAATGGTCAAGGCAACATCTTTGCCTTTGAACAACTCTAGCACCCCCGACCGTAGGATCATGGAACTTGAAGGTCGAGTCAAGTCTCTCATGAAATCTTACGAAGCTCCTAAGCCTTCAAGCTAAGTGAACAAAATCACTTCTTCATGCGAATTATGTAGTGGTCCCCATGACACTCGTGATTGTGTGGAACTCCCCGGAACAGCTTTTGCGGACTACGCATCCTCGTGTACCGAAGAAGAGGGAGATAAGTGGTACACTTTCAAACCCGAGCCAAACCCTTACGGTGATTCATACAACCCCTCTTGGAAAAATCACCCAAACCTTAGGTGGAAACAAAATCAAGCCAATTCTTCCAATCCGCCTAATCGTTACCAACCAAACGGTCCACCCTTCAACCGTACTTTCAACAACAATCCTTCTAACAACTATGGTAGTACCAACAATCTTGAAGGGTTGTTGTCTAAGTTCATGGCATCTCAAGAAGCTCGCATATCTAAGTTTGAAGCCGATTTCAAACAAAAGCAAAGCGAGATGACCACCAAGATTGATGCATTGTTGAAAGTTCTCAATGACCGAGAAATGGGAGCACTTCCAAGCGACACGGTCAAGAATCCGAAACTAAACGCTAATTCCATATCATCAGTTTCGTCACCCACTTCGTGTCCACAATACTACTCGGTTAAATCAACGAGCACGTGTTTCAAACAAAACCAAATTCTTTAAAAGGACCAATCAAGTAAAACACCGATATAAAATAGGTCAAAAGCATAGTTGAAACACCTCCTACACAAGACCTTGACGATGAATTCAAGGAACTTCACCTTGAACGCCCCGTCATTGATGTCTTAGCCCGTGCTCCCTACTATAACGCCCTCCTAGAAAAATATGAGAAGTTTAAACTAGGTAAAATGGGACCGCCTTCATTCAAAACAAGTTGCCTAAAAAGCTTGATGATCCGGGTATATTTGTTTTGCCTTGTAAGATAGGAAGATCCGAAGCTTTCGACACACTAGCCAATTTAGGGTCAAGCCTCAACTTGATTCCCTTATCCCTTTTCACCACTCTTAAGCTAGTTAAGTTAGAGGAGACATAGGTATTGATAGGTCTAGCGGATAGGAGTATTGCCCACCCGGTTGGAATGATTAAGGATGTAGTTGTTTACGTAGGAAAGTTAACTATCTTAGCGGATTTCCACATCCTAGACATAGTTAGTGACACTACATGCCCATTGTTGGTAGGGAGAGGATTTTTAGCAACCGCTTGTGCCATGATAGATTGTAAGGAGTCTAAGATAGCGGTAGGTGAAGGCGACACTTGGTCGGTATACGATGTTAAGAAGCATAGTTATGATTGTGATGATGAACCGACACCACATTGGGTAGAGATTAATAGGAGACCATCTAGATATGGACCTTGGATTGAAAGGAACTTTATAGGTCCTCAACACCCATTCTATCTAGAAAAAGATTTCATAGAAAAGACACATTCGGTGGAACAACTCATAGCTAGAGATGAAGAGCTAGATCCTTTTGAGGACCCCTTAGTCTTTAGGAAGATGATTGAGTTCTTGAGCGTAATGCCTATTAATATAGAGATGAATAAATGGAAAAGAGAGGGATACAAGTGTAAATGGAGGTGGGACAAGCCACCTAAAGAAGGTGACGGATCATGGCATATGAAGATGACTTTGTATGATCCGGATGGAGAAAAGTTTGAAAGGTCATACCGTACTAAGAAAACCGATAGGAAGTTGAAACCTAAGTTTGATCCCAAAGATGTCCTCAATGAGGAACTCACCCGTGTCACGTAGTAACCCATGACCTTGAGTCTAGCTACAAGACTCGTAAATAAAGAAAAGCGCTTCTTGGGAGGCAACCCATGATTTTGTGTGATTTTATTTTGTTTGTTTGTTATTTGCTTCCGTATGCATGCTTTATTTTTATTGTTGGTAGATCATGTTTCTAAACTAAAAAGTTGAAATACTTTATTTTGTTGTTTGGCCTAGTCTTAACTTCACCAAAAGGTATTTTTGCAAAAGATAAGTGTAAGGGGAAACCCCAAATATGTTTTTAAGAAACAAACCGATCATGATTCTCCACAATATTAAGTGAACATGTATATTCGTATTTGTTAGAGTCAAATGCTTGTATCGAGTCATAATGAAGTTTTGCAGGATTTTCCAGGAAGTAGGACCAAGTTTTTCCAGAAATTTTCCAGAAACTTAACATAAGAATTTCTTCAGGTCACTTCTGATGGCGTCATGAGCTTGCTCTTGACGGCGTCACATGTAAAAAATCTGGAAATTTTACCGGTTTTGTTTTTCTAACGGAGTCTTAAAGTTTTTGTTGAATTATTAAGTTTTATAATCTCCAGGAAATCTGCAAACTTCATTCCACAAGCATTATATCTTATTTTGTTTTCTATGATTTAGTAACTTATGTAGATTGCCGCCGATTTTATGCGAGGTTGCCTTGTCTGTTTTCTCAGGTTTTACAGGCTATGTATGACAAGAAGATGAATTATTTTTCTGGAAGGGAAGCTTTGATTGTTCATTTTCTTGGAGGAAGATCTAACCTGGCCACCTTATTATCCATACCGAGCGAATCAGGGGAGTATTTGATTTCATTCGTTTTACTTATTTCACTTTTACATTCTTTACTTGAACATTGGGGACAATGTTCATCTTAAGTGTACGGGGAGGGTAAAATGATGATACCTTACAGATACACTTTCGCTTGAGTTTGTTTGTTTAATAGTAGATGTGTAATAAAACTATGAGAAATACTTGTTAGTGCAATTTTAGCGCCAAATTTAAAAATTTTTACAACATTTAGGAGTGAAACTTTAGCTATAGCAAGCGTCTCATGGATAGGAGATTGTATGACTAGCACATAACTGTACCATTCAGAAAAATTTTCCACCCAAATATGTGAGGTTCGCCTTAAGATTTGATAGGAAAAGCATTTACTATTAGTGCTTATGAGTGTACCGGTAGCATTTAGATTCTAGAACTTGCGTTAGTGATGCATCCCGAGACTGCTAGTGAGACTACATTCGTGTAGTAGGATTCACTACATGATAAGAGGCATTAGGATCACCCTTGTGTTAAACCCGTATCATAATTTCTTGACCATTTAAATCATATTACTTGGCTAGTTAAGTCAATTAATTTTTCCCACACCTTAGCGTTGTACTCATTTTTAGTACACGAAACCCCTAGTACACCCCTCCGAGCCTATCTTTTCGTTTCTAACTTTAAGCATCTTACTTAAAGGAAGAATTTGTTACACCCCACTTAAATGTACACCCAAATCGCCTTTGCCTTCCGTGTATGCACTCATCTTTAGTGCATTATTGTTATTTGTTAAACCTTTAGTTAATTATCTAATTGATTACATGGTTGCTAAGTCGAGTCATATCCTTGTACATATTGTTTTGGGACGATTGGGACTCATGGTAAAGTACTTATTTTATGGAGTAATGGGGAAGAACATCATATATTACCCCCATATGTGCGTTAATCTTAAAAGTGCTCCAAGTGTTTTAATTTTCTTAATTCGAGTCATTAGATTAGTTTATTGTAAAGTATGTAAAAATTCAAGTGTAAGGGAAATTTACATTCCCTATGATGTATTATTTTGGATGGTAGGGTAAGAGTGTATGCAAAAAAAAAAAAAAAAAAAAAAAAAAAACAAAAAAAAAAAAGAGAAAAAGAGAAAAAGCATACAGACTACCATCCCTTTTCATTCTATGTTCATTTTATGTTTTTGTTATTTTTCATTTATTAGCTTAAGTCAAGTCTAGTCTTGGCTTAGCAACGCCATATTGTACATGTAATTAACCAAGATTGTTAACTCGCCACCAGTAAAGACTGCCTATATCCAACAAAACCGTGTATTTCATATCCCTACACCTAACGTTACAACCCTTTAAAAGACCTCTTTGATAGTTTATCCTAGGTGCTTACGCCATGTGGTGGAGGTTTGATCATTTCCCAAGTCTATGGTAATCTATTTTTCTATGACAGGTAGTGAGAGATGTTTTCCATTTCTATATTGTAATTTATACTTTATTACACCCGAGAGATGTGAGTATCTAAACACTATTTGTGAGGTGCTAGTATATGACCTCCGTGCTTGTCTTTGGTCTTTAGTGGAACGATTATTTGTTGTAATTACTTTTATATTAGTGTTAAATGACCCCTAACTTGTATTTTGATTAGAATAAAAGCGCATTTGCTTGAGGACAAGCAAATCTCAAGTGTAAGGGTATATGATGAGGCGAAAAATAAACCACTTTTAGGGGGTCATTTATGCCCGGAATTGAATTTATTTGATCAAATATTGCCCTAAATTGTTCCTTTTGTGATTTTAGGTACTTAGGGAGTGAAATCTGGAAAAGGAAGCAATTCGGACGTTTTTAGAGCATAAAAGTGAAGAAAACGCCAAAGACTTAATTTTCCATGCTGGGAACAGTGTATGACGGCGTCAAGAGGGAGCATTTGACGGCGTCAAGAGTAAAAACCATGACGACCCAGTAGAAACATGAAGGCGTCACAAGTAGAGAGTCAAGAGTTTAATGCGTAACGGCCTGCATAAGGTGTACACGTGACGACGTCAGATGTAGATCAAGGCAGTCCGAGGAATTATTTGGCGGCGAGATGACGGCGTCACACCTTTGTTCTTGACGCCGTCAGCCTCTAAAATCTATATATAGTTTTCTAATTTTCATTCATTCCGTCATTCACGCCACTATAACAAGTAATTAACGTGTAAAAGATATCTAGGGAGTAGTGAAATTTAAGTAAACACATTTCTCCCACATATTGCTCACAACTTTAGTTTAATATTGTTTATTTTCATTTTAATATTTTATTTTGATTGCATCTTAGTATTGGGTTAGTTGATTAGCAACTAATTCCGCCCAAATCCTTCAAACCCGAGATTTTAATTTGCTTTTCTTAAAAATATAAAAATACAAAAAGCATCATCCCTCATCTCTAGATTTAGTATTTAGGTTTTCTAATCCTAGCGACACTATTCCTAGCTGAACGATCAATCCCCCGGTACTTGTCATTATACTATACTACATCGATCAGGTACACTGCCTGGTGGGGGTTGTAAGCTTCTCAAGATCCCTTGAGAGGTAAAGCCTGGTGCAATCCCCACGCATCAATACACTTCAAAGTAACGACAGTATTCCCCTAGAGAACGATCAATCCCCCGGACATACCTATACTACACTACAACGACGAGGTACACTGCTTGGAGGATTGCAAGCTTCTCAAGATCCCTTGAGAAGTAAAACCTTTTGTGAGGCCGCAATCCTCTCATCAAACCCCTTGACAAGACCAAAGGATAGAGTCATCATAATAAAGCCAAGCAGGTTGGGCATAACAAAACTCAAACCCAAGGAGCAATGGATGGGTATCGTACCCTAGCTTCCTAAAGTAAGACACTCCTATCAACAAGATTGAAAGCATTGTTAAAATCCACCAAAAGCATTGAAACTCCAACTTCGTTACCCTTAGACTCGATGAGCCTATTCACAGAATGGAGAACAGACTTACAACCACCAGGAACGCCAACGGCAAATTGAAAGTCCTGTAAATAAGTATTCATAGAGTTACCAATAGAAGAAGAAGACACCTTAGAAACAAGCCTACACCATACAGTACCAACAGCAAAAGGGCGTACACCGCCACCAGGCTTGACCAAGGGAGTCGAAGGGGCACTAGCGATATACTCCCCTAGTTGAATAGGGCACTTTCCACTGAGAAAAGAATTGAAAACTTTGGTAATGGATCCTAGCAAATCATCGGCAATAATGGAAGAAACCCCTCCCAAAATATCCATTAAATGTTAGCCCATCACGACCACATGACGTCCCTTTGGGAAAGCTACAGATCCTGTTCAACACCAAGTCTTTGTGGACAAAAAGAGCATCCCCATCAAGTGGAGAAAAGGACAAAGTCGGAGGTGGGGCATAAAGGTGTTTAGCCTCTAGCTCATGCAGGGTACAGGAGTAGATGGGGCGAAACCAGAAGACGTGAGCACCATAATAGCAGCAGTGAAGTGCCAATCTCTCAATTTATGTTTACATTGAACCAGGTTAGCTCCATCTTGGCACTTAGTTTTTTTTCACCCCACTGAAGGATGGAGTTACTTCATCCAAATGATCCATCACCAAACCAAACTTGTCTACAGGATCCCTCCATTTAAGCATAGCTCGAGAAATACAATCAAATTGACACCGTTGTATATCACCAGATTTATAAGGATTAATTTGATACATTTTTAAGGGGTCATTTAAGCCTGAAATCATGATTACATGATCAAATATTGCCTCAAATCGTTTCTTTTTTCATTTTAGGTACTTGGGACGAGAATTCTGAAATTTGGAGCTTTTTGGACGTTTTTAGGCGAAAAAAGAAGAAAACAACAAAGTCGCGAAAAACCTGTCAGGAAAGAAGACCTGACGGCGCACATTATGCCTTGTGACACCATCAGCCTTTAATCTTGATGCTAGAAGAATTTACACATGACGCTTCAGAAAATTTTAGAGATTTCACCTGATGGCGTCAAGTGTTGTGGAAAACTAGAAGGGTGGAGGGTTGACTAGTTTTACGTCTTTTTAATTTATTGTGAAAACTTTTGTTTAATTTAAAACTTTGATTCGATCTTATATGAAATCAATACTTGAACAATATGAACTGATATATCAAAGGGGAAGTGATACTTACACCACTTTTTTTAATGCACACACCACAATTATGCATATAGCATGTTGTAACATGTGCATTAATGATATAACATTGTGGTGTGTGCATAAAAAATGGTGTAAGTTACACTTCCCATATCAAAGTAATAAATGAATATGCAAGTAAAGTAATAAAATGAAAGATAGGGATGGAAAGATAGGGTCGAAAAGGACCTTGTTTCCCGAGTCATCCTCCGGTGTTTCATCCTCTCATCACATAGATGATGATGAACACATTGGAAATTCCAATGCTAATGCATCTTCTTCATCCCAAAACCTCTTGAATGACCTTCCTCAACTCCCTCAAAATCTTGACTCACAAGACCCATCGGTGATCACTCTTCTCACTTAAATTCAAGACGAGCAAAGGAAAGTGATAAGGCGAAATGTGTACCGCTTTTAGGGGGTCATTTAAGCCCGAATTCATAAATATTTAATCAATTATTGCCCTAAATCGTTCCTTTTGTCATTTTAGGTACTTTTGAGGAAAAATCTGGAAAAGGAAGCATTTTGGACATTTTTGGAGCAATTTAGTGAAGAAAACGACAAAGTCTCAAAATCCTTGCTGGGAACAGTACCTGACGGCGTCAAGGCTACACAAATGACGGCGTCAAGCTTGGCAAAAGAGGTGGATGTAGAAAATACACATGAAGGTCCAAAACAATTTCAAGGCAATTTGGCATGAAGGCGTCACCAAGGCCGTCAGGGTCAAAATACATGTGACGGCCCAGAGTAAAATTACACATGACGGCGTCAGAAGTGGATCTAGGCAATACAAACTTTATCTTGGCGGCGAGTTGGTGGTGTCACAAGCTATAACGTGACGCCGTCAAGGTGTAAAATCTATATATAGTTTTCTAATTTTCATTCATTAAGTGTGGAACTTTTGGAGAGCTTCTTTGTGAAAACCCTAGATGAATTTTCTGTAAAAATAAGGGTTTCAACCCTTGTTCCATCCATGTTCAATTAAAGATAAGTTTTCCAATAATCATTCAATATGTCTATGTGTTGTTCGATTCTATCTTATGCTTGTCTTCTTTTTAACATGCTAGGCTAGGTTTTTATTGTGTTTGCTT
The DNA here is from genome assembly GCA_030686995.1 of Artemisia argyi. NCBI lineage: Eukaryota > Viridiplantae > Streptophyta > Magnoliopsida > Asterales > Asteraceae > Artemisia > Artemisia argyi. The sequence goes on along the minus strand of CM060695.1, from coordinate 135,817,277 downwards.
AGATGTAATGAAACCTAGATGTTGATTATTGGTTGATGGTTTGTTTATAATTGTTGTGGATGATTGTATTCGATGTTAGGCTTAAGAAAACTGGCAGACTTCCAATTGGTAACTTGCTTGAACGTCTTAAGAAACATGATCGGAGATGTACTACGATTTAATGGTTGTATTTAATGCATAAGCGAATTCTAGTGATCCCATGTTAGGAGCTTTTAGTCGGCTCGACATAGGAGTGAAGTAGGAGCTTATAGAGATAGGGAATTTCGTACACGACCCTATGACTGGTATTAAGGAATATAACCCATCATCCATGCAATTGTAACAAGCTAATCAACCAGTAAAAGATATCTAGGGAGTAATGAAATCTAAGTACACATTTTCTCTAATTATTGTTTACACCACAAATTAGTTTTAGTTTATTTTATTTTATTTTGATTGCATCTTTAGTTAATTGGGTTAGTTGACTAGCAACTAATTCCGCCCACTCCTTCAAAACCTGAGATTTTACTTGCTTTTATAAAAATATAAAAAGAATCATCCCTCACCTTTAGACCTAGTTTAGTAGACTTTTTAATCCTAGCGAATACTATTCCTGAGTTGAACAATCAATCCCCCGGTACTTATGGAGAACGCGAATCCACCATAATACCGACCACAAAATTTTGTGGGTGAATTTTGGGTCGGTATTATGGTGGATTCGCGTTCTCCATAATTTTTTGGCGCCGCAGCCTGGGGAATAGTTATGGTCTAGGTTAAAATTTCTTTTTATTAGGTCTACTTGCTAGATTCCTTTCTAGTAAGATTTTTATGTTTATTTTTATAGGTTTCTTTAGTCTATCTTTTCTTTGTGTGTTTGTTCGTACAATCCTCATTAATTATTCCGTTGGCCATTATGGAGAACGCGAATCCACCATAATACCGACCACAAAATTCACCCACTCCAAATGACATCTTAATGTCTAAACAACATGAAGATGAACCTATCTATGATGCATGGACTCGTTTTAAATACTTACTCCAAAAAGTCCCTCATCATAATTTCGATCTATGGTCTCAAATTCAAATATTTTACCATCGTGTCGACCACTATACCCACATGGACATTAAACATGCCGCAGATGGGGACCTTTGGGAATTAAGTGCTGAAGAAGCATGGGAAGCCATAGAGGATTGTGCCCAACTTGCCAAAAAATGGACAACCCAACAAACATTGTTACAGATCAATTAATAGCAAGTTTGAGGGAACAGGCAAGAAGTTTGTTTGGGGATAGAGTTGAGACACCTAGGTGGTTAGGATCTACATTAATGAATGATGAGCACATAGGTGATCTTGATAAGATAGAGGATAGAGTAGAAAATCTAAGCCCACCAAGTACCTTACAAGTCCTACCATCATTTGAGGCATACACACCACCCTTGACTTACCCGAAAGAATTAGAAGAGACTATAGGAACCCCAATTGAGGTAGAGCCCTTAGACCAAACACAACTAGATGAAATAGGTTTGAATACTTGTAGTCACAACCTTTCTCTTAGTTCTAAGGAAGTTCATAGTTTTGATGAACCGGAGCCTCAATCAAATCCGTTAGCTAATGTTCCATCCTTGGATGAAAATTTAAGAATTGAAAAAGGTCCCGATCTACCAATCAAACCATATAGTCCGGGAAGTTTTACGTTGAAGGTAGTAGACCCCAAGCCTTGTAGAGAGGAAGCTGACATAGGAGTGAACCATGACCTTACATACTTACGTCACCCATTCATGAATGATCATATGAAACATTATGGGTTTAAACCTGGTTTACTAGGTCAAGATAGATTCCCAACTAGGAGTCTCTTGAAATTGATAGAAGGTGATCCGTTTTTAGGAGAAAACTTCAACTCACCCATTGACCAAAGTGAACTAGGTAAGGTTATGATGAAAAGAGCACACCCCTTTGAGCATATAATTCATCCACCACTCTCTCCTCATGAGGCATACTTCCACCGAGATGGTGTGTATCGCTACTTTCACCCACACTTAATCCTAAGTGTAGGGAAAACGTCCATTATTTCCGTTAAATAAGGGTAGAGTCAGGCTCGTGACTCGAACAAAAACAAGCGCTTCTTGGGAGGCAACCCAACCCCTTTTTTTGTTTGATTATTTGTTTGTTTAATTTTATTTTGTTTCCGTATGCATGCTTTATTTTTATTGTTTGTGGCTCATATTTCAAAGTAAATTGTGAAAATGCTTTATTTTGTTTTTAACTTCGTCTTAACTACATATAAAGGTATTTTGCAAATGCTAAGTGTAAGGGAAATATAAATTTGTTTTTTTAGAACAATAATTGGACACGAACCACAACAATATTAAATGAACATGTATATTAGTATTTGTTTGAGTCAAATGCTTGTATCGAGTTATAATGATGTTTTGCAGGAAATTCCAGGAAGTAAGGCATAAGTTTTTCCAGAAATTTTCTGGAAGCTTAACATGAGATTTTTGCAGGAATATTCTGACGGCGTCAGGAGTTATAACCTGATGGCATCAGGTACAAAAATTCTGAAAAATTTTGCGAGTTTTGTTTATACTTGAGTCTTAAATTTTTTTTTGATTCTTTAGTTTTATAAACTCCAAGAAATCTGCAAACATTCATTCCACAAGCATTATATCACTTTAATTCCTAGAAAGCAACATTAAGATATATATGCTATTTTTTTTAGGATTTTTAGTATATATAGATTGCCGCCGATTTTACGCGAGGTTTGCCTTGATAGTATTCTCAGGTTTAACAGATTATATTGGACAAGAGGATGATTTATATTTCTGGAGGGAAGCTTTCAAAGTTCATTTTCTTGGAAGAAGATCTAACCTTATTGACACACTATCCACACCGAACGAATCAGGGGAGTATTTGTTTTCATTCTTTTACCTTCATTACTTTTACATCCTTTTTATTAAACATTGGGGACAATGTTCAGCCTAAGTGTAAGGGGGGGGGGGGGGGGGGGGGAGGGGGGGGGGGTAAATGATGATACCTTAAAGAATGCAATTGCACTTGAGTTTGTTTGTTTGATAGTAGGTGTGTAATAAAACTGAGAAAAAAACTTGTTAGGGCAATTTTAGCGCCAAATTTAAATTTTTTTACAACATTTAGGAGTGAAGCTTTAGCCTTAATGAGCGTCTCATGGAAAGAAGTTGTATGACTAGCACAAAAACCGTAACACTCAAAAAAAAATTTCCACCCAAATATGTGAGGTTAGCCTTTAGATTTGTTAGGAAAAGCATTCATTATTAGTGCTTATGAGTGTACCGGTATTATTTAGATTCTAGAACCTGTGTTAGTGATGCATCCCGAGACCGCTAGTGAGACTACATTCAAGTAGGATTTACTACCACTGTGTTCTTTAGATATATATAATGAAAGAAAGTGAAGGGAAGGGAAATGAATTAAAAAATTATGTGTTCTCTAGCATATTTTGACAAAGGAAAGCAAAAGGAGTGGACCGTAGATGAAGGGAGATTTAATGTATTTTATAGCCATAATGTCCTGCCCATTTCTGGGATGGAGACAGAGGAAAGAGAGTGTATGATATATAAAATTACTAAATTGTCGCTTATCCTTTTATCATGTAATTATGTATTAAAGGTTAATGTAGTAAATTTTCACTTGTTTGGCTATTTTCTTGCAGGTACATGATGAGAATTTATTACTTTCATTTAATTTTCACTACTTCCCACTCAACTTGAGAACACCAAAATAAACCAATAAACTCATTTACTTTTCTTTACTTTTCTCTACTTTAGAACCCTTTCATTTCCTCCCCTCTCAAAAAAAATTCTAAAGAACACAGTGTACATGATAAGAGGCATTAGGATCACCCTTGTGTTAAACCCGTATTATAATTACTTGACCATGTTAGTCAATTACCTTGACTAGTAAAGTCAATTAATTTTTCTCACACCTTTGCGTTGTACTCATTTTTAGTACACGATACCCCAAGTACACCCCTCCGAGCCTATATTTTCGTTTCTAACTTTAAGCGTTTTACTTAAAGGAAGAATTTGTTTACAATCCACCCCAAATGTGCAACCAAATCGCCTTAGCCTTTCGTGTATGTTGACATAAATAATGTCTAAAAACATTATATTAACAATATCTCTATGTTTTGATAATTACAAAGCATAAACTCATTAATCTAAAACTTATGACGCAAACAAGTTTTTAGTGCTTAATATTTATCTTTGCATCCATATCACTTAAGGTATGAATAAACAAAGTGTTTATTGCATTTCATGATCAAAGGAAATTTTTCTAATCACTAGAATTTTTATAAAATGTATTAAACATTCTATATCTTTTACAAAATTACTTTTGGAATTAAAAGAATATGTTTAATTCATTATAAATATATGATTTCAAATTTCCAACCAAAAATGGCAAATTTTATCCAGAAAAATTTTCCCCACTAGAAGACAAGAAAATCCAACGTTCTGAAGGGGAGGCCCCCTTAATTCCTTAGGCGGCCCCCTTAATCATTAAGGGGACTGGCCTCTAATTAAGGGGACCGGCCACGCTCTAGAACAGTAATCTTTCTCCCTATAAATACTGGTTCATCCCACAGAATTTTCACACCTTTTGCACTCCTAAACTTTCTGTTCTAGATCCCCATTTCTATTCTCTTAATCCTTTGATCATAAATACATAATTCTTTGTTTCAAAGTAATTCAAACATCATCCTCTCAAGTGCAAGAGAAGAATACTTCTATCCTCCAAGACAAGAAGTATTACAACTTGTTGTGACCTCCACATCCAAGTTGTTGGTGCATCATCAAGATTATTTACATAATTCTTTGTGAAGATTGTTGTGAATATTTGATTGTAGATAGTTGTGCTAGGTATATTGATTGTGTGATTAGTTAGTTGTTTGGTGTGAAGAAGAAAAGTTAGGAATTAGATTGTAGTGAAGAAGCTAGGTGTGAAGTTGTTAGTTGTGAAGAAAATTGGTGTAAAGAAGATAGGCGTGAAGTAGTTAGTTGTGAAGTAGATTGGTGTGAAGAAGTTGTGTAGAAGTTGTGGTTTAGTTGTGAAGAAGTTGTGGTGTGTAAATTGGTGTGTAAGGTTTTCTCCGCCATAAGGGAGCTTGTTGATATAGTGAAAAAAACTCTCGAGTTAGGTGCTCGAGGAGTGGAGTAGGGCAAGGAAGGTGTCCTTGTAGCCGAACCACTATAAATCTCTTGTCTCACGGTTCGATCTTTCCATCTCTTATTTATTTCTTTACTTATCATTGTTATATCTTACTTATTGATAGTTGTTTATATTGTGCAAGACTTTAGATCATATATTATCGAATCTAAATTTTAAAAACTAAGAAAACACTAAAAATATATTTTTTTAACAAATTAAAAAGACGTAAAACTATTCAACCCCTTTCTAGTTTTCCACAATTGGTATCAAGAGCCACGTCGAGCAAGATTTTTAAAATATATTGTATTTTAAAACTTGTAACGATCTATGGAATCTGAAAAATATTTAGAAGGGCAATCTATGCAAAGACCACCACTATTTGAAAGTGATGGATTTTTATATTGGAAAAATAGATTCGAAACGTATGTGAAATCAAAAGATCTTGATCTTTGACATATTATTACCTTTGGTGATTTTCCCCCTATTCAATATAATGTTGAAACTAAAATGGATGAAATTGTATCTTTTGAAAAACAAAATGATGATTTGAAAAAGAAACTAGCAAAAAATAATGAGGCTAAAATGGTCATTTATAATGCGTTACCACGCAAAGAATATGAAAGAATTTTTATGTGTAAAACAACCAAAGAAATTAGGGATTCTTTACTAATTACTCACCAAGGTAATAGTCAAGTCAAAGATAATAAAATAGATCTTCTTGTACAACAATATGAACAATTTACGATTTCGGAAGAGGAATCAATTGATAATGCTTTTGCTAAATTTAACACTATTATCACAAGTTTAAAAGCACTTGATGTGACATTTTCTAGTAAAAATTGTGTTAGGAAATTTCTTACGGCATTGCATCCGAAATGGCGAGCTAAGGTCACGGCAATTGAAGAATCAAAGAACTTGATGACGTTATCACTAGACGAACTAATTGGTAACTTGAAGGTTCATGAAGAAATTATAAGAAGAGATTCGGAAACGGTCAAAGTCAAGAAAGAACAAACCAAATTCATTGCTCTAAAAGCCAAAAAGGAACCTAGTGATGATGATGATTCAAGTGACGAAAGTGAAGACGAAGAATATGCAATGGCCGTAAGAGAATTCAAGAAATTCTTCAAGAGACGAGGAAGATTCACTAGATCATCACGAGACGAAAGAAAACCATTCCAAAGAAATAGAAGTGACAACTACGGGAAAAGAAAGTGCTTTAGATGTGGAAGTCCAAATCATCTCATTGGCGAATGTCTAAAGCCGCCGGGTTATGAAAATCAAGGCGCATTTGTTAGTGGAACATGGAGTGATAGTGACAAAGAAGAAGTTGAAAAGCCAAGAGACAAAAAGTGTTTTATGGCAAAAGAAACCGACGAAATATGTTTAGGAATTGACTTAGAGCCTGACGAATAGATTAAAGATAGCGGATGTTCGAGGCACATGATGGGGAACCGCAAGCTATTCTCTGCGTACATGGCATACAATGGAGGTAACGTTATTTTCGGTAGTGACTTACATGGAAAAATCATTGGCAAAGGTACGATTTCTCAAGACTCACTGACTATTGAAAATGTAGAGCATGTAGATAATTTAACATATAACTTGCTTAGTATAGGACAAATATGAGATAATAAATGTAGAGTCACTTTTACTGAAGAGGATAGCGAAATAGTTAAGAATGGAAAAATTATAGGTAAAGGAATTAGGAAAGGTGGAATATATGTTATGAAACTAGGAAACAAGCCTGAGGATAGGATATGCCTAACGACCCTTGATGAAAACTCTACATTGTGGCATAGGAGATTAGGACATGCTAACATGCAAAAAATACAATCTTTGACCTCTAAGAATTAGTTAGAAATTTGCCTAATCTAAAATATGACAAGCATTTTTGTGATACATGTAAAATTGGAAAACAAGCTCATGCTAGTCACAAAGCTAAGAATATAGTATCCACTACTAGGTGTCTAGAATTATTACATATGGATCTTTTCGGTCCATCCGCTGTGCGGAGCTATGGAGGAAACAAATATTCCTTAGTAATAGTAGATGACTACTCACGATACACGTGGACTAGGTTTTTAAGTGACAAAACCCAAGCCTTTGAAAAATTCAAAATATTTAGTAAAATGATTCAAAATAAATTAGGATGCTCAATAGTTGCCATTAGGACGGACCATGGTAGGGAATTTGATAACGAAGTACAATTCGGAAAATATTGTGAGTTAAATGGAATATCTCACAATTTCTCCGCTCCTCGTACTCCTCAATCAAATGGCGTAGTAGAAAGAAAAAAATAGGTCACTACAAGAAATGAGTAGAACACTGTTAAATGAACAATCCATCCCACAAAAATTTTGGTGTCACGCCGTAGATACATCGACTTATATTTTAAATAGGGTATCAATTAGGAGAATTCTAGGAAAAACTCCTTATGAGTTACTAAGAGGTAGAAAACCAAACTTAAGCTACTTTAGGGTATTTGGAAGTAAATGTTATATTCTAAACACTAAGGATTACCTCACTAAGTTTGATCCAAAATCATATGAAGGAATATTTTTAGGATACTCACAAAATAGTAAAGCATATATAATACTTAACAAACACTCCATGAAAGTAGAAGAATCACTAAATGTAACATTTGATGAAACACCACCACCTCCTAAAACATCACCTTTAGAAGATGATGACTTAGTCGAAGATGAAGCTATTGAGGTTAGTAAAACAAAACCTATAGGAAATGATAATGAAGTCATTCACTTAGGAAATAACGAAATTGTTAATGTTAAAGAATCTAGATCACATCCATTAGATAATATAATAGGACATCTTAACCAAAGAACCCTTAGGTCACAAGCCCAAGATAAAAACAATTTTTTTTGTTTCCTCTCAGCAATAGAACCTAAGAATATTAATGAGGCTTTAAAAGATGAAAGTTGGGTTATAGCTATGCAAGAAGAATTAAATCAATTTAAGGCAAATGATGTTTGGGAATTAGTCCCAAATCCAATGAATATGACCATCATAGGAACTAAATGGGTATATAGGAATAAATTAGATGAAAATGGAGTAGTTACTAGGAATAAAGCTAGGTTAGTTACCCAAGGTTATAATCAACAAGAAGGAATTGATTATGATGAAACTTATGCCCCCGTAGCTAGATTAGAATCAATTAGGATACTACTTGCCTATGCATGCGCCCTAGATTTTAAGTTATTCCAAATGGACGTGAAAAGTGCATTCCTTAACAGTTTTATCAATGAGGAGGTATATGTGGCACAACCTCCAGGATTCATTGACTTCGCAAAACCTGATTATGTTTATAAGTTAAAGAAAGCTTTGTATGGACTCAAACAAGCTCCCAAAGCTTGGTATGATCGATTAAAAGATTTCCTTATTAAACATGATTATTCCATGGGAATGGTAGATAACACTCTTTTCACTAAAAGGAAAGACCCAAATCTCATCATTGTTCAAATATATGTTGATGACATTATATTTTGATCTATTTGTCAAGACATGTGTGATGAATTTGCCAAAATCATCCATGGTGAGTTTGAGATGAGTATGATGGGTGAACTTAACTTCTTCCTAGGATTACAAATAAAACATTTAGAAGATGGAATATTCTTTAACCAATCTAAGTACATTAAGGAAATGCTTAAGAAATTTGGCCTAGAAGACTCAAAACCCATGAAAACTCCCATGTCTATGGAAGTAAAGCTCACAAAGGATGATGAAGGTGAGTCCGCAGATAACACCAAGTATAGAGGAATGATAGGTAGTTTACTATACTTGACGACAAGTAGACCTGATATCATGTTTAGTGTCTGCCTTTGTGCCCGTTTTCAAGAGGATCCCAAAACCTCTCACCCAGAAGCGGTTAAGCGTATCTTCCGATACATTAAAGGTACTATACACTTAGGATTATGGTATCCTAAGGGATCCGGCATAGAAACCATCGTCTATGCGGATTCAGATCATGCGGGAGACTACGTAGATAGAAAAAGCACTAGCGGTATTTGCACGTTTATGGGATGTTGTCTAACATCTTGGTTTTCGAAGAAGCAAACAGCTCTTGCTATTTCTACCACCGAAGCCGAATATGTAAGCGCTAGAAAGGCATGTCAACAAGCACTATGGATGAAACAAGCTCTTATAGACTATGCCATTAGGTTAGAAAACATTCCCATTATGTGTGATAACAAAGGTGCGATAGATATAAGTAAAAATCTGGTGCAACACTCTAGGACTAAACATATAGAAATACGCCACCACTTTCTTAGGGATAATGTACAAAAAGGAGACATATCTATAGAAAAAGTTGCATCAGAAGATAACATTGCGGATATATTCACAAAACCCCTTAAGCGTGAATTATTCAACCACTTGCGTTTAGGATTAGGAATGATGGAACAAGTTGACTAAATTATATTGAACTAACACAAATTTATACTTGCATAAAATTTACTTTTCGTCCACTTCTTCACTTCTGAGTCTAGGAATCCATTTTGCACAAAATTAATGATTGGGAAACCTCACTTTCATTTGCATATACTCTCTTGTAAAACCCAATCAAAATTTCTTGAAAACTATTCTCACATCTAGGAATTACATGAAAATCATTTTCCTTGCACTGTTGACAAACGCTAAAAACTTTTTCCTAAATCATGCATAAACTCTCACCTAAATTGTCAAAATATATAATCTAATATATATTATTGACATTCATGAATCGAGCAAAAATTGAATCAAGGAGATCTTTTGGATTGTTTCTTAGGATCATTATCTCTCTTTGCATTTAGGAGTCGAAACAATCACAACTCCACATTTGTTTCATATAGACACACACTAGGACAAATTCACTAATAATGTTGTCATCTTGCTCCATCACTAGTTTTCCACTCACTAGTTAACTTTGCCTTTGATCTAAGATGGGTGCCTTAGGAAGTTTAAGTGCTCTTGCCCTTGCTTGTCTCCTTTTACTTATTATGTGTTGCTTATTTGCTCTTTTGCTTATGTGTTTTTGCATGTATGCTATATCTAGATTAGATTAGAAGCTATATTGCCTAAAGGAATTGAACTTGCTTGAATTCTAATCCAAACACACAACCTTTCTGCTAATTTTCTGCCAAAAACCCAATTTTGGCAATCTGGAAATCACCAGATGGGCGGTCCCCTTAATTTTGTAAGGCGGCCCCCTTAATCATTAAGGGGACCGCCCCCTAATTAAGGGGACCGACCATCTGATGGTCGGGTTTACAGAATCTTTTCTGCTTTTTAGCCCATTTCAACCTACATTTCCCATTTTTCACCAACACATTTTGTCCTAATCTCCCAAACAAACTTTATCAATCCATAAACACACAAATCTTACACTATAAATACCCCCAATCCTCAAAACTCTTCATTCATCCCTTCATGACTTCTCCAAACAAACCAAAACCAAAAGCCTCAAGGCTTGCAAAAATGACGGAAAAACCCGTTTGGCGAAGAAAAAGCCCTCGTAACAAATCCATCATAACCAATGAAGTTGGAAATCACTCAACACCTCCAGCCACTTACTTCCCAAACTTTACACCAAATTCACAAGGACATTCATTTGTTCCTCTTTACAAACCATACAACATTGGCCAAACATCTTCCTTCATGCCAAACACTCATCTCATCCACCAACCATTTATAATGATCCATACAAATTTGATCAACCATCCAACTACAATTCCAACTACACAAACCCAATTCATCCATATCAACACAATGACTCTCTCCGCATTGCCACGGAAAAGCAAAGGTTCCGTGATGAAATATCCCAAATCCATGATCTTAGTGATCTCAATGCCATGCATCTTGCACTACGCAACAAAGGGCAACTTCCATCATTACCCTACAACAATTGCCTACCCCACTCTCTCAACTTGGATCAAGTTACAAACCACACTCACTATTGCCCTTGTTGCATCTTCCTTAAAAAACAAATCCTATACTTGAGTAAAGATATTTCTTGGATTGAATATCTCCTCACTCGTCCTCATCCCATACCACCCTTAACACGATACAACATCGTAAGATCCACCTCTTCCGCTCCATACCCCACTCCATATCCTTCTCCATCTAACAACTAAGCTTTATGCTTATGTTCTCCTTCGAGCAAATAAAACAATCAACCATGGGTTGCAAGCAAGTCCAAGTGCTCTCTTAGGCAATATAGGACTATTTCTTTTCTTTTGTTTTATTGTAATCAATATGCCTAAAGCATATTGAATGTTGTAATGCTAATCATTTCTATGATGCTTGAATGAATCTATTTTTATTTGCATAATTATTGCTTTGCATATATATGTGTCTTGTTCTCGTCACATATTTTTGTAGCCAAGATTTCCATAGCTCGTTTCCTTGGTGCCCTCAAATAAGGGGGAGCATACATCAAGGGGGAGCTCTCTACCCATTTCACTTATTTTATGAAGTTTAAACGGCCGAACCTTTTTGATTTTATAAAAAGGGGGAGAAGAGAATGTTAAACTCTAATAATACTTGTCTAAAAATTATTTTTTAGACCTAATGAGTTTAAGGTTTTGTAATCATCACAAAAGGGGAGATTGTTGACATAAATAATGTCTAAAAACATTGTTAGCATATTAACAATATCTCTATGTTTTGATAATTACAAAACATAAATTCATCTTATATACTAAAAGCTTAAGTAGCCTTATAAATGTAAGTGGTCATAATAAATGGCTCATGAATTGAAAGTGAAATGTGGATGCTTCATGTGTTAGTACATTGATTTAATAGTCATGCATAAGGATAAGTACATAGGAGATGAAGTGTTTGGTGCCATGAATGCATAAATTAAACACACCAATTAGTTGTTAGTCTTTTTACCTTCCCGTCAATGAGTTGCAATTATTTTATCAAATATATAATGTGTCAAAAATCACACACAATAAACCACAACTTCCTCCACACTGCGTGCACATTGGGCTACAACTTATTATGGTGGTAAAGTAAGCATCATAACGTCTTACTTATTTAGCATATTGATTTATATTGTTTCAAGTAAATTTCAAGTGTGTTTTATATGTGTAACAATGTAGGACATAAAGATGGTGCTTAGGAGGTTTTGTAGTAGCATCATCTTCTCTAATGGTTTAAGAGATCCTACACATCGTTGTCTTATCAATTAAGTGAAACATGCACGAACATTTTTACTTTGATCGAAAATGCAATATATTGATTAACTGTATTTAAGTTACTAACGATCAACTATATCTAATTATTTTTTGTAGCACGTCAAGAGTCATTAAAGAAAGAGATCGGGAAGTCAAAAAAATTATATCAAGAACAAAACATGCAAAATACCAATAAAGAACAACGACAAAGACAACAACAACAAGAACAACAACAAAAACAAGAACAACGTCACAGCCATTGGTGGGATGAATACTTAGCATTCATATTAATTGTACGTTACAAATTAAGCATGCAATAATTTACTTCATGAAATACCGATAAACGGGCTCATACTATTGATTCGTTAGCAAGTAAGTTTCTTGAAAATAATGTGATGAGCATTCAATTTTTAATCAATAATTATTACCACTTTTTTTTTGGTGCATTTTAATATTTTTGCTCTTAATTTAGTTTTTTGTCTTGCGGTGTATTAATATCACTATGGAGATTAATTGATTATCTTAATATGATTTTAGTTTCATTTGTAGAATGACAAACAAATTTGGCAAAATGAAATTGTTATATTAGTTATTAAGAGTAGAAAAATAATATGTTGAGATTGATGTTTTCAAATATATTTATATATGCAATATGCTACAAATTAAATATACTAACAATATTGGACCGATTTTCACAACAATAAAAAAATATTGAAACTTAAAGGTTTTTGTGGATAAAATAAAGTTCGAGTAACTAAGCGTAGTAATGTGGAGCTACCGTATTTGATATGATAAACCAAAAGGATAATTCATTGTCACAAGTTAGATCTCAAAATATAGAGAATATACACTTTGTTACGATTTTATATAAGGGTTACATTTATTTTGAAAAAATCGTATGCGTTTAACCTCCCTTTGACATTTAGTATGTAACTTATACATATTAAAAAATTACATGTGAAGAGACTCTTTTAAATGTAGCATCTCGAAAAAAGTCTCTTCACATATACTCTTTTAATGTCATTAAACTATTTAAATGTGTGTCATGCTTAGAAAAGGTGTGATACTATTACAACTTAGATATATAATGACAAAAATAAGTGCCAAAGATTACGCTATGAACACTTATATACATCCCATGTAATGACGAAAATTAGTGTTGAACAATACACTAACGAAAATTTAGATTAAGCCCATGTGCATCGCACGGGTATGAATGACTCGGTCTAAATATATAAGTCACCAAACAACTAATTAAACTCATTCATCTTAAACTCATGCGATGCTCACAAAAGTTGTGATACCATCACAACTTACAAACCTAATGACGAAAATAAATACCACTCACTACACTATGACCAATTAGATAGAGCCCGTGTGCAACGCACGGGTCTGAATGACTAGTTAATCTAAAACTTATGACGTAAACAAGTTTTTAGTGCTTAATATTTATCTTTGCATCCATATCACTTAAGGTATGAATAAACAAAGTGTTTATTGCATTTCATGATCAAAGGAAAATTTTCTAATCACTAGAATTTTTATAAAATGTATTAAACATTCTATATCTTTTACAAAATTACTTTTGGAATTAAAAGAATATGTTTAATTCATTATAAATATATGATTTCAAATTTCCAACCAAAAATGGCAAATTTTATCCAGAAAATTTTTCCCCACTAGAAGACAAGAAAATCCAACGTTCTGAAGGGGCGGCCCCCTTAATCATTAAGGGGACCGGCCTCTAATTAAGGGGACCGGCCACGCTCCAGAATAGTAATCTTTCTCCCTATAAATACTGGTTAATCCCACAGAATTTTCTCACCTTTTGCACTCCTAAACTTTCTGTTCTAGATCCTCATTTCTATTCTCTTAATCCTTTGATCATAAATACATAATTCTTTGTTTCAAAGTGATTCAAACATCATCCTCTCAAGTGCAAGAGAAGAATATTTCTATCCTCCAAGACAAGAAGTATTACAACTTGTTGTGACCTCCACTTCCAAGTTGTTGGTGCATCATCAAGATTATTTACATAATTCTTTGTGAAGATTGTTGTGAATATTTTATTGTAGATAGTTGTGCTAGGTATATTGATTGTGTGATTAGTTAGTTGTTTGGTGTGAAGAAAAAAAGTTAGGAATTATATTGTAGTGAAGAAGCTAGGTGTGAAGTTGTTAGGTGTGAAGAAAATTGGTGTGAAAAAGATAGGCGTGAAGTAGTTAGTTGTGAAGTAGATTGGTGTGAAGAAGTTGTGGTTTAGTTGTGAAGAAGTTATGGTGTGTAAATTGGTGTGTAAGGTTTTCTCCGCCATAAGGGAGCTTGTTGATATAGTGAAGAAAACTCTCGAGTTAGGTGCTCGGGGAGTGGAGTAGGGCAAGGAAGGTGTCCTTGTAGCCGAACCACTATAAATCTCTTGTCTCGCGGTTCGATCTTTCCATCTCTCATTTATTTCTTTACTTATCATTGTTATATCATACTTATTGATAGTTGTTTATATTGTGCAAGACTTGAGATCATATATTATCGAATCTAAATTTTAAAAACTAAGAAAACACTAAAAATATCTTTTATAACAAATTAAAAAGACGTAAAACTATTCAACCCCCCTTCTAGTTTTCCACAGTGTATGCACTCATCTTTAGTGCATTATTGTTATTTGTTAAAACCCTTAGTTAATTGTCTAATTGATTACATGGTTGCTAAGTCAAGTCATATCTTATACATATTGTTCTGGGACGATTGGGACTCATGGGGAAAGTACTTGTGTTATGGAGTAATGGGGAAGAACATCATATATTACCCCCATATGTGCGTTAATTTTAAAAGTACGTCAAGTGTTTTGATTATCTTAATTAGAGTCATTAGAATAGTTGATTGTAAAGTATGATTTCGGATGGTAGGGCAAAAGTGTATGAAAAAAAATCGAAAAAATAAAGAAAAAGAAAAAAATAGAAAAAGAAATAGAGAAAAAAACATACGGACTACCATCCCGTTTCCTTTTATGTTTGTTTCATAGTTTGTAGTTTTGATTTGCTTAAGTCGGGTCGAGTCTTGGCTTAGCAACGCCACATTGTAAATGTAATTAACCAAGATGATTAACTCGCCACCAATAAATATTGCCTTTATCCAACAAAACCGTGTTTATCATATCCCTACACCTCATGTTATAACCCTTTAAAAAGACCTCTTTGATAGTTTATCATAGGTGCTTACGCCAAGTGGTGGAGGTTTGATCCTTTCCCAAGCCTATGGTAATCTATTTGCTATGACAGGTAGTGAGAGATGTTTTCCATTTCCTTATTGTAATATATACTTTATTACGCCCGAGAGATATGAGTATCTAAACACTATTTGTGAGGTGCTAGTGTATAACCTCCGTGCTTGTTTTTTGTTTTAAGTGGAACGATTATTTGTTGTAATTACTTTTATCTTAGTGTTAAATGACCCTAACTTGTATTTTGATTAGAATAAAAGCGCATTTGCTTGAGGACAAGCAAATCTCAAGTGTAGGGGTATTTGATAAGGCGAAAAGTGTACCGCTTTTAGGGGTCATTTAAGCCCGAATTCGTAATTATTTGATCAATTATTGCCCTAAATTGTTCCTTTTGTCATTTTAGGTACTTTTCAGGAAAAATCTGGAAAAGGAAGCATTTTGGACGTTTTTGGTGCAATTTAGTGAAGAAAACGACAAAGTCTCAAAATCCTTGCTGGGAACAGTACCTGACGGCGTCAAGGCTACACAAATGACGGCGTCAAACTTGGCAAAAGAAGAGGATGTGGAAAATACACATGACGGCCCAGAACAATTTCAAGGCAATTTGTCTTGACGGCGTCACCAAGGCCGTCAGGGTCAAAATACATGTGACGGCCCAGAGTAAAATTACACATGACGACGTCAGAGGTGGATCTAGGCAATACAAACTTTATCTTGGCGGCGAGTTGACGGCGTCACAAGCTATAACGTGACGCCGTCAAGGTGTAAAATCTATATATAGTTTTCTAATTTTCATTCATTAAGTGTGGAACTTTTGGAGAGCTTCTTTGTGAAAACCCTAGACGAATTTTTTGTAAAAATAAGGGTTTCAACCCTTGTTCCATCCATGTTCAATTGAAGATAAGTTTTCCAATAATGATTCAATATGTCTATGTGTTGTTTGATTCTATCTAATGCTTGTCTTCTTTTTAACATGCTAGGCTACGTTTTTATTGTGTTTGCTTAGATGTAATGAAACCTAGATGTTGATTATTGGTTGATGGTTTGTTTATAATTGTTGTGGATGATTGTATTCGATGTTAGGCTTAAGAAAATGGGCACACTTCCAATTGGTAACTTGCTTGAACCTCTTAAGAAACATGATCGGAGGTGTACTATGATTTAATGGTTGTATTTAATTCATAAGTGAATTCTAGTGATCCCATGTTAGGAGCTTTTAGTCGGCTCGACATAGGAGTGAAGTAGGAGCTTATAGAGTTAGGGAATTTCGTACACGGCACTACGACTAGTATTAAGGCATATAACCCGTCATCCATGCAATTATAACAAGCTAATCAACCGGTAAAAGATATTTAGGGAGTAATGAAATCTAAGTAAACACATTTTCTCTTATTATTTTTTACACCACAAATTTGTTTTAGTTTATTTTATTTTATTTTGATTGCATCTTTAGTTAATTGGGTTAGTTGATTAGCAACTAATTCCGCCCACTCCTTCAAAACCTGATATTTTACTTGCTTTTATAAAAATATAAAAATACAAAAAGAATCATCACTCACCTTTAGACCTAGTTTAGTAGACTTTTTAATCCTAGCGAACACTATTCCTGAGTAGAACGATCAATCCCCCGGTACTTGTCACTATACTATACTACAACGAACAGGTACACTGCCTGGTGGGGATTGCAAGCTTTTCAAGATCCCTTGAGAGGTAAAACCTTTTGCGAGGGTGCATTTACACGCATCATGTTTTTGGCGCCGCAGCCCGGGAAATAGTTATTGTCTAGGTTAAAATTTCTTTTTATTAGGTCTACTTGATAGATTCCTTTATAGTAAGATTTTTATTTTATTTTTATAGGTTTGTTTAGTCTATCTTTTCTTTGTGTGTTTGTTCGTACAATCCTCATTAATTATTCTGCTGGCAATTATGGAGAACACGAATCCACCATAATACCGACCACAAAATTCACCCACTCCAAATGACATCTTAATGTTTAAACAACATGAAGATGAACCTATCTATGATGCATGGACTCATTTTAAATATTTACTCCAAAAAGTCCCTCATCATAATTTCGATCTACGGTCTCAAATTCAAATATTTTACCATCGTGTCGACCACTATACCCAAATGGACATTAAACATGCCGCAGATGGGGACCTTTGGGAATTAAGTGCCGAAGAAGCATGGGAAGCCATAAAGGATTGTGCCCAACTTGCCAAAAAAATGGACAACCCAACAAACATTGTTACGGATCAATTAATAGCAAGTTTGAGGGAACAAGCAAGAAGTTTTTTTGGGGATAGAGTTGAGACACCTAGGTGGTTAGGATCTACTGTAATGAATGATGGGCACATAGGTGATCTTGATAAGATGGAGGATAGAGTAGAATATCTAAGCCCACCAAGTACCTCACAAGTCCTACCATCATTTGAGGCATACACACCACCCTTGACTTACCCGGAAGAAGTAGAAGAGACTATAGGAACCCCAGTTGAGGTAGAGCCATTGGGCCAAACACAACTAGATGAAATAGGTTTGAATACTTGTAGTCACAACCTTTCTCTTAGTTCTAAAGAAGTTCATAGTTTTGATGAACCGGAGCCTCAACTAAATCCGTTACCTAATGTTCCATCCTTAGATGAAAATTTAAGAATTGAACAAGGTCCCGATCCACCAATCAAACCATATAGTCCGGGTAGTTTTACGTTGAAGGTAGTAGACCCCAAACCTTGTAGAGATGAAAGCTGACATAGGAGTGAACCATGACCTTACATACTTACGTCACCCATTCATGAATGATCATAAGAAACATTATGGGTTTAAACCAGGTTTATTAGGTCAAGATGGATTCCCAACTAGGAGTCTCTTGAAATTGATAAAAGGTGATCTTTTTTTAGGAGAAAACTTCAACTCACCCATTGACCAAAGTGAACTAGCTAAGGTTATGATAAAAGGAGCATACCCCTTTGAGTATATAATTCATCCACCACTCTCCCATCACGAGGCATACTTCCACCGAGATGGTGTGTATCGCTACTTTCACCCACACTTAATCCTAAGTGTAGGGAAAACCTCCATTATTTCTGTTAAATAAGGGTAGAGTCAGGCTCGTGACTCGAACAAAAACAAGCGCTTCTTGGGAGGCAACCCAAGCGCCTTTTTTTGTTTGATTGATTGTTTGTTTAATTTTATTTTGTTTCCGTATGCATGCTTTATTTTTATTGTTTGTGGCTCATGTTTCAAAGTAAATTGTGAAAATGCTTTATTTTGTTTTTAACTTCGTCTTAACTACATATAAATGTATTTTGCAAAAGCTAAGTGTAAGGGAAATCTAAATTTGTTTTTTTTAGAACAAGAATTGGACACGAATCACAACAATATTAAATTTACATGTATATTAGTATTTGTTTGAGTCAAATGCTTGTATCGAGTCATAATGATGTTTTGTAGGAAATTCCAGGAAGTAAGGCATAAGTTTTTCCCGAAATTTTCTGGAAACTTAACATGAGATTTTTGCATGAACATTCTTACGGCGTCAGGAGTTATAACCTGGCGGCGTCAGGTACAAAAATTCTGAAAAATTTTTCGAGTTTTGTTTATACCAGAGTCTTAAAGTTTTTGTTGATTCTTTAGTTTTATAAATTCCAGGAAATCTGCAAACATTCATTCCACAAGTATTATATCCCTTTAATTCCTAGAAAGCAACATTAAGATATATATGCTATTTTTTCTAGGATTTTTAGTATATATAGATTGCCGCCGATTTTACGCGAGGTTTGCCTTGATTGTATTCTCAGGTTTAACAGGTTATATTGGGCAAGATGATGATTTATATTTCTGGAGGGAAGCTTTCAAAGTTAATTTTCTTGGAAGAAGATCTAACCTTGTTGACACACTATCCACACCGAACAAATCAGGGGAGTATTTGTTTTCATTCTTTTACCTTCATTACTTTTACATCCTTTTTATTGAACATTGGGGACAATGTTCAACCTAAGTGTACGGGGGGGGGGGGGGGGGGGGGGGAGGGGTAAATGATGAAACCCTAGAGAATGCAATTGCACTTGAGTTTGTTTATTTGATAGTAGGTGTGTAATAAAACTGAGAAAAATACTTGTTAGGGCAATTTTAGCGCCAAATTTAATTTTTTTACAACATTTAGGAGAGAAGCTTTAGCCTTAATGAGCATCTCATGGATAGGATTTGTATGACTAGCACAAAAACGGTACCACTCAAAAAAATTTTCCACCCAAATATGTGAGGTTCGCCTTTAGATTTGTTAGGAAAAGCATTCATTATTAGTGCTTATGAGTGTACCGGTAGTATTTAGATTCTAGAACCTGCGTTAGTGATGCATCCCGAGACCGCTAGTGAGACTACATTCGTGTAGTAGGATTTACTATATGATAAGAGGCATTAGGATCACCCTTATGTTAAACCCGTATCATAATTACTTGACCATTTAAGTCAATTACCTTGACTAGTAAAGTCAATTAATTTTTCTCACACATTTGCGTTGTACTCATTTTTAGTACACGATACCCCTAGTACACCCCTCCGAGCCTATCTTTTCGTTTCTAACTTTAAGCATTTTACTTAAAGGAAGAATTTGCTTACAATCCACCCCAAATGTGCATCCAAATCGCCTTAGCCTTCCGTGTATGCACTCATCTTTAGTGCATTATTGTTATTTGTTTAAACCCATAGTTAATTATCTAATTGATTACATGGTTGCTAAGTCGAGTCATATCTTATACATATTGTTTTGGGACGATTAGGACTCATGGGTAAAGTACTTGTGTTATGGAGTAATGGGGAAGAACATCATATATTACCCCCATATGTGCGTTAATTTTAAAAGTACTTCAAGTGTTTTGATTATCTTAATTCGAGTCGTTAGAATAGTTGATCGTAAAGTATGTAAAAGTTCAAGTGTAAGGGGTATGTAAATCTCCTGTGATGTACTATTTCGGATGGTAGGGCAAAAGTGTATGAAAAAAAATCGAAAAAATAAAGAAAAAGAAAAAAAAAATAGAAAAAGAAAAAGAGAAAAAAACATATGGACTACCATCCCGTTTCCTTTTATATTTGTTTCATTGTTTGTAGTTTTGATTTGCTTAAGTCGGGTCGAGTCTTGGCTTAGCAACGCCACATTGTACATGTAATTAACCAAGACGATTAACTCGCCACCAATAAATATTGCCTTTATCCAACAAAACCGTGTTTATCATATCCCTACACCTCATGTTATAACCCTTTAAAAAGACCTCTTTGATAGTTTATCCTAGGTGCTTACGCCAAGTGGTCGAGGTTTGATCCTTTCCCAAGCCTATGGTAATCTATTTGCCATGACAGGTAGTGAGAGATGTTTTCCATTTCCTTATTGTGATATATACTTTATTACACCCGAGAGATGTGAGTATTTAAACACTATTTATGAGGTGCTAGTGTATAACCTCCGTGCTTGTTTTTGGTTTTAAGTGGAACGATTATTTGTTGTAATTACTTTTATCTTAGTGTTAAATGACCCCTAACTTGTATTTTGATTAGAATAAAAGCGCATTTGCTTGAGGACAAGCAAATCTCAAGTGTAGGGGTATTTGATAAGGCGAAAAGTGTACCGCTTTTAGGGGTCATTTAAGCCCGAATTCGTAATTATTTGATCAATTATTGCCCTAAATTGTTCCTTTCGTCATTTTAGGTACTTTTGAGGAAAAATCTGGAAAAGGAAGCATTTTGGACGTTTTTTGAGCAATTTAGTGAAGAAAACGACAAAGTCTCAAAATCCTTGCTGGGAACAGTACCTGACGGCGTCAAGGCTACACAAATGACGGCGTCAAGCTTGGCAAAAGAGGTGGATGTGGAAAATACACATGACGGCCCAGAACAATTTCAAGGCAATTTAGCCTGACGGCGTCACCAAGGCCTTCAGGGTCAAAATACATGTGACGGCCCAGAGTAAAATTACACATGATGGCGTCAGAAGTGGATCTAGGCAATACAAACTTTATCTTGGAGGCGAGTTGACGGCGTCACAAGCTATAACGTGATGCTGTCAAGGTGTAAAATCTATATATAGTTTTCTAATTTTCATTCATTAAGTGTGGAACTTTTGGAGAGCTTCTTTGTGAAAACCATAGACGAATTTTCTGTAAAAATAAGGGTTTCAACCCTTGTTCCATCCATGTTCAATTGAAGATAAGTTTTCCAATAATCATTCAATATGTCTATGTGTTGTTTGATTCTAGCTTATGCTTGTCTTCTTTTTAACATTCTAGGCTAGGTTTTTATTGTGTTTGCTTAGATGTAATAATATCTAGATGTTGATTATTGGTTGATGGTTTGTTTATAATTGTTGTGGATGATAGAAAACTGGCAGACTTCCAATTGGTAACTTACTTGAACGTCTTAAGAAACATGATCGGAGGTGTACTACGATTTAATGGTTGTATTTAATGCATAAGCGAATTCTAGTGATCTCATGTTAGGAGCTTTTAGTCGGCTCGACATATGAGTGAAGTAGGAGCTTATAAAGTTAGGGAATTTTGTACACGGCCCTACGACTGGTATTAAGGAATATAACCCGTCATCCATGCGATTGTAACAAGCTAATCAACCTGTAAAAGATATCTAGGGAGTAATGAAATCTAAGTAAACACATTTTCTCTTATTATTGTTTACACCACAAATTAGTTTTAGTTTATTTTATTTTATTTTGATTGCATCTTTAGTTAATTGGGTTTGTTGACTAGTAACTAATTCCGCCCACTCCTTCAAAACCTGAGATTTTACTTGCTTTTATAAAAATATAAAAATACAAAAAGAATCATCCCTCACCTTTAGACCTAGTTTAGTAGACTTTTTAATCCTAGCGAACACTATTCCTAAGTTGAACGATCAATCCCCCGGTACTTGTCACTATACTATACTACAACGAACATGTACACTGCATGGTGGGGATTGCAAACTTCTCAAGATCTCTTGAGAGGTAAAACCTCTTGCGAGGGTGCAATTCCACGCATCAGAAAGGTTTGAAGTCGATCAAGAATCTCCTCAAGAAAAAGAAGTAGTGAATGTTATTTGAAGTAACTTTATTTTATGATTATGTGTAATGCATATGAAACATCTATGTTTACTTGTTCTAACTCTTTAGACATGTTAAATTGTTGATTATGTTTGGATTTGGATGTGATTATAAGATGTTTAGTTGGTATGTGACATCTTTTACTGTTGATTTTTTGTTTATGCTTCTCTGTAACGAGTCGGAATGTAGTATATGTGCAGATTGCAGAAATGAGAAACTAGGCAAAAACCTGGGAACCCACTGCCGACGGTCTCTTAACGACCTGGCGGTCCCCAAACAATAAGGGACCGTCTATTATTTAAAGGAGCGTCCCTGTGGGATCACAGATTTTTGCACTATTTTCTTCATTCATGCAATCCTAAACCTATTGTATGATTATCATCACCTTACCTTGCTTAGTTAAACATTTTTAAGTGCTTAAAATCTCCTAATGCAAGCTTTGCCCAAACCATGACCATGCTTGATTATTTAAACCTTCCTCATCACCCTCAACCTCATTACAATCACCTTTCAATCCAGCTTCATCACCTACAATGGCCTCATCATCCACTTCCTTGCTAACAACAAACAAAGAACCCACAACACAACCATCAAACAAAAGGCTTAAACTCAAAATCATTCGACCTCAAACTAATTTCATTGATCCCACACTCTATGACACCACTCCATCTCCTTAGTCACCACCATCATCACCCCAAGCACCAAGTGCACCACTCAAAACACCATCCACCAATGGAACATATCACTCTTCATCAAAGACATCCTCTTGCTCAAAGGCAACCACATCGCCTTTCTCATCATTTGTCAAAAACTTGTCACCATTGCTTACCCAATCTAGCTCGAGTGCTTTCACTCCATTTGTGAGCAATCAACCATCATCTCCCTCTCACTCTATCTCGTCACCAAGAAACCAACATCCTCCTCCAACAAACTCATCAACTCACATTACCACATCACCAAATGGTCCATTGGAAAATACTCCTCAAACTCCACCATCTTCTCTAACCCTTGGTAATCATTTACCTTACTACTTTATTAACAACCACACTGTGGGGGTGTGCTTGTTGTTACCACAACTTTCATCTCATTCACTCTCTTCGAGATGAACTTCACATCATGTTTGGTCACATTGAATATCTCATTGCTCAACAAAATGTACAACCAACTCACCTTGCTTCAATGCCACCATCGGCACAACCTTCGGCTCCACCATCATCCTCACCATCATCCACTCCACCCTCCAACTAGATATTCTCAAAATTCTAGTCATGAATAATCAAGTGGAAGTTGTGTTTTAGACCAAACATGCAATGGGAGATAACTTGTTGAAGTAGTTAATGATTAATGTTGTTGTTTCTATGATGTGTTTGTCATGAAGTTTTTATGGTTGTCATTGTATGCTTATCTTGCATGAAATGAATGAATGATTATGTTTCAAATTGTGATAATTTGCTGTTATAATAGTCAAGGTCTAACATGAAAATGGACTAAAATTATCTAACCTTAAAAATGGGAAGTTACTTAAATCACAACATATCTGCCAACCTGGACGTCTACTGCCGGCGGTCCTTTAAATGGACTGGCGGTCCCTAAAATCGATAAGGGACTGTCCCCCTATTCACGGGTCCAACTCCAGTAGTGCTCAAAATTAGATTTTATCCCGTGATTTTCTATATGTTTCCTACACTACCTAATTGATTTCACATCCATATCATCTTTCCATACCATCATATATGTATATGCATGCATGTGCTTTGTTCTAACTCTGTTTTGTAGCACATCACCATAGCTCGATTCCCCGATGCCCTAATTAAGGGGGAGCACTTAGCTAAGGGGAGCTTGTATTTCGTTGATCACTCCAACGATTCTCTTTCAAGGATGTTCGTGTCTCCTCTCCTCAACAACCATGACACACCTTTTTGATTCTACAAAAAGGGAGAGAAGTAAGGGGAAAACTCATTAAAAATTTATCAAACGCATAATTTTACGTAAAATGAGTTTATATTTTGTAATCATCAAAAAGGGGAGATTGTTAATACAAATAATGTCAAAAACGTTATTCACATTATTCGGTCTTCTCGTGTTTTAATAATCACAAAATATAAAGACATGTTACATAAAGTTACGGTTTATAACTTTTTAATCGAGGAAACTCGTTTCTTCTACGTAGCTGCTTCAACATCACTTCAGGTATGAACAAACTTTATACCGTCATTAGTTAAGTGATCAAAGAGTTTTATTTTCACGTAAGCTTACATTTTTAAGTTTGACAAAACATTTTCAGAAAAGTATTTTTATGTTTTTAAAGAAATGTTTTATTAAGAAAATAAATTCAAATTCAAACTTTATAATAGCTAGTTTTCTCCCCAAATCTGTTCAGCCTCAACCAGATAAGTTTTCACCACGTCAGCACAAAACGGGAGCGTTTTGTCTGGACGGTCCCTTAGTGATAAAGGACCATCTGGTATTTACGGGATTGTCCCTCTCCCACCTGTCGTCTATAAATACTGAACTGTTACACTTCAGAAAACAGACTTCCACACACACAAAACTTTCTGGTGTTTGTTCATTTTAATCTTTGATCACTATAACATGTCGGTATATGTTTATCAGTGATTTCCTCTTCCGTTAAGTTTAAGAGAAGAACTCTCGACAACTATGAAGAATCGAGATGTTATAGGTGTCCACACACAAACGTAACAAGTGTTACGGTGATAGGTTCTGTAAATAATGTCATTGTTTCTGACTTGTTTGTGAGTCGAGGATGGGGATATTTGTGTGAACTTTGATGGTGATGTAGATCCAAGAAGTATTGTAACTAGATTAGTTCATGTATTTTATATGATGAGAGTGATGTCCTAAAGTGTAGGTTAGGACTTGTCGAGTCATTATGTAAAGACTTGGATCGGGTGATGATCCAAGTGTGTCAAATGTGTGAAGGCTTGGTTCGGGTGAAGAACCAAGTGTGTCATATGTGTGAAGGCTTGGTTCGGGTGAGAAGTATGTCAAATAAGTGAAGGCTTGGATCGGGTGAAGATTCAAGTTGGACAAAAGTGCTTGTTCGTGTGGCCACGTGGGCCTTGGAGTAGATTGGTTCTAGCTACGATTAGAACTCGACATTATGCTTAGTGTCGTTAAGCCTTGTGTAAGCATGTGTACGGATTGCTCCATCTGAAGGAGTGCGTTTATATAGTGATTGATAACTCTCGAGTGTGGTACTGGGGGAGTGGAGTAGGACGGAGAGTGAGCTTCGTGCCGAACCACTATAAATCGCTGCGTCTCTTGGTTGTGTTCTTTCCTTACTCTTTACTTTACTTGTTTATTTGTGTATGCTAGTAACCAAATTGATATCACATAACTAGTAAATTCAACAAGCTTGTAAATGAAAAATAATCGGACCTAAAATGGCTAAACGCTTTAGTAAATTAAAAAGAAGCGGTGAAACTATTCAACCCCCCCTTTCTAGTTTCTACACCTTATTCTTGATGATGTGGAGATTTTTCCAAATACTTTTCTTCTTTTTAACTCTTTGGTAGCCCTTACACATTGATCATAAATCCTTTGTAGCAGATCTTCAACCATTTCTATCCTTTCCCAACATCTCAGTTTCACAGATAGCATCACTGTGAGAACCCCTACTCTTAAAGGATATTCCTTTTCTATTAGCATGAAGACATCCACTCCATATTGTGTAGAGACATGATGCACTTCACTTGATTCATAGAGCTTCTATAAAGTGTTTAGGTTGTGAGCTTCAAATCTCCAATGTCTGTCACTCGGATCTGGCTCATACAATCTTCTGAAATGAACCCATAAATCTTGATCTTTGACATCTGTGGGCTCATTTGTCTTGAACTTTTCTTTAACCAGCTTCCATAATGTATCCAAATCTTCCCTATCACATGATCTGACAAGGTCTTCAAAGTCTTTGTAGACACCTGTGACACCACCAACTCTAATAATCTTCCCAGCATCTCCAAATTCATTTAAGTAGACTTTCCAGTTAATGATTGAATGCTTTGCTTGTAATGGTTCTACATAGAGAATGTCAGAGTCAATAGCAATCATTTCTCCAAGCTGATCTTCAGTTAATCCTTCATCATCTTTTCTTTGATCTTAAGAGGTCTCCTCTTCTGTCTTTTGTCTCTTAGCAGACCTTGGAAATCTTGTGTTTTCTTCTTCTGTGTCCATAGGAACGAAGTATTTATTATTTCTGAAAGCAGTATTGTACAAACACTCTATTTCTTCATATGATTTGCCTTTGAGCTGAGCAGGCTTCCAAATGTCTTGATGACATAGATATCTCAACATACCAGCAATGACTTGAGCTCTTGAAGGTCTTCTCTTGGTCTTCTGCCCTTTCTTGATTGAATCAATCATACTATCCAAAGCTTGATCATTCTTCATAGCAATAAACTCAGCCAATTGAGCTGATCTTTCTTCTACTGTGAGACTCTTGTCTGGAATGAGCTCAATAGCATTGGCCTTTACAATTAAGTTTATGTCAATCATCTTTTTAATCTCAGCTTCATAAGTTGACCTAGAATTTGATCAGAAACCTTCTCCTCATTCTCCAGTCTTCTAGTCTCCAAAAAGCTTGCAACTTCATCTTCTGCAATCTTTCTTGCCAATTCTTCATCATGATCAATTTGTGCTTGAGTTCTGGCTTTAATATTTCTTGGAGCTTGAGGTTCTTCTTCAGTCATTGGAACCTTTCCTTTAGCTTTCCTCTTTTTTTCATACTAATCATCTTTATCAGCAGTTCCTTCTTGAACATTACCACTAGCAGTACCCTATTGTTGTATACTAGCAATACCTTCTTGAATTAAAATTGTTTCTTCATTTTGTTGTTGCTGATCTTCTTCCATATCCACATCATTGCTTGATTCTTCAAAATTAATTTTCCTCCCCTCAGATTGTGAGTCTGTTTTCCTCCCCTGTTTGGAAGAATCTTCAAAGTCATCATCTGAATCTTTATCATCATTGGAGGTTGAAGAATCTACAATCTGAGCTTTTCTCTTGCCTTTTAACTGTTTGACCTCTTTTTTCAGTTTCTTTACTTTGGCAACTAAAGTAGTGTAAACTTTGTTTTGAAGCTCCTTTGCCTTTTTCTGATCAGCTTCTAACTTGGCCACCTTCTTAGTAAGTTTGGTACAAATGTCCATCAATTCCTTAAGTTTCATACTACCCTCAGCACTTACAACTATGTGACCTGTTGAGAGAGGTGCATCATGGGGCAATGGCTCAGTTTCTTCCCTAGTTGGACTAGAGAAAACTCCTGGACCACCACTACTTGTACCTAAGCCAAATGGTTCAAGCACATTAAGTGTTGTCATAGGAGGAGTTGGTTGTTTGTTCCTCCTCCTATGCCATCTATAAGTTCTTGGATCGTTTTAGACTCTAGGTTGTTTAGACCTTGATCTAGGATAAGCAATAAGCACAATGATAATAATAAGCACAGTGGAATAAGATAAAGAATATTATTATTATCATTAAGGTTTCTTAACCATCATCTCTACTCTAACATACAAACACCAATAGCCCCAATACTACCTTGATCAATGGTAGTACGTGTTATCTACACTATAACAAGGAATCAAAGATCCTTGAGGCTAAACAAAACTACCCTAGGTGTTTTCCTATAAAACACCTGCACACACACATTTTCCTAGATGTTTACATTGTGACACACACTAAAACCAATTCCCTGGATCTCTTTATTTAATAGAGATATTAGGGTTACAAAGAAATAAAAAGAAATCTTCCTAACATATAAAACATTTCCTGTAATCTCCATCTTTTTGTAGAATATCCCTTTGTCTTCTTTAGTCCCTCATCTTTCATGTATTTTGTCATATCACCTCAAATATAAATCCCAACACAAGCATTATATCTTATCCTGCTTTCTAGGATTTAATCTTTATGTAGATTTTACCACCGATTTTATGCCAGGTTTTGTGTTTTGTTTTCTTAGTTGTTTACATGTTATATTGGACAAGAAGATAAAGATTAAGTTGGATGAGCGTTATTGACATTTATTTTCTTGAAGGAAGATTTAACCATGTTTCAACATCGTCCATACCGAGCGAATCAATGGAGTATTAGTTTCTTTATTTCCTTTTTATCATTACTTTTATACTTTTTAGGAACAATGGGGACAATGTTAGGTTTAATTGTATGGAGGGTAAAATGGGATACATTAGGAATTATAACTCCACTTGATTTTTGTTATGTTTTAGAGTAAATGTGTAATAAAACTAAGAGAAATATTTGTTAGGGCAAATTTGGAAACAAATTAAAATTTTTTTTTGCAACATATAGGAGTGAAACTTTAGTTTTAATAAGCGTTTCATGGGTAGGAATTATTAGCTAGCACAAAAACCGTACCACTCAAAAATCTCCACCCCAAAAATGTGAGGTACGCCTTTAGATTATTAGGAAAAAGCATTCACTTTTTATGCTTATGAGTGTACCGGTAGTATATAGATTCTAGAACTTGCGTTTGTGATGCATCCCGAGACCGCTAGTGAGACTACATTCGTGTACTTAGGATTTACTATATGATAAGAGGCATTAGGATAACCCATGTTTTAAACCTGTATTACAATTACATTGACCACATTGGCCAAGTAATTCCTCAAACCTTTGCGATGTACTCATTTTTAGTACACGATGCCCCTAGTACACCCCTCAGAGCCTATCTTTTTCGCGGTTCTCGTGATATTTCTGTGGATTCCGAAATATTAAAGAAGAACATTGTTTACAATCCACCCCTAAATGTACACCCAAATTGCCTTATCCTACCTTGTATGCACTCATCTTTAGTGCATTATTGTTACATGTTTAAATCCTTTGTTAATTTTCTAATTGATTACATGGTTGCAAAGTCGAGTCATATCTTGTACATACAGTTTTGGATGATTGGGACTCATGGGTAAATGTACTAGTCGTTAAGAAGTGAAAGGGAAATCACCCCTTATATACATTAATGTTGAAAGTACCTCGAGTGTTTTAATTTTCTTAATTTGGGTCGTTAATTAGTTATGCAAAAGTTCATGTGTAGGGAGGATACAAGATCCCTTTGATTTATTATTTTGGATAAGAGAGTAAGAATGTATGCAAAAAATAAAAATAAAAATAAAAAAAAAGTGAAAAAACATACGGGCTACCATCCACATCTTTTATTTATGTTTCAGTCATTATAGAGTCTTGAAAAATACAAAAAGAGTTGTAGTTAGCATAGTGATTCGAGTCTTGGCTTAGCAACGCCTTTTTGTACATGTAATTGACCAAGACAATTGACTTGCCACCAGTAAAAATCCCTTTATCAGTAGTACAAAAAGTTCTATTGCTCGCGCATGGTCGATTTTGAAATGTCACACTGTAACATTTATACGTGACTAAATGTACCAGAATAAAATAAATAGCCACACTTGATCCGACTTGTGTGACCATTTCGGAATTCTATTGTCACACATTTGAATATTTATGTGACTAGAGGTAACTGGAAAAAAAATTTTGGATTATTCATCACTTTTAATTTGGGACGTGTGACAGATACAAATGAGCTCGAAACATTAGTCACACTATAGATATACATATGTGACAAATATATGCCACACTATTTAAAAGTGTGACCAAAATAGATATATGGTCACATGAGGTAATTGTGTATATGGCTAAATTATATAGTCAAGTTTGTCACACATTATTTAAACGTGACTGCTATTCTTTGCTGAATATTTAGCCACATAGCGTTTGAAATGTGTGACAACGGAAAAGTAAGTTTGAAGTGTTAGTCACGATATGCATTTAATAGTGACAAATATATGTCACACACTTGACGAGTGTGACCAAATGTCATATATGGTCACACTAAACAATAGAAACATGATTAAGTGTAACGAAAATTTGATACATATGGTCACGTAAGTTAATATGTGTGTCTAAAGTTTAGTGTGTGTTTGCTTGCCAAATCCTAATGTGTATAGTCACACTTAATTGAAGCACGATCATGTGACTATAGGCTTTACAATAGTCACACCATATCACAAATGTGTATCTAAATGATGTTTATGGCCACATTATAAGGGTATTTTATGTGACCAATACATTCAAAATAGTCACATTGTGAAATATTCATGTGACTATTATTTATAGCAAAGTGTGAAGTCATGAGTTATCATTAACCTTGGTATTAGTTACATTGAGTTTTTGTGTGACTAAATCATAGTCATATTTTGTCACAGATTACTTAAGCGTAGTCACAATTCGATAAATATGGTCACACATTTCTGATAACTTATGTAATTTGATATTCACTTAATTGAGTTCAGTCTATTAGTCATGACTGCATATTGACTACTTTTTCAACCACTGTTTTTTCAACAAATTGTGCCTGAAATTGAGAATCTTTCATACCAAACACTGTTTTTTTTTCAACTCTGCACTATATAAAGGCATAACCACATACATGAAAACTGCATATACAAGACAACTGTAACAAAAATATGCAGGGTGTTTACTACTGCTAGTACATAGTTGATACTGCTAGTACACAGTTTATGCTGCCAGAAGTTATAGTTTTGTATAATCTTGAATCCTTTAAAAGAGTATTTACAAGTACGAACTAAACAATTAACACAACAACAACAACATAAATCCTTTAAAAGAGTATTTGCAGCAAAACAAAAGCTTAAATAGGTTCTGCAGACAAAAATAAATCCCTCAACAGAGTGTTACAGCTTGAGAATGACACGTTCTTCACTTTGATTTTCGTATAACAATACCTTCGCAGTCGGTTCGATAGTAGGCATCTTTTGCTTGTGGATTTATTCACGGCAATATGTTATCATTTTGCTCATGAATGACTGTACTAAATTCCTCATCGACATCGTCATACGTATCTTTGTAATTCTTGGTAGGTGTTTTAAAGACAATAGACAGTTTTTTATCTGCATGGTCTTTCACATAAAACACTTGTGGTGCTTGTGAGGCTAATATGAACAGATCATTCTTGTGGCCTAAATTATTCAGGTCTACAAATGTGTAACCAAGAGTATCGCGTTTGACCCCACCATGTTTTGAATTAACCCAATCACATTTGAAAAGAGGAATTTGTCTGAAACGGTAATCTAGTACCCATATCTCTTGTAAAATCCCATAATAAAATGCTTTTCTTGTGGTTGCAACTTCTTTGGATATGTGAAGATCTGCTGCCTCAACACTAACCCCACTGTTCTGGTAAACTATGCCATCATTACTTTTCATACGAAATGTATACCCATTGATGTTATATGACTTGTATTTCACTAGGTTGGTGCGTGGTCCAAATGATATCCACATCATAGTTTCTGATACACTATCTTTGGATATCGCTAACTCTCTCTCAACCTGAATTTCATTACAAGTATATATTACCTTTAAATTGCAGGAACAACTCACTTATATTTATCAACAAACAAACAAGTAGTATAAACAACATACGAGTAATTACCTCTTCATGTAACCACTTAGCAAAAGATTTAGTGTGCTCATTCTCCAGCAATGCCATTTTTCTACCCGGGTATTTTGTTTTCAAAAATCGCTTGTGTCAGCTGAAACAAAACAATGTATTTGATTATTATATTTGATACAACATTTTAAGCAAAAAAATAGACATGTGTTAGTAATACTTACTCGATATACGGCACAATTTCATCTGTATTCTGTATTACATACAAATGTGCTTTCTGAAAGACATCTCTGGTAAGTATATTTGTTTTGCCGGCCGACAATGGCTTTCCATCCTCATTTTCATTGGTTACATGTTTATCAGGTGGGATACCAGTAGTTTTCATGGTTTTATGATACTCGCTAAAAAACTCTATTATTTCTCCGCGATAGTCTCCTCAGCAATGCATCCCTCTGGTCTATTTCTGTTTCGCACATGTCCTTTATTAACCTTCATACATCTTTCGAAGGGATACATCCACCGAAAGCATACGGGACCACATAATTTTACCTCCGTAGTTAGGTGCACTGTCAAGTGTATCATAATATCAAAAAATGGGGGAGGAAAGAACTTCTCGAGAAGGCACAGTGTCACAACAAGTTCTTGTTTCATCTTATCTAGTTCTTGCAAGATGATTTCTTTCCTACATATAGCTTTAAAGAAAAAGCAAAACCTGATAATAGCAAATCGTGTGGGTGGGTGCATGATTGAACATATAGCAATGGGCAAAAACTCTTGCATTAGCATGTGATAGTCATGTGATTTAAGGCCAATGAGCTTCTTATCATTTTCGTTGACCAAACTAGAGAAATTTGAACAATAGCCTTGTGGTACCTTGATGTTGCTTAACGTTTCAGAAAAGATGTCTTTTTCAGCATTCGTTAATGTGTAACCTACTGGAGGTAGTGTTGTTTTGTCTGCTTCTTTCCTAGCAAAAAACTCTTTTTTTATCCTCAACTCTTCCAGATCCAATCGAGCGTTCATTCCATCTTTTGTCTTTCCAGGAACATTCAACAAAGTTCCGACTAGACTCTCAGTAGCATTCTTTTCTACATGCATGAAGTCAATACAATGTGGAACAGCATTATGTCTCCAATACCTTAGCTTTCGATACCAAATGTTGAATTTTTTCCAACATGGTTCATTTACTTGGCTTGCACTACCCTCTGCTTCTGTTGTTTTCCTTTTCTGCTTTGTAATCTTTCCACCACTGCCTCTCATATCTTCTTGGTTATTCGAGGTGTTATTGTTTGTTCGTTTTCCTTTTCCCCACTTATTTTCAATTAGTTGTACCTCGTTGTATATTTGTTCCCCAGTCAATGGAGTTAGAGCACGCTGAAAATCTTCTTTTCCATTAAATGCCGCCGTTTGCTTTCTGAACACATGGTTGTATGGTAGATATCGTCTGTGTCCAGCATAACTTTGCTTGGATGAGGCGGAAAGTCTAACACAGTGTGTATCTTTCCTACATACTACACAACCTTTGAATCCACTGTATAGGTAGCCACATAATTTACCAAGTGCAGGGTAATCATTTATCGTCCATAACACAGCGGCACGCAGTTTAAACATTTCTTTTGTACAAGCATCATATGTATCAACCCCATCCTCGAATAAGGTATGCAGATCATTAACCAACGGTTCTAAAAATACATCGACATCATTTCCCAGGTATCCCGATATCAATACCGAAAGCATGATAAACTTTCTTTTCATACACAACCATGGAGGAAGGTTGTATATGATAGATAAAACTGGCCATACACTGTGATGCCTAGTTCCTGAATTGACGTCAAACCCATCAGCCGATATTCCTAGCCGTATATTTCTCGGATCTTGAGCAAAGTAGGGGAATTTTTCATCTATAGTACGCCATGCCTGTGGATCTGCATGGTGACGTAAAACACCATCTGTTACCCTCCTTGTGGCGTGCCATCTTAGATCTTCTAAAATACTCTCTAACTTAAAGAGTCATTGCAGTATTGGTATAATTGGAAAGTACCACATGACCTTTGCTGGAATGTTTTCATACACTTTACGTGTCCTATTATCCACCTTCCATCTTGATATCCCACAAGTTAGACAAACAGTCAACTCCTTGTTAGTCTTCCAGTAAAGAATGCAGTTGTTGCTACATACATTTATCTTTTCGTATCCTGATCCCATCATTCTCATTAGTTTTTTGGCCTGATAAGTTTTTTCAACCATTTCGTTACTAGAAGGTAGCATTTTTTTTATCAATCCTAGTAATTCAGTAAAGAACTTATCAGAAGCTCCATACTTACCTTTCAAGTTGAGTAGTTTAACTATTGCGGACAACTTTGTGAAGTCAGGACATCCTTTATAAAGTGGCTTCTCCGCATCTAATAATAGTTTTTGAAACTTGGCAAGGTCATCCTCATCAAAATTTTCTTTCGTAGCATTAACCATTTCTACTGTTGCTGGGCCATCTGTTGGAATTTCTGAATGTGACTCCATGTCAAAATCCGTGTCGTCAACAAACTCTGTTTCTGCATTATCAGGTATTTGGGCTGTTGTTGCTTGCTCATCCTTTTCTGCATGTTTATCCCATTTTATGTATCTAAGATTAATCCCGTAGTAGAATAAATGGTACTCCACATCATCCTTTGTTTGCTCTATTTTGTTTAAACATGTGGTATGCGGACATGGCATCTTAAGCTGTCGTATATTAACTCATGGGTCGATGTTCTTCATCTTCTGAAAGTTGTGTAGTGCATACTTAATAAACGCTGCTACTCCATCAATATATTCTTTGTTGGTCCAACAAGTTGTCATCCAAGAATTGTCCATGCTATTATTGTTGAGGTCAAATGATAACGTATATATCCTACAAGTTACAAGTTAAACCAATATAAGCATATATGAAGATTTAGATAGATGAAGTTCCAATGTCAAGTCACAAGTGTCTAGCTAATTAATAAGCTAGGTTTACAATAAGAATTGCAACAACACAATGGAATGAATGTATTGGGCATCAATCTAATTAAGCTTCAAATGTCAAATATGAAAACGTGTATTAAGAAAAATGTGTAAATTACAACATGTTATCTTTATTGTGTTGTTGGTTAATTAAGCGATTCGGCCAAAAACACGATAAGTTAACATTACCAAAGAAACAAGAAACCAACAAATCTATAACAAATAAAATATACAATGAAAATGAATAATAAGTTAAAATTTCAACATAATGAATTCCTAATTCAAAAAAGTACCTAATTTATATCTAAATGAACCTCCCTCCGTTGTTGATGGCCGGACCGACAAGTGATATGATGGATGGTGACTGGTGAATGGTGGCTGTTATGTGATTGGTGATTGGTGATTGATGATTGGTGATTGGTGATTGGTGATTGGTGATTAGTGATTGGTGATTGGTGGCTGTGAGTGGTGATTGGTGAGAAATGTGAGAAACATGGGTGGAGATGGAAATGGGTGGAGGGAGAATTCAAAATTTGGTGAAAAAAATATAGAGGGCTTTTCAAAAATTTTGGGGAGGACATACCAAAAAAGGGAGCCACAGGTATTTTATATTCCTCTTATAGACTATTTTTATATTCCTCTTATAGACTATTTTTATATTCCTCTTATAGACTATTTTTTCATTTTGTCAAAAAATCTAAACAACTAATCTATAGAAACTGACTAGGATGGAATTAGGAAGGGTGTTTGTTTAGTGGAAATGTAGCCAATAAGGGATATTTCTCCATGGTTGCCTAGATGTTAGCATGTAGTTGCTAAGTCTAGAAGAATGGTGGATATTGAATCAGCTAGTTTCGTGATTCGTGAATGATTGTGTAGAATGTATCTGTTATATTGTATCAGTCAAATGAGAGTGTTCAATTTGACTGCTTGTATAATCTTTGTAATTTGTTGGTTCATTAATTAATAAAATTCACTATTTCATGAAGGAAAAAAAAGTGTAGAAACTGATATGGGCATTCCCAAGATCAGATACAAAGAAGAACATACAATCCAAACCTCTACAGCAGTTGTAATCTCACAAAAGGTGAATTATATTACTTACCAATAGTTTTTTTTACAACATTAACAATTTCTGATATGGGCATTCCCAAGATCAGATACAAAGAATAACATACAATCCAAACCTCTACAGCAGTAGAAACTTCAGTAGTAGAAACTTGGTCTTGTTCTACTACCTTAGCCATTTCTTCAACATTACTAGTAGCATTAGTTTCTCCTAAAAGTGGGGTGAAAGTTTTATATGCAGACTGGCTTGAACCTTCACAACATCTTCTGGCCAATCATGATCCATTGGGACGAGCATTTGCCAGGGATGAACGATTATAATTCTTGACAGAACTATAAATACATTAGTCGCCATCGAAGACTAGCCACAATGGAACATGATTGACCTGAAGAAATCTACAAAATTTCGTAGTACAGTTGTGCAATGTTATCACAACCTGATTACTAACTAAACAAGCTACTTAAACATAAATAATCTAATTAACTTGCAAACATATCCATACATCAATTTCAAGCAACCCTTAATAATCCATCCGAACCCTTAATAATCCATCCCAAACACTCTATAACATCTATAGCAGACAATAATAATCAAGCAACCCTTAATAATCCATCTGAACCACATAAAAAATCGTAACCTAATCAAATTAAAAAATTCATTAGCATACAATTAAAAAACTAATACATGAATGACTTGATAAACACCCAAATGGATGCCTGTAATGATGATAAAACAATCAAGCTCTTATATAGAGCATTTTTTTTGATTATTTATTGGTTGATTTCATTTTTGTTACTTCATTTTGAAACCTCTAAATTCGCTGAAGATACCTATTTCACCAATATGTGTTTCTTATGTGTGTAATATTTCAGAGTGTGAGATATAATGTAACTCAACTGCTTATAAATAAAGTATATTCAAAATAAAAACACAAGATTATGACATAATTAAAAACCTAAATCATATTTATTACTATTAAAGATTAAGGAGGGTGACTACATGTACCAGTTCCTTCAAAACAACAACCAAAAACATAACAAGCTAAGGAACCACCAAACCCAACAAAAAAGACCCTACTTAAACAACCATTCAACTGGAGCTCTGATCATAATAATCCATATCGTCAATGGCTTCCTCCTTCTTGGATACCAGAACACGAAGGTCAACCAAAATGGCCGAAAAGGACTCCAGTAAACGGCGCTCCATCACTTGAATCTCCGTAAGGGACTCATAACCATCAGCAGCAGCTTCTTCTTCATCAAAGTTAAGATCTAAAACATCAGCCAATCTCTTGATGCGCTTATCAACACTTACTCGCAGCTCATCACGCTTCTCACCCAAACACTGGATCATTACTTCATTTAGAGGAATTTCTTGACTGAAGAGGAACTTGAGACATTTGTGAAGTTTATCAGACCCACACAAATCTTTCAGTTCATCAAGATTAGGAGATCCAGACATGTTTTTAGATGATGATTTGATAATGCTTAAGTAAGAAATTGTGTTTTTTGATGATGATTTATGTGGCTAGGGATGAAACTAGATACAGTAATTAATTAATAATCTACTCTCCAAACATATATATGTGGCTGTGTAAACTAAATCATTGCAAAAAGTAATTACAGAGTACTAATTCAAAGTATTGAGTCTTCCCACGTAGTCTGTTCATGTTTTCATGCAAATCAATCAAATCACTATTTAAGATTTTAATATGTAAGTGTTAATTAATGTATAATTTAGTCCAAAATTATGACACTCTAGTAATTAAAGGTAATTTGTGCTTTATTTGATACAACATATAAATTCAAAATATATATAACATGTTAAAAGGATTATGATATATGAATAACTATATTTTAAATGATCACTATATTTAATACTTATGATAAAGAAGACTAAAAAAAGATGGTGGTGGTGGTTGTTGGCCGGTGGTGGTGGCTAGTGGTAGTGGTGGTGGCTGGTGGTGGTGGTGGTTTCAGGTGGTTGTGGTATTGATGGTGGTGGTAGTGGTGGTGGTGGTGGCTGGTGGTGGTAGTGGCTAATGGTGGTGGTGGTGGCTGGTAGTGGTAGTGGTAGTGGCTAATGGTGGTGGTGGTTATTGCTGGTGGTGGTGGTTGGTTGTGGTGGTGGTGGTGGTGGTGGTTTTTGCTGGTGGTGGTAGTGGATGATGGTAGTAGTGGTGGCTGGTGGTGGTAGTGGTGGTGGTGGTGGTGGCTGGGGTGGTAGTGGCTAATGGTGGTGATGGTGGCTGGTGGTGGTAGTGGCTAATGGTGGTGGTGGTTACTGCTGGTGGTGGTGGCTGGTGGTTGTGGTGGTGGTGGTGGCTGGTTGTGGTAATGGTGGTGGTTGTTGCTGGTGGTGGTGGCTGGTTGTGGTTGTAGTGGTGGTGGTGGTTGTGGCTGGTGGTGGTAGAGGCTGGTGGTGGTGGGGTTGGCTGATGGTGGTAGTGGTGGCTGATGGTGTGGTAGTGGTGGTGGTGGTGGTGGCTAGTGGTGGTAGTGGCTAATGGTGGTGGTGGTTGCTGCTGGTAGTGGTGGCTGGTTGTGGTTGTGTTGGTGGTGGTGGTTTTGGCTGGTGGTGGTAGTGGCTGATGGTGGTAGTGGTGGTAGTGGTGGTGGTGGTGGTGGCTGGTGGTGGTAGTGGCTAATGGTGGTGGTGGTTACTACTGGTGGTGGTGGCTGATGGTTGTGGTAGTGGTGGTGGTGGCTGGTTGTGGTGGTGGTGCTGGTGGTTGTGGCTGGTGGTGGTAGTAGCTGCTGCTGGTGGTGGTGGCTGATGGTGGTACTGGTGGCTGGTGTGGTGGTGGTGGCTGTGGTGGCTGGTGGTGGTGGTGGCTGGTGGTGGTAGTGGCTAATGGTGGTGGTGGTTTCTGCTTGTGGTGGTGGCTGGTTGTAGTTGTGGTGGTGGTGGTGGTTTTGGCTGGTGGTGGCAGTGGCTGATGGTGGTAGTGGTGGCTGGTGGTGGTGGCTGTGGTTGATGCGTGGGAATTGCACCAGACTTTACCTCTCGAGGGATCTCGAGAAGCTTACAACCCCCACCAGGCAGTGTACATGATCGTTGTAGTATTGTATAGTAACAAGTACCGGGGGATTTATCGTTCAACTCAGGAATAGTGTCGCTAGGATTAGAAAACCTAAAAACTAGGTCTAGAGGTGAGGGATGATTCTTTTTGTATTTTTATATTTTTATAAAAGCAAGTAAAAATCTCGGGTTTTGGAAGAGTGGGCGGAATTAGTTGCTAGTCAACTAACTCAATAACTAAAGATGCAACCAAAATAAAATAACAAAAATGTAAATAAACTAAATTAAACTAGTGGTATGAGTAATATGTGGGAGAATTGTGTTTACTTAGATTTCACTACTCCCTAGATATCTTTTACCGGTTAATTACTTGTTATAGTTGCGTGGATGACGGGTTATATTCCTTAATACCATTTGTGGGGTGGCGTACTTACTTCCCCAATTCTATAAGCTCCTACTTCACTCCTATGTCGAGCCGGCTAAGAAGCTCCTAACATGGGATCACTAGAATTCGCTCATGCATTAAATACAACGATAAAAACCTAGTACACATCGGTTCATTTTTCTTAAGACGTTCAAGCAAGTTACACAATGGAGATCTGCCAGTTTTCTTAAGCCTAATATTGAAATCATTCATCCATTACAACTATAAACAAGAGATCAACCTATAATCAACAGGTAGGTTTCATTACATCTAAGCAAACACACAAAAGATCTAGCCTAGCATGTTAAAATCAAGACAAGCATAAGATATATTCAAACAACACATAGACATATTGAATGAATTGAAAGAAAACTTATCTCAATTGAACATGAAGGGTTTCAAGGGGTGAAAACCCTTGAAAATAGTGTTACAAATGACCTAGGGTTTATTAGGTTCGGCCCTAGTATTCTTTACACAAGTTCCTCCTTTCATGAATGAAAAATAGAATGTGGAAAACTAGAAGGGGGGGGGGGTTGAATAGTTTTACGTCCTTTTAAAGTTTATAAAAACAAGTTTGTTTTAAAAACTTCGATTCTAATTTATGTGATCTCAATACTAGCACTATATGAACAATTATATATTAACTAACTAACTAAGCTAGTATAGTA
Organism: Artemisia argyi; assembly: GCA_030686995.1. Classification (NCBI taxonomy): domain Eukaryota; kingdom Viridiplantae; phylum Streptophyta; class Magnoliopsida; order Asterales; family Asteraceae; genus Artemisia; species Artemisia argyi. Next base: position 135,777,019 of record CM060695.1, on the reverse strand, counting down.
TAGGTAAATAAGTAAGTAATGAAAAGAGTTGGAGAGATCAAACCACAACACAAGGATTTATAGTGGTTCGGCTACAAGGTCACCTTCCTTGTTCCTACTCCACTCTCCGAGTCACCTACTCGAGAGTTTTCTTCACTATGTCAACAAACTCCCTTATGGCGGAGAAAACCTTACACACCAATTTACACACCACAACTACGTCACAACTTGATCACAACTTCTTCACACCTATTTACTTCACACCTATCTTCTTCACACCTTTCTTCTTCACACCAATTTACTACACACCTATCTTCTTCACTTCAATATACTACACACCCATCTTCTTCACAACTACACTACTTCACTACTAATCAACTTCTACTTCTAAACTACTTGTTACATACACAACACAACTAGACAAATATATATACACAATGCACAACTACTCTTCAATACTTCTTGAACTTAGTTGTAGAAGGAGTGTTCTTCTTTTGCACTTTGGATGAGGATGGATGAGAAGGGATTGAATCACTTGAAACAAGGATTAATATACAAATGATCAAAGGGTTTTAGAGGATGTTTAGAGAGTTTGAGATCTGAAAATTTCGTGCAAAAGGTGAGAAAAATTCCAGATTTAAGGTGGTATTTATAGGCAACAAGTTCTGACAGAGGAGCGTGGTCGGCCTCCTTAAATCAAGGCCGGCCCCCTTAAAATTAAGGGGACCGCCCTTTATAATTAAGGGGGCTGCCCAACTGTAACGGCCAGAAAACTTGTCTTTTAGTGAGGAAAGTTTATTTGGTGAAAAACTAACTGATTTTAGTTAAAAATTTGAAATCATTTATTTAATATGATTAAAACATTTTTCTTTATTACCAAAAGTGTTTTTCAAAAATATATAATATAATTAAATAAACTTTGTATTAGTTAATTAAATACCCCTTTGATCATGAGATGTATTAAACGCTTGTTTATTCATACCTTAAGTGATTAAGTTAGATATAGTGATATAAACTAGCTTAATACTTGTTTACGTAGTAATCTTACGTTTGATGAGTTTACATTTTGTGATCGTCAAAATATAGAGATATCGAAAAATACAAATAACTTTTTCATGCATTATTTATGTCAACATAGAAAAGTATATAAAGATTTTGTGAGGTGACGACGTCAAGAGGAAATTTCTGACGCCGTCATCTCGCCGCCAATAAAGTTCTCGGACTGCCTTGATCTGGGTCTGACGCCGTCATGTGTAATTCTGCTCCAGACCGTCACCAAAATAATTCTTGACGCCCTACTTCTGACGCCATCACGTTTTCTTTGGGTCGTCATGCATTTTGCTCCTGACGCCGTCATATTTTCCTTCTTGACGCCGTCAGGTACTGTTCCCAGCAAGGAATATTAAGTCTTTGCCGTTTTCTTCACTTTTATACTCCAAAAACGTCCAAAATGCTTCCTTTTCCAGAATTCACTCCCAAAGTATCTAAAATCACAAAAGGAACGATTTAGGGCAATATTTGATCAAATAAATTCCAATTCCGGCTTAAATGACCCCCTAACAATGGTTCATTTTTTGCCTCGTCATATACCCTTACACTTGGGATTTGCTTGTCGTCAAGCAAATGCGCTTTTATTCTAGTCAAAATACAAGTTAGGGGTCATTTAACACTAATATAAAAGTAATTACAACAAATAATCGTTCCACTAAAGACCAAAGACAAGCACGGAGGTCATACACTAGCACCTCGCAAATAGTGTTTAGATACTCACATCTCTCGGCTGTAATAAAGTAATATCACAATATGGAAATGAAAAACATCTCTCACTGCCTGTTATAACAAAATAGATTACCATAGGCTTGGGAAAGGATCAAACCTCCACCACATGGCGTAAGCACCTAGGATAAACTATCAAAGAGGTCTTTTAAACGGTTGTAACATTAGGTGTAGGGATATGGAATACACGGTTTTGTTAGATATAGGCAGTCTTTACTGGTGGCGAGTTAATCATCTTTGTTAATTACATGTACAATATGGCGTTGCTAAGCCAAGACTAGACTCGACTTAAGCTAATAAATGAAAAATAACATAAACATAAAATGAACATAGAATGAAACGGGATGGTAGTCCGTATTTTTTTTTCTTTTCTTTTTCTATTTTTTTGTTTTTTATTTTTCTTGATTTTTTCGATTTTATTTTATTTTATTTATTTTATTTTATTTTTGCATACACTCTTACCCTACCATCCAAAATAATACATCATAGTGAATGAACATTCCTTTACACTTGAATCTTTACATACTTTACAATAAACTAAACTAATGACTCGAATTAAGATAATCAAAACACTTGGAGTACTTTTAAGATTAACGCACATATGGGGGTAATAATATGATGTTCTTCCCCATTAATCCATAACACAAGTATTTTACCCATGAGTCCCAATCATCCCAAAACAATATGTACAAGGATATGACTCGACTTAGCAACCATGTAATCAATTAGATAATTAACTAAGGGTTTAAACAAGTAACAATAATGCACTAAAGATGAGTGCATACACGGAAGGCTAAGGCGATTTGGGTGTACATTTAAGTGGGGTGTAACAAATTATTCCTTTAAGTAAAATGCTTAAAGGTAGAAACGAAAAGATAGGCTCGGAGGGTGTACTAGGGGTTTCGTGTACTAAAAATGAGTACAACGCTAAGGTGTGGGAAAAATTAATTGACTTAACTAGCCAAGTAATATGACTTAAATGGTCAAGTAATTATGATACGGGTTTAAACACAAGGGTGATCCTAATGCCTCTTATCATGTAGTAAATCCTACTACACGAATGTAGTCTCACTAGCGGTCTCGGGATGCATTACTAACGCAAGTTCTAGAATCTAAATGCTACCGGTACACTCATAAGCACTAATAGTAAATGCTTTTCCTATCAAATCTAAAGGCGAACCTCACATATTTGGGTGGAAAATTTTTCTGAATAGTACGGTTTTTTGCTAGTCATACGAATCCTATCCATGAGACGTTTGCTATGGCTAAAGTTTCACTCCTAAATGTTGTAAAAAAAATTAAATTTGGTGCTAAAATTACACTAACAAATATTTCTCATAGTTTTATTACACACCTACCATCGAACAAACAAACTCAAGCGAAAGAGTTTCCTATGAGGTATCATCATTTTACCCTCCCCTTACACTTAGGATGAACATTATCCCCAATATTCAAGTAAAGAATGTAAAAGTAAAACAGGTAAAAGAATGAAATCAAATACTCACCTGATTTGTTCGGTATGGATAATAAAGTAATAAGGTTAGATCTTCCTCCAAGAAAATGAACAATCAAAGCTTCCCTTCCAGAATATAAATCATCTTCTTGTCAAACATAACATGTTAAACCTGAGAAAACAAACAAGGCAACCTCGCGTAAAATCGGTGGCAATCTATATATGCTAACAAATCCTAGAAAACAAAGTAAGATATAATGCTTCTGGATTGATGTTTGCAGATTTCCTGGAGATTATAAAACTAAAGAATTAGCAAAAACTTTAAGACTCCATTAGAAAAACAAAACTGGTAAAATTTCCAGAATTTTGCACGTGACGCCGTCAGGAATTTCTTCCTGACGCCGTCAGAAGTGACCTGCAAAAATTCTTATGTTAAGTTTCCAGAAAATTTCTGGAAAAACTTTGTCCCACTTCCTGGAAAATCCTGCAAAACATCATTATGACTCGATACAAGCATTTGACTCTAACAAATACGAATATACATGTTCATTTAATATTGTGGAGAATCATGATCGGTTTTGTTTCTTTAAAAACATATTTGGGGTTTCCCCTACACTTATCTTTTTCGAAATACCTTTGGATGAAGTTAAGACTAAGCCAAACAACAAAATAAAGTATTTTCTCTATTTAGTTTGAAACATGATCCACCAACAATAAAAATAAAGCATGCATACAGAAACAAATAACAATAAAACAATTAAAAATCACACAAAGCATGGGTTGCCTTCCAAGAAGCGCTTTTCTTTATTTACGAGTCTTGTAGCTAGACTCAAGGTCATGGGTTACTATGTGACCTCGTCATCAAATGTTACATCTTCCTCACTAATCATTTCATTACTATTTTCTTGATAATGTTTTACACGTTGTATGTTGACAGTAAATTCTCTAATTTCATCGTCTAGTAACACAACAACTCCAGTTTTAGAGGAACTCTTCACCGTAAATGGCCCATACCATCTAGACTTGAGTTTCCCTGGAAATAACCTTAACCGAGAGTTATATAATAGGACTTTGTCCCCTTCTAAAAATTCCTTTGGTTTCTTAATTCGTTGGTCATGCCATCTTTTTGCCCTCTCCTTATATTTAATGGAAGACTCATACGCTTCTAACCTTAGCTCATCAAGCTCGTGTAGTTGCAAGAACCTATTTGTTCTAGCAATTGTATAGTCTAAATTACATGCCTTAAGCGCCCAATAAGCCTTATGTTCTAATTCTACCGGTAGGTGACATGCCTTACCATACACCATGCGGAACGGGGTCGTTCCAATAGGTGTCTTATAGGCAGTCTGGAATGCCCATAAGGCCTCGTCGAGTTTAAATGACCAGTCTTTCCTATTCTGACTAACCGTTTTTTCTAGTATTCTTTTAATAGCCCTGTTCGTGTTTTCTACCTGGCCATTGGTCTGTGGGTGATAGGCGGTAGAGAATAGATGGGACACTCCATATCTCCTCATGACCTTTTCCATTTGCGCATTGCAAAAGTGGGTTCCCCTATCACTGATGAGAGCTTTAGGAATTCCGAACCTAGCGAACAGCTTTTTCAGGAAGTGAATAACCACCCTGGCATCATTGGTCCTAAGGGCATGTGCCTCAACCCATTTTGAAACATAATCGATGGAAACTAAAATGTATTCATTCCCTCCTGAAGATGGAAAGGGTCCCATGAAGTCAATTCCCCAGACATCGAAAACTTCACATACTTGTATGAAATTCTGAGGTGCTTCATCCCTACTTGATATGTTCCTGGCCCATTGACATGCATCGCATGCTTGTACCATTTCTTTGACATAACGAAAAATTGTGGGCCAATAGAACCCCGCGTTGAAAACCTTTCAGGCGGTGGTGCTTATCCCATGATGGCCTCCAGAAGGGCCAGAGTGAAATTCTCTCATGATTTTTACTGCCTCACTTTCCGAAACACAACGTCTGATTATTTGATCAGGACACCTCCGGAATAAAGACAGTTCATCCCAGAAGTAGTATTTTAGTTGGACAAAGAACCTTTTCTTTTCGTATCTAGTCATGTGTTCCGGAATGAGTCTGCTTGCGAGATAGTTGGCAAAATCAGCGCACCAAGGCACAGAACTTGTCATTGACATGAGTTGTTCGTCAGGAAATGAATCCTGAATCTCACTTCTATCGTGCTCATCAAAGGAATTTTCAAGACGAGATAGATGATCTGCGGCCAAATTTTCCGCCCCCTTTTATCACGGATTTCAACGTCAAATTCTTGTAACAACAAGATCCAGCGAATTAGTCATGGCGTAGCATCTTGCTTAGCAAAAAGATATCGGAGAGCCGAGTGATCGGTGAAAATGACTGTCTATGAAAGGACAAGATATTGACGGAATTTGTCGAATGCGAACACCACGGCTAATAATTCTTTTTCGGTGGTAGAGTAATTCTCTTGAGCAGGATTCATGCTTTTGCTAGCGTAGTAAATAGGTTGGAATAGTTTGTCACGCCGTTGGCCTAATACAGCCCCGACAGCAAAATCGCTAGCGTCGCACATGATTTCAAACGGTAACTCCCAGTTGGGTGTAACCATGATTGGAGCTTGCGTGAGCTCCTTTTTTAGGAGATCGAATGCATCCTTACATTCTTGAGAGAAATCGAAAGGAGCATCCTTCATTAGCAATTGAGTCATTGGCCGAGCTATTTTGGAGAAATCTTTGATGAATCTCCGATAGGACCCGACGTGGCCCAAGAAGCTGCGTACTGCTTTAACAGTCGTGGGATAAGGTAACTTAGATATGGCTTCCACTTTAGCTTGGTCCACCTCAATCCCATTCCCTGAGACCTTATGTCCTAACACAATCCCTTCTTTTACCATGAAATGACATTTTTCCCAGTGTAACACCAAGTTGGTTTCCTAACAGCGTTTGAGCATTTTTTCTAGATTAGCAAGACAGCGGTCGAAAGAGTTCCCGAAGACTGAAAAGTCATGCATGAAAACTTCCATGCTGTCTTCTATAAGTTCGTGAAAGATTGCGGTCATGCATCGCTGAAAAGTGGCGGGGGCGTTGCACAGCCCAAAAGGCATTCTTTTGTAGGCGAACGTTCCATAAGGGCAAGTAAACGTGGTTTTTTCTTGGTCCTCAGGTGCTATGGGGATTTGGAAATATCCTGAAAATCCATCCAAGAAACAATAGTACTCGTGCCCAGACAATCTCTCCAATATTTTGTCAATGAATGGTAAAGGAAAGTGATATTTCCTTGTGGCATCATTGAGCTTTCGATAATCGATACATACCCGCCAGCCAGTAACCGTTCTTTGGGGTACCATCTCGCCCTTGTCGTTCTTTACCACAGTTATTCCTCCTTTCTTTGGTATAACCTGTACAGGACTAACCCACGGGCTACCCGAGATTGGGTAAATTAATCCTGCATCCAAAAGTTTGATGACTTCTTTCTTCACAACTTCCTTAATATTGGGATTTACCCGCCTCTGGGGTTGCACGGTAGGTTTATAATTTTCTTCCATAAGAATCTTATGTGTGCAAAAAGTCGAGTCAATCCCCTTAATGTCGGCCACACTCCATGCAAGCACTCCCTTATATTTCTTTAGGACTACTAAGAGCTTACCTTTTTGTTCATGTTCGAGGGAAGAGTTTATGATTACTGGTAGTTGGTCCTCTCCCTGAAGGAAGGCATACTCTAAATGGTTAGGGAGTTCCTTAAGATCTAGCTTAGGGGGTTCGATAATAGAAGGCTTAAGCTTGTTTTCGGGTTTTCGGAGTTCGAGATGTTTAGTGGTCTCATGTCTAGGGTAGAAGGAGACTGCCCCAACATTTTCCATCTTTTCTACCTCCAACAAGGGGATAAAACTCTCATCCCATAACCAGCCTTCCTCGATCTGTTCATCAACACAGTCATCAATGACATCCGTGAGTTCATCGACCTCTCCAATGAAATAGAGCCGGTTAGCTGCTTCGAGAGAGAGGACCATAGTGTCTTTAATGTCAAAGGTTAAGCTATTGGTTCCTACTCGTAAGGTTAACTTGCCGTCATGAACATCAATGACTGCACGAGCGGTAGCAAGAAATGGTCTCCCTAAGATGATGGGTACCAAGTCATCCTCCTCCATCTCCAAGATTACGAAGTCAACCGGGAATTTGAATTTTCCAACCTTGACTAGCACATTCTCGCATATCCCTACGGGGTGTTTGACTGATCTATCGGCTAGTTGGATGTTCATACGGGTAGGCTTTAATCCGGAGTATCCTAGTTTAAGGAACATGGAGTGAGGCATGAGGTTGATACTCGCCCCTAAATCGGCAAGAGCATTCTTTATCGACAGAGATCCTATAGAACAAGGCAAGGTGAAGCTGCCTGGATCGTCTACCTTTTTTGGCAACCCTCGATGGGTCACCACCGAACATTCTTCCCCAAAGTCACAAGACCCTCGAGTTTCTTTCGGTTGGCGAGTAATTTCTTAAAGGATGTGCTATACTTTGGCATGTAATAACAGGCATCAAGGAGGGGTATGATGATTACTGAGTCTTTTAGATATGACAAGAATCTTTTATTATCGTTCTCAGTTTTCTGGTTTTTTAATCGGGATGGGAATGGGACTCTCACAGGTTGGTTAGGCGGGGTTGATGGGGACGGGATCGCCAAGGGAGGTTGTTCGGGAGCCTCGCTGCTCACATTACCCTCCTCTTCGCAAGGCTTGTTTGGATCGGGGGTGATGTGGTGCGAGCTCGGGTAAGGGGGTCCTTGGTTGTTGTTCCAACTCGAGTGGTTATCGCGAGCATGGGGTCTTTTTAGCTTACTAACGGCATGTCTAAGTTATCGAGGGTGGAGTTAAGCTTGTTGAACCATTTTCCGATGTCATTCTGTTGCTCATCGACAAGTTCATCAAGACCTTTTAATTGTAAGCCTTTTTCTTGAGTGAAGTGACCAAGGTCATCTTCAAAAGTGCTCTTGATTTCAAATTCAGGGCCTTCATCTCCTTCTTTTCTCTTTACCAGATTTCCCCAGAGGGTGTAATCGTCGTTTTGGTAAAAAGGCAAAAGGGATGGATCAGCATAGATGTCACCTCCAGACAAGCGCGCATGTTCAGTCGTGGGCTCTCCTCCGCATTCCTCTACCTCGTGCGGGCCCCCACAGTAGTCTCAAATTAAGTAAGGATGTGAAAATTGTTTAGGTAATTGCGACCCAGCTAGGTATTTCATTCTTTTGTGAATTTTTCTTAGTCGATCTGAAGATGTTGGGGTAATTTAAGATATGCTAGCAGTCGACTCAGGTTCATCCCAAGTGTCATCCTGGTCTTGAGCATATTCCTCAATCCTATTCCATCCTTCCTCGGCACTAAGATTGGCTAATCTCCCTTTTCTAGAATTTTTGATTCCGTTCCAGTCATTTGAGGAAACATTGTCGTAGAAGATTTGGACCAGAAGCCAGAGTTCGATGCCATGATGGGGAACTTGTCTTATTAAATCCTTGAATCTAATCCATGATTTATAGAAGGGTTCGTCCTTCCATTTTCAGAAGCGGAGGATCCTATCTCTAAACGCTGAGGTTTTCCCTGCTGGAAAGAATTTCTCATAGAATTTGGATACGAGTTGCTCCCATGTGAAAATAGATTCAGAAGGAAGTTTATCATACCACTCTTTGGCTTTTTCGTAAAGGGTGAAAGGGAAGAATCGTAATCAGGACATGTTTCTAGTAGCCCCATCCGTATGGAGGGTGTCTACTATTTTTAAGAAGTCCTTGATGTGTTGAATCGGGTCATCATCATCTAGTCCACAAAACTTGCACACACTTTGGACAAGCCAAACATTGGTCGCATGCAAGACCTCATTGGTGTGTTCGTTTGGGTAGACAATGGCGTTTGAGAAACCATGAGGATTTGGGGAGGAGTAGTCCTTAAGGCGCTTAGGAGTGGGAGTTGCAGGGGTACTCATCTCGCTGTTGGATCGGGAGCTAGGGGTTGTAAGGTGATTTTCTGAATTTTCTTCAGAAAGGTGTGCATCCAAATCGATGTCTATGCTAGATGGTTCAGGTGTTGAGTGAGATCGTCTTAACCTACGCATTTCTCTATCAGGTTCTGCATAGGGCAAAACTAGTGACTCTAAGGTTAGAGAATTCGTCGGTTGCCATGATGGCGAATGGTAGAGAGTTACGAACAAGAACACGAAGAAATAAGATAGACTAAAGAAAACCTATAAATAAAAATAAAATCTTACTAGAAAGGAATCTAGCAAGTAGACCTAATAAAAAGAAACCCTAACCTAGACAATAACTATTCCCCAGGCTGCGGCGCCAAAAACTTGATGCGTGGGAATTGCACCAGGCTTTACCTCTCGAGGGATCTCGAGAAGCTTACAACCCCCACAAGGCAGTGTACCTGATCGCTGTAGTATGGTATAGTGACAAGTACCGGGGGATTGATCGTTCAACTCAGGAATAGTGTCGCTAGGATTAGAAAACCTAAAAACTAGGTCTAGAGGTGAGGGATGATTCTTTTTGTATTTTTATATTTTTATAGAGGCAAGCAAAAATCTCGGGTTTTGGAAAAGTGGGTGGAATTAGTTGCTAGTCAACTAACTCAATAACTAAAGATGCAATCAAAATAAAATAACAAAAATGTAAATAAACTAAATTAAACTAGTGGTATGAGCAATATGTGGGAGAATTGTGTTTACTTAGATTTCACTACTCCCTAGATATCTTTTACAGGTTAATTACTTGTTATAGTTGCGTGGATGACGGGTTATATTCCTTAATACCATTCATGGGGTGGCGTACTTACTTCCCCAATTCTATAAGCTCCTACTTCACTCCTATGTCGAGCCGGCTAAGAAGCTCCTAACATAGGATCACTAGAATTCGCTCATGCATTAAATACAACCATAAAAACCTAGTATACATCGGTTCATGTTTCTTAAGACGTTCAAGCAAGTTACACAATGGAAATCTGCCAGTTTTCTTAAGCCTAACATTGAAATCATTCATCTATTACAACTATAAACAAGCGATCAACCTATAATCAACAGCTAGGTTTCATTATATCTAAGCAAACACACAAAATATCTAGCCTAGCATGTTAAAATCAAGACAAGTATAAGATATATTCAAACAACACATAGACATATTGAATGAATTTAAAGAAAACTTATCTCAATTGAACATGAAGGGTTTCAAGGGGTGAAAACCCTTGAAAATACTGTTACAAACGACATAGGGTTTTTTAGGTTCGGCCCTAGTATTCTCCACACAAGTTCCTCCTTTCATGAATGAAAAATAGAAAAGTATATATAGATTTTGTGAGGTGACGGTGTCAAGAGGAAATTTCTGACGCCGTCATCTCGCCTCCAATAAAGTTCTCGGACTGCCTAGATTTGGGTCTGACGCCGTCATCTGTAATTCTGCTCTAGGCCATCACCAAAATAACTCTTGACGCCCTACTTCTGACGCCGTCACGTTTTCACTGGGTCGTCATGCATTTTGCTCCTGACGCCGTCATATTTTCCTTCTTGATGCCGCCAGGTACGGTTCCCAGCCAGGAAAATTATGTCTTTGCCGTTTTCGTCACTTTTATGCTCCAAAAATGTCCAAAATGCTTCCTTTTTCCAGAATCCACTCCCAAAGTACCTAAAATCACAAAAGGAATTATTTAGGGCAATATTTGAACAAATAAATTCCAATTCCGGCTTAAATGACCCCCTAAAAACGGTTCATTTTTCGCCTCATCAGTGGTGGTGGTGGTGTTGGTGATGCTGGTGGTGGCTGGTTGTGGTTGTGGTGGTGGTGGTGGTTTTGGCTAGTGGTGGTAGTGGCTGATGGTGGTGGTGGTGGCTGGTGGTGGTTGCTGCTGGTGGTGATGGCTGGTTGTGGTTGTCGTGGAGGTGGTGGTTTTGGCTAGTGGTGGTAGTGGTGGCTGGTAGTGGTTGCTGCTAGTGGTGGTGGCTGGTGGTTGTGGTGGTGGTGGTGATGTTGGTGATGCTGGTGGTGGTGGTTGGTTGCGATTTTGGTGGTACGTGGTGGTGGTGGTGGTTGTGGCTGGTGGTGGTGGTGGTGGTTGCTGGTGGTGGTGGCTAGTTGTGGTTGTGGTGGTGTCTGGTGCGGTGGTGGTGGTTGTGGCTGTGGTGGTAGTTATGATCCGAATAAAAAAAATAACCGATTTAATGAGACCGAACTAATCCAACAACACGATTTACACGTTTAGTCCCTTTTCATCCGTTTCCATACGTATTTACCCATTTCTGTTTGTTTTTACACGTTCTTTATGCATATTTTATGACCCGAATAAAAATATAACCGATTTAATAAGACCGAACTAATCCAACAACACGATTTACACGTTTAGTCCCTTTTCATCCGTTTCCATACGTTTTTACCCATTTCTGTTTGTTTTTACACGTTTTTTATGCATGCATGTGTTATGACCCGAATAAAAAAATAACCGATTTAATGAGACCGAACTAATCCAACAACACGATTTACACGTTTAGTCACTTTTCATCCGTTTCCATACGTTTTTACCTATTTCTGTTTGTTTTTACACGTTCTTTATGCATGTTTTAAGACCCGAATAAAAATATAACCGATTTAATAAGAGCGAACTAATCCAACAACACGATTTACACGTTTAGTCCCTTTTCATCCGTTTCCATACGTTTTTACTCATTTCTGTTTGTTTTTACACGTTTTTTATGCATGCATGTGTTATGACCCGAATAAAACAATAACCGATTTAATGAGACCGAACTAATCCAACAACACGATTTACACGTTTAGTCCTTTTTCATCCGTTTTCATACGTTTTTACCCATTTCTGTTTGTTTTTACACGTTTTTATGCATGCATGTGTTATGACCCGAATAAAAATATAACCGATTTAAAGAGACCGAACTAATCCAACAACACGATTTACACGTTTAGTCCCTTTTCATCCGTTTCCGTACGTTTTTACCTATTTCTGTTTGTTTTTTACACGTTTTTTATGCATGCATGTGTTATGACCCGAATAAAATTATAACCAATTTAATGAGACCGAACTAATCCAACAACACGATTTACACGTTTAGACCCTTTTCATCAGTTTCCATACGTTTTTACCCATTACTGTTTGTTTTTACACTTTTTTTATGCATGTGTTATGACCTGAATAAAAAAATAACCGATTTAATGAGACCGAACTAATCAAACAATACGATTTACACGTTTAGTCCCTTTTCATCCGTTTTCACACTTTTTACCCATTTCTGTTTGTTTTTACACGTTTTTTATGCATGCATGTGTTATGACCCAAAAAAAATTATAATCGATTTAATGAGACCGAACTAATCCAACATCACAATTTACACGTCTAGTCCCTTTTCATCCGTTTCCATACGTTTTTATCCATTTTTGTTTGTTTTTACACGTTTTTTATGCATGCATATGTTATGACCCGAATAAAAAAATAACCGATTTAATGAGACCGAACTAATCCAACAACACGATTTACACGTTTAGTCCCTTTTCATCCATTTCCATGCGTTTTTACCCATTTTTGTTTGCTTTTACACGTTTTTTATGCATGTGTTATGACCCGAATAAAATTATAACCGATTTAATGAGACCGAACGAATCCCACAACACGATTTACACGTTTAGTCCCTTTTCATCTGTTTCCATACGTTTTTACCCATTTTTGTTTGTTTTTAAACGTTTTTTATGCATGTTTTTTGACCCGAATAAAAATATAACCGATTATTTAGAAACTTTTTATGTCTTTCTTTTATAACTTTGACCTTAAATATTTTTATTTGTGTTGTATAATATTTGATGAAAATACATTTAAATTAAAACACAATCCATCCATCTAAAAGTATTATATAACACAAGATAGAAAACTTAAGGTGAAAGTTGTAAAAGAAAGACTTAAAGGGTAAAACAACAACAATATTGGGACTTAGTATTTATCATCATCTATGATTACTGTTTCGGTTTTCTGATCGAAGAAGCCGCCTGACTCAATAGTACTCATGATCTTGGAGAAAAGAAAAGTATTTTGTGTTCATAAGAGAAATTTTTTGAAAATAATTTACAAGAATTTGGAGCCAAAATTTTGATCCAAAATTTTTAAATCACCTAATTATTTGGCATTTAACATAAATAAGAGTCCATATTCATGAAAATACCCTGTTTTGTCTCCTAATTAAACTAAACACTGCAACCAAAACACAAAAATCAAATCTTCAATCATCATTACTCTCCAAGCTAGAATCATTTTCTTGTACACATTGTTGCTCAAGAGTCGTCATTAAAGTGGTTGAAGACATTGATACTGATATTTTGCTTCTAGATAATGAAGCTGATGTTAACACAATACAGTATGAGGACAAAATATATGCTTCATCTGATGAAGAGAATGACAACCAAGTAAATCGAAAACTATCTAATAGGGGCATAACCAGGATAGCTAAGTTTCATCGTCAATATGGCCATCCTGGTCAAGTAAAGCACAAGGTAACCATCGATGCGTTGAATAGGGTTACAGGGTTAAACAGAGCACTGTTTGCGAGTTTTTTAGGAGATGTGGTTCGTGAGCACATAGGTTTGAAGGTTCTATCCTGGAAGAAGGTGGATAAAGAATCAAGACAAAAATTATGGGATGAAATCACGGTACATATATTCTAATTTTTAACCCAGTATATAAGTTTAATTTATCAATTATCTACAACTAATTAAAAACATTATGTTAATCTTTGCACCGATATTTTGATGTTGACATGACATTCAAAAAGGTGGTAATGAATCGTCTTGGTTAACTGCTAAGGAATTACAGAATGAAACTCAGGGAAAAATACATATTGCCCAACCTAGATACACCTAAGAAAATGAATGAAAGGCCGGAAAAGTATAGTACAATTATGACACAAGAACAATGGGTTGAGTTTGTAACCTACACGACCACCAATGAATACAAGGTTTTAATTAGTCATCTTTATTTAGTTTATATGTCATTTCATAATTTTTAGTTTGCAGCATTACCGCATATCTAAATGCCTTATGATTTTGTGTTTTTTAGGAGAAATCAGATAAAGCAAAACTGTCGCGTTGCAAAAATATTTATCAGCATAAAATGGGACGAGGTGGATATGTTTATGTTAAAGAGAAAATGGTAAGGTTATACATATTGTTTGTTTTACTAATTGATCATAATCGATTATCTTTGTTTAACTTTACATATATGTGTATGCACTTGATGTCCATTAGATCGAAAAAAAAGCAGATGTTGAACCGCCCTGTGGTGTATTGTGGGTCAAAGGAAGGCAAAACAAAGACGAAGAATCTCCAAATGCTGAGATTAGTTCAGTGGCAGATAAACTTGTAAATTTAACTGCAAATTCTATTATTATGCTTATATACCAGCAGCATTAACTTTTTACTAGCCGTACTAACTTGTATACTAGCAGTACTAACTTTTAATACCAACAATTCCTATATTTTTTTTGCAGAAAGAAGCTGATGAAAAGATCAAGGAAGGAACCTTGGATGTTGATGATGGCACTGATGCCATGACAGTTGTGTTTGGTAAGGAAAAGGGAGGTTATGCAAGAGGAGTGGGAAATAGAGTTACATATAAGAGGTATTTTAATCTTCCTCGAACCAGAAAAGAAACTGATGAAAGAATTGAGTTACTTCAAACTCAACTTGATAATGAGAGAAGCGAGCGTAAAAAAAAAAAGATCTAATGCTCAAGAAACTGTCCACCGAGATGACAGAAAAAGATGATCAGGTCAAGAAATTGTCCGCTGAGATGGCAGATACAGAAGGAATGGTTTCTAAAATGCAGAGTCTTTTGAGTTCACAAGGGATTAAGTTGGATATGGCATCTTAATTGCCATAGACTCAGATGTAAGCCATTTTTTATGTTGTTAACAATTTCATTTTCTAATGCTAACACCAATGTATTTCTTAATTTAATTTAATTATATTGCAGGTGACGACTCCAATGGCCATTGATAATATAGATATCAGGACTAATGATCATCAGGTGGTCGACGGAACTCAGTCCAGTGTTGGTGTACGTGCACGTGATAAAGATGTGATAATTCAGAAGAAGCCTACAGCTGAGATTGAAACTTTGGAACCGGTAATGGAAATAATGGTAAGGAGTAAAACATTATCCCCCTTTGATTTTTTAATTTTACTTACATGACTAATGTACCGTGTTTTATATATACATATAGGAACGTGTTAACAATGTTAAGAAAACACCAAAGACATGACAAAACGGGTCTGCAGATTCCCAATCGCAAGGAGATGCATCTCCAAGAAAAGAACTACTAAAAGTATGTATTTCATGCAACATGTTTCTTGTTATTTTATTTTTAAAATAATGTACCATGTTTTATATATACGTATAGGAACCTGTTATAAATGTCATACCTAAGAAAACGGGTAAGTCACGACGAACCGGGTCTCCAGCTTCCTTATCGCAGGATAATGTGTCTCCAACAACACAAGCACAAGTATGTATTTCAACATGTTTCTTCTTGTTATTCTTAATTTTGTTTAAATAATTTCTGATATATACGTATGCAAAAATTCTTTTTTTAGACAATCAATTGCAAACTGTGGCACATAAAGAAATCAAATATTGTTGCTTTGGGTCGCATACACAGCATTCCAGGAAAACAAATGCTACATAACAAACCACTCCCAAATGATTGCTACAGAGTCTCAATTGATAAATCGTTAGTGGATGCAGCATGCATACTGGACATAGGGAATATTGGGTTAAAAACAGTTAGGGAAGGCGTAGGTTGTTTATTTGCATGGCCAAAAGATCAAGTTATTCTTGATGATCATGAGGAGGTACATACATGTGTTTTTTCAACCTATATATATATATATATATATATATATATATAATTCTTCATATTAAATTCAATGTTTGATACAAGCGTCTTTTGTTTACTACAGGTTGCACCACCAACTACGAAACCAAAAGTTAGTGAACCAATTCCTAGACCAAAACTACAACCGAAGCGCAGAAATTATGTCTCTAGTGTAGAAGTGCAAAGGCAAGCTAGGGGTCTGGGGAAGATTCAAAAGGTTTTAACTTATAGTAGTTGAGAATTTCATTATATGCGACATTAAAATTCTATATATATTTTGTTCATTTATATACATTCGAGTTGTATGGAATTTGAAAATGCTTTTTGTTTTTAATTCTTTTTTATTTATATACTAGCAGTAGTAACTCTGATCCAACAGTAGTAACTTAGTACTAGCAATACTAACATCATTGGTCACTCTTTTCTTTAATTCGATGTGTGACTAAATATTACCAAATGCCACACGAATTAACAATTCATGTGACCAGTGGATTAACATTAGTCTCACAGAACACACATGTCTGCATTTTAAACAGCATATGGTCACACTTATTAACACTTTTGGCCACTGTTTGCTTAATTGTATGTGACTAAATACCCCAAAAAAGCATGCGTTGTGTGACTAAATATTACAAAAGTCCACACAAACATAAAATTCATGTGGCTATTGGATTATCAATAGTCACACAAAATACGCATTTCTTCATTTTAAATAGCATATGGTCACACTTATTAACGCTTTTGGCCACTGTTTGCTTAATTGTATGTGACTAAATACCCAAAAAAAAACATAGTTTGTGTGACTAAATATTACAAAAGGCCACGCAAATATAAACTTTATGTGGTCATTGGATGATCAATAGTCACACAAAATACACATTTCTTCATTTTAAACAGCATATGGTCACACTTATTAACGCTTTTGGCCACTGTTTGCTTAATTGTATATGACTAAATACCCAAAAGAAACATGCTTTATGTGACTAAATATTACAAAATGCCACGCAAACATAAACTTCATGTGGCCATTGGATGATCAATAGTCACACAAAATACACATTTCTTCACTTTAAACAGCATATGGTCACACTTATTAACAATTTTGGCCACTGTTTGCTTAATGGTATGTGACTAAATACCCAAAACAAACATGTTTTGTGTGACTAAATATTACTGGCCATTGGATGATCAATAGTCACACAAAATACACATTTCTTCACTTTAAACAGCATATGGTCACACTTATTCACACTTTTGGCCACTGTTTGCTTAATCGTATGTGACTAAATACCCAAAACAAACATGCTTTGTGTGACTAAATATTACAAAAGGCCACGCAAACATAAACTTCATGTGGCCATTGGATGATCAATAATCACACAAAATACACATTTCTTCACTCTAAACAACATATGGTCACACTTATTCACACTTTTGGCCACTTTGTGTTAAATTGTATGTGACTAACTTCAAAAAAATAACACCCATTGTGTGACTAAATCATCACAAACGTCACATTTATTGTATATTCATGTGGCCATTGGATTATCAATAGTCACACAAAATACACATTTACTTGAATATATCATCTCAAATGTCACATATATTATATATTTATGTAGCCAAAGGACGAACAATAGTCACTCTCAAAATATATTCGTGTGACTATAAGGTGTTTACAGTCACTGATAATGACTAATCTAACAAAACTTGTGCCTAATTTGTCACACATATTCGGGGTTTTGGTCACTCTTTTTTGATGGAAAAAGCCACGAACTCAACAATGTGACCATATGTCACCTACGGTGGCGGGACCTTTAGTGATACACAACGAAAAAAACGTGTGTGACTATATGCATATCGTCACACATTTTTGGCGTGACCAATACAACCTTTTGTACTAGTGTATCCAACAAACCGAGTTTTCCTTACCCTTACACCTAACATTACAACCCTTTTAAAAGAAATTTTTGATAGTTTAGCCTAGGTCCTTACGCCAAAGTGGTGGAGGTTTGATCTTTTCCTAAGCCTATGGCAATCTATGTGCTATGACCAATGTTCTGAAAGGCTCAAGGCGCACTAAGGCGCAAAGGAGGTCAAAGAGCCTCGAGTCGAGGCGCAAACCAAGGCGCGTGATTCATAAATATGAGGCGCACTATACATTTAGGTTTTTTTTATAACATATGTGACAACTTATGCAGCTTAAATAACAAAAAAAATATCAATATTCAATGCATAATGCCACTTAATATTTATTACATCTAACAAAGGTTGCATTTAAACCCAAAATATTAAGCAAACAGCATCTCAGAATGGATGAACTACCCTAAATTCCTGAATATACATTACAATATATGAGCTTATGACTTATAAAATTTCACAAATTACCATGTATCAAACTATCAACTATTAAAAACAAAAAATCTATAGTTGTTTGGTAACACTTAACACTAAAGAAACAACATTTGTATACGTTAATAAGCTACTATTCTTAGACATTAGATTACAAAAAAAAACATAATTCTTTGTTGATTGTGTGTTTTAGTTATTTTCTGAAATATTAGGGTTATTAGATAATTTATAACTTAAAGGGCCAAATGTATATAACATGTAAGCCCAAAATGCATCTTCTATTAAGAAAAAAAGGCCAAAACCCCGTTACATCTAATAGGCGCACAAATCCCCAAGGCGCTAAAGCGCAAAAATCCCCAAGAAGTTGCGATTTTTACGGGATTCATGCATGTCGTGAGCCTCGATATAAAAAAATCCTAAAGGCTAGAGCCTCGTGGGATTTAGGGAGTAAGCGCACCTTAGGCGTGATTTTTAAAACATTGGCTACGACAGGTAGTGAGTGTTATTTCTTCCCATTTATATATGTGATATATAACTTTATAACACCCAAGAGATGTGAGAATCCAAACACTTACTGTGAGGTGCTAGTATATAATTTCCGTACTTGTTTTGACTAACGTGGAATAATTATATGTTGTAATTACTTTTATATTAATGTTAAATGACCCCTAACTTGTACTTTGATTAGAATAAAAGCTCATTTGCTTGAGGACAAGCAAATCCCAAGTGTAGGGATATTTGATAAGGATTTATTTGATACCTTTTTAAGGGGTCATTTAAGCCTAAAATCGTGATTATATGATCAAATGTTGCCTCAAATCGGTTCTTTATGCATTTTAGGTACTTGGGACGAGAATTATGGAATTTGGAGCATTTTGGACGTTTTTAGGCCAAAAATCGAAGAAAACAACAAAGTCACGAAAAACCTGTCAGGTAAGAAGACCTGACGGCATCACAATATTCCTTGTGACGCCGTCAACCTTTAATCTTGAAGCTAGAAGAATATACACATGACGCTTCAGAAACTTTTGGTGATTTTACACCTGACGGCGTTAGGTGTAATTGGATGAAGGGCGTCACTTGTGAAAGTTGTGAGAGACGGCTCAGAAAGCTTAAATAAGGACGGCGTCAGACTTAATCTCACGGAGTCAGAAGACCAAGAGCGACGGCGTCAGAAGACCAAGAGCGATATCGTTAGAAGGTTGACTTGCACAAGAAGAAACCCTAATCATGGCGGTCTGACTGCGTCAGGATCTATAACCTGACGCTGTCAGCTTTGTAAATATATATATACTTTTCAATTTTTCATTCACTAGTGTGACACTTTGGAGACCTAAACCCTAGATGAATTTTATAGCTTTTGTAAGGCTTTCACAGCCTCTTTTCTTCCATGTTTAATTGAAGATAAGTATTTCTTTAATCATTCAATATGTATATGTGTTGTTTGATTACATGTTTATCTTTTCTTTATTTTAACATGCTAGCTTAAGTTATTTAGTGTTTCCTTAGATCTAATGAAACCTAGTTATTTTGATTATTGTTGCGTTGTCTATTGTTTAGTTGATTTATTCATGTTAGGCTAAGAAAACTGGCTGACTTCCTTTGTGTAACTAGCTTGAACGTCTTAGAAAATGTAACCATATGTGCAATATAGGTTTTTCTAGTTGTATTTAATGCATGAGTTGATGTTTATGATCCTATAATTGCGTAATTGACTTACGGTTTTAGGTGAAATTGATATTCATGGAGTTGGGGAATTTAGCACGGCCCGATCACTGTTATTACGGAATACAATGCTTCAATAAAAGATAACTAGGGAGTAATTAAATCTAAGTAAATACGTTTGTCTCACTATAAGAAGTTCACCACTTTTACTTTTCTGTTATTTTAATTTTTGTTTTACAAAAGTAGCTTTTGGGTTAGTTGATTAGTAACTAATTCTGCCCACTCTTCTAAAAACCGAGATTTTTACTTGCTTCATAAAAACATAAAAATGCAAAAAGAATCATCCCTCACCTTTAGGCTTAAATCTTCATACACTTCAACCTAACAACATTATTCCCCTAGAGAACGATCAATCCCCCGGGCATACCTATACTACATTACGACGACCATGTACACTGCCTGGAGGATTGCAAGCTTCTCAAGATCCCTTGAGAAGTAAAACATTTTGCGTGGCTGCAATACTCGCATCACAGATCGACGTTGAGTTCTGTTTGTTGGCACAAAAGTAGACAAAACACAACATGGAAGGATAAGGAGTTGCAACCATACTGATAAATCCCCCGAGCACGCAAGGACCTTGTCCAGCGCACTACGAAAAAGTTTAGCAAACCCAAGAAGCAACCTAGGGGGAATACATCTAAACGTACCCAACTTATTCAAAAAAACCCGACCAAGAAGGTTGATGTCAAAACAAGTGGACTCAACCCTGAGAAAGGGCATCACAAAAGTGGCCCCCTCAACAACATCCTCATCAGTAGCAAGAGGACCAGCCGACTCAAAAACGACACCCTCAACTACATTCAAGACTGGTCTAAGAGGTACAGGGATACCGTAGATCGCAACTTCATCAAAACTAGGTGTGACCGAGTGTGGTTTTCGGTCGAGTTTACAACCCTCATCACATTCGATCGAGTGTGACCGAAAACCTCACAACAAGGATGGTTGGTTGCAACCTTCACGACCTAGTCGGTCGAACGCTTTATTGTGGGTAGCCTAAGGTGTTTTATAACTTGAGTAAATAACCGTGTTTTTAACTTAGATTATGAATTTTTAGTTATAAGATAACAGTGACGAGATGACATCAGTTTTTACTATCAAACAATTCTTATGAGTTATAAACACCTAGTACTCTTAAAACGCATCAAAAGCAGTTGGCTTAGATGACAAACCATGTCAATCCTTGCTCTTAGCTTGATAGTTTCATATAATAACTGGGGTTGTTATACAAAGAAGTCACCAAACTTTGAGTGAAATTTGTCCAAAGGCACCAAAGTTTCAATGTTGTCATCCAGGTTACTCATCATCACGGTTTGTTTTATGTGTTACTGAACCTTTTAAAATAGTACACTCAGGTCACTCCCAAGGTGGGCAACCTGTTGTTAGCACTTTCACTTTTCAAACTTTGACACGTTAGGTCCCTGTGGTTTGTGGGGTATCACGAATTTAGACCATTATTTTTTTATTATACATTTAACTATGAATACGTTACCAAGGTCAGTTTTTATATGCTTTCTTACTTTCTTTTATCATTTTTCGACCGTTTTTATATATTTTCACCTGTTTTATATGTTATCATACGTTTTTATCCATTTTTATCCGTTTTTATACGTTTTCGTCTGTTATTATACGTTTAGGTCCGTTTTCATATGTTTTTCTTGTGTTTTCATACATTTTTAATCGTTTTTATCTGTTTTCATACATTTATACCGTTTCATCTACTTATATACATTTTCGTCCGTCTTTATATGTTTTCGTCCGTTTTTATACGTTTTTCGTACGTTTGCATACATTTTTATCCGTTTTTATATGTTTTCATAGGTATAAAAACATACAAGAACGTATAACAACAGATGAAAACATATAAAATGATGAACACGTTTAAAAATGGATAAAACATATAAAATATATGAAAATGTATAAAAACAGTCGAAAACGTATAAAAACAGTCGAAAACGTATAAAAACAGACGAAAACCTATAAAAATGGATGAATTCGTATAAAAATGGGTGAAAACGTATAAAAATGGACAAAAACGTATAAAAACGAATGAAAACATATAAAAACGGGCAAAAACGTGAAAAAACGATCGAAGATGTATAAAGAAGAACGAAAACGTAGAAAAACAGACAAAAATGTATGATAACGGATGAAAACTTATAACCGGATGAAAACGGATAAAAACGTATAAAACTGAACGAAAGCGTATAAAAACGGAAAAAAAAATGTTTAAAAACCGTCGAAAACGTATAAAAACGGATGAAAACGGATAATGACAGATAAAAACATATAAAAACGGATAAAAACGTATGAAAACGAACCATAACAGATAAAA
The DNA here is from genome assembly GCA_030686995.1 of Artemisia argyi. NCBI lineage: Eukaryota > Viridiplantae > Streptophyta > Magnoliopsida > Asterales > Asteraceae > Artemisia > Artemisia argyi. The sequence goes on along the minus strand of CM060695.1, from coordinate 135,754,503 downwards.
ACATATGAAAATGTATAAAAGCGGATAAAAACGGTCAAACTAACAGAAATAGTGGTCAAAGGACTAAATCCGTGATACTCGATAAATCACAAAGACCGTTTTGCACTTAAAAATTTAGCCAAGTTGGATTTTTACCGGTTATATCCGATTACCAAAAATATAGTAACAAATATAATCGGTCGCAAAAAGTTGAATAACTTGAATGACAACTTTGAAACTTTAGTTGGACAAATTTTACATAAAATCTAGTTACTTCTTTATATAATAACCCTAATAATTGGCGTCATCAACGGTGAACTCTCACTAATTAATTTTTATTCAATTATATTTCTCAATATCTTTTATCTCGTAATAATCTCACCAACGGGCTTGTGGTCCACTGGGCATGTCTTATTCAGTTAAGCGTGCCAAGTTGAGAGTAGTACCGGTTTGGGTGACCAAACCGGGAAGTCCTCCCTTGTGGACCACTGCCCTGTCGGTACGATTTCAAAGTCTTTCAATGAAAGGTTTCAACCCACCAGGGTTCGAATCTGGAGAAGGCAGGGTTTACTTCAAATTAAATGTCGTGCCTTCGAGCGGCTTAAGTTGAAGATTTTCCTCCATCGGGTTTCAAATTGGACATGAATTTCCCTTGAAAAAAAGTAACCGTTAAAAAAAAAATCTCGTAATAATCTCAATCTCAGTTTTCCAGAAAAGACTAAAAAAGCAGTCGTCAAACATTAATTACGAGGACGCTATCTAACACGTGTGACTTCTGACTACCATGGCATATACGCTGCCATTTCCCTATAATTCAAAGCTAGGGCCAATTTCTCTCAATTTATTTTTTTTGTTTTTTTCTTATGCTTTTCAACGCTACAAATATGTTTTCTTGTACCAAACTAGTTAATTTCACTTTCATTTTATTTGTTTAGGAGTATCTTCTTCTTTTTATAGATTTTTACAAAATAATCTAAACGCTAAAATATTGAGAATGTGTGCTCGTCTTTGGTCAACAATCACGCATGAAGCCATCCTAGCTCTCTCCCCTCTCACGCATGACCGCATGAGGGGCTAGCATTACAAATTAATAGGATACTCGCGTTTTGCAATAATAGATATTTAGTAATTAAATTTTTTTGCGAACTATACTTTTTGATTACATATTTTTCGTGATAATGATGGCGAGAATTTTGTTAAATAACTATAGTGCGCACTATTTCATATTAAAATGTCTAATACCTATGTATCATGATGCAATAATGAATGATCATTGACAGTCAAATGTACTTGTTAATCAGTAAATGTGATGCAAATATACGTCAAAATATTATATAATGTGTAAACATAGAGAAATATAAACTAGTTTTATAGAGTTATGATCAAATGAGAAGAATAATTAAAATGAGAAGCATAAGAAGTAACCACAACAACACATTTCAGATGCACCTACAAAAGTAGATGTAACTCTCCTTAAAATTTTCACTCTTATTTGAAATGTGTGATTAGAAATCATTTTTATTTTTCTTATTTTTGTTTTTCTTCTCACCGGATCCCTTACAATATATGATTAATAATATATATGATGTTGCTTATATAAATTACGATATTGAAAAATTACACATTTTTATGCTTTATAAATCACATAAAAATCTTCTTCTTTGACATATACGATTCTTTTCAATCGAATTTATTAGCAAAATAATTAAGACTTCACTAAACTTGTACAAAAATACATAAATAGATGATAAATTTGGAATTAAACTTACATTAATGAATATGTGAAAAACGAAGAAGCGTTGAATACGTTATCGCTTAAAACTTAAATCTTTTGTATCAAACAACCGATCAAATGTGACATAACATGAAAAGTGACAATAATAGTTCTACAACAATAAAAATAATAGAGAGCATGAAATAACAAATGTCACCACAACACAAACATAAACATAATGTAAATATAAAATAGTAAGTAAAGTAAAGAAAGCACAAAATGGATACGATGATTTGTAGTGGTTCGGTCACGAAGCTCCTCTTCGCCCTAGTCTAGTCCCCGAGTACCCAACCAAGAGTTATTTCACTAAGTCAACAAGCTCCCTACTCGGTGGAGAAAACCTTACAAACGTCATTAACACTTTTTTCGGTACAAAGCTAGTTATCGAGATCTAATTCGAGGTAGAACCAACCAAACGTCGCTTAAATTTTTTTCGATACTAAGCTACATATCGAGTTCGTCTTCGGGTACAATCAAACCTGTTATGTTTTTTGTCTGAACATAACAAACCTTGTGTTTTATGGCACAAATACATAAACCATATAATCTAGTTTGGTGATAGATGATGATGATGATGATGATGATGATGATGATGATACATGAGTCTGTACAATTGATAATCTAAGCAACAAATGTCTAATGGATATATATGCCAAATCTAAAAGAAGTTCATATTACAAGAAGCCTTCGATGGATCATCTTAGCAATATGCTTGCAACAAATGAAAGTTAGAAGCACCATGATCATGGGTTATTGAGACATGACAATGTATTTAAAGGTAGGGATTTTCACAATTTTTTTTACTTCTTTCAAAGTAGAAGTAGAGGGCGTCGTTTTCCCGCCTCCGGGCCAGTGAATATCGCCTATTCTGGTGCTTATCATCTAATCCATACCTAGGTAGAGGAAGCTGATCTGTCGTAACGAGAATCACAAGGCCGGTCAAAGTTAGAAGCACTATGATCATGGGTTATTGAGACATGACAGTGTATTTAAAGGTAACTCTAACTACCGTAAATGTGTGCTAAAAACTGAGGAAAATCAGGTGGTTAGGTGTGTGTGTGTGTGTGTGTGTGTGTGTGAATGGTGAGAGAAATGTTGCTAGGTATAGCAAAAAATTCGTCAGAACCAACGGATCTCTTTTAAAGGGATCCGTCTTTCATTAAGAGGGGATCCGCAAGTCTCTACAAGTCTGTTCTGACATACTGAATTTGAAAAGATTTTGGCCGTGTTTGGCAAAGGGCTTATAGGGGCTTATACGGGCTTGGGCTTTTAAAATTAAGTCGGCTCATAAAATAAGTCTCGTTTGTCATGGGGCTTATGAAAGGGCTTATAAAATAAGTCGGCTTAAAACTTTAGCCCCATAATAGGGGCTAAAAACTTTAGCTTAGGGCTTTTGAAGAATAAATTAATTATTTACCCACAAAATATCTAAGATATACAAAAACTCATTTAATTATCTCCTTTTTAGTAAATTTGTAAAAATAAGCCCCAGCCCATTTACCAAACAAGTTTATAAAAATACAAATTTTAACTTCGGCTTATAACGTAAGTCGCAACCCCAGCCCTAGCTCTAGCCCCAGCCCCAACCCATTTTTCCAAACATACCCTTTGACTCAAGAAATCTTACACAATCTATCCATATACAAAAGTCAACTCCAGATTTTGAAATATTTTTGAAATGATAAGACACAAAAGTCAACTTTGTGATGTCATCCATGAGGTAAAAATTGTTTAGTTATAAGATTAAAACAAAATGTATTTTGGAAAATAAAACATATTTTTATCAAATGTGTAACTAGTCCTTGTCTAGTTACTAAAAATAAAAGGTGCAAGTTAACTTAGTTTACATGCAAATATGAAATGTGAAAGTAAACCATAATTGGCTACTTACCAAAATAAAAATGTGCAAGTAGACTTGGTTACTTGTTAAACTAAAATATGTATAATTAAAACTTTGCTAAGTTGTAGAACTTAGTTGGTTACTTGTTAAAAATGAAATATACAAGTGACTTGTTTAAAGCAAGTTGTGTAGTCACTTGTAAAAATAAAATGTGTAGTTACTTGTGTAAGTAACTTGCTAAAAATATATATACTCAGGTTGTGAATGCCAGTGATTGGCGCATGTATTCATCTATCTACATATACTACTATATTTAGGGTGTGTTTGGCTCGGAGCATTGGGAGCATTTAGGACCAATGAGCATTGAGCGTTAAAATTTTATGGCTCGTTTGGCAAGCAACAAGTTGATTTATATATATTTTGGAATGCTCGTTTTCCAACACTTTATAAAGTAGCGTTTAGGAGCATTGAGCATTTAGGAGTTGTTTTACACATTAGGATTACATCTACAGTTACATTAACAAACGTTTTTATAGAAAAAAACTGCTACCGCTCACTACTATTGCTACTTTTCCCAAACACACCCTTAATGTATGCGATGTATGCACTAAAGAATGATCATTGTTATTTATTGTTTACGTATGGTATTTAAATTGGTTTAGAGATTGGATGGGAAGGGTTTTTTTGTTTGGTTTCCCGCATTGAACGGCAAGGACCCGATGAGATTTGTAAGGATCAAAAAGCTCGGGTAACACTTAACAAAAGACCATACTTTACTGTTGTAAGGCAATATTTGCCCAAATGTGTGAAACTTGTGAAGTTATTTGTGTTTCTCTCTTTTTATAGAGAGGCTTGTAGGGTTTAGAGATAAACCCTTTAAAAGTGATCAACAATTGCAGGGGAGCCAGATATTGATCATCTGAGAGTAGACAAGGAGGACATGTGTTGTGCGCTCCTTGGCTTGTACAAAGTGGTGTTTGTCTATGTCCCCACTGCACAATGTTAGATGATACATTTTAACCGCTAGTGACAGTTGTGGAGTAGTAGTACTAGCATGCTCATTCTGGCTTGAGAGGCTTTACCAGGCCCTGCGTGGACTGGGATTTAATTCGGGTTTCTATCAAGTGTTTGTTGATGGGCGTTGGTAATGGGCTTGATTTGAGCATGTAATTAGTGGGCTTGATCTGCTAACATTGATATGTTATCACGTCGCCCTTGTCTAGTATAAGATCATACACTGATGATATGATGATGGACTTTTTGTAACTGAGTCCCCCTAGTCCGTGTTGCGCTACCAGAGTGTTAGTGCAAACGTTACGACGTTTAATCTATATAGTGTCTTCATGTTTTAATGATGAAAAACATGTAATTTGTAATGCATAACGTAAAGTGCACAAGTTACTCGTTCACACATCAACATCTCTCAGCGGCTCACATCCAAATCACTTCAGGTATGAACAAATACTATACCAACTTTGTTAAGTGATCAAAGAAAATAATTTTGTCCTTAAACCTCACATTTTTATAAATGTGACATAACATTTTTACAAAAATAAATTAGAAAATTATTTTTGTATTTATAAGGAAATGTTTTAATAAGAAAAATAAATTTGAAATTTATATTTCAAAATATCAAAACGGCCTCATTTCCCGCCCAAATTAAATAAAATTTCACGAGGTAACATTTCACCACTAAAGGACAAAAAATGTCGGGTAGGTCCCTTATCTATTTGACGGTCCCTTATTATTGATAAAGGATCGTCCAAGGTTTGAAACGGACAACGTGTAAGTCCGAGAAGTGTTGTATCTAGATTAGGACTTGTAATAGTTCGTGTGTTTTCGTGTGAAGGCTAGGACTCAGTGGAGTTCTAGTGTAAAGATTTGGACTTAGTGAAGTCCATGTGTGAAGGCATGAATCGGGTGAAGATTCAAGTGAACGGGAGTGCTCGTTCGTGTGAAGGATTGGATCGTGTGTCGATCCAAGTGGGACAAGAGTGCTTGTTCATTCGGCCACGTGGGCCTTGGTGTAGATTGGTTCTAGCTAGGATTAGGACTCGATATTCCGCTTAGTGTCGTTAAACTTGGTGTAAGCTTGTATATGGTTTTTTCCGCCTTTAAAGAGCGTGTTAACTAGTGAAGTAACTCTCGAGTGTGGTACTCGGGGAGTGGAGTAGGATGAAGAGGTACTTCGTGCCGAACCACTATAAATCACCATGTCTGGTTCGCGTTTTCTCTTCTCATCTCATTACTTTCTAGTCTTGCATTTATCATTTTACATTTACACTTGCTTTGAGTTTGTGTGTATGTGGTTTGTTACTTATAGTGTGATTATGCTTGTGTCGCTAACTAAGACAAATTAAAGAAATGCAAAACATATGAAAACTTCAGTACATGTTATAAACTTGCCACTGACGGCGGTCCCAAATATATATGAGATCGTCCACACATATTAAGGACCATCCACAGTGTGATCTGAAGCAGCTTGGTTCTTCTAATCTTGTATTGTTCTTATGTTCGCATGATTAATTTTTAATATTGTATCGATAAGTCTAGATATGATAAACATACTTGTGACTACATGACATATATACTTGTTATGAGTAACTTAAGGATTATTCATATCCTGTTACAATTGATCAGGAATTTGATATGAAACATTTAAGATTTTAATCAGGAACGTATTCACCCCCTCTACGTCTCTACACAGGGTTCCTTCTTAGGTCCACATGTAATCTGATGTGTGGTTTTGCAACCTTGCAAAAGGTTTTACTTGATCTTGAGAAGCTTGCAATCCCCACAGGCAGTGTACCTGACCGATGTAGTATAGTGAGTGGCAAGTACCGGGGGATTGATCGTTCTCTAGGGGAATAGTATTGTTAGGATTGAAAAATATGTAAACTAGGTCTAAAGGTGAGGGATGATTCTTTTTGTATTTTTATATTTTATGAAAGCAAAGTAAAAATCTCGGGTATTGGAGGAGTGGGCGGAGTTAGTTGCTAGTCAACTAACCATAAATTACTACGAATGCAAATAAAATTAAATAACAAGAAAATAAAACGTGGTGAACTTCTTATGATGTGAAAATATGTTTACCTAGATTTCACTACTCCATAGCTATCTCTTACTAATTAATTGGTTTGTTATAATTGTTTGGATGAAGGGTTATTTTCTTTAATACCAGTCGTGGGGGCGTGTACGTCCTTCCCCAACTCTAAAAGCTTCTATCTCTTCCTATGACGACACATTTAGTATCCTATCATGGCCTCCTAAATAGTCACTTACGCATTAAAAACAACCAATAACATCGGCGTACACAACTGAATACGTTTCTTAAGACGTTCAAGCTTGTTACCATATAGGAGATTAGCCAGTTTTCTTAAGCCCAGCGCGAAATCAAGTACCCAATGCAATCAAACAAACCAACAATCAATAATTAATAGCTAGGTTTCATTAGATCTACGCAAACACTAAAAAAACCTAAGCTAGCATGTTAAAAGAAAGACAAGCATAAAAGATAATCAAACAACACATAAACATATTGAATGATTAAAAAGATTAACTTATCTTCAATTGAACATGGATGAAAGAAAGGTATGAAAACCCTAAGTTTACTAGAAATTTCGTCTAGGGTTTTTATCCCAAGAGTTACACCCTAAAAAGTTACACACGATGAAATAAAAATCAAAATATATATATAGATATACACTTCTGGCGGCGTCAGGTTTTAGCCTCTGACACCATCAGGTCGCCGTGTCTTAGGGTTTCGTATCGCCCAAGAGATCTATGACGCCGTCCCTTTATACAAGTTCTGGGTCGTCTCGTGTTGACTTAAAGGGAGACGGCCTTGCTTTTGATACACCTGACGCTGTCAGGTGTTAACCTGACAAATTCTTCCATGGCGTCTCAGCTTAGAATTCCATGACATCTCATCATATGGTGATGGCGTCAGCTCCAAAGTGTGACGCCGTTAGGTGTTAATTCCTGACTTTCTTCACTTTTCTTGTTCTCTTCATTCTTGAGCATAAAAACGTTCGAAAAGCTCCAAAATGCTCCATTTTCCAGAATTTATGTCCCAAGTACCTAAAATGACAAAAGAAGCGATTTGATGTAATATTTGATCATAAATACACGAATTAGGGCTTAAATGACCCCCTAAAAGCGTAACAAATATTTCCTTATCAAATACCCTTACACTTGGGATTTGCTTGTCCTCAAGCAAATGAGCTTTTATACCTATTTAAATACAAGTTAGGGGTCATTTAACATTAATATAAAAGTAATTACAACAAATGATTGATCTACCCTAATCAAAACAAGCATGGAAATCATATACTAGCACCTTATATATAGTGTTTGGATACTCTCATCTCTCGGGTGTTATAAGTGTATATAAATCACAAATGGAAATGGGAGAAATATCTTTCACAACCTGTCCACTGGTACAGAAACTGCTATTGGTAACACACGTTTTTTTTTTTTTTTTTTTTTTTTTTTTTTTTTTTTTTTTTTTTTTTTTGTTATGTGTCACCAAAGGTGCCACCACCGTAGGTGGCATATGGTCACATTGTTGAGTTCGTGGCCTTTTCCATCGAAAAAGAGGTACCTAAACCCGAATATGTGTGACAAATTAGGCAAAAGCTTTGTTGGATTAGTCAGTATCAGTGACCGTAAACACCTTATAGTCACACGAATGTTTTTTTAGAGTAACTATTGTTCGTCCTTTGGCCACATAAATATATAATATATGTGACATTTGGGATGCTTCTTTCTAGTAAATGTATATTTTGTGTGACTATTTCCCGTCATGTGGCCACATGAATATACAATAAATGTGACGTTTGTGATGATTTAGTCACACAGTGGGTGTTGTTTTTTGAGAGTTAGTCACATACAGTTTAAAACAAAGTGGCCAAAAGTGTTAATAACTGTGACTAAATGCTGTTTAAATTGAAGAAATGGGTATTTTGTGTGACTATTAATCATCCAATGGCCACATGAAGTTTATGTTTGCGTGACCTTTTGTAATATTTAGTCACACAAAGCATGTTTGTTTTGGGAATTTAGTCACATACAATTACGCAAACAGTGGCCAAAAGTGGTAATAGGTGTGACCATATGCTATTTAAAGTGCAGACATATGTATTTTGTGTGACTATTGATCATCCAATGACCACATAAATTTTATGTTTGTGTGGCCTTTTGTAATATTTAGTCACACAACGGATGTTTTTTTTAGATATTTAGTCACATACAATTAAGTAAACAGTTCCTAAAAGTGTTAATAAGTGTGACCATATGATGTTTAAAGTGCAGATATGTGTGTTTTGTGTGACTAATGTTCATCCAATGGTCACATGAATTTTTAGTTTGTGTGGCATTTTGTAATATTTAGTCAGACATCGAATTAAACACAGAGTGACCAATAATGTTAGTACTGCTAGTACTACGTTAGTACTGCTGGAACAGAGTTACTAATACTAGTATATATATAAAACAGAATGTATATAAATGAAGCAAATATATATACAATTGTATTTCAAATTGAATAAAACTTGAATGTATATAAATGAACCAAATATATATACAATTGTTATGTCGTATATAATCAAATTCTCAACTATCATAAGTTAAAACCTGTTGACTCTTTGCCGCCTTAGCTTGCTTTTGCAAGGTTTCACTACAGACCAAATGTTTTCGCTTCGTTGGTACTAATTTTTGTCCAGGATTTTGTTCACTAATATTTGGTATCATTGTTGGTGGTGTAACCTGTAGAACCAGTTTGTCGTGGCTTAAGCGTTTTCGTATGTCCGATAGTTTTAACTGGTTCCTATATGTATATATAAAACACGGTACATTAGTCAATTATGTAAAACTAAAAAAATCAAACGTGGATGTTTTATTACTTACCATTGTTTCCATTACTGGTACGTTTTCCAAAGTTTTCCATTGGAGTCGTCACTTGCAATATAAATTAAGAAATACAATTGTGTTAGCATTAGAAATTGAAATTGTTAACAACATAAAAAATGGCTTACATATGAGTCTAATGGCAGTTTCTTTCTGCAAAAAAAAATATGGGAAATGTAGGAAACCAAGGCACTAATAATGCCGCATAATATAAGATCGGCCAACCATGAAACAGTAAAAATATACATGGGTTGGCTTTTGGTGACTGAGATGGAGCATACCGACGCCTTAATTTAATTCCAGTCCTTCGAAAAGAACTATGCCAGAAAATCCAGATGAGGGAATTTTTAGCCAGGCATCCCATGTGTCATCCTCACCCGTGAAAATAGCATGTATCCCCTGCAAGAAACAAGTAACGTGATTAATGCTAACATCAAAGATGACAAAATTAGATGTCCCAAATATAAGTTTAGCATCAAAAACAAACATACGGGGGTAGACCCTTGCATATCAACTCGGGCAACAAATAATATACAATTGGTTGAAATGTTCTGTAGTGCCAAACCTGGAACGAATAAATGTCAAACACATTACCAAGCAAGCAAATCACTCACATTTGGTACAAATGAAACAGTTTCACAAAAAGCAACCATATTTGAGTTAATTTCCTGTATAACAAATGTTATGTTAATCTTTTGATAGATAACTTACGCCACTGTGATAAGAAAACTCCAACTGTTCAGCAACATCCTCCCAGAGTGGAAACCAAGTAAGACTCCCTTTACGAGTAAAATAGTGGCCTCTTAGAACACGTCGATTGTCTCCATTCCAATAAACAAGAAAACTGTGTCGTCTTAATAAGTCTACCTGCAACGATTACCACCACATGAATTTATAATCAAAACATGTTTTAGGCTAGTTTAAATCCACGAAAATCAATATAAATCGTTTTATATTCGATTACACATTCAAGAAAATATAAATTAAATATGTGTTTGAGCATACCCTTGAACAGAGTAGGATAGGTGAGATGAGGGTGATGGTGGCTTGACTGTGATGGTGGTGGATGTGGTGGTTATCTCGAGCCAAACAACTGAAGTAAATAAACTCACCCATTACCTCCCTTGTCTTGATGACGGTGATGGCGTGGAGGAGCGATGGTTGGTGGAACGACGGCGAGATAAGGCGGTGAAGTGTGGCGGTGGTGTGAGCCGGTTCTAGAGAGAAGGAGAAGAGATGAATAGAGAGAAGATAGATCTGAATAGTGTTTGGGTTTTGATTTTGGGGAAAAAAAGGGGAGGGATCTTGAGCCGGAGATTGAAATTTTAGGGGAAAAAGGGGCGGGATCTTGAGCGGGAGATTGAAATTTTGGGAAAAAAGGTGAGCTCCAAATGTTTAATGAGTTGAGCTCAACCTTATATAAGTTGGATTCAAGTTATTGTTAAGTTCTCAAGCTTGTAAGTGATATATATATATATATATATATATATATATATATATATATATATATATATATATATATATATATATATATATATATATATATATATATATATATATATATATATATTAATGTGTAAGTGTACTAAGTGTAAATACTTATTTATGAATGCATCAAGCTTTTCGAGCTGAAGTTGAAGCGAATTCAATTCTTAGGTTATATTTTAATTTTAATTTGTGTAAGAAAACACATCTTTACAGATAAATCGAGCTTTTCGAGTCAAGCTCAAGCCGAGTTCAAACTTTCTAAATCCCGGATAACATGATCGAGAGGTCCCTGGATACTTGCTTCTTAGTGTTTATGAAAAATGGTATACACCTCCCAAGCCGGTGCAACCCATGCATGACTAGTGATAATGGCTAATTTACATGGGTCATGGGTCATGTGCATTAGGTTATCACTGGTCACATTCATTAATATGGGTATTTCACATCATATGGGTCATATGCATTGGGTTATAGTTGCTTAGAGTGTCATGTTACAACACATCCATGACTGTTGACAATTGGTAATTGATGAGTGCTCAAACACTCATCATTTTTGGTCTAATCTGAACTGCAAAACATACAAAAACACTCAGAAATGCATCAAAATACTGAAAATATTTTAAAATTGTGTTTTATATGTTTTAGATGCAAAATGAGTAAAAACAGATGAAAAACGTATAAAGTTTGCAAAATTGGCAGTTTCAGTCCCCCAACTTTCATAAAATGACAAAACTAGTCCCTGGTAATTCAAAATATGGAAAATTATCACCAAAGGTCCTAAGTTGTCATTTTTAGTCCTTTGGTGAAAAATCTCAAAAGTTTTGGAAATTTACAAGTTTGGTCCCTGTACTTTGAAACTTGGCAGTTTTGGTCCCCGGGAAATAATTTTTGAAAGAAAAATCATTTTTGGTCCTTCCCTCTCGAGACACTTAATGCGGTTGCCTTTCGTGGAGATTCTATTACCCCATGGTTTGCTGATTTCGCAAACTACCATGCGGGTAATTTTGTGGTGAAAGGGATGTCGTCCCAACAAAAGAACAAGTTCTTTAAGGATGTCAAACATTATTTCTGGGACGACCCCTACTTGTTTAAAATCTATGCGGATCAAGTCATCCGGCGGTGTGTTTATGGCCAAGAAGCCTCTGAAATTCTAAAGGCTTGCCATGCTGGTCCCACGGGGGGCCACCTTAATCCAAACTACACCGCCAAAAAGGTGTTTGATTCCGGTTTCTACTGGCCCACGATCTATAAGGATGCCCAGGAATTAGTCAAATCCTGTGACGCTTGTCAACGTCACGGGAATATTTCACAAAAGAATGAAATGCCTCAAAACGCAATTCAATTTTGTGAAATCTTTGACGTGTGGGGCATCGATTTATGGGGCCATTTCCATCATCTCATGGAAATAAGTACATACTCGTGGCTGTTGACTATTTGTCAAAATGGGTTGAAGCAAAAGCTTTACCCACCAATGATGCCCGAGTAGTCATGAAATTTTTGAAAGCTCTTTTTGCTCGATTTGGAACTCCACGTGCTATAATTAGCGATCGTGGTACGCATTTTTGCAATGACAAATTCGACAAGGTCATGCAAAAGTATGGTGTAACTCACCGTCTTTCTACTGCGTACCACCCTCAAACAAGTGGACAAGTAGAAGTTTCCAATCGAGGCATTAATAGAATATTGGAAAGAACTGTAGGTGAGAATCGTGCATCGTGGTCGGACAAATTAGATGATGCACTCTGGGCTTTCCGTACGGCGTATAAAACACCCATTGGGTGTACGCCATACAAGCTTGTAAACGGGAAAGCGTGCCATCTACCGATCGAGCTTAAGCATAAAGCCTATTGGGCCCTCAAGCATGCCAATTTTGACCTCAAAACTGCGGGTGATCACAGGAAAGTTCAACTGAATGAATTAAATGAACTTCGTGATCAAGCTTACGAGAACTCTTTGATCTATAAGGAAAAGACAAAGAAGATTCATGACTCCAAAATCAAGAACCGCGTTTTCAACGTTGGTGATCGAGTCCTTCTTTTCAACTCTAGACTCAAGATCTTCTCGGGAAAGCTCAAAACCCGATGGACTGGTCCATTCACTATCGTTAAGGTTTATCCCTATGGTACCATCGAATTATCTCAAAATGACGGTCCTAATTTCAAAGTGAATGGACATCGGCTGAAACACTACTTTGGAGAGGATATACCATCCATGGTTGTCCCGGATCTCCAAACTTTCCCCAAGGACAATTAAATTCGGGGATCGAGTCAAGCTAGCGACTCGATAAACAAAAACAGTAGCAACATTACGGGTTTTCACCCGTATCTCTGATTTCTTTCTACTTTCTACCACCTAAGTGTGGGGGAATGGCCAACCCCCCCCCCCCCCCCCCCCGCTGTTTGAAAATGTATATATGTATATAAGGTTTCAAAAAAAAAAGTGTGATTGTATGTATAGATAAATAAAGTGAAAAATACAAAACGATTTCCCACAGTTAGCTTTTAATATTATCTTCTTACGTTCAAGGATTCGGCATAATAGCCGGGACTTTGAAAATTGAGGACAATATTCATCCTCAGTGTGGGGGGGGGGGGGGGGGGGTATTTCGCTATTCTAGCGAATTTTATCACATTTTACTATCTTATACCCCCGTTTTTGGCAAAAATTTTTCACTAAAGTTTCAAAATTTTTGTGGTTATCAGTCCGCCTTGTCTAACCGACAAAAGGGATTGGCTAGTCCATGAGCAAACGGCTCTTGGTAAAGACATCTCAAATCCGTTGATGGCTTGCAATTTGCCCAAAATTGTACGGTACCTCAACTCGCCATATCCTAAAACGCGAATGAGTTGGCTAGCCCGCAAGATTATGGCTTGTGGTAAAGGCAGTGGAAAATCCATAATTGGTAATCAACTCACCAAGATGTTGACTTTGTCCATCAAGAGTTGGCTAGTCCAGAAGCAAACGGCTTTTGGTAAAGACTAATCAAATCCGTTGACAGCTGGTGGTTTGCTCAAAATCACACGGTTATCAGGTGTACCACAGTTCTCACACCTGGCTACTCCAGAAGTGATGGATTTTGGTAAAGAGGTTTTCAAATCCATCAAGTTTTCAAAACAGTTTATTGCTAGGGACTAGCAATAGTTTAGTGTGGGGGATTGATGAGTGCTCAAACACTCATCATTTTTGGTCTAATCTGAACTGCAAAACATACAAAAACAATCAGAAATGCATCAAAATACTGAAAATATTTCAAAATTGTGTTTTATATGTTTTAGATGCAAAATGAGTAAAAACATATGAAAAACGTACAAAGTTTGCAAAATTAGCAGTTTTAGTCCCCCAACTTTCATAAAATGACAAAACTAGTCCCTGGTCATTCAAAATATGGAAAATTATCACCAAAGGTCCTAAGTTGTCATATTTAGTCCTTTGGTGAAAAATCTCAAAAGTTTTGGAAATTTACAAGTTTGGTCCCTGTACTTTGAAACTTGGCAGTTTTGGTCCCCGGGAAATAATTTTTGAAAGAAAAATCATTTTTGGTCCTTGGAAACTCAAAAGTTATCAAAAATGGATTTGGGTGAAAATTTTTGTGAAATTACATGTTTGGTCCTTGGAATTTGGAAATTAACATAATAGGTCCCCGGATACAAAAAAAAATGGAAAATTTCGCATGTTGCCCTTAGATTATTTATATTTGGCAGGAATTAACCCTTATGAGTAACTTTGGGAAAGATGGCAATTTCAGCCCCTGGAATTTCAGAAAATTACATGAAGGGTCCTTGTGATATCTAAGCTTAAACAAACAAGCCGGACCAAACACCATAAACCAAATCCAATACAAAACAAATCCACTAGGCCCACACAACCTTGGCCCATCTCCCATCCAGCCCAATCCACCACTAATAATAATACTCCACCCCGTCCTTATTACTCCCACCCTAGGTCAAACCATCAGTCAAACCCTCCCCCTTATCCCAACACAAACCCGTGACCCCCTGCTACTTCTCTGCCATTGCCAACCTCATCATCACCACTACTCCCACAAGCCACCCCTACCCTTCACTTTCCTCCACTCCCATCCAAAACTTGTACCCCTGCCAAAAGCTAAAAACCAAATTGCTCAACCCTTCTTTCCGCCAAAAGCACAATGAAGGGTCAAGATCATACCAATGCAATCCAATGGCTGGAATTGGTCAACAGAAGATGACAAAGACCCAAGGAACCCTAGAGGGTCAGTATAAAAGGGAGAAGAAAGGAGCACAAATAGTTAGTTAGTTTTTTTTAGATAATTAGTAGTATGTAGTAGTAGTTTCTGTAAGGTTTTTAGTTTTATTATAGTTAAGCTTGTTGTGTTAATTAAAAGTGAATGTACTGATTTCATTTTATTAATGAAAACTTTTTAGTTCAAGCCTTTAAAAATTCTGTCTTCAATTAATTGTGCTTGTAGCTTTTAGCTTGTTTCATTGCTTCATCTCTAGTCATTCAAGCTTATTTAGACTGAGGTAACCTCATTGTATCATTCCCTGTCAAAGTATAGACCAAAACTTGCATTTCCATTTGAACTAGTACCAATACTGACCCATTAAGGGGTGTTTGGCACAAACATTCCTTGTGGTCTCAAAACAGTTTGTACCCATTTTTAAGTTTAGATTTGCTTTAGTTTAATGTTTATAGTAGTTTTAGAGTAAGCTTAATTAGTTTTATGTATTTTTGAGAGCTTTTGATGAGATTTTCTTAGGGTGTAGTCCATAACTGTTTTTCAAATAACAAGTAGGCTAGATGTTTTGTTCAACACCTTTAGTTAAATTTGGTAGTTTAATTTAGCTCTCAATAGGTTATGCAACTTGTGCAAACATTGGTGTCTAACTTTTCAGAGGTCAAACACATCAAAACTCACCATTTCTCACCCATTTACCCCTGCTGTATCAGCAATTACTTGTCCCAACCCCCTTATGTTGGTAATTTTCATTGCTTTATTTTTAGCTCATATGCCCTGGACATTAGTATTTAACTTATTTACCAACTTGTGAATGTGTGTATATTTTTAGAATAATTTTAGAAAGTTTCTTTTAAGCTCTGTGCAAGCCACCAATAAGCCACTCAAGCCTGTTCATAATTAGCAGCCCTCCCTAGGATCAGTTAGGTTGGGCTCTTTTTAGGATTACTCTGGTGCTTTTATCATGTCCCTTTAGCTTGTTCAGCTTTCTCCCTAGTAGCTTTAGCTTAAATTACCATTGGTAGCTTTTGAAGAGCTTGTCTAGTTACTGTGCTTTGAGCTTGAAAGTTCCACTGATCATACTTGTGCCTCTTAGATGTTTCAACCAGCCCATATGCTAGCTTCTGTAACAAGCTCATAATAGCTTCTCACTTTCTGAAAATTGGTATAATGGTTCTCAGTTAGGGTATCTTTAATAAGGAGAGTTTATTTGGCAGTTTCAAGATCAATGGGATAGCTAGTTCAAACCTACAAATCATCTTGTTCAAACTGAGGGTCTACTACTTTTGTGCTTCAATCAGCCTTTCATGCCGCTTGATTTCTTTGCAACCCTAGGGTGTACATTGTTGTTGCTAGCTTGTGGTGTTAATTGTTTGAGATTCTTGTGTTTTGCATGTGATTGGTACAACCTGAGCCTGCTTTAGTTTAGCTTATAAGCCCCTCTTTGCCCTGGCCTGCTGCCCTGCACCCAACCATTTACCAATCTGACCCATTTTCAGTTCACCACCACACATTCATTTTTGGACCAATTCCTTAGATCTTTGTTGATTTTGAAAGCCAGTTAGGAGGTCTTGTTAGATGTGTTTTTGGTTTGCCCTTTACCAGCTTATTGGACAGCTTATTTGAGCCCTCATTTGGCTCTTATGGTTCTGCTGCTGTTTGATCAACTGAGCTTGTTGAAGTTTGCTGATCTTGTTGATGTTCTTGTTATTGTTTATAATCCAATTGTTGTTCCTGTTTTTGTTGTTGTTTATTCTTCTTGTTTTTGTTGAATTACTTGTTAAACTCATTTGAGTTGATAAGCTTATTTGGATTTATTTGGTTTACTTGTTTCAGAAAAAGAAAAGAAAAGCTTTGAACAAAAAAAATTTCAACTGTTTTGATCTTTTGAATTGGAATGAAGTTTGTTTGAGTTAGATTTGTAGATGATCTGTGTTTCTCATAAAGTTATTTGAGTTTGTGTTGTGAGGTTTGATAAAGAAAAGAAAAAAAAATGAAATTCAAATAGTTGCAAAAAGTTGGAGCTTTTGGGAATCGAACCTGGGACCTGACCAAGCATACACAGACACAACCTCATACACAATACCAACTGCCCTTGGGACTTATTTCGTTTACTTCTTACAAATCAACTCCTTTAAACACTTCCTAGCCTAAATAAGCTTAAGCTAACTGTTTAGCTTATTTAGGGCTTATTAAGGTAGCTTTTTCCATTTTTTTATTTTTCCTGTATTACTTATTAGTTAAATTAGTTTTCCAAAAATTTTCATAATTTTCTAAAATAGTTTAGTATTTTTAATAATTATATTTACTTTAATTAGTATTTAATTAATAATAAATAATTAAAAAGTCAAAAAAATAATTTTCTTTTTTCTAAAATTTTCTTTTATCATTAGGTTCGTAAAAATATAACTTTCATGTCCGTAGGGTTAGCGTAGCTCAAATTTCACATTTTATTTTGCGCACTCACGTTTTATTTAATTAACTTTCGCGTTTTTAATTTTAGATTACGTTTTAGGGTTCCCTAACTTTCTATTATCATTCCCATAGACTTTTAAGTAGTTTTTAAGTTTTAATTTTCATTCCTTGTTCGAATTCATGTTTTAGTTGCGTTAATTTTACTTTTCGTACGTTATTTGCAACTCACGTTTTATTTAAATAACTTTTACATTTTTTTTAAATTTAGGTTACGTTAGTAAAAGTAGATTTGTAAAATAAAGAAAAACCAAAAACATAAATAAAGTGAGAGCTTCTATTTAAGCCGTATGGCTTATTTTTTCTGCTTATTTATAAGCAAATTCTGATTTTAAGTTTTTAGATTACGTTTTAGGTTAACTAGGTTTCACGTTATTATAGATTGTTTAAATCGTTCTCATTCGTTTTTCCTTAGCGTAATCATTCAAAACCTTCATTACCCCTTTCCTGTCCAAATTCACCCGATCACAAACCCGTTTTTATACCATCCACACCTCGTCGGGACATAACGACCCGGGGAAAACCCTATACTTCCACGGAGAATTGGTTTTAGACGTTTGACTTGGTTGACCATTCCCTGGTCAATTAGGTTTACCGTTTGGGACCGATCAGTAATTAACATAGGTAATGGGTCATTTGCATTGGGTTGTAGTGGCTTATAATAC
Source organism: Artemisia argyi (assembly GCA_030686995.1). Taxonomy (NCBI): domain Eukaryota; kingdom Viridiplantae; phylum Streptophyta; class Magnoliopsida; order Asterales; family Asteraceae; genus Artemisia; species Artemisia argyi. Next base: position 135,736,162 of record CM060695.1, on the reverse strand, counting down.
GTGTCATGTTATCGACCAATACATTCCTGGTGATCGACAATGGGTAATTAACATGGGTAATGTGCATTGGGTTATAGTGGCTTATAGTTTTATGTTATCGACCAATACATTACTGGTGATCGACAATGGGTAATTAACATGGGTCATGGGTCATGTGCATTGGGTTGTAGTCGCTTATTGTGTAATGGAAACCATGCATGACCGGTGATAATAGCTGATTCACATGTGCGACTTTTTAAATAGAAAATACACTAAAGGGTGCGCTTAGTTCAAACTTGGGAAAGGGAAAGGGAAAGTGTACGATAATGGTCGGGAAAGAGAAAAGTAAAGAAAATCAACCCCCCCCCCCCCCCCCCCCCAATTTATTGGGTAATGATCCATTCCCCACTATTGGGTAATGGGTCATTGCATTATGCTTTACCAAGCATATTTTTTCATTACCTTTCCCATTCTTTAATTCACCCCTATAACCCCCTACCAAGCATTAGGGGTGTTCAAAAAACCCGAGAAACCGACAAACCGATCAATCCGAAACCAAAAAAACCCAAAATCAAAACCGAAAAAAACCGAAACCGGTAAAACCGCTTATCACGGTTCAGTTTCGGTTTTTACTTTTAGATATCCGTGGTTAACCGAACGAACCATATATAATATAAATAAATTTCCCGCCCCGCGATGGATAGTTAAAATCTTCCAACTAACCGAACCGAACCGCCCCATGAACACCCCTACCAAGCATGCCCTAAAATACAAATGTAGCTTTAATACTTATTAATTTTAAAACTTTTACTACTTTTTACTTTTAGTTTTTATACTTTTAATACTTTTAATAATTTTTAAACTTATAATATATACAAAGAGTATCAAACACACTTCACTTTTAAACTTATAATATATACAAAGTTTATCAAACACACTTCACACACTTCCACATAATCATCTCTTTCTTTCTCACAGTTATAAGTCACTCGGTTACAATTAACCAAGTAAACGGATCTAGGGTTTTGATCCTTTATTCTCAGTTTTGTCTTACATTTGTTAGAGACTTGTTACTTTATGTATTAGATTTATGTTATGTTGTTTTTGCGAATAATTAGAGCAAAAGAGATATTAAGGTGTGTTTGGATTAGCTTATTTTGTGTGGTTATCGGCTTATTGAGTTTTGGGAAAGTTAATAAGCTTACTGTTTGTTGGCTTATTAGCTTATCCACTTAAAATAACATAGGCTTATTGGCATCCCCAAATCTCAAAAAGCTGATAAGATCACAAATTAATATAATCCTAATACCCCCTTAGAGCTATTCATTCTTAGGCTTAGGTTGATTATCTGTTATAAGAATTGCGTTGCATTTGTATTGATAGAATAAGGAAGAACATGTTGTATTGTTTTTGTGAATAATTAGAGCAAAAGAGATATTAAGGTTTTCTTGGATTAGCTTATTTTATCTGAGGCTTAGGTTGACTATCTGGTATAAGAATTATGTTGCATTTGTTTTGAGAGAATAAGGAAGAAAAGTGGCGGATGTGTGTGCAAATATTTAGGCTAAAAATCCAAGTATCAAAGATGGAAGAAGTATAAATGATGGATGAACGGACACCATTTTCAAGTATGAACATAAACTTGTTTTGGTGTTGTTCATCCATTGTCGATTCATCTTTCCTCTTTGTCAAAATACAGAAAAAATTATCAAGTATAATTTGTAGGTTCGATGCTTGAATTTAGTGTCTTTGTATTCCAGCATGTTGCTAGGTTAGAGATTCAAGGCTGAATAATATGTTGTTGTTAGCTAGGGTAGAAAGGATGGTAGTTCATCGCATTTTTAATATAAATTTAATATGATTTCATTCAGGCACGATTAACTCTCTAATGTCGTAGAATCTACATAATTAATATGTTTGTTCGTCACATCTAAGGGAGCAATATAAATGATAGTAAGAATCTGTTTTCTAATAACTTAAAGCTCAATAATTAGGGCATATCTATCTAGCATTGTAGATGGTTGGTTCTGTTGCTTAATTTGGAAAACGTCTACTACCGTTTGTGTGGTTAATCTTGATCACAAGCTTTGTCTCTTTCAATAATGTACCTTGATTAAAACTTTTATCCCGACAATGAGGACACATTCTTGAAAGTGCCAAAGCTAGTGATCAAGCGCACACAAACGTTATTAGACGGTGTCCAAAAAACAAAGCAATGGAACCTTTCTGCAACGTTAGATAGATCTGGCCTGATCATTGAGACATGTTCAATGCGATAATGATATAGTGTGTATTGTTCATGACAGGCCACACTCCTTCATTATCGCATTCAAGATGAGTGATGTTACTTAGACTATATTCTTTACTCAACATTTCTAGATTGTTTGTATCACTCTGTTTGCATTCCATTCTTTTTTATGATCTAAATGAGTCTGGAATTTCAACATACCATTCCATTTTGAGTTCCCATATAGTTCCTTTTGTTTTTTCAACAACCTAGCAATGCGCCTGGTGAAGGCCTTTGCTTAAAGGGAGTTGAAACAACAAAAGGAGCTGTAGCAGGAACTTGGAAGGGTTACGTATGTTGGTTTATTGCATTCCATTATTTTTTATGATCTAAAACCAACCATCCACCGAGTAATGTGGCCATTGGAGTTCCAAGAACAAAGGTTGTTTCAAACACACCCTGAATTGCAACATTGACTGTTTTTGTCCACATTAGTTGACTGTTTTGGCCTTGGTCTTTGCACACCTGCCTTTTTGGCCTTGGTACTGCAAATACTATTCATTTGCCATTTCCTTGTTCATATGTGGGCCCCATAGTGTGATTTTTGGCTCATTGGAAATCCAATAAGCCAGACTTCAAGGCTTGTAGCTTATTTGGTGGTTTAGAGCTCATTAGGTAGGGCTGCTTGCCCCCTTTATTTTGTCCCCTTTCCCTGTATGTTGATTGTTCAGCTTTTGAGCATAAGTTCCAAGCCCTCCCCTGACTTCCCTAGTGGACCCCAGGGGTCATACCTTGGCTTTTTAGAAAGCCAATAAGCTCAGGTTATTGGTTCTTCTTTCACTTTGGGCTTCCCAACTTTCCTTTGGGCCCCACAAGGCCTGCAAAGGTAGCCATTTGGCCTGTGTTGGATTCAGATTTTGTCTTTTGCTTATTTACTCAATACAGCTTATTTAGTGTGATTATGTGTCTCCCTGTTGCTTATTCCTAATCACTTACATCTATCTTAGCTTATTTTACTTTGGTATCTCAGTTGGTAGCTTATTACAAGCTTTTTCAAGTTTACTCAAAGTCCTAATAAGCTCATTATATAATCTGTTAAGCTTTTAAGCAGTCAAATTGCTTATTTTTGATTTTCAATCATTGTCTTCATAAAAGTTGTTTAATATCATTATTTAAATAGTTTTGGAAAAGAAAAATCAAGAAAAACCAAAAATAAAATTAGTGATAGCTTCTATTTAAGCCATTTGGCTTATTTTCAGCTTATTCAATAAGCAAATTTCATTTTTATAATTTTTCTAGGTTCCTGCTATCATAAAATAATTTTAGTAATTTTTTTCATATTTTTCTCTTTTCATTTAGTATTTTTATAATTTAGTTTAGTTTTTATTAATTAATAATTAGTTTTTAATTAATAAGAAATATTTAAAAAGTCTTAAAAATATATTTATAGTTTGAAAATTAGTTTTATATTATTTTAGATTTTTCCAAGTTTTAATTTTATTTTTCTAAGTTAATTTCATAATTATTTGTGTTTTAGTATAATTTAAATAATTAAAAGTAATTAGGAAAATAGTAATTAATTAATAATAATTATATAAATAGTGTAAAAATTAATTTTATTTTTCCAAAAAATTTCTTATATCATTAGGATAGTAAAAAGTTAATTTTCATATCCGTAGGTATTTTATCTCACAAAAACTCGCGTTTTATTTCGTACGTTCACGTAACTTTAATCTGAACGTACGCGTTTTTAAGTTTTAAACGCTTTTGGGTTTTCTAATTTTACAGTCTTGTTAATATAACTTATTTAAGCTATTTCCTTGTATAAATCAGTAGTATAAACATTTACAACCCCTTTCTGTCCAAATTCACCCGATTTCAAACCCGTTTTGATACCTTTGCACGCCTCGTCGGGACATAACGACCCGGGGAAACACTGTATTCCACGGAGCATTGACTCTGAGCTGTTTGACTTAGTTGACCATCTACTTGGTCGATTTAGTTGACCGTTCGGAGCCAATCAAAAGTTTGGCGCCGCTGCCGGAGAGGTTGTGCGCGTTATTTTAAACGGTTTTTGCAGATTAGTGAATCTGGATATACGCTCATTGTATATTTACACATCCTTGTTCATATTTTCTTATCATATAAAAACAAAACCGTTCCCGAAAACATTTTAAAATTAGTTTTCAACGAACACAAAACCCCAAAAGATTTTCTTTCTTATTTTTATAAAATGTTTTCCAAAAACTCCAAAAATATCCATCTTTACCCTCCTACATTTTTGATTTTTCATTCCTTACCCTCCCAAACCTTTTGATTCTTTCTATGTCTCATCCACACCTTCTGATTTGTCAATGGTGCGGTAGTCCTAATAATGGTGGTAATTGCCCCGGTTGTGGCATGGTAGAGTCACGAAACGGGTCTGTCTATAACCAAGATCCATATTCCTACCATGACACGACTGATTTATTCCATCAGCTTCCACACCATGAGACTCAGCAGTTTTACTGTTGTGAGTACTGTGGTGGTTCACACTACAGTTCTGATTATCAATCGAGAAACACGCTTGTCTATGAGCAGTTTCCTGATAACGATTATGACTGCAGCACATACGACTCACAGCCACATCAGTTTTACTGATGTGATTACTGTGGAGGTCCACACTTCAGCTCCGATTGTCAAACAAGGAATCCATTTCCTTGTAACAATTTTGACACATCGTATTATGACGAACCTCCACCTCAGCCAATTCCTCAAAGTCTTCTCCTTGATCTTTTGGATTTAGTGAAAGATTTAAAAGGAATCATACATACCCTAGATAATCCAAAATAAAAATCGATGGAAGAATTGTTAGCTGAAGAACACGCTGCTAAAATAAATTCTCAAATTGCCATTGAAAATTCTATTAGAGAATCAATTGCAAAAGAAAAAGCAGCCAGATCTAGCTCTCGATTTCGTTTCATTCCTGATGACAGTGATGATGAAGATACACTTGATATTCTTCAATTTTATAAAGATTCATCAGATGAGATACCATCAGTTGAGATTCCATCTCAATCTACTGTTATCACACCCGAGGTTCCCACTCACTCTCTGAGCATGGGGAACGAGCATCTTGACACTGTTCCTGAAAAGGAATTAGACAAATTCGTAAAGTCTAGTGTTGAGAACCTTGTCTCAATCCCAAGAGAGTCACATGGAATTCTTGATCATTTGTGAGATATCCCTCCTCCTCTTATCTTCCCAACTGACCATGTTGAGATGTTCTCTGATTCTACTGATGACGATTCGTTATCTTGTGGAGACATCGTTTTTATGGAAGAATTGCCTTCTGAGCTAGTTAGCTTAGAAGAAGAGAATGATGAAGAGACTGACGCTGAAATCAAAGATGAGGCTCTTCGTGCTACATTATTGAATGTTAGTATTCTCATTTCTAAAATCGAGGCTTTCAAAGAGAAACCTATTTCATCTCCTATCCTCATTAAGGATAGTGACATTTTTTCCGATGATTCTATACCAGAATTTGAAGCCTTTAGTTTTGATCATATGGGAGAGAAGATTAGTGGCAGTACCGCTTCTCATTCTCAAATTTCTCTCCCCGTATATGATTCATTCACATTCGAGGAGTTCTCCTGTGAACTCAATCATATCATATCTCCACCAGAGTATGATAACTTCTACTTTAATCTAGACAAAGATGATCTTTGTGTTCCGGAGGGAAATATTCTCAACCCTGAGAATTTGCTTGATATCAAAATCCCAACCCTCCCTCCCATAATATGTCTAGACCATACGAGCTTCAATGATGAAATTCATAATATACCAATTATGAATTGTTTTGCTGATGATGATGACTTAATCTTGATTGTTATCAAGATTTTCCTCCCATTCTTCACCTACCGGGTGACTTCTCCTGTTCTTCACTCCTTCGGGAATGAAGACATTATCTTTGACCCCGGCATCACCGCTTATAGTTTATACTATTTAAGGCCAGGTACTTATCTCATTAGTGTGGAACTTTCACGTGCTTCAAATGTTTGTCCAAACATCTTGAATGAAAGTCCAATGGAGATTGTTTCTTCCACATCTTGCTTCCCCAAGAACAAATGAATTTGGGGTCGAGTCAAGCTAGCGACTCGGTAAACAAAAACAGTAGCATGCATATGGGGTTTTCACCCTAAGTGTGGGGGAGTTACCCATGTTGTTGTTACCATGTATGTATAGAAATGAAGTGAAAAATGGTGTTCCACATTTAGCTTGTAATGTTGCCCTTTTACGTTCAAAGAGTTGGCATAATAGCCGGGACTTTGAATATTAAGGACAATATTCAATTCTAAGTGTGGGGGGAAATTCTAGCGAATTTGATCAAATTTTACCTTCTAGTACCCCCATTTTTGGCCAAAATTTTAAAATTTTTTTCACTTTATTTCAAAAATTTTTGTGGTTATCAGTCCGCCATGTCTAACCGAAAAAGGGATTGGCTAATTCAGGAGCAAACGGCTCATGGAAAAGATATATCAAATCCGTTGATGGCTGACAATTTGCCGAAAATTGTATGGTACTCAACTCACAATATCCTAAAAAGTAAAAGAGTTGGCTAGCCCGCAAGGTTATGGCTTGTGGTAAAGGCAGTGGAAAACCATAATTGGTAATCAACTCACCAAGATGATAATTGCATCAAGAGTTGGCTAGTCCAGAAGCAAACGGCTTCTGGTAAAGACAAATCAAATCCGTTGACAGCTGGTGGTTTGCTCAAAATCATATGGTTATCAGTGTACCATAGTTCTTACTTGAACTGAAACATTTGGCTACTCCAGAAGTAATGGCTTTTGGTAAAGAGATTCAAATCCATTAAGTTTTCTCAAAAGATTGCTAGGGACTAGCAATAGTTTAGTGTGGGGGATTGATGAGTGCTCAAACACTCATCATTTTTGGTCAAATCTGAGCTGTAAAACATTTAAAAACACTCAAAAAGGCATCAAAGTACTAAAAATATCCCAGGGATTGTGTTTTATATGTTTCAGATGCAAAATGAGTAAAAACAGATGAAAAACGAACAAAATTTGCATAATTGGCAGTTTCAGTCCCCCAACTTTCAAAAATTGGCAAAAATAGTCCTTGAGTACTTATTTTAAAAGAAAAGTCACCAAAGGTCCTTTTGAAATCATAAGTTGTCATATTTAGTCCTTTGGTGAAAAATTTCAATAGTTTTGAGAATTTACAAGTTTAGTCCCTAGAGTTTCACTTTTGGCAGATTTGGTCCCTGGTGGAATGCTTTGGAAGAAAAAGTCAATTTTGGTCCTTGGAAAGTCAAAAGCTATCACAAATGATCATTGGAATGAAAGTTTGAAGGATTTACATAATTGGTCCCTCAACTTTGGAAAATGGCAAGAATAATCCTTGGAAATTCAAAAAATTAGAAAAATGCAACTTTTACCCTTGGATTGTTCATTTATGGTAGAAGTGAAACAAGTTTGGATAATGGCCAAAGTCAGCCCTCCATTTTCCGAAATATTACATGAATGGTCCTTGTGATTTTTAAGCTTAAACACAACCAAATCCAAGAACCAAACTACAAATCCAAACCCATCCTAACCCCTTGGCCCAATACCACCCTCAGGCCCAGAAAAATAAAAATAAAAACAAACCCCCCATTTAATATCAAAGGGGTCAAACCCCATGTCAAACACCTTCACCCAACGCACTATTCACCTTCACCCTCTTCCCCCAAAACCTGCTACTATGTCCCCCTCCAAATTCCACCTTTTCCTCACCTTCCCCACTCAATTGCCCTCCCTCTATTAATATACCAACCCTCCTCATTTATTATCCCTACCTGTAACACCAACCCCCACTAAACCTGTCAAAATGTTTTTCCCGCCAAAACAAAAATCAAAGGCTGAGATCAATTGGAAGCTATCCAATGGTTCTGAGTGAAGTGGGAAAGTCAAGGAAGAGAACCAGGGTCTTTATAAGTCAAAAGAGAAGAACAAGAGAGGGTAGTTAGTTAATTTTTTAGTTGTAGTTTAGATTTAGTTATTTTAAATGTAATTTTCATTCCCAGTGTTTATTTAAGCTTTAAATTGTACTCTTAAGAGTTTTTAATGTAACAAGAATCTATTTTAAGTTAGTTAATCAGTTCAAGCTTTTGTGATTCACAATGTGCAATTTTTATTTGAAAAACTCATTTTCATCTGTGATTGATGCGTGGGAATTGCACCAGGCTTTACCTCTTGAGGGATCTCGAGAAGCTTACAACCCCCACTAGGCAGTGTACCTGATCGTTGTAGTATAGTATAGTGACAAGTACCGGGGGATTGATCGTTCAACTCTGGAATAGTGTCGCTAGGATTAGAAAGCCTAAAAACTAGGTCTAGAGGTGAGGGATGATTCTTCTTGTATTTTTTTATATTTTATAAAAGCAAGTAAAATCTCGGTTTTTTTGGAAGAGTGGGCAGAATTAGTTGCTAGTCAACTAACCCAATAACTAAAGATGCAATCAAAATAAAATAATAAAAATGAAAATAAACTAATTAAACTAGTGGTGTGAACAATATATGGGAGAATTGTGTTTACTTAGATTTCACTACTCCCTAGATATCTTTTACAGGTTAATTACTTGTTACAGTTACGTGAATGACGGGTTATATTCCTTAATACTAATCATGGGGTGTCGTACTTACTTTCCCAATTCTATAAGCTCCTTCTTCACTCCTATGTCGCGCCGGCTAAGAAGCTCCTAACATGGGATCACTAGAATTGGCTCATGCATTAAATACAACCATAAAAACCTAGTACACATCGGTTCATATTTCTTAACACGTTCAAGCAAGTTACAGAATAGAGATCTGCTAGTTTTCTTAAGCCTAACATTGAAATCATTCATCCATTACAACTATAAACAAGCAATCAACCTATAATCAACATCTAGGTTTCATTACATCTAAGCAAACACATGAAAGATCTAGCCTAGCATGTTAAAATCAAGACAAGCATAAGATATATTCAAACAACACATTGACATATTGAATGAATTGAAAGGAAACTTATCACAATTGAACATGAAGGGTTTCAAGGGGTGAAAACCCTTGAAAATACTGTTACAAACGACCTAGGGTTTATTAGGTTCGGCCTTAGAATTATCCACACAAGTTCCTCCTTTAATGAATGAAAACTAGAAATGTATATATAGATTTTTTGAGGTGACGACGTCAAGAGGAAAAATCTGACGCTGTCATCTCGCTGCCAATAAAGTTCTCGGACTGCCTAGATCTTTAGCTGACGCCGTCATGTATGTTTCTACTCTGGGCCGTCACCAAAATTACTCTTGACGCCCTTGTGCTGACGCCGTCACGTTTTCACTGGGTCGTCATCCATCTTGCTCTTGACGCCGTCATAAAATTCTTCTTGACGCCGTCATCTACTGTTCCCAGTAAGGAAAATTAAGACTTTGTCGTTTTCTTCACTTTATGCTCCAAAAATGTCCAAAATGCTTCCTTTTCCAGAATTTACTCCCAAAGTACCTAAAATCACAAAAGGAACGATTTAGGGTAATATTTGATCAAATAAATTCCAATTCCGGCTTAAATGACCCCCTAAAAACGGTTCATTTTTCGCCTCATCATATACCCTTACACTTGAGATTTGCTTGTCCTCAAGCAAATGCGCTTTTATTCTAATCAAAATACAAGTTAGGGGTCATTTAACACTAATATAAAAGTAATTACAACAAATAATCGTTCCACTATAGACCAAAGACAAGCACATAGATCATACACTAGCATCTCACAAATAGTGTTTAGATACTCACATCTCTTGGGTGTAATAAAGTATATATCACAATATGGAAATGGAAAACATCTCTCACGACCTGTTATAGCAAAATATATTACCATAGTCTTGGGAAAGGATCAAACCTCCACCACATGGCGTAAGCACCTAGGATAAACTATCAAAGAGGTCTTTTTAAAGGGTTGTAACGTTAGGTGTAGGGATATGGAGTACACGGTTTTGTTGGATATAGGCAATCTTTACTGGTGGCGAGTTAATAATCTTGGTTAATTACATGTACAATATGACGTTGCTAAGCCAAGACTAGACTCGACTTAAGCTAATAAATTAAAATAACAAAAACATAAAATAAAAGAATGAAACGGGATGGTAGTCCGTATGTTTTTTTTTTCTCTTTTCTTTTTCTATTTCTTAATTTTTCAATTTTTTTTTTTTTTTTTTTTTTTTTTTTTTTTTTTTTTTTTTTTTTTTGCATATTCTTTTACCCTACCATACAAAATAATACATCATAGGGAATGAATATTCCCCTTACACTTGAATTTTTACATACTTTACAATAAATTAATCTAATGACTCGAATCAAGATAATCAAAACACTTGGATTACTTTTAAGATTAATGCACGTATGGGGGTAATAATATGATGTTCTTCCCCATTACTCCATAACATTAGTACTTTACCCATGAGTCTCAATCGTCCCAAAACAATATGCAAAAGGATATGACTTGACTTAGCAACCATGTAATCAATTAGATAATTAACTAAGGGTTTAAACAAATAACAATAATGCACTAAAGATGAGTGCATACACGGAAGGCTAAGGCGATTTGGGTGTACATTTAAGTGTAGTGTAACAAATTCTTCCTTTAAGTAAGATGCTTAAAGTTAGAAACGAAAAGATAGGCTCGGAGGGGTGTACTAGGGGTTTCGTGTACTAGAAATGAGTACAACGCTAAGGGTGTGGGAAATATTTTTTGACTTAGCTAGCCAAGTAATATGACTTAAATGGTCAAGTAATTATGATACGGGTTTAACACAAGGGTGATCCTAATGCCTCTTATCATGTAGTAAATCCTACCACACGAATGTAGTCTCACTAGCGGTCTCGGGATGCATCACTAACGCAAGCTCTAGAATCTAAATGCTACCGATACACTCATAAGCACTAATAGTAAATGCTTTTCCTATCAAATCTAAAGGCGAACCTCACATATTTGGGTGGAAAATTTTTCTGAATAGTACGGTTTTGTGCTAGTCATACGACTCCTATCCATGAGACGCTTGCTAAGGCTAAAGTTTCACTCCTAAATGTTGTAAAAAAATTTAAATTTGGCGCTAAAATTACACTAACAAGTATTTCTCATAGTTTTATTACACACCTACCATCAAACAAACAAACTCAAGGAAAAGTGTATCCTATAAGGTATCATCATTTACTCTCCCCGTAGACTTAGGATGAACATTGTCCCCAATGTTCAAGTAAAGAATGTAAAAGTCAAACAGGTAAAAAGAATGAAATCAAATACTCCCCTGATTCGCTCGGTATGGATAATATGGTAACCAGATTAGATCTTCCTCCAAGAAAATGAACAATCAAAGCTTTCCTTCCAGAATATAAATCATCTTCTTGCTATACATAACCTGTTAAACTTGAGAAAACAAACAAGGCAACGTCGCGTAAAATCGGTGGCAATCTATATATGCTAACAAATCCTAGAAAGCAAAGTAAGATATAATGCTTGTGGAATGAATGTTTGCAGATTTCCTGGAGATTATAAAACTAAAGATTCAACAAAAACTTTAAGACTCCGTTAGAAAAACAAAACTGGCAAAATTTTCAGATTTTTACACGTGACGCCGTCAGGAGTTTCTTCCTGACGCCGTCAAAGTGACCTGCAGAAATTCTTATGTTAAGTTTCCAGAAAATTTCTGGAAAAAAACTTGTCCTACTTCCTGGAAAATCCTGCAAAACATCATTATGACTCGATACAAGCATTTGACTCTAACAAATACGAACATTCATGTTCACTTAATATTGTGGAGAATCATGATCGAGTTTGTTTCTTAAAAACATATTTGGGGTTTCCCCTTACACTTATTTTTTGCGAAATACCTTTGGATGAATTAAGACTAAGTCAAACAACAAAATAAAGTATTTTCACCATTTTTGTTTGAAATATGATCTACCAATAATAAAAATAAAGCATGCATATGGAAACAAATAACAATCAAACAAAATAAAAATCACACAAAACATGGGTTGCCTCCCAAGAAGCGCTTTTCTTTATTTATGAGTCTTGTAGCTAGACTCAAGGTCATGGGTTACTACGTGACATGGGTGATTTCCTCATTTAGGACATCTTTGGGATCAAACTTAGGTTTCAACTTCCTATTGGTTTTCTTAGTACGGTATGACCTTTCAAACTTTTCTCCATCCGGATCATACAAAATCATCTTCATATGCCATGATCCGTCACCTTCCTTAGGTGGCTTGTCCCACCTCCATTTACACTTATCCCCCTCTCTTTTCCACTTGTTCATCTCTATATTAATAGGCATTACGCTTAAGTACTTAATCATTTTCCTAAAGACTAGGGGGTCCTCAAAAGGATCTAGCTCTTCATTTCTAGCTATGAGTTGTTCCACCGAATGTGTTTTATCGATGAAATCTTTTTCAAGATAGAACGGGCGTTGAGGTCCTATAAAGTTTCTTTCTATCCAAGGTCCATATCTAGATGGTCTCCTATTCATCTCTACCCAATGTGGTGTCGGTTCATCCTCACAATCATAGCTATGTTTCTTAACATCATATACCGACCAAGTATCGCCCTCACCTACCGCTATCTTAGACTCCTTACAATCTATCATGGCGCTAGCGGTTGCTAAAAATCCTCTTCCTACTAATAAAGGGCATGTAGTATCACTAACCATATCAAGGACGTGAAAATCCGCTAAAATAGTTAACTTCCCTACGTGAACAACTACATCCTTAATCATCCCAACCGGGTGGGCAATACTCCCATCCGCTAGATCAATTAATACCTCCGTCTCCTCTAACTTTCCTAGCTTGAGAGTGGTGAAAAGGGATAAGGGAATCAAGTTGAGGCTTGACCCTAAATCGGCTAGTGTGTCGAAAGCTTCGGATCTTCCTATCTTACAAGGCAAAACAAATATACCCGGATCATCAAGCTTTTTAGGCAACTTGTTTTGAACGAAGATGGTCCCATTTTTACCTAGTTTAAACTTCTCATACTTTTCTAGGAGGGCACTATAGTAGGGAGCACGGGCTAAGACATCAATGACGGGACGTTCAAGGTGAAGTTCTTTGAATTCATCATCAGGGTCTTGCGTAGGAGGTGTTTCAACTATGCTTTTGACCGGTTTTATATCAGGTGTTTTATGTGATTGGTCCTTTTGAAGAATTTGGTTTTGTTTGAAACACGTGCTCGTAGACTTAACCGAGTAGTATTGCGGACAAGAAGTGGGTGACGAAACTGATGATATGGAATTAATGTTTAGTTTCGGGTTCTTGACCGTGTCGCTTGGGGGTGCTCCCATTTCTCGGTCATTGAGAACTTTCAACAATGTTTCAATTTTGGTGGTCATCTCGCTTTGCTTTTGTTTGAAATCGGCTTCAAACTTAGATATGCGAGCTTCTTGAGATGCCCTAAACTTGGACATCAATCCTTCAAGATTATTGGTACTACCATAGTTATTAGAAGGATTGCTGTTGAAAGTACGGTTGGAGGGTGGACCGTTTGGTTGGTAACGATTAGGCGGATTGGAAGGATTGTTTTGGTTTTGTTTCCACCTAAGGTTTCGGTGATTTTTCCAAGAAGGGTTGTATGAATCACCGTAAGGGTTTGGCTCGGGCTTGAAAGTGTACCACTTATCTCCCGCTTCGTCGGTACGCGAAGATTCGTAGTCCGCAAAAGCTGTTCTGGGGAGTTCCACGTAATCACGAGTGTCATGGGGACCACTACATAATTCGCATGAAGAAGTGATTTTATTCACTTGGATTGAAGGCTTAGGAGCTTTGTAAGATTTCATGAGAAACTTGACTTGGTCCTCAAGTTCCATGATCCTACGGTCAGGAGTGCTAGAAGTGTTCGAAGGCAAAGATATTGCCTTGACCGTTTTGTTCAAATCATGGGGATCATTCCAACTTTCGTTGTCATAGAGAGCAAGATCTTCTATGAGTTCCCATGATTCTTCGGCACTTAGATCACGTAGCTTACCACCGGCCGATTAATCAATGGTTCGCCTTGTTGAGATATCGATATGGTCATAGAAGATTTGGACTTGGAGCCAAAGATCTATTTCATGATGAGGGACTTTTTGGAGTAAGTCCTTGAAACGAGTCCATGCTTCATATAGAGTTTCACCTTGACGTTGTTGGAACATCAAGATATCATTTCTAAGCTTGGTAGTTCTCCCCGGTGGGAAAAATTAAGCAAGGAAACGAGTGGTGAGATCATCTCATGAGGTGATGGATCCCGCGGGTAAACGTTCAAGCCATTGACTAGCTTGATCACGTAGAGAGAATTGGAATAGGCGTAATCGGGTTGACTCTCTAGTTGTAACATCAAGGTCTATAGAATCTACGATTTTAAGGAAGTCCTTGAGATGTTGATTTGGATCTTCGGAACGAAGTCCATGGAATGCACATCCGCTTTGCACCAACCGGATGGTGTCGGATCGCAAGGGAGAGACATTGGCTCCTTGGGTGAGCTCAATGGTGTTTCGATAGCCTTGGTGGCTAGGTCAGGAATACTCTCCTAGGGTTCGGGGCCTAAGAGGTTGGTTAGCTAGTGGTGGGTTTTGTGGGTGGTCTTGTTGTGGTGGGTTGATGGGTTCAAAGATGTTACCACCTTCCATGATGTCGGATGGTAAAGAGTTACGAACAAAAACACGAAGAAATAAGATAGACTAAAGAGAACCTAGAAATAAAAATAAAATCTTACTAGAAAGAAATCTAGCAAGTAGACCTAATAAAAAGAAATCCTAACCTAGACAATAACTATTCCCCGGGCTGCGGCGCCAAAAACTTGATGCGTGGGAATTGCACCAGGATTTACCTCTCGAGTGATCTCGAGAAGCTTACAACCCCCACCAGGCAGTGTACCTGATCGTTGTAGTATAGTATAGTGACAAGTACCGGGGGATTGATCGTTCAACTCAGGAATAGTGTCGCTAGGATTAGAAAGCCTAAAAACTAGGTCTAGAGGTGAGGGATGATTCTTTTTGTATTTTTTTATATTTTATAAAAGCAAGTAAAATATCGGTTTTTTGGAAGAGTGGGCGGAATTAGTTGCTAGTCAACTAACCCAATAACTAAAGATGTAATCAAAATAAAATAATAAAAATGAAAATAAACTAATGAAACTAGTGGTGTGAGCAATATATGGGAGAATTCTGTTTACTTAGATTTCACTACTCCCTAGATATCTTTTACAGGTTAATTACTTGTTACAGTTGCGTGGATGATGGGTTATATTCCTTAATACCAATCATGGGGTGGCGTACTTACTTCCCCAATTCTATAAGCTCCTACTTCACTCATATATCGAGCCGGCTAAGAAGCTCCTAACATGGGATCACTAGAATTCGCTCATGCATTAAATACAACCATAAAAACCTAGTACACATCGGTTCATGTTTCTCAAGACGTTCAAGCAAGTTACACAATGGAGATCTGCCAGTTTTCTTAAGCCTAACATTGAAATCATTCATCCATTATAACTATAAACAAGCAATCAACCTATAATCAACATCTAGGTTTCATTACATCTAAGCAAACACACGAAAGATCTAGCCTAGCATGTTAAAATCAAGACAAGCATAAGATATATTCAAACAACACATAGACATATTGAATGAATTGAAAGGAAACTTATCTCAATTCAACATGAAGGGTTTCAAGGGGTGAAAACCGTTGAAAATACTATTACAAATGACCTAGGGTTTATTAGGTTCGGCCCTAGAATTCTCCAAACAAGTTCCTCCTTTAATGAATGAAAAATAGAAAAGTATATATAGATTTTGTGAGGTGACAGCGTCAAGAGGAAAAATCTGACGCCGTCATCTCGCCGCCAATAAAGTTCTCAGACTTCCTAGATCTATAGCTGACGCCGTCATGTATGTTTCTACTCTGGGCCGTCACCAAAATTACTCTTGACACCCTTGTGTTGACGTCGTCACGTTTTCTCTGGGTCGTCATCCATTTTGCTCTTGACGCCGTCATAAAATTCTTCTTGACGCCGTCATCTACTGTTCCCAGCAAGGAAAATTAAGACTTTGCCGTTTTCTTCACTTTTATGCTCCAAAAACGTCCAAAATGCTTCCTTTTCAAGAATTCACTCCCAAAGTACCTAAAATCACAAAACGAACGATTTAGGGTAATATTTGATCAAACAAATTCCAATTCCGACTTAAATGACCCCCTAAAAACGGTTCATTTTTTGCCTCATCAGTGATGTTATAAAAATTGTTGTTGAATAGTTAATTTAGGTCACATAAGCCATTCATAAACTTTCATAAGCTCAGCAAAGTTTAAAATAGGTTTTAGCTCAAAAATTCTCAGGTCAACAAAAGTCAACTAAAGTTTATGATTACGAAAAGGTGATTCACAAGTGTGTTTGTGGATGTTTCTGGGTTAATCAGCTTGGTGATAAGGTCTCATGAGCTTTTTGATTCTGACTTGAGGTGTGCATCTCTGATTTATGTCTCAAATCAATCCTGTGGTTGCATATTAGTTTTAATCACCTATTTTTGTTTGTGCTTGTTATTGTGCTTGTTTTCTTTTCTAAATAGTCTGCATCTAGCCCCCCCCCCCCCAATTAGCTTAGACCACTAGTTAATCATTAGGATTGCCTTAGTTCAAGAACTACCTTTCAAATTTCTAAAACAGATTTTGCAAGGGGTGTTTGGATCAGTACCTCACCAGTGCCTTTGTTGTTGTTTTGTGGTTTATTTGGTATTAGCACAATGCATTAGGCTAAACTAGGTCAAGTAGAGTTTAAAAACCAAGTTACATTTGCAGAAAGTCAAATTGACCCATAAATCCTTCTAAGTTGTTAACTGTTAGGATTTGTTCCAAATCCCTTCACATCTAGTTAATTTAGCCTACCTAAGTCTCATCATAGCTTATATTAACATGTTTAGCCAGTAGATTAAGCCCAAACTTCACTTAAGTCAAAATTGCAAGTTATTTCAAAAAGTCAAATTTGCTCATTGGGAAGAAATCCATTTTTTGTTAGAATTTTAGTAAATTTTGTGCTTAGAATTAGATATTGAAACTTTCAGAAGTTAAAATCCCTCAGCTTATCTTTAGGAATACACCATTAGCTTAATTTTTAGATTTTTGTTTGTGGCTTATTTGAGGCCTTAAAGTAGCCTGCAGGGCACGGGTTTGCCCTGCACTCAGACTCAGCCCACATGGCCACTTTTCATTTGCCATTTCCTTGTTCATATGTGGGCCCCATAGTGTGATTTTTGGCTTATTGGAAATCCAATAAGCCAGACTTCAAGGCTTGTAGCTTATTTGGTGGTTTAGAGCTCATTAGGTAGGGCTGCTTGCCCCCTTTATTTTGTCCCGTTTCCCTGCATATTGATTGTTCAGCTTTTGAGCATAAGTTCCAAGCCCTCCCCTGACTTCCCTAGTGGACCCCAGGGGTCATACCTTGGCTTTTAAGAAAGCCAATAAGCTCAGCTTATTGGTTCTTCTTTCACTTTGGGCTTCCCAACTTTCCTTTGGGCCCCACAAGGCCTGCAAAGGTAGCCATTTGGCCTGTGTTGGATTCAGATTTTGGCTTTTGCTTATTTACTCAATACATCTTATTTAGTGTGCTTATGTGTCTCCCTGTTGCTTATTCCTAATCACTGACATCTATCTTAGCTTATTTTACTTTGGTATCTCAGTTGGTAGCTTATTACAAGCTTTTTCAAGTTCACTCAAAGTCCTAATAAGCTCATTACATAATCTGTTAAGCTTTTAAGCAATAAAATTGCTTATTTTTGATTTTGAATCATTGTCTTCATAAAAGTTGTTTAATATCAGTATATAGTTTTGGAAAAGAAAAATCAAGAAAAACCAAAAATAAAATTAGTGATAGCTTCTATTTAAGCCATTTGGCCTATTTTCAGCTTATTCAATAAGCAAATTTTATTTTTATAATTTTCCTAGGTTCCTGCTATCATAAAATAATTTTTCTAATTTTTTCTAATTTTTCTCTTTTCATTTAGTATTTTCTATAATTTAGTTTAGTTTTTATTAATTAATAATTAGTTTTTATTAATTAATAATTAGTTTTTAATTAATAATAAATATTTAAAAAGTCTTAAAAATATATTTTCTGTTTGAAAATTAGTTTTATATTATTTTAGATTTTTCCAAGTTTTAATTTTATTTTTCTAAGTTAATTTCATAATTATTTGTGTTTTAGTATAATTTAAATAATTAAAAGTAATTAGGAAAATAGTAATTAATTAATATTAATTATATAAATAGTGTAAAAATTAATTTTCTTTTTCCAAAAATTTTCTTATATCATTAGGATTGTAAAAAGTTAATTTTCATATCCGTAGGTATTTTATCTCACAAAAACTCGCGTTTTATTTCGTACGTTCACGTAACTTTAATCTGAACGTATGCGTTTTTAAGTTTTAAACGCTTCTGGGTTTTCAAATTTTACAGTCTTGTTAATAAAATTTATTTAAGCTATTTCCTTGTATAAATCAGTAGTATAAACATTCACAACCCCTTTTTGTCCAAATTCACCCGATCACAAACCCGTTTTGATACCTTTGCACGCCTCGTCGAGACATAACGACCCGGGGAAACACTATATTCCACGGAGCATTGACTCTGAGCTGTTTGACTTAGTTGACTGATGAGGCAAAAAATGAACCACTTTTAAGGGGTCATTTAAGCCCGGAATTGAATTTATTTGATCAAATATTGCCCTAAATCGTTCCTTTTGTGATTTTAGGTACTTTGGGAGTGAAATCTGGAAAAGGAAGCAATTCGGACGTTTTTGGAGCATAGAAGAAAACCCCAAAGTCTTAATTTTCCTTGCTGGGAATAATAGGTGACGGCGTCAAGAAGGAATTCCTGACGGCGTCAAGAGTAATTTCCATGACGATCCAGTACAGATTTGACGGCGTCACGAAGTAGGGCGTCAAGAGTAAAATGCATGACGGCCTGGAAAATGCTAACACATAACGGCGTCAAAAGTAGATCAAGGCAGTCCGAGAAGTATTTTGGCGGCGAGGTGACGGCGTCACATAATTTGTCTTGACGCCGTCAGACCCTATTTTCTATATATAGTTTTCTAATTTTCACACAGTAAGGAGAGAAGTTTTGGAGAAACCCTAAGTACGAACTTGGTGCAAAATTTACAGGTTTTTCAAGGGTTCTAAGCCCTTGATACCTTTCATGTGTAATTGAGATAAGTATTCTTTTAATTCAATCAATATGTCTATGTGTTGGTTGTCTATATCTTGTTCTTGTCTTAATTCCATCATGCTAGGCTAGATCTATCTTGTGTTTGCTTGGATCTAATGAAACCTAGATGTTAATTATGTATTGATTACTTGTTTATAGTTGTTTTGGATGAATGAAATTGATGTTAGGTTTAAGAAAACTGGCAGATCTCCAAATGGTAACATGCTTGAACGTCTTAGGAAACATGAACTGATGTGCACTAGGTTTTTATTAGTTGTATTTAATGCATGAGCCACCGTTTATAATCCCTATGGTTGTGCTGGGCATGGCATAGGAGGAGATAAGAGCTCATAGGATTGGGGAGTTAAGTGCGCCACCCCATGAATGGTATTAAGGAATACAATCCCTCATCCACGCAACTATAACAAGTAATTAACGTGTAAAAGATGTCTAGGGAGTAGTGAAATCTAAGTAAACACATTTTCTCCACTTATTGCTCACAACCTTAGTATAATTTAGTTTATTTTCATTTTTAGTATTTTATTTTGATTGCATCTTTAGTATTGGGTTAGTTGACTAGCAACTAATTCCGCCCAAATCCTTCAAACCTGAGATTTTTATTTGCTTTCTAAAAAAATATAAAAATACAAAAATAATCATCTCTCACCTTTAGAACTAGTATTTAGGTTTTCTAATCCTAGCGACACTATTCCTAGCTGAACGATCAATCCCCCGGTGCTTGTCACTATACTATACTACAACGATCAGGTACACTGCCTGGTGGGGGTTGTAAGCTTCTCAAGATCCCTTGAGAGGTAAAGCCTGGTGCGATTTCCACGTATCAAATTTTTGGCGCCGCAGCCCGGGGAATAGTTATTGTCTAGGTTAGAATTTCTTTTTATTAGGTCTACTTGCTAGATTCCTTTCTAGTAAGATTTTATTTTTATTTTTAGGTTTCTTTAGTCTATCTTTTTCTTTGTGTGTTTGTTCGTAATTTCCATTGACTCTTCCGTTTACCATTATGGAGTACGCGAATCCACCATACCACCAACCACAAAGGCCATTCTACCCTATTGACATCTCAAATTTCAAACAATATCGAGATGAACCCATATATGATGCATGGACTCGTTTTAGAAATTTACTCCGGAAATTCCCTCATCATAGTTTCGCTTTAGCATCCCTAACCCGAACCTTTTACTATCGTGTTGGCCAATATGACCAAATGCGCATTGAGGATTTTGCCAATGGGGACTTTAGGGAATTAAGTGCTGAAGAAGCATGGGATACCATAGAAGATTGTGCCCAATATTATTATAGGGTAGACAACCCAACAAACGTTAGTACAAGTCAATTGAATATAAATTTCCAGGATCATGAAACAAGTTTGTTTGGGGATGAATATATTAGTGTTGAGATACCTAAGTGGTTGTCATGTAATGCCATAGTACAAGCTGAACACACTGGTGACCTTGATGTGATGGAGGATTTAGCCGAACATGATCACATTAATCAAAAAGACCTAGGTCCTATGATCGATGATGATGAATCTCAAGAAACATATGATGAATCTTTTGGGCAATATGTATATAGCAGTCAGAATATTGAGGATGATCCATATCATTCAGACATAGAAGTTGAGATGCCTAAAGAAGTACGTGAGATACTTGGGAAAATGTTAGGGTTGGATTATAATGAAACACATGTTGAGGATATAGGTGATCTTGATAAGATGGATGATAAAGTAGAAAATCTAAGCTCACCAAATACCTCACAAGTCCTACCATCATTTGAGGCATATACACCACCCGTGACTTATTCGGATGAAGTAGAAGAGACTTTAGGAACCCCAATAGAGGTAGAACCTTTGAACCAAACACAACTAGAGGATATAGGTTTGAATACTTATAATGATAACCTTACTCTTAGTTTTAGGGATGATGCGTGGGAATCGCAACAGGCTTTACCTATCGAGGGATCTCGAGAAGCTTACAACCCCCACCAGGCAGTGTACCTGATCGTTGTAGTATACTATAGTGACAAGTACCGGGGGATTGATCGTTCAGCTTAGGAATAGTGTCGCTAGGATTAGAAAACCTAATTACTAGTGCTAAAGGTGAGGGATGATCATTTTTGTGTTTTTATATTTTTTAAAAAGCAATTAAAATCTCGGGTTTGAAGGATTTGGGCGGAATTAGTTGCTATTCAACTAACCCAATACTAAGATGCAATCAAAATAAAATACTAAAAATGAAAATAAACTAATTAAACTAAAGTTGTGAGCAGTAATTGGAGAAAATGTGTTTACTTAGATTTCATTACTCCCTAGACATCTTTTACACGTTAATTACTTGTTATAATTGCATGGATGACGGATCGTATTCCTTAATACCATTCATGGGGTGGCACACATAACTCCCCAATTCTATGAGCTCTTATCTCCTCCTACACCATGCCCAGGACAACTATAGGGATTGTAAACAGTGGCTCATGCATTAAATACAACCAATAAAGACCTAGTGCGCCTCGGTTCATGTTTCTTAAGACGTTCAAGCATGTTACCAAGTGGAGATCTGCCAGTTTTCTTAAGCCTAACATATAAATCACTCATCCAAGACAAAGATAAACAAGTAATCAACACATAATTAACATCTAGGTTTCATTAGATCTAAGCAAACACAAGATAGATCTAGCCTAGCATAATGGAATTGAGACAAGAACAAGATATAGACAACCAACACATAGACATATTGATTGAATTAAAGGAACACTTATCTCAATTACAATGCAAGGTATCAAGGGTTTGGAACCCCTGAAAAACCTGTAAAAGTTGCACCAAAATCGTACTTAGGGTTTCTTCAAAACTTCTCCTCTTAATGTGTGAAAATTAGAAAACTATATATAGAAAAATAGGTTTGACGGCGTCAAGAATAAACTTGTGACGCCGTCACGTCGCCGCCAAAACTCTTCTCGGACTGCCTAGATCTACTTCTGACGCCGTCAAGACTTATACACTTCCAGGCCGTCATGACTCTTTTACTCTTGACGCCCTTCCTACGTGACGCCGTCAAATCTGTTCTGGGTCGTCATGGAAATTCATGAAATTTGCTCTTGACGCCGACAAGGTTTTGCTCTTGACGCCGTCACCTACTGTTCCCAGCATGGAAAATTAAGACTTTGGCGTTTTCTTCACTTTTATGCTCCAAAAACGTCCGAATTGCTTCCTTTTCCAGATTTCTCTCCCAAAGTACCTAAAATCACAAAAGGAACGATTTAGGGCAATATTTGATCAAATAAATTCGGATTCGGGCTTAAATGACCCCCTAAAGACGTATCATTTTTCGCCTCATCATATACCCTTACACTTGAGATTTGCTTGTCCTCAAGCAAATGCGCTTTTATTCTACTCAAAAGACAAGTTATGGGTCATTTAACACTAACATAAAAGTAATTACAACAAATAATTGTTCCACTAAAGACCAATAGACAAGCACGGAGGTCATACACTAGCACCTCACAAATAGTGTTTAGATACTCACATCTCTCGGGTGTAATAAAGTGTAAATTACAATATGGAAACGGAAGATATCTCTCACTACCTGTCATAGCAAAATAGATTACCATAGGCTTGGGAAAGGATCAAACCTCCACCACATGGCGTAAGCACCTAGGATAAACTATCAAAGAGGTCTTTTAAAGGGTTGTAACGTTAGGTGTAGGGATATGAAATACACGGTTTTGTTGGATAAAAGAAGTTTTACTGGTGGCGAGTTAACAATCTTGGTTAATTACATGTACAATGTGGCGTTGCTAAGCCAAAACTAGACTCGACTTAAGCTAATAAATGAAAAATAACAAAAACATAAAATGAACATAGAATAAAAAGGGATGGTAGTCCGTATGTTTTTTTTTTCTCTTTTTCTTTTTCTATTATTTTTTCTTTTTCTTGATTTTTTTTCTCTATTTTTTTTTATTATTATTTTTTTTTTGCATACACTCTTACCCTACCATCCAAAATAATACATCATAGGGAATGAACATTTCCCTTACACTTGAATTTTTACATACTTTACATTAAACTAATCTAATGACTCGAATTAAGAAAATCAAAACACTTGGAGCACTTTTAAGATTGACGTACATATGGGGGTAATAAATGATGTTCTTCCCCATTACTCCAAAAAATAAGTACTTACCCATGAGTCCCAATCGTCCCAAAACAATATGTACAAGGATATGACTCGACTTAGCAACCATGTAATCAATTAGATAGTTAACTAAGGGTTTAAACAAATAACAATAATGCACTAAAAATGAGCGCATACGCGGAAGGCTAAGGCGATTTGGTTGTACATTTAAGTGGGGTGTAACAAATTCTTCCTTTAAGTAAAATGCTTAAAGTTAGAAATGAAAAGATAGGCTCGGAGGGGCGTACTAGGGGTTTCGTGTACTAAAAATGAGTACAACGCTAAGGGTGTGGGAAAAATTAATTGACTTAACTAGCCAAGTAATATGTCTTAAATGGTCAAGTAATTATGATACGGGTTTAACACAAGGGTAATCCTAATGCCTCTTATCATGTAGTAAATCCTACCACACGAATGTAGTCTCACTAGCAGTCTCGGGATGCATCTCTAACGCAAGTTCTAGAATCTAAATACTACCGGTACACTCATAAGCACTAATAGTAAATGCTTTTCCTATCAAATCTAAAGGTGAACCTCACATATTTGGGTGGAAAATTTTTCTGAATATACGGTTATGTGCTAGTCATACAATCTCCTATCCATGAGACGCTTGCTATGGCTAAAGTTTCACTCCTAAATGTTGTAAAAAATTTTAAATTTGGCGCTAAAATTGCACTAACAAGTATTTCTCATAGTTTTATTACACCTCTACCATCAAACAAAACAAACTCAAGCGAAAGTGCATATGTAAGGTATCATCTTTTTACCCTCCCCTTACACTTAAGATGAACATTGTCCCCAATGTTCAAGTAAAGAATGTAAAAGTGAAAAAGTAAAGAGAATGAAATCAAATACTCCCCTGATTCGCTCGGTATGGATAATAGGGTGTCCAGGTTAAATCTTCCTCCAAGAAAACGAACAATCAAAGCTTCCCTTCCAGAATATAAATCATCTTCTTGTCGTACATAACCTGTAAAACCTGACAAAATAGACAAGACAACCTCGCGTAAAATCGGCGGCATTCTATATAAGTTACTAAATCCTAGAAAACAAGATAAGATATAATGCTTGTGGAATGAAGTTTGCAGATCTCCTGGAGATTATAAAACTTAATAATTTACAAAAACCATAAGACTCCCTTAGAAAAACAAAACCGGTAAAATTTCCAGATTTTAACTCCTGACGCCGTCAAGAGTAAACCCCTGACGCCGTCAGCATTGACCTGCAGAAATCCTTATGTTAAGTTTCCGGAAAATTTCTGGAAAAACTTGGTCCTACTTCCTGGAAAATCCTGCAAAACTTCATTATGACTCAATACAAGCATTTGACTCTAACAAATACGAATACACATGTTTATTTAATATTGTGGAGAATCATGATCGGTTTGTTTCTTAAAAACATATTTGGGGTTTCCCCTTACACTTATCTTTTGCAAAAATACCTTTAGGTGGAGTTAAGACTAGGCCAAAACAACAAAGTAAAGTATTTCCACTATTTAGTTTAGAAACATGATCAACCAACAATAAAAATTAAGCATGCATACGGAAGCAAATAACAATCAAACAAATAAAATCACACAAAACATGGGTTGCCTCCCAAGAAGCGCTTTTCTTTATTTACGAGTCTTGTAGCTAGACTCAAGGTCATGGGTTAACGTGTATCGCTTATGCTCACATAACCTAGTGTGAACCATCTGATAGTCGCCTCATCTTTCTTATAATCATCTCCTAATTCTAAGCATCCGCGATAGTATCTTTTATTCTTTTCATGAGTATACTTAAGTCCTTTTCTCTTATCGTTCTCACTTAGCATCTCTATGGGCGGATACCTACTACACTTTTCCATGGAAAAATCCTTGAACCTAGGGTGTGTGCGGGGCATTTGATAGACAAAATCTTCTTCCCCATCTGAGAATGTAATTAACCCTTCTATGAGTTTTTCATCGAGGTTGGTCAGCCGTTTGAAGGGTTTTCCAAACACAACTTGGGTCAACTTATTATCAATAAACTCTCCTAGATTCTCCATAACCATGAACTCAACAAGATAAACCAAGCTTCCTACAAACACATGCAATGGTATTGCCTTAGCAATAATGTTTTCTCCTTTGTAATCAAACTCATCTACCAGGATTTTATTGTACTCATTACGTGAGATTATATTCATTGGAAGAGATGAATTGAGATAGGCGTTAAAGCTCTTAAATCCGATCTTACAAGGGAATTGCATGTTAAATGAACTATCACACTCAATCCTAGTTCTAGGGTCAACATACCTAAGAGGGTTTATTTCTTTTTCCATCCTATTCTCATTAATCACATCACCATCATCAAGATCCTCATCGGAGTCTGAATAGTAGAAAGGACTAGCCCTACGGTCATCATCATGATCAGACTCTTCTAACTCAAAATTATTGTCAAAGTGGTGGTTGGGTGAAAGGTTAGGAGGGTTCTCATTTTCTGCTAAAGGAAGTGGGGCGGGCATTTGGAAGATCCTACGGCGAAAAACACGAATAACAGGAATCAAACGATCAATGTTATTGTGTTCCATCGAAAAAGTTTACGAACAAAGGACACAAAGAAATAGATAGACTAAAGAAAACCTAAAAATAAAAATAAAATCTTACTAGAAAGGAATCTAGCAAGTAGACCTAATAAAAAGAAATTCTAACCTAGACAATAACTATTCCCCGGGCTGCGACGCCAAAAACTTGATGCGTGGGAATCGCAATAGGCTTTACCCCTCGAGGGATCTCGAGAATCTTACAACCCCCACCAGGCAGTGTACCCGATCGTTGTAGTATAGTATAGTGACAAGTACCGGGGGATTGATCGTTCAGCTTAGGAATAGTGTCGCTAGGATTAGAAAACCTAATTACTAGTGCTAAAGGTGAGGGATGATTATTTTTGTGTTTTTATATTTTTTAGAAAGCAATTAAAATCTCGGGTTTGAAGGATTTGGGCGGAATTAGTTGCTATTCAACTAACCCAATACTAAGATGCAATCAAAATAAAATACTAAAAATGAAAATAAACTAATTAAACTAAAGTTGTGAGCAGTAATTGGAAAAAATGTGTTTACTTAGATTTCATTACTCCCTAGACATCTTTTACACGTTAATTACTTGTTATAATTGCATGGATGACGGATCGTATTCCTTAATACCATTCATGGGGTGGCACACATAACTCCCCAATTCTATGAGCTCTTATCTCCTCCTACACCATGCCCAGCACAACTATAGAGATTGTAAACAGTGGCTCATGCATTAAATACAACCAATAAAGACCTAGTGTGTCTCGGTTCATGTTTCTTAAGACGTTCAAGCATGTTACCAAGTGGAGATCTGCCAGTTTTCTTAAGCCTAACATATAAATCACTCATCCAAGACAAAGATAAACAAGTAATCAACACATAATTAACATCTAGGTTTCATTAGATCTAAGCAAACACAAGATAGATCTAGCCTAGCATAATGGAATTGAGACAAGAATAAGATATAGACAACCAACACATAGACATATTGATTGAATTAAAGGAACACTTATCTCAATTACAATGCAAGGTATCAAGGGTTTGGAACCCTTGAAAAACCTGTAAAAGTTGCACCAAAATCGTACTTAGGGTTTCTCCAAAACTTCTCCTCTTAATGTGTGAAAATTAGAAAACTATATATAGAAAAATAGGTTTGACGGCGTCAAGATTAAACTTGTGACGCCGTCACCTCGCCGCCAAAACTCTTCTCGGACTGCCTAGATCTACTTCTGACGCCGTCAAGACTTATACACCCTTCCTACGTGATGCCGTCAAATCTGTTCTGGGTCGTCATGGAAATTCATGAAATTTGCTCTTGACACCATCAAGGTTTTGCTCTTGACGCCGTCACCTACTGTTCCCAGCATGGAAAATTAAGACTTTGGCGTTTTCTTCACTTTTATGCTTCAAAAAACGTCCGAATTGCTACCTTTTCCAGATTTCTCTCCCAAAGTACCTAAAATCACAAAAGGAACGATTTAGGGTAATATTTGATCAAATAAATTCGGATTCGGGCTTAAATGACCCCCTAAAAATGGATCATTTTTCGCCTCATCAAGGGAAGTTCCTAGTTTTGATGAATCGGAGCCTCAACCAAAACCGTTACCTAATCTTCCATCCTTGGATGAAAATTTAGGAATTGAAATAGGTTCCGATCCACCCATCAAACCATATAGTCCGGGTAGTCTTAGGATAAAGGTAGTGGACTCTAAGCCTTGTAGAGAGGAAGCCAATATAGGAGTGGAAAATGACCTTACATGGTTACATCACCCATTTATGATTGATCACAAGAAACATTATGGGTTTAAACCGGGTTTATTTGGTCAAGATGGATCCCCAACTAGTAGTCTCTTGAAGTTGATAGAAAATGATCCCTTTCTAGGAGAAAATTTTAATCCACCCATTAACCCAATTAAGTGCGGGTGGAAGTAGCGATACAAACCGATCATGATTCTCCACAATATTAAATGAACATGTATATTCGTATTTGTTAGAGTCAAATGCTTGTATCGAGTCATAATGAAGTTTTGCAGAATTTTCCAGGAAGTAGAACCAAGTTTTTCCAGAAATTTTCTGGAAACTTAACATAAGAATTTCTGCAGGTCACTTCTGACGGCGTCACGAGTTAACTCTTGACAGCGTCACGTGTAAAAATCTGGAAATTTTACCAGTTTTGTTTTTCTAACGGAGACTTATGGTTTTTGTGAATTATTAAGTTTTATAATCTCCAGGAAATCTGCAAACTTCATTCCACAAGCATTATATCTTATCTTGTTTTCTAGGATTTAGTAACTTATATAGGATGCCGCCGATTTTATGCGAGGTTGTTTTGTCTATTTTCTCAGGATTTACAGGTTATGTATGACAAGAAGATGATTTATATTCTAGAAGGGAAGCTTTGATTGTTCATTTTCTTGAAGGAAGATTTAACCTGGCCACCTTATTATCCATACCGAGCGAATCAGGGGAGTATTTGATTTCATTCTTTTTACCTTTTCACTTTTACGTTCTTTACTTGAACATTGGGGACAATGTTCATCTTAAGTGTAAGGGGAGGGTAAAATGATGATACCTTACATGTACACTTTCGCTTGAGTTTGTTTTGTTTAATAGTACATGTGTAATAAAACTATGCGAAATACTTGTTAGTGTAATTTTAGCGCCAAATTTAAAATTTTTTACAACATTTAGGAGTGAAACTTTAGCCATAGCAACGTCTCATGGATAGGAGATTGTATGACTAGCACATAACTGTACCATTCAGAAAAATTTTTCACCCAAATATGTGAGGTTCGCCTTTAGATTTGATAGGAAAAGCATTTACTATTAGTGCTTATGAGTGTACCGGTAGCATTTAGATTCTAGAACTTGCGTTAGTGATGCATCCCGAGACCGCTAGTGAGACTACATTCGTGTAGTAGGATTCACTACATGATAAGAGGCATTAGGATCACCCTTGTGTTAAACCCATATCATAATTACTTGACCATTTAAGTCATATTACTTGGCTAGTTAAGTCAACTAATTTTTCCCACACCTTAGCGTTGTACTCATTTTTAGTACACGAAACCCCTAGTACACCCCTCCAAGCCTATCTTTTCGTTTCTAACTTTAAGCATCTTACTTAAAGGAAGAATTTGTTACACCCCATTTAAAATGTACACCCAAATCGCCTTAGCCTTCCGTGTATGCACTCATCTTTAGTGCATTATTGTTATTTGTTAAACCCTAAGTTAACTATCTAATTGATTACATGGTTGCTAAGTCGAGTCATATCCTTGTACATATTGTTTTGGGACGATTGGGACTCATGGGTAAAGTACTTATTTTATGGAGTAATGGGGAAGAACATCATTTATTACCCCCATATGTACGTTAATCTTAAAAGTACTCCAAGTGTTTTGATTTTCTTAATTCGAGTCATTGGATTAGTTTATTGTAAAGTATGTAAAAATTCAAGTGTAAGGGGAATTTTCATTCCCTATGATGTATTATTTTGGATGGTAGGGTAAGAGTGTATGAAAAAAAAAAAAAAAAAAAAAAAAAAAAATCGAAAAAACAAGAAAGAAAAAAAAATAAAAAAAAAAAAAAGAGAAAAAACATACGGACTACCATCCCTTTTCATTCTCTGTTTATTTTATGTTTTTGTTATTTTTCATTTATTAGCTTAAGTCGAGTCTAGTCTTGGCTTAGCAATGCCATGTTGTACATGTAATTAACTAAGATTGTTAACTCGCCACCAGTAAAACTTCCTTTATCCAACAAAACCGTGTATTTCATATCCCTACACCTAACGTTACAACCCTTTAAAAGACCTCTTTGATAGTTTATCCTAGGTGCTTACGCCATGTGGTGGAGGTTTGATCCTTTCCCAAGCCTATGGTAATCTATTTTGCTATGACAGGTAGTGAGAGATATGTTCCGTTTCCATATTGTAATCTATACTTTATTACACCCGAGAGATGTGAGTATCTAAACACTATTTGTGAGGTCCTAGTGTATGACCTCCGTGCTTGTCTATTGGTCTTTAGTGGAACGATTATTTGTTGTAATTACTTTTATATTAGTGTTAAATGACCCCTAACTTGTATTTTGAGTAGAATAAAAGCGCATTTGCTTGAGGACAAGCAAATCTCAAGTGTAAGGGTATATGATGAGGCGAAAAATGAACCACTTTTAAGGGGTCATTTAAGCCCGGAATTGAATTTATTTGATCAAATATTGCTCTAAATCGTTCCTTTTGTGATTTTAGGTACTTTGGGAGTGAAATCTGGAAAAGGAAGCAATTCGGACGTTTTTGGAGCATAAAAGTGAAGAAAACGCCAAAGTCTTAATTTTCCTTGCTGGGAACAGTAGGTGACGGCGTCAAGAAGGAATTCCTGACGGCGTCAAGAGTAATTTCCATGACGATCCAGTACAGATTTGACGGCGTCAGTGCGTCACGAAGTTGGGCGTCAAGAGTAAAATGCATGACGGCCTGGAAAATGCTAACACATGACGGCGTCAAAAGTAGATCAAGGCTGTCCGAGAAGTATTTTGGCGGCGAGGTGACGGCGTCACATGATTTGTCTTGACGCCGTCAGACCCTATTTCCTATATATAGTTTTCTAATTTTCACACATTAAGGAGAGAAGTTTTGGAGAAACCTTAAGTACGAACTTGGTGCGAATTTTACAGGTTTTTCAAGGGTTCTAAGCCCTTGATACCTTTCATGTGTAATTGAGATAAGTATTCTTTTAATTCAATCAATATGTCTATGTGTTGGTTGTCTATATCTTGTTCTTGTCTTAATTCCATCATGCTAGGCTAGATCTATCTTGTGTTTGCTTGGATCTAATGAAACCTAGATGTTAATTATGTATTGATTACTTGTTTATAGTTGTTTTGGATGAATGAAATTGATGTTAGGCTTAAGAAAACTGGCAGATCTCCAAATGGTAACATGCTTGAACGTCTTGGGAAACATGAACTGATGTGCACTAGGTTTTTATTGGTTATATTTAATGCATGAGCCACTGTTTATAATCCCTATGGTTGTGCTGGGCATGGCATAGGAGGAGATAAGAGCTCATAGGATTGGGGAGTTAAGTGCGCCACCCCATGAATGGTATTAAGGAATACAATCCCTCATCCACGCAACTATAACAAGTAATTAACGTGTAAAAGATGTCTAGGGAGTAGTGAAATCTAAGTAAACACATTTTCTCCACTTATTGCTCACAACCTTAGTATAATTTAGTTTATTTTCATTTTTAGTATTTTATTTTGATTGCATCTTTAGTATTGCGTTAGTTGACTAGCAACTAATTCCGCCCAAATCCTTCAAACCTGAGATTTTTATTTGCTTTCTAAAAAAATATAAAAATACAAAAATAATCATCCCTCACCTTTAGAACTAGTATTTAGGTTTTCTAATCCTAGCGACTCTATTCCTAGCTGAACGATCAATCCCCTGGTACTTGTCACTATACTATACTACAACGATCAGGTACACTGCCTGGTGGGGGTTGTAAGCTTCTCAAGATCCCTTGAGAGGTAAAGCCTGGTGTGATTCCCACGTATCATTGACCATCTACTTGGTCAATTTAGTTGTCCGTTCGAAGCCAATCAGTATGGAATTCTTGGTTTGTAGGGTTTAGGTACTGGTATTTCAGGAGTTATAGTTTCCTTTTTAGGAACAAGTTCATCCTCTTCTTCATAATCAGTGATAACTTCAACAGCTTGTTGAGTTTGACTAGGATCGTGTGGTGTATCATAAGAAGTACCATTTCTTGTGGTAATAGCATTCACATGCTCATGTCGAGCTTGTGGTGGTTGATAAGGTTTGTCTTTAGGATTGGGTTGAGTATTACTAGGAAGAGATCCAGAAGCTCAACCGGATTGCTTTTCAGCAAATCTGTCGAATTTGGCTTCCAAATTTTGAATTGAGGCTTGGTGATTTCGAGTAGAGGACTCAAATTTTGAATGTGTCTTTCACAAAAAGGTTTGTTGATTTTTGTGATTTAATAAAATCATCGAATTGTGTTTTAACGTCCGGTTTTTCATCAGTAATTATTTGTTTGTAAGGTTCTCGATTATATTCATTTTTCGCACTAGGTCTCCATCTTTCATGATCACGATCACGATCACGATAGTTCTCGTAGTAACGGGTGCATCTAAATGTATTCATAAATTTAGCTTCTTCTTCACGTGACTGATATGTGGGAATTACGCCCTCGCAACAGGTTTTACCTCTCAAGAGATCTTGAGAAGCTTACAACCCCTACCAGGCAGTGTATCTGATCGTTGTAGTATAGTTGTTGGGTCACTAAATTCCCCACATCTTCTAACAAGGATTTGAACGTAAAATAACCTTAGTGCAAACAAGTCACTGAGTGAACAGAACCTCAGTGAGTCACCTTCAGGATGCTAAGACCGAGCCTAAGAAGAAAGGTTCTCCATTCAGTGAGGCGAAACTCAGTGAAGTGTGATCTAAGCCAAGAAGAAGGTGATGGGTTCAGTGAGGATGACAATAACTCACTGAACCCCATGACTCCTCAACAACTTAATCGTACTGAAGACTGATGACATGAAGACTGAAGTTTTGGCGGGACTGGGCGGGAAAGTCTGAGCTGCTTTATTAAAGTGCTTTATCGCTTTAATGTCAAACTTTCCCCAAATGGTTAAAACCAGTCTGTCATCAGAAAGTGCCTTTTGGATCTAACTCAAAGAAGGTTCCTTGCCAGAAGAATAATATCTTTCAAGATATTGTTAAGGAAGCTTTAGGTCCAATGTATATTTAGTTGTTCTATACTTGTGTATAAATAGGAAGCAAATGTGAGGAGTAAAAGTTGACAAGTTTGTGAAATTAATGCAAAGCATTCACAAACCACTTTACTCCTCCAAAGAACAACACAAGCCCCTGAGATAGCTCAGTGGGTAATTTTAAGTTGTCACTCAACATAGTTGAGTTTAGTGAGGAGTCCATACCATACTTGTCGTTTCAACCCCAAGTGTTATTCCGCAAACACTTGGGTACGATTCTTTGTGATTAACTTCTAATAAAGAATTAAATGTTCGAAAATATTGTCTTTTATTTTTACGTTACTTTATTGTTAATCACTTTCATACATCTGTGTTCAAGTCATACAACTTGGTTACTTTAGCTTTCTAGTTACTGATAACCAAGTAAAAGGGACCAACAAGTGGTATCAGAGCCTCTGATTTGTAAAACTTAAACCTGTTTTCAAAACTTAAGAGTGCTCAAGTTTTTAAAATCAAGATCCCACTATGACTGACATAGATGTTCCCCAGCTTGTTGATAAAAAGGGTGGAAGTTATTCAGCAACTGCCCCTCGACTTGAAGCTGGAAAATTTAACAAGTGGAAAAAGCGAATGCTTTGCTACTTAACTGGGATGGAACCTTATTACATCAAACTGATTAATGAGGGTCCATATGTCCCAACAACTACCCAAGGTTTAATCAAACCTGAAGCTCAGTGGACCCCAGATGAAAGGAGGGTGGTCAATCAAGACCAGCGCCTGAAAAGCATCATTATATCATGTCTTCCTGATGATATAATGGAATCAGTGATTAACTGTCCCACTGCCCAGCAGACATGGACTGACCTGGTTCATAGCTATGAAGGGCCTTCTGATACCAAAGAGAATAGAATCATGGACCTGAAGCTTGAATTCAATACCTTCAGGGCCAAGGATTCTGAAAGTCTCTCTGAGACTTATACTCGGTATAAGACCCTCCTGAATGAGCTGACCAATGATGGTGTTATACTGTCAAAACATGAAATCAATGTTGGTTTTGTCAACAGTCTCCCTGAGAAGTGGTTAAACTTCTCTCAGGGATTGAGAAATGCAAACCACATTCAGAACCTTGAGCTCCCTGCCATCTATGGGAAGTTTGTCTATGAAGACAATCTTATCACCAGGAGATACCCTGGTAAAGCTCAGGAGACCAAAAAGGCCTTGACAATTACACCCATATCAACTGCTTTCTATTCAAAAGGTGTTGCGCAGGATTTTCAGGATGGATCTGATGATGAGGTTGACCAAAGAACCAGTGAGGAGTATCTTAATGATCTTCAAATTGAATTTCATGAAAGAGCACTTCTTGCTAATTCAAAAAGGTTTTTTAAGAAAAACAAATTTCCTTCTAAAGCAAATGACAACACTGAATGCTTTAAATGTGGCAAAATGGGGCATTTTGCTAAAGATTGTTTTTCAAAAACAACCTCAGAACCATCTTTCAAATTTTCAGGAAATAACTCTTTTTCAGGCCCTAGCAAATTTCAACCAAAAATGCTTCAGTCTAGTCAAAGATTTGAAAAAGTCCCTCAAATTGACTTTGAAGCAAAGTACAGAAAGGCAAAAGCTAAACTTGCCCTTCTTGAATCATCCTCAACAGTCTCTCAGCCTCCTCAGGCTCCAAAGCCTACTCAAGCCAAAAACAAAGGGCTTGTTGCTGAAACCTATGACTGGGATGAGGTTGAAGTGTCCTCTGATGATGATGAAGTTCACATCAGTGCCCTGATGGCTCTGTCAGATGACAACAAACTTGCTGTGGGGAAGAGTCATGCAAGAAATGGTGAATGGGTCAACATCACAATGAGGAAGGTAAATCTTTTACTTTCTATGGATGATAATGATGATTGGAAATCTTACTTAGACTATATTAATGTTGATCTTAAGTATGTTGAAGAGCAAAGACTTAATTTGTTTTCAAAATTTAACAAACTGAGTTTTGAATTAAATCATAGTAGAGATGAATTACTTGCCTTAAAACAAGCCAAGCTTGAAAGTGTTACACTTCAAATTCAAAACTCTGAACTTGTAAAACAAAATCAAGCTCTTCAGGAAGAACTTAAGAAAGAAAAGGAAATTATTTGGAAATGGACTCAGAAAAACCCCAAACTTTATGAAACACTGAGTCTCTCACCCAGCCCCAATAAGGTTGGTCTGGGTGATGATCAACTCACTGAAGTTTCTGGGGAGAGTAGCCATTCTACAACTTTTCTATTAACCAACATACTCTCTAGCAAAGAACTAGCTCCCAAACCCAGTGATTGGATTGAAAGAAACAATCCTGATAGTAAATTGCCAAATTTTAACACTGGAAGAATCCTGGAGCCTGAAAGTCAGGCTATAAAGGAGTTGCTAGGAGTCACTGATGAACTTGGTCCTATTGAGTCCATCACTGAGTATAAGTCTGATTCACCACTCCCTCCACTGAAACAACTTCAGGGAGCAGAACCCAATTCTGACCTTGCACCATTAGTCTTTCAACCACATTCTCCTAAAGAGAAACCAGGGTTAGGAAGGACTATACTGAAAAGACCTACTCCTGCACCCATTGAACACCAAAAACCTTCAGTAATTACTGAAGTGAAGCCTGAAAGCATTGATTCAAAGGTTGATCAGCTTGCTGAACTTGTCAGGATGCTGAGTGAGAAAATTGAGTCTACTGAAAAAAACTCTGACTCTAAACTTACAAAGCCCTCAGTATCCTCAGGTTCTTCAAAACCAAAAACCACACCCAGACCCTCAGGGAGATGTGAACTGTGCAATTATCCAATTCACAGCACTGATAAATGCTACAGAGTCCTATTTTGTATGATATGCAAACAAGAGGACCACAGAACTTGTGATCACATCCCCCACACTGCTTCTTTAAAAGCAAGGGGTCTATACAAAACCCAAGGCTATCAGTATGCCACACCTTCCAAACAAAGACTGAAGGCTAAGCCTTTCTCACCATGTCCTCACTGTGGTTTCAATGATCATCTTCCTGATGATTGTATGATGAAAGAATGCTGTGACATCTGTGGAGATCCCTCCCACGAAACCAGGGGACATGACAAAGTGATTCAGTCAAGAAGGAAAAACCAAACCAACACTTCTCAGTCACCTGAGGCATCAACTTCCACAAAATGTAAAACATGTGGTAGCTCAGGTCACACAACTTCAGACCATGATTCATTAACTGAGTTCAAAAAGTCCCTAAGGACTAAGCCCACTAGAAGGTGGGTCAACAAGCAAAACTAACCTAGTTTACTGTTTGTGCAGAAACACATCAAGGATGCTACCTGGCATCTAGATAGTGGATGCTCCAGAAGTATGACTGGTGTGAAAATTTTTCTGCATAAATATGTGGAAGAACCAGGACCCAAAGTAGTATTTGGTGATAACTCATCAGCTCCCACTGAAGGTTATGGTTCAGTAAACTGCAATGGTATAGTTTTTACAAGAATAGCTTATGTTAATGGTCTCAAGTATACCCTGATAAGTGTTTCCCAACTATGTGATGCCAAATACATAGTTCAGTTTGATGACAAGAGAGGGACCATCTTTAATGCCAATAAGGAAGTTGTGTTGATTGCCCCCAGGAGGGATGATGTATATGTCCTTGACATGCCATCACTGACTCAAAATGGGACTTGCCTATTCTCAAAGGCAAGTGAGACAATCAACTGGCTATGGCATAGGAGACTCTCTCATCTCAATTTCAAGAGCATCAACAACCTGGCCAAACAGAACAAAGTTCTGGGCCTTCCATCCCTGGTGTATACCAAAGACAAGCCTTGTTCTGCTTGTGAAAAAGGAAAACACCACAGGGCATCATTCAAAACCAAACAAACCTTTTCCATCAAAAGCTTCCTGCATCTTCTTCATATGGACCTCTTTGGACCTGTCAGTCCAATGTCCATACACCATGAGAAGTACACTCTGGTCATAGTGGATGAATACTCAAGATATACTTGGGTTTACTTCCTGACCAAAAAGAGTCAGGCAGCTGAAACAATCATGTCATTTGTCAGGAACATTGAAAATCAAAATGATGTCAAAGTTAAACAGATCAGGACTGACAATGGCACTGAATTCAAAAACCAAGACCTTGAGTGTTTTTGTGATGAGAAAGGAATTTCTCAAAATTTCACTTCTCCCTATACTCCTGAACAAAATGGAGTAGCTGAAAGGAGAAATAGAACACTCATTGAGGCAGCAAGAACTATGCTGAATGGCTCAGTCCTCTCAAAACATTTTTGGACTGAGGCAGTTAAAAAAGCCTGCTACACTCAAAACAGGTCAATCATTGTGAAAAGGCATAATAAGACACCTTATGAGATATTCAAAGGAAGGATCCCTGATATCAGCTATTTTCATGTATTTGGGTGTCCTGTGTTTATACATAATCACAAGGATCACTTAGGTAAATTTGATGCCAAAGCTGATGATGGATACTTCCTGGGATATTCCCTGGTTTCTAAAGCCTTCAGGGTGTTCAACACAAGGAGACAACAAACTGAGGAAACTTATCACATTACTGTTGATGAGAGCACTGAATCCATCAGGTTCTCAAATTCCTCAGTTGATGAAATTGGTATTGATGACTCATCAAGATATCCTCCTGATGAGTATCATCCTGAGAACAATCCCTCAACCCAATACCAAGCTGATGCTGATGTCTCCTATTACATCACCCCTCATAACCTACCCCAACCACCTATCAGTGAGTTCATAGAAACTCAGCCTGTCTCAAATGAGACTGACACCACTGAACAAATTGTTCAGGAACCCGCAGAACAAATTGTTCCTACTGTAGTCACTGAAGCACATATTGATGAGTTACCTCATGTTCCTGAGTCTGAACCTAATCAGGCTCCTACAAGCTCAAATTCCTATCCCAAACCCCAGGATAGCTGGACTAGATCCAAAATCATTAAGCTTGTGAACATCATTGGTGAATCCACTGAAGGCATGCTCACAAAAAGCAAGGCTACTAAACTCAAGGCTGCCACTACCAATATATGTCTTTATGCTGACTATCTCTCAGAAATTGAGCCTAAAAATGTCAAAGAAGCCCTGACTTATGAAAGCTGGGTTCAGGCCATGAGAGATGAATTGGAACAATTTGACGGAAATGATGTCATGACCCTTGTTGAATGCCCCCAGGGTGTTTTAATCATTGGTATGAAATGGGTCTTTAAAAACAAAACCGATGAAAATGGCACAGTCATCAAAAACAAAGCAAGACTGGTTGCCAAAGGATATAATCAACAGGAAGGTATAGACTATGAGGAAACCTTTGCACCTGTTGCAAGAATGGAAGCCATCAGGATCTTCCTTGCCTATGCAACCTACATGAACTTTAAAGTTTACCAAATGGATGTTAAAAGTGCATTCCTGAATGGTAACATCAAAGAAGATGTTTATGTGCAACAGCCTCCTGGTTTCGAAAGTAGTGAATACCCCAACCATGTCTACAAGCTTAACAAAGCCCTTTACGGACTGAAACAAGCACCCAGGGCATGGTATGAAACTCTTTCAGCCTTCCTGATCCAAAACAAGTTTGTCAGAGGAAGAATTGACAACACACTGTTCATCTACAGAACAAAGGATGATGTCATTCTTGTCCAAGTATATGTTGATGACATCATCTTTGGCTCAACAAGTTACAAACTTTGCAAACAGTTTGAGAAACTGATGACCACAAAGTTTGAAATGAGCATGATGGGTGAACTCACATACTTTCTTGGACTCCAAATCAAACAAACTGATAAAGGAATATCCATTTGCCAAGAGAAATACCTCAGGAACCTACTGAAGAAGTATGAGCTCACTGACTGCTCTTCAGTAAAAACCCCTATGGTTCCTCCAAACAACCTTGGCCCAGATCTCACTGGAAAATCAGTGAATCAAACCCAATACAGAGGAATGATTGGCTCACTGATGTACTTACTTGCCTCAAGGCCTGTTATCCAATTCTCAGTCTACCTGTGTGCCAGATACCAGGCTGACCCTAAAGAATCACATCTCACTGCTGTCAAGAGAATCATCAGGTACCTGAAAGGTACTCCAAATCTTGGTTTGTATTACCCAAAATGTTCAGGATTTGACCTCAAAGGGTACACTGACTCTGACTATGCAGGATGTAACATGGATAGGAAAAGTACCTCAGGATCCTGCCAATTTCTTGGTGGTAAAATTGTGTGTTGGAGTACAAAGAAACAACAATCAGTGGCCATGTCCTCAGCTGAAGCTGAATATATGGCTGCTGCAGGATGTTGTACAAATGTACTATGGATGAAGAGCCAACTGAGTGACTATGGCATTCAGTATAAGATGGTACCTATCTTTTGTGATAATACGAGTGCCATAGCCATCTCAAATAATCCAGTACTTCATCAAAGAACCAAACACATTGACATCAGATACCACTTCATCAGGGACCATATCTCTAATGGAGATATTGAACTACATTTCATCCCCACTGAGTATCAGCTAGCTGATATCTTCACAAAACCCTTGGATGAACCCACTTTCACAAGATTGAAAGCTGAACTGGGCATGTTGGACATAGAATCAGGGAACTGATCAAAATTGTTCCAACATGATGTAAATTCTCTAGGTCCCTGATCACACCCTTCCTGAAAGTTTTTTTTTTTTTTTTTTTTTTTTTTTTTTTTTTTTTTTAATGAAAATTCATTCAGGGGGGCTCAGGATGAAAAATGGCATTGAATACCCTAACTAAATGCTCTAAGTATTTAGTCAGTTAATGTCCCAGGTAGGTAACTGAATCCTATTAAATATAGGAATATATGTCACTTACACAACTGGCATCCACTCCTTGGGCCCCCACATCCCTCTCACCAAATATCACTGAGCATTAAATGCTCCCCCACACACAAAAGTTGTGATAATTTCTCTTTGCAAAAGTGCATTATTTGCAGAGCCGCACAACTGTTCATCCACGATGTGAGAGAAAATAGGGTAATGGGAATCGTGATATTTAATGCGGATATCAAACCAAAATTATTATGCCATTTCGGTTGAATAAATTAAACCTTTGGTATCCGCAACATCACCACCCAAATCCTTACCCTATAAATACCCCCACAAAAAAGGGAAACACACACACGCTTTTAAAATCATAACTAAACTCTTGCAAATTGTTTTTTCAAAACTGCGTGTGTTTCCCTCACCCATACCCATTTTCTAACTAAAACCAGGCTTTTTATCAAACCAAATGGCTTCTTCTAAGGTCATAAAATACGTACCCAATGTGGATTTCCAAATGGAAAGCGTAGACCTCACCAAGAATAATGAGGTGGGGAACTTTGCCTACCCTGAAGGGTTCCCTGAATACAGGGAAGTGGTAAAGTTCCTTCAGAACTGCTTTCTGACCACCGCATTCACAAAGACCCCCTCAGTCATCTACCCTGAATATTTGAGGGAATTTTGGTGCACAGCAGTGGTTGAAAGCCCTGATGTGCCCAAAGAGGCCAAAATTAAGTTTACAGTCAAGAATGGAACTAAGTCCCTAACTCTTGACTATAAAACTTTTGCCAAAGCCACTGGGCTTGATTACTCACAGACCTTCGTTGTCCCACCATCTGATAAAGATGTGAAGGAGGTCTTACTGACCCTAGGGCCTTATGACAAACTTCACCCTGAAGTGTCACCAGGGGCCCTACTATCCAAAGCCCCAATCATCAAGACCTGGTTCCCAGCCCCCTAGAGGATAATAATGACCTTTGTCATTCAGGTCCTCGGGGGAAATAAATCCTCTACTGAGCAATTGAACAATACTCAAGCAATGATATTGTTCAGTCTCATTAAGGGTAAATTTATTGACCTTGGAGAATTGATCTTCAAGGACCTCATAGCAAATTTAGGGGGGAAGTCTAGGCAAAAACTAATGTCATACCCTAGATTCATTTCCTGTGCCCTACAAGACTTGCTTGGGTCTGAGTATGCAAAGCCTGATGCAGTAGGTTTTGAGCCTGAAGTGTTACACAAGGCTAATTACTCTCGTGACCCTCTAGAGGTTACACCAGTCACCCTGACCCAATATATGCGTACTGCTATCCAGGGTGACAATATTATATCACCAGTACCCTCTCCCACCAAAAAGGTGAAGAGGAAGAAGGGACAGGGGTCCAGGAAGGTGGCTCAACCCAAGTCACTCGACACTGAGACCTCTAACCTTAAGGCTGCCCAAAAGGGGCATGAATTACCTCCCTTGACTGCGGACACCCTGAAAATAATTACCCAGTCACTAGGCCTGCAACAAAAGCCATCGGAGGGCACTGAGACATCACACTCAGTGTCCTCGGGCATACCCGTTTCCAAAGACTCTACTGTCATAAACAAGACAGTAGAGCCAAAACAAACCAAACCTTCACATCCTGCTAAAGGCTCTGGCAAATCACAACCAGAGTCTCAGGGAGTAAGGGATCCTAAATCCTCGGTGGGGCAGCACTACTCCACTGAGAAGGGGGTCCACAAACAATCACATCCTGCTAAAGGCTCGGGTAGATCAAAACCCAAGCATCAGGGAGTTCATGTCCCTAAATCTTCGACAGGCCAGAACAAGCCTGTTGGAAAGGGGGACTCAACTACTCATTTGCCTGATGAGGACATTCGCAAATCAAAGCTTTTGTCTGAGGGCACCCCTACTCATCCCAAAGACTCAGAGGGAAACATACAACCCGCTGACAGGGACACAACAATCACGGCTCCTAATGATGGCACTGAGAAACACCCATCAGTGTCTGAAGGGGTCACGGGGGACAAAGATTCAGAGGGATATAAACCACCCGCTGATATGGAACCCAAAACCACTCCCGGAGGTGCGCATTACTCGGGAACTGACCTTAAAGACCAGGTAGGTAAAACCCAACCTACCGGATTTGAGGGGTCAAGACCTGGCCAAAACGAAGGCAAATCTTCTTATGAAGAGGAGCCGGATAACCTCCATATGTTGTAGATTACCTCCCTGGCGGATGCTCAGGCATTCTTATTTTCTGATGATGAATTCA
The DNA here is from genome assembly GCA_030686995.1 of Artemisia argyi. Taxonomy (NCBI): domain Eukaryota; kingdom Viridiplantae; phylum Streptophyta; class Magnoliopsida; order Asterales; family Asteraceae; genus Artemisia; species Artemisia argyi. The sequence continues at coordinate 135,694,186 of CM060695.1, read as the reverse complement.
ACAGTGACGAGGAAGTCTTCACGGCCGGAGATGATATGGAGGATGAGGAGACAGTCCCTGAACCTGTTACTCAGTCTCCTCAAACCTCTAACCATGACGAAGATGAACAACATTCCGAGCCGGAAACCTCAGAAGACGATTCAACTCCTCTCACTGAAAGAGCCTTCAAAAAGTTCATCAAGAAAATTACCAATATTTTGTACAGGGGGGTCACTGAAGAGGTGTTTGACATGCATGCTGAGCAAGCAGTCCACTATCACCTCCTCAAAGATGCTGTTGAAGATTACAATGAAGATGTCAGGGAGCAAAATTCCACTGTCTCTCACTCCCTGACACAAATGGCTTCACACATCAATCAGTTTTTGGAATCCCTAAAGGAGCTGGCTACAGGGGTTAAGTCAGTTCAAGAATCGGTCAAGGATGACCCTGAGCTCAACAAGAAAATTCTTCAGGCATCTGAGATGTATCAGGTCAACTCGGCGGCTCTTACTGAGTTACTTGGTTTGATAAGGGATTCAAATGTTCAGAATCTCAGCTCCACGGTGGAGTCCCTCAGGTCTTCCTTCACCCAGTTGGAAGCATCAGTAACAGCTCAATCCCTGAAGTCCACATCTCTGGCATGGACAATGGGATCCAGGATTACTGCCCTTGAAAATTCTCAGGCTTCACTTGACTCCAAGGTATCTCTCATCCATAAGGATACTGCGGAGATCAAGTCCATGATGACGGAAATGTTTCAAGCCTTCAAGGGTGCCTCTACTTCATCTTCAGTAACTCCAACACTTGCCATCACTGCAGCTCCGGCAATTGTTGAGGGGGAGAATGTTCCTGAAACCCCTGTTACTGATGAACAAGAAGCTGGACAGCCCTCTCACACTGAGGGGGAGCATGTCACTGAAACCACACCAATCACTCAAGTTCCACCACAAGAGGAACCCGTCTCCTCCACTCTCTTTCAGGACAGAGGAAAAAGCATAGCCACCACCTCAGAACCTGAAGTAAGACTCCAGCCTGCCTCCAAAATTGTCAGAGTTGACCCTGATGAACCTATCAGGGTCCCGTATGAAATTAATGGAAAAATCTATCAACTCACCCATGACCAAATACAAGACTACATGGAAAGAGTTGAGAAAGGTGCAAAGGCAGCTGAAGAAGAGAAATTGAGCAAGCTTAAACTAATACAGGTTGTTCATGAGGAGGCTGAAAAGATTGGTCTGGATACTGAGGCACTAGCTAATGAGCAAGCTGGTGCAGCCTTTAAAAAGGCTCAGGAAGAACAGATGATTGCTCTGAAAAGGGAAAGGGAAGAAAAGCTAAAAAGGCAAGCTCAAATCAGAAAGACCAGGGTTGAAAGATATCATTGGGTGATGAAGGAAAGATTGAAGCCTGAAACCATCACTGACATCAAAATCCACAGGAATACCAAACCCGCAATGGTCACTGTCTTCAGGGGGCTGATAAAAGAATCATGGACACTCATAACCCATTCAAATTCGCTGACTTTGGGATCACTGAACTTGATGAACTCCGTACCATCATCGCCAAGAAAAATGGTGCCGTTGTTGATCAACTTCTCAAGTCACTGAGTGAAAGGTATGACAGACTGAGAGCAATGCCTGAAGCCCTCAACATTCCCTCCCTTCTTCCTGCTCCAACAACAGGAACTGCTTCATCTACTACCACCAGGAGGAAAAGGAAGCACATTGAATCCGAGCCTGAGATCAAGGTCCCAGGATTGGATTGTGATAGGACCGTTCCTGAAGGAATCACCTTCGTGAACAACACCGTGCTTGAACACCCTGATAGAGGTCTATGCTTTACGGATGAATATGGAGACCTTGCTTTCCAAAGATGGTCTGATATAGACAAGGCAGCGGTCACGGCAATGGTAACCTACCTGATGTTCGCCTCTCCTATACAAAGTGGTGCGAACCAAAGGTTCTGTAAGGACCTTAGGGCAAAGATTGAAAAGCATCCTGAGAAACACCTGCTGAGATCAAAGAAAGCTAAGATTGAGGGACTTCGCTATCATCTTTTTTTTTTTTTTTTTTTTTTTTTTTTTTTTTTTTTTTCTTTTTGGAACGGTTCTTTCGGAGAAATCCTTGACCAATGAAACCCGATGAGGGGAAAACCTTCAACTTAAGCCGCCCGAAGGCACGACACTTAATTTGAAGTAAACCCTGCCTTCTCCAGATTCGAACCCTAGTGGGTTGAAACCTTCATTGAAGGACTTTGAAAGCCTAGTATCAACAAACCCTGTGGTCAAAGAGGACTTCCCGGATGGTCACCCATCCGGTACTACTCTCTCTGTGGCTCGCTTAACAAGTTAAGCACTCACCACTAAACATCTGATCTGCAACAACTATCTTTATTTTTGTTTGTAATTTGTAGGAAAAATGTAATAGCTATAAATAAAATGATGTTTTGTTTAAATAGTTATGTCCTACTTACAATTACAACAAACATTCAGTAAGAGAAGATGTACCCTGACAACTCATGCTGAATCAAGTATCACTTAGGCTATTTGTATGTTCAAATAGGGGGAGATTGTTAGGTCACTGAATTCCCCACATCTTCTAACAAGGATTTGAACGTAAAATAACCTAAGTGCAAACAAGTCACTGAGTGAATAGAACCTCAGTGAGTCACCTTCAGGATGCTAAGACTGAGCCTAAGAAGAAAGGTTCTCCATTCAGTGAGGCGGAACTCAGTGAAGTGTGATCTAAGCCAAGAAGAAGGTGATGGGTTCAGTGAGGATGACAATAACTCACTGAACCCCATGACTCCTCAACAACTTAATCGTACTGAAGACTGGTGACATGAAGACTGAAGTTTTGGCGGGACTGGGCGGGAAAGTCTGAGCTGCTTTATTAAAGTGCTTTATCACTTTAATGTCAAACTTTCCCCAAATGGTTAAAACCAGTCTGTCATCAGAAAGTGCCTTTTGGATCTAACTCAAAGAAGGTTCCTTGCCAGAAGAATAATATCTTTCAAGATATTGTTAAGGAAGCTTTAGGTCCAATGTATATTTTGTAAAACCCTCAACTTACGTAACATGTAAAAAGACCAAAATACCCCTACAACTTTGAAAATTAATTAAAGTGTATATAAGTTTCACATTTAATTATAAAACTTATGTTACTAAACCATATATGATATGAAATATTTATGAGGCATAAATTAAATAATTGTACCATCCATAAAAATATTTATAACACATAAATAAGTTATGTGTACCAAAAAAAAATATTAGTATCATTTAAAATTAATTTAAAAAAAAATTAAAAGGATAAACATTCACCTAAATATGTAAAGTAATCATGTAATTGATTTGGCCCATGATTTGGCCGAATATTTGGCATCTCCCCTCCCCTAAACTCGGCCACTAATTGATATATTCATTCCTATCCTTTTCTTTTACCAAAAGCAAGCCGAAACTCCCAAAAACCCTTACAAAAAAATCGATCTAACCCCATACCAATTTCTGGAAATTCAAGACCATTTTTCTTGTGTTATTAATCCTCTAAAGAATCCTAGAAAAATATGTTTGAGGCTGTGGAATGCTTGGTTCGATCGTGGTAACTAATTCTTGTCGCTAGTATAAAAAAAACAAGGTAATTACTCCCATAATTCATACGGCTCATAAATAATTCGTACACCATTTTTATCTTGGTCCTCACATGGTATATACTCTCTGAAAAATGGCTACAAGGTCGTGGGATCATTCGTGTGCTCGTGGGGATTTTTGTGGTGTCGCGGGTGCAATTGAAGAGCAATAATTCGTTTCACTCAATCTTTACGTCCTATATTTGATCTGGTAATTTTCCTATGAATCTTACATCATATGAATCGCAACTAAAATGATATAGAAGAACCATGCAAGATATATGTATTATTTGTGAATTTAACCATTAAAAACGTATGAAAAACCCTATATAACCTATACGAATTTTCTGGGCCATAACTATATTGTTTTGAAGCTTCTACATGATCATATCACTCAGATAAAATATGTTACAAATTATTTGAAGCTTAAACATCGTTGTGGGATTTAATTGGTGTTTACCGATTTGAATAAAAATGAGATATGGATCGAATGGGGTGAATTAATTGGATTTATGATTTTTACTGGTTCATTTATATTATTATGAATTGAAAATAAATGTTTTGATGTTTTGGAAAAATTAGGGTTAAGGATGTGTAATTTAATTGTTACCGATTTGCATATATTGAATATAAGGATGAGTTTTGAAAATTATTGAACTTAAGGGTTATTTTTGTTAATCATATAAATACATGGGAAAAATGTATAAGATCATTATAGGGGTGTATTGTGTGGTTTTGATAATTAAAAGGTGTATTTTGTATAATTAAAATAATAAGGGACGATTTGTAAATTAATTAAATGCAAAGGTTGTTTGGAAATTTATATATATATATAAAGGGTATTTCGTATAAAATATGAAAATGGTGAAAAATGTGAGTTTTGTAATCTAAAGGATTTAATTGCAAGTTTTATTATTAAAAAGGGTTAAATGATATATTATTTTAAGTAAGGGACTATTATTGTAAATAGGTGATTCTCAAATTTAATTAATATGAGAGGGACCAGAAGTGACATTTTATAATACTTAATGGATTTATATGGCCATGTGATTAATTATGTGAATTATATGTTAATTTGATAACTAAAAGGTTTAAATTGTAAATACGACAACTAGAGGGACTAAAAATGTAAATATGAGTAAATGTTCATGTCACAACCTAAATTAACCTTAGAGGGCTGGAATTTTCATTTTTGAATAGTTGTGGGACTTATGTGATAATTATATCAATTAAGGGTTTAATTATGGTAAATTGAATAATTAAAGGATTAAAATGTAACTTTTGAAACTATAAGGGTATAAAGTGTAAATCTGGGATTTTGGAAATTATGTAAGTCGAATATATGTATATATATGATATAGTTTCACTTTTGACCCTCGACTTGTTTATTTGACGCATGTAAACCCTAATTTCTAAAAAGTAACTTATGAAACCCTAATTTCGCAAAAGTCTTATGTAACGGAATCCACAGCTTATATAACTTTAAGGACTTGACTAATCGATCACATTTATCATAATTAAAGTTACTATAGTGGGAAAATTGCTAAAATGGGAATCTTGCTAATTTTGGAAACCTGCTATATTTGGAAAACCCTAATTATGGAAACCCTCTAAATAAGAAAACTTACTAAGAACAGAAAGTCTTCTAAAACACTTGAACTACTTAAAGTGGGAACTTACTAAATCTGGAAAGTTACCTAAAATGGAAAGCTGCTAATTATGGAAAGTTCTAAAAATGGAAGGTTAACAAAAAAGAGGTAACTTATGGGGAATGAACTCGTCTTGATTCGTATCCATTATCTTCTAGGTTCAGTGAAGCGGGAGTGACCCATCTTCTTTTTGACTTGTGACTTGCTTGCTTGTGCAATTGGACCGAGGTACAGATATTCCATACTCTTTCAGCAAGAGTACAACTTCTTCTCTCTCATGACCCTTTTTCTCTCTCTCTCTCTTATATTACTTGATATTGAACCCTTGATATTGACCTTGATATTGAACCCTTGATATTGAACCCTTGATATTGAACCATTGATAGTGACCTGGATATTGAACCCTTGATATTGAAACCTTGATATTGACCTTGATATTGAACCCTTGATGTTGAACCTTGACTTGAACCTTTGATTATGACTTGACCACTTGTACTTGATATCGAACCTTGAACCCTTGACCCTTCAGTATTTTACCCAGGAGCTACTTGTTGTGGAGTAGCCACAACCATAGCATTGATGCACCAATGTTATGTACTCTAGTGGGGCTAGAGAGATGTCCCCCACCGTCCCTGATTCTTGTTATCGACTGCTGCTATGATTATTATGATTATTATTATTGGCCAGCAGGGGCGTATGGATGCATCCTAGATTTGTCTTGACTTGTCTTGGGCTACGGCCATCTTGATATGATATTGGACTACATGATATATATTGCTTGGTGACTGGGCGTGTGTGCATTACAGCCCCTCACATCTTGGGAGTTGATCACTCCATCTTGGGATACTTGGCTTGATATACTTGACTTGACTTGTGTGCCTGGGGTTTAAATACTGATAGCCTTAACACTTGATACCTAATACTTGATAGCCTTGATACTTGACACCTGATAGCCTTGACCCTTGATACTTGACACCTGGTAACCTTGACACTTGATACTTGACATTTGACACTTGACACTTGATACCTAATACTTGGTACTTGACACTTGATACTTGACCTTGCAAACTATTGATACTTGACCTTGCTTAAACCTTGGAAACCTTGGAATTTGGTAACCTTTGATACTATACTCAAACCTTGACATTATACTTGACGATCCTTGAAACTAGTTAACCCTTACTATTACACTTGACGATTCTTGATACTTAACCTTGATGACGTTTCATATTAAACCTTGAAATTTCCTTGATATACCTGGTGACACCATATGTAATTTCTATTCATACTCTCTTATCTTATTACTTGATGTGCTTGTTATCTTCATATCTGTTCACTGAGCTTTTTATGCTCAGCCGCGTTTTCTTTTCCATGCGGCAGGTACTTAAGCTAGGATGCGGGGTTTTGCTTTGGGATGAGAGAATGTGGACCAAACCTAGAGTTCCTTTATATTATGGACATTGTTTTATTATTGTAATTTCCTTATCTTGGAATTCATTGGTAACCTTGTACTCGTTGTATTGTTAAAGTATAAAGCTTGTGTTTTGCTCTGTTGGACACTATTTATTGTGATATCTTTACCCTTGACGGGTTGGGGTGTTACATATTTAGTTGTTCTATACTTGTGTATAAATAGGAAGCAAATGTGAGGAGTAAAAGTTGACAAGTTTGTGCAATTAATGCAAAGCATTCACAAACCACTTTACTCCTCCAAAGAACAACACAAGCCCCTGAGATAGCTCAGTGGGTAATTTTAAGTTGTCACTCAACATAGTTGAGTTTAGTGAGGAGTCCATACCATACTTGTCGTTTCAACCCCAAGTGTTATTCCGCAAACACTTGGGTACGATTCTTTGTGATTAACTTCTAATAAAGAATTAAACGTTGGAAAATATTGTCTCTTATTTTTACGTTACTTTATTGTTAATCACTTTCATACATCTGTGTTCAAGTCATACAACTTGGTTACTTTAGCTTTCTAGTTACTGATAACCAAGTAAAAGGGACCAACTATAGTATAGTGACAAGTACCGAGGGATTGATCGTTCAACTCAGGAATAGTGTCGCTAGGATTAGAAAGCCTACTAAACAAGGTCTAGAGGTGAAGGATGATTCTTTTTGTATTTTTTATATTTTATGAAAGCAAGTAAAATCTCGGGTTTTGAAGGAGTGGGCGGAATTAGTTGCTAGCCAACTAACCCAATTAACTAAGATGCAATCAAAATAAAATAAAAGAAAAGAAAATTAAACTAATTTACTAATGTGGTGGAAACAATAATGAGAAAAGTTGTGTTTACTTAGATTTCAGTACTCCCTAGATATCTTTTACAGGTTGATTAGCTTGTTACAATTGCATGGATGATGGGTTATATTCCTTAATACTAGTCGTAGGGCCATGTACAATATTCCCTAACTCTATAAGATCCTACTTCACTCCTATGTCGAGCCGTTAAAAGCTCCTAACATGGGATCATTAGAATTCTCTTACGCATTAACTACAACCAAAAATCGTAGTACACCTCCGATCATGTTTCTTAAGACGTTCAAGCAAGTTACCAATGGAAGTCTGCCAGTTTTCTTAAGCCTAACATCGAATACAATCATCCGTAACAATTATAAACAAACAACTAACCCATAATCAACATCTAGGTTTCACTACATCTAAGCAAACACAATAAAAACCTAGCCTAGGATGTTAAAGAGAAGACAAGCGTAAGATATAATCACACAACACATAGACATATTGAATGATTTGAATAAGTACTTATCTTCAATTGAACATGGATGAATCAAGGGGTTCAAACCCTTGAAAAAGCTGTAAAATTCGTCTAGGGTTTATGCCCTAATATCCCACACAAAGTTCCACACTTTACAATGAAAAATTGGAAAAAATATATATATAGACTATGCATCCTGACGGGGTCATGTATTAGCCTCTGACGCCGTCAACTCGCTGCCAAGTTGAAATTCGTATTGCCTAGATCCACTTCTGACGCCGTCATGTAGAAAAATACTCTGGGCCGTCACTAGTATTTGGACCCTGACGGCCTTTGTGACGCCGTCAGGCCAATAAGCCTAGAAAATTCTGGATCGTCACGTGTATTTTCCATTTCCACCTCTTTTGCAACTCTTGACGCCGTCATCAGTAATCCCTTGACGTCGTCAGGTACTGTTCCCAGCAAGGAAATTTGAGACTTTGCCATTTTCTTCACTTTTATGCTCCAAAAACGTCCAAAATGCTTCCTTTTCTAGATTTCTCCTCAAAAGTACCTAAAATGAAAAAGGAACGATTTAGGGCAATAATTGATCAAATAATCTCGAATTCGGGCTTAAATGACCCCTTAAAAGCGGTACACTTTTCGCCTCATCAGTGACATAGGTATGTCATCATCATTGCAATTTGCGGTAGCATGGTTTCTGCCACAATGATTACAACTTTCACGTTTTTCTTTTATCTCTTCGTATTAAGCATCCATTGTAATTGTCATGGCATCCATTCTTGCCATAATTTTGTTAGCATCATAATTACTAGTGCCTTCATAAGCGAAAGCAACAGTTTTACGAACAGAAGTTTTTGGTTTTTGTTCTCTTGCCCAATCTAGTTTAAGTAAGTCTTTGTCTTCATGGAGTTGATACGCTTGATTTGGTGTTTTATAGAGGAATATACCACCGGCTGCAGTGTTTAAAGCTTCTTGAGTTATTTCATCAAGACCGTGGTAAAAGATTTTGATTATATTGCCATTTGTCAAACTGTGTCCATGACAGTTTCTTAGCAATTCTTTCATTCGAAGCTACGCTTTGGTGAGGTTTTCTCGTTCATGTTGTGAAAATCCTCGGATTTCTCTGAGAAGTTTATCGAATAGAGCTGGTGGAAAATATCTACTAACGAAAGCTGTACGAAGTTCATCCCATGATTCCTTGGTTCCTTCATCGAGTTCGCCAAGCCAAGTTTTAGCTTCTCCCGTTAAAGATATAGGAAACATCATGAGTCTTACCGCTTCAGTTTCGGTAGCTCCATATTTGAACATATCGCATACGCTTTGAAATTCATGAATGTGTTTGTGAGGATCAGTTTTAATTCGGCCAAGAAATTGGTTTCCCTTGACAAGAGTTAAGTGATTTCCTTTCATTGCAAATTCATTTGTGGTTTCAGGAATGGTAATAGCTGGTCCAGGGGTAGGTGCAATGATACGATCGTTGGTCCATATTGGTTCATTGTCAGCGTCATCCATTGGATTGTAAATTTGGATTAATTTGATGAAAAAACTGAAGTTTGAGATATCGTCAACTGGTGTGTGGTGAACACGAGGTTGTTCGGATGTTTCGACTTTTCAAGAAAAATGAACTCTTTTGTTATTACGTTTTTTTTTTGTTTAAAGTTCTTTCAGGTTCTGATAGAGGTGAAATGGGCTCAGTTTCATCTGAACGAGTGTGCATTCAAAGATAGAGAGCGAAATTTAAATAAAGTGTGACGAATTTCGTTTTCTGAGTAAATGAGTGCGGTGTACACGGAATAGTGTGCGGTGTACTTGTGCGAAATTGTTACGTGCGGCATACTTGGTGACAAATACGGTGGTGTTGTTTTTACCGAGAAGATTAATCTCAAAAGATGGTGAAAAGGATGATTCTTTTTGGTTTTTATGAAATGGTTTGTGAATTTTAAGAAAAACGTTACGTACTGAAGTAATTGTGTCGTACTTGGTGACAAGTACGGCGGTATGTGTGTGTTTTGTGTATAAGTGCGGCACAGAAGTGTATTTGTGCGGCCTGTTTTGTGTATACTTAGGGAACATATTTAAGTCTCCGGCAACGGCGCCAAAAACTTTGATGTGTAAGGAAAGCTTTAAATTTATAATACTAGTTTCACCGATTTTTATAAACCAAACACACGGGTAAAGTATAACCCCCGTTGGTAGTATTAGATTAAGGCAAGACCAGGTCGTATCCACAGGGACTTAGTTCGTTCAGATTAAGTATAAATAATTAGTAAAACAAGATAAGTAACGATTATGGTAATATGAGGAATTCAAATATTAAAACAAATGATTGCTTGGATAGCTTAGATAATCAAGAAACAATGCTTATGTTTGATCTCAGTTTGATAAAGGAGCACAACTTATAAGAAAGCTATTTTCGTCAAAAGAGCAATTTTATAACTCGTAGGTTCAATTCAAGATTCATATATACCCATTAAGTGATTTCTCTCGAAATAGTATTTCATATCAAGTCTAGATTATTATTGATTCTTCTAAGTGGATTTCTCCTTTCAAAGACTAGAAACGCAGACAAGTTCCCAGAATTGCGTTTAACAAGTTGGTTCTTTCGACCTATCCCAACATATTATATTCAACTAATTTCAACAAATAAACATAATAAGACTAGAGATGAAATAGTTCATAATATAAATTTGAAATTGGTAGAGATCAAAACATAATCATAAGTCGCTTTATTATATTCACATATCCAAGCAATCACAAGAGGTTTAGCCTCTCATGGCTAATGAGTTCATAACAACAGGAGTGAGTAAGACATACAGATTGGATTGATCAAATGATTACACAAGTGTCACAACTAACCAAGAATTCGACACCAACAAGTATATAACACCCCTTGTTCTGATTCGTTCAGCCATGCGAATGGCTCTGGATCACGTATTACTTCAGACCTTAACTTAGTGGAAATTGGTTATAGAGTGGAGAGTTCAAATGCTTGCAAATGAGCTCTATTTATAGGCATTCTTATAGGCGAAGTACGGCGCACTTGCTTTGTGAGTGCGGCGCACTTTCTTATTTTCTTGGCGCCAAAGTTTCATAAATGCAGAGGAAGTACGGTGCACTTTATTTGTAAGACCGGCGCACTTTTATTAAATATTATATGTGACTTTCTTTGACCGAGAGGTAAGTGCGGCGCACATGACTGGAAAACCGGCGCACTTGCCTTGCATGAAAAGCTAATCATGGAAGACTTCTTATTTACTTACTTCAAGTGGCGAAATAGTAAGTTTTGAGATGTATCATGCTCAGATCATCCGAGAGTGAACCTGCATTCATTTTATGCTATTAAGTACCAAAAGTTCACATCAAATGATCATAAAACTTATAATATAATGCTCAAGGAATAGGTATAATTAGAGCGTTATCAGGCCGACATACATTCTCTCATTCGGGATTTAAATTTCGGGCTAAGGTCGGGAGGTGTTGGAAAGGGTCGAGCATTTTTTCAAAAAGATTATGCATTTTCTCTGAGAGGTGACTCAGACAGAGGTGCGGGTCTGTTGTTTGAAATGGAGTTGACTGTTGCTCGAATGGGACTCGAGGACCTCTTTCTCTTTTCGATTAGATAGTCAACCCTTTTCTCAAGCTCACACAGGTTTTCTTCAGAGAGATGAGAGACTTTTTCAGGTGATGAAATTGCCATAATGACCGTGGTTTCATCATGGGAATCTTCCCAAGAGTCACAGCCAAAGAAGGCAAGCTCGTCAATGATTTCCCATGATTCCATGACATCTTTTTCCTGTAATTTACCACCTACTGCTCGATCAATGGCACACTTAGTAAAGTATTCAACATGGTCATAGAAGATTTGGACCAAGAGCCAAAGATCTATGCCATGATGAGGGACTTTTTGGAATAAATCCTTGAATCGAGTCCATACTTTGTAGAGAGTTTCGCCTTGATGTTGTTGGAATATCAAGATGTCATTCCTTAACTGAGTGGTTCTTCTTGGTGGGAAGAATTGAGAAAGGAAATGAGAAGTGAGATCATCCCAAGAGGTGATGGATCCCGCAGGTAAACACTCAAGCCATTGACTATCTTGGTCACGTAGAGAGAATTGGAAGAGATGCAATCGGGTCGTCTCTCGAGTGGCAACATCAAGGTCTATGGAATCTACGATTTTAAGGAAATCCTTGAGATATTGATTTGGATCTTCGGAACGAAGTCCATGGAATGCACATCCGCTTTGCACCAACCGGATGGTGTCGGATCGCCAGGGAGACACATTGGCTCCCGGGGTGAGATCAATGGTGTTTCAATAGCCTTGGTGGCTAGGTCGGGAGTATTCTCCTAAAGCAAGGGCTCTAGGTGGTTCAGGTTGGTTTGGTTGTGGTGGGTTTTGTTGTGGTAGGTTGGCTGGATCAAAGATATTACCACCTTCCATGATGGCGGATGGTAATGGTCACGAAGAAAGAAACGAAGAAAAAGATAAACTAAAGAAAACATAATAAAAAGAAAATAAAAATCTCACTAGAAAGAAATCTAATGAGTAGACATAATAAAAATAAAATTCAACCTAAACAATAACTATTCCCCACGCAGCGGCGCCAAAAATTTGATGCGTGGTTTTGCAACCTTGCAAAACGTTTTACTTCTCAAGGGATCTTGAGAAGCTTGCAATCCCCACCAGGCAGTGTACCTGACCGATGTAGTATAGTAAGTGGCAAGTACCGGGGGATTGATCGTTCTTTAGGGGAATAGTGTCGTTAGGATTGAAAAATATGTAAACTAGGTCTAAAGGTGAGGGATAACTCTTTTTGTATTTTTATATTTTATGAAAGAAAAGTAAAAATCTCAGGTATTGGAGGAGAGAGCAGAATTAGTTGCTAGTCAACTAACCCAAAATTACTACGAATGCAAACAAAATTAAATAACAAGAAAATAAAATGTGGTGAACTTCTTATGATGAGAAAATGTGTTAACTTAGATTTCACTACTCCTTAGCTATCTCTTACTAATTAATTGGTTTGTTATAATTGTTTGGATCAAGGGTTATTTTCCTTAATACCAGTCGTGGGGGCGTGTACGTCCTTCCCCAACTCTATAAGCTTCTATCTCTTCCTATGACGACACGTTTAGTTTCCTATCATGGCCTCCTAAATAGTCACTTACGCATTAAAAACAACCAATAACATCGGCGTACACAACCGAATACATTTCTTAAGAAGTTGAAGCTTGTTACCTTATAGGAGATTAGCCAGTTTTCTTAAGCCTAACGCGAAATCAATCACCCGATGCAATCAAACAAACCAACAATCAATAATTAATAGTTAGGTTTCATTAGATCTAGGCAAACACTAAAAAACCCTAAGCTAGCATGTTAAAAGAAAGACAAGCATAAAAGATAATCAAACAACACATAGACATATTGAATGATTAAAAAGATTAACATATCTTCAATTGAACATGGATGAAAGAAGGGTATGAAAACCCTAAGTTTACTAGAAATTTTGTCTCGGGTTTTTAACCCAAGAGTTGCACCCTAAAAAGTTACACACGATGAAATAAAAATCAATATATATATATATATATATATATATATATATATATATATATATATATATATATATATATATATATATATATATATATATATATATATATATATATAGATATACACCTCTGAGGGCGTCAGGTTTTAGCCTCTGACACCATCAGGTCGCCGTGTCTTAGGGTTTCGTATCGCCTAAGAAATCTCTGACGCCGTCCCTTTATACAAGTTCTGGGCCGTCTCGTGTTGAGTTAAAGGGAGACGACCTTGCTTCTGATACACCTGACGCCATCAGGTGTTAACGTGACAAATTCTTCCAGGGCGTCTCAGCTTAGAATTCTATGGCATCTCATCATATGGTGCCAGCGTCAGCTCCAAAGCGTGATGCTGTCAGGTGTTAATTCCTGACTTTTCTTGTTCTCTTCATTCTTGAGCATAAAAACGTCAGAAAAGCTCCAGTTTCCAAAATTTATGTCCTAAGTACCTAAAATGACAAAAGAAGCGATTTGAGGTAATATTTGATCATAAAAACATGAATTAGGGCTTAAATGACCCCCTAAAAGCGTAACAAATATTTCCTTATCATAATCATATTTGTTTTTTGTAATGATGACTAGATACAAGCTTTTTATCTCGATCAGGGATTCATTCTGAGTTGGGAAAGATGTATACTTAATGTTCTCATGGGGAAGTGTAGGAATATCCTAATTGGAGTTTATTCGCTATCTATGGGGTTTGACGCATCTTTATTGTCTTTGCTACTATAGACTGCGTCATACTGCCATTTATTGAGTGGTGGTATGACTTATCCCTTCGACTGTTCATGACATATGAGTTGACGTCAGTTATACTCGTGTCTTTGCAGGGTGTTTGTCACGCGACTCATTAAATGTGTTTTGACCCAATGGGCTTTTGCCAAGCGTAACTCGCTGATTCATTTTCTTTGCCTATAAATAGGGATAGAAAGGTGGTGAGCTTATAACTTGAAGCGATAAAGTTTCTTTTCCTCTCCCATTTTATCACATCTTTTCCCAAACCCTAAACACGTCCTTCAAAAAAGATTTTTTTTCATAAGATGGTAAGTGATAATGTTGATGGCGAAGACATTATTGTTAATATTGGATCCTTTACCCGTGTATGAGGGTTGGATATAGAGATGCTTACTCCTCTTTTATCCTTGTCTAATGTTGCTATCCTTTTAATCCCAGTGGATTGTGGCAAGTTATTATTAGAATAGAAGATGTGGAGGGTGTTGCATCTAACTTTGCAACATTTTCCTTTAAGTGATACTAGTGTGATTTAATCATCCTGATGAGAAACCTAAATTTTACATCGTAAATTGAAGGTGGGAGTTTTCATCTTTGCAAGAGATTTAAATGTTATACCACGCTTCCAGGTGCCATCGGTTGGCGTAAACTAGCCTTTGATGTCTGGAAGCACAGGTTGGTGGTCATTTAAGTAATCTTCGTGGATTGGGGATTAAGATCGTTGTTCTCCTTGCCTTGGAGGTACAGCCACCAGCTCCTGATGTTCTTGTTAGACATCCTGCTCCTGATGTTGGACATCCTTGCCTTGGAGGAACAACCACCTGCTCCTGATGTTCTCGTGGATTGGGGATTATGTAATCTTGATGGGGATCTCCAACTGTGGGATCGTGCCCTTGGTTTTTGAGGGTAGATGCTCTTGTTGGACATCCTGCTCCTGATGTTGGGTCTGGTAAATCAACCCAATTGTCTCCAACAAGTATTTAAACATAAAATAGTATAATTCACATTCTGAAGGTTAGAGAGCATCAATACTTCGATAATGATCATAAAGTATGTCACTTCATAACTATCAAAGTGGACCTGATAGTTATTAGAAGTGATATACTCCCTGAGAGTTATCAGAGAACATAATTCTCTGATTATTATTCAGAAGATGACTCACTGATAAAGAAATCAGTGAGTGTTGAATAAAGCTCAAAAAGCTTGAATGGCTTCAGGGAAGTCGAAGACCAACTTGAGAAAGCAACATTAGAAGTTGATGTGGAGTTAGGGAGTGAAGTTACAAGGAGCTAAAGGCAACACCAGAGTTATTGAGATTTGACAAATGTCTCTGTGACTCTGAAGACTTGATTCTGATTACAACCTAAACCTCATAAAGAGAAAGGGAATCTTACGCAAGAAGATAAGCTCAAGTACTTATCGATATACATGAAATACGCATTGGAACTCTAAGTTGTCAAATCAGGAAGAGCTGAAAGTAAGATTCAGACTAGCTTACTAGGCGCGTGCCTATCTATAGCAAGTGGACAACTTACTATGCAACCCACATGCAACCACTGTTTCCCTTCCTATATAAACCAATGTCGTAATCAAATTCAAGTAGAGATTCCTCCAAAGAAAATAATACAAAGTATTATGGTTAGAATCCTCCTATCCTAGGAACAACAAAGCAGCTAGCAGTGTTTTGTTGTTTGACTTTGGAGAGTTCTTATTTGTCAAGAAATTGGGGTAGTTTTCCGTAGGCTACTCTTTGTAAATCTTGTGGATTTATTCATTAACAAAAATTTATAACAGGTGAAAATGACAACGATTTTATTAGCATGTCTATGTCCTTCTCAAGCAAACCCTACCTCCAAGATTTTGATGTTCATCTGTAACACCCAGTAAATTTTCAAACTTTCTTTCCTAGCCAAATATTATTTTTCTTTACTTTTACACCCCTAGTATTTAAAACTTTTTCCTGAACTTGTTTGAACATGAGAAACACGAGATATCTTGAGAAATGCGAACGTTATCCCTTTATCGAGCCTGCACAACCTAGAAAGCACAAAACGAATCTATTTTGCAAAATAAATTAACTTCGAGAAAATTATGCATGTTTATACTTATTTTTACTTATTTTTATTAGAAAATTTATTTTGAGAACAATGGTGCATGTTTCGTAATTTTTCGAGTCCGTTTGGTACGTTAAATAGGTCCCGTGGTAAATATTTCCAAAGTTTATCCTACTTGTCAAAACACTCCCTCCGCCCACCTTTTTCACCCACACCCCTCATCTTTGTTTTGTCCAATTCTAGTCCCTCCCAACTAATAAAACCTCAAATCTCTCTCTCTCTCTCTCTCTCTCTCTCTCTCTCTCTCTCTCTCTCTCTCTCTCACACACACACACACACACACACACCTCATAACTCACACACAATTCTCTATCTTCTCTCACACCTCGACAGACCGCCGCCAGCCACCACACCACTATCGCCGGAAAATTATATAGCCAACCACCAACTTACCTCAAAACGTAGATCTCGAAACACTAAATATTTCTAGAGGTTTTGAGCTCGATTGGAGCTCATTTGGTACCCGATCAACACTACTCCGCCACCACCACAGTATGCCACCACCACTCCGCCTCTTCACCCCGTCACCCTCTCTCTCGGTATAGCACTCACGCATCCCCATCCCCTTTATTTTAATTTAAACCGAAAACCATAACCCTTGATTTTTAATAAAAATGAATTTAATAAAACTTGTGTAAAACCTTTTGTTTCAACAAAAACAGGTGTGGATTCGAGTTGCTTTACTCGTAACTCGGCCGAACTCGGTCTGAGTCACGCGACTCAGCCGAGTCAACTCGCGAGTCGAGTTGATTCGGGGTGAGTTTGTATTGTTTTGATTTAGTTTGTTTTGTTTTAACTTGGTTCCTTGGTTTCTAGCTTGGTTTGAATTTGATTTGGATTTTAGTGTTGGATTGGTCTCGGCCGTGGGCTATGGCTCATGTTGATTCGGGCCGTGACTCAAGGTGAGTCACGGCGTGGGGTGATGAGGCGAAAAATGAACCACTTTTAAGGGGTCATTTAAGCCCAGAATTGAATTTATTTGATCAAATATTGCCCTAAATCGTTCCTTTTGTGATTTTAGGTACTTTGGGAGTGAATTCTGGAAAAGGAAGCAATTCGGACGTTTTTGGAGCATAAAAGTGAAGAAAACGGCAAAGACTTAATTTTCATGCTGAGAACAGTACCTGACGGCGTCAAGAAGAAGATCATGACGGCGTCAAGAGTAAAATCCATGACGACCCAGTGAAAACCTGAAGGCGTCACAACAAGGGCGTCAAGACAATTTTTGGTGACGGCCTGCATAAGGAGTATACATGACGGCGTCAGACCCAGATCTAGGCAGTCCAAGAAACTATTTGGCGGCGAGATGACGGCGTCAGACTTTTGTTCTTGACGCCATCACCTATCAAAATCTATATATAGTTTTCTATTTTTCATTCATTAAAAAAGAGGAACTTGTGTGGAGAATACTAGGGCCGAACTTTGTAAACCCTAGGTCCTATTTTACAGTATTTTCAAGGGTTTTCATCCCTTGAATCCTTTCATGTTCAATTGAGATAAGTCTTCTTTCAATTCAATCAATATGTCTATGTGTTGTTTGAATATATCTTATGCTTGTCTTGATTTCAACATGCTAGGCTAGATCTATCTTGTGTTTGCTTAGATGTAATGAAACCTAGATGTTAATTATGCATTGATTACTTGTTTATGGTTGTAATGGATGAATGATTTCAATGTTAGGCTTAAGAAAACTGGCAGATCTCCATTGTGTAACATGCTTGAACGTCTTAGGAAACATGAACCGATGTGTACTAGGTTTTATTGGTTGTATTTAATGTATGAGCAAATTCTAGTGATCTCATGTTAAGAGCTTCTTAGCCGGCTCGACATAGGAGTGAAGTAGGCGTTCATAGGATTGGGGAAGTAAGTACGCCACCCCATGAATGGTATTATGGAATACAATCCATCATCCACGCAACTATAACAAGTAATTAACATGTAAAAGATATCTAGGGAGTAGTGAAGTCTAAGTAAACACAATTCTCCCATATATTGCTCACAACTCTAGTTTAATTTAGTTTATTTTCATTTCTAGTATTTTATTTTGATTGCATCTTTAGTATTGGGTTAGTTGACTAGCAACTAATTCCGCCCAACTCCTTCAAACTCGAGATTTTTACTTGCTTTCATAAAAATAAAAATAAAATACAAACAGAATCATCCCTCATCTCTAGACCTAGTCTTTAGGTTTTCTAATCCTAGTGACACTATTCCTAGCTGAACGATCAATCCCCCGGTACTTGTCATTATACTATACTACATCGATCAGGTACACTGCCTGGTGGGGGTTGTAAGCTTCCCGAGATCCCTCGAGAGGTAAAGCCTGGTGCAATCCCTACACATCAAGTTTTTGGCGCCGCAGCCCAGGGAATAGTTATTGTCTAGGTTAGAATCTCTTTTTATTAGGTCTACTTGCTAAATTCCTTTCTAGTAGGATTTTATTTTTATTTTTAGATTCTCTTTAGTCTATCTTATTTCTTCGTGTTTTTGTTCGTAACTCTTTGCCATCCGACATCATGGACGATGGTAACATCTTTGAACCCGTCATCCCACCACAACAAAACCCACCACTAGATAACCAACCTCTGAGGCCCCGAACCCTAGGAGAGTATTCCCCACCTAGCCACCAAGGCTACCGAAACACCATTGAGCTCACCCAAGGAGCCAATGTGACCCCCTTGCGATCCGACACCATCCAGTTGGTGCAAAGCGGATGTGCATTCCATGGACTTCGTTCTGAAGATCCAAACCAACATCTCAAGGACTTCCTTAAAATCGTAGATTCTATAGACCTTGATGTTACAACTAGAGAGTCAACCCGATTATGCCTATTCCAATTCTCTCTTTGTGATCAAGCTAGCCATTGGCTTGAACGTTTACCCGCGGGATCCATCACCACATGGGATGATCTCACCACTCGATCCCTTGCCTAATTCTTCCCACCGGGGAAGACTGCGATGCTTAGAAATGACATTTTGATGTTTGAGCAACATCAGGGTGAAACTTTCTACGAAGCATGGGCTCGTTTCAAGGATCTCCTCCATAAGGTCCCTCACCATGGTATAAACCTTTGGTTATTAGTTCAGATTTTCTATGATCATGTCGACTATCACACTAAACGTACAATCGATAGGGCCGCGGGAGGTAGATTGCGTGATAAGGACGCCGAGGAGTCCTGGGCAATTATTGAAGAGCTTTCCGCCGATAATCAAGAGATATGGGAGTTTAATCATACTATAAAAGCGGCCATTAACGCAATCTTAACACCTGAAGGGACTACCGAAATCTCTGATGAACTCCTATGCAAACTTGAGGCAAAAGTTGACTATTTTGAGGAAAGGCAAAGGAGACCCCTAAGTCCTAGACGAGCTACTGTCAATTCTATCTCGAAAATGACTTCAACGCTGTTATCAGAATCACCCTCTAGAGACAATGTTGAGACTTTTCAAAACTATACCCCACCTTATTCCCCTCCCGAGAAACTTAGCCCGGAATTTGAAGCCAGAATGAGAGAATACATGGCAACTCATTCAGAGCGGCTCGCTAGATTCGAGGAAGCAGTTTATAAGCAAAAAGAGGAGATGCAAAAGAAAATGAATGAGATGATGAGACTGATGGAAGAGTATACCAACCAGAGACCCCCGAAAGAATGTTACTAAGGAAAGAAAGAGTGATCCCTACTACCCGACTTGTTAATTCCATGACAACTGTCCACACGGATAGTGAGAAGGTAGAAACCCCTACTGAACAAACCGTAGAAGAGCCACCAAAATCCCAATCTTTAAGTTACTACCTGAAACATGATATAAACAAAAACACTATAACAAATTGGATAAAGGGTGACGGGCGTAACCAATCTTCCAAACAGGGTTCTGAGAAGGAGGAAGAGGGAAAAGATGAGTACGATACGTTACCTGGGGGACCAATATTCGAGAAACTATTGCTGCAAAAAGTGGCTACTAAGCAGATGGCGTGTGGGAACTTTGAGTTACCGGCTAGCATCGGGGATTTGAAATATCTTAGTGCTTTCGCCGACCAAGGATCAGAAGTAAATCTTATGCCCCTAAATATTTACACCCAACTAACGTCAAAAATGCCAGCCCCCACTCGTGTTAGGTTATCCCTCGCTGGACACTCTTACGTATACCCCCTAGGAATTGCAGAAGATGTGTTGGTTAATGTCGCCGGGTTCATGTACCCCGTTGATTTTATGATCATCGATGATAAGGGAGACGGGTGCATGCCAATAATCCTTAGGGCACCATTCCTCACCACCGCTAGAGCTGTCATTAAGTATGAAGGTAGGAAAATTGAGCTTAAATCAGGAAAAAGAAATATTAGCTTCCCCATGACCCCGCGATATGGGAAGCGAGTTTGAGTTGGAGAAAGCTCAAAAACAACATTCACACGTCGCCTATTCGTGTTCAAGAGAAAATACTTGCATGGGAGGAAAGAATCAAAAGCTACAAGGAGGCTAAACATGAAAGAAGCAAAAGCAATGAAGTTCATGTCGGGTTCGAACACAGTCGACCAGCAAGAAGCCATGTACCATTCGAGGAAGGGAACTTAGTACTCTTAAGACACTTGGAAATAACGATACCTCCCGATAAACCGAGTCCCTGGTGGTATGGGCCTTTCACAATTGAGAGCATGAGCCAAGATGGGATGGCTAACCTGAGAAGTAAAGTAGGAGGAGAGGTGATTGCAAGTATCAACAGATTGAGGCACTACCACCACGATAGTAATGATCACAACTACATGGGGTACATCATCTCAAGGGATGAGGTCACGTAGTAACCCATAACCTTGAGTCTAGCTACAAGACTCGTAAATAAAGAAAAGCGCTTCTTGGGAGGCAACCCATGTTTTGTGTGATTTTTATTTTGTTTGTTCGATTATTTGCTTCCGTATGCATGCTTTATTTTTATTGTTGTTAGATCATGTTTCAAAACTAAAATAGTGAAAATACTTTACTTTGTCGTTTGGCCTAGTCTTAACTTCACCCAAAGGTATTTTTGCAAAAGATAAGTGTAAGGGGAAACCCCAAATATGTTTTTAAAGAAACAAAACCGATCATGATTCTCCACAATATTAAGTGAACATGTATATTCGTATTTGTTAGAGTCAAATGCTTGTATCGAGTCATAATGATGTTTTGCAGGATTTTCCAGAAAGTAGGACGAAGTTTTTTCCAGAAATTTTCCGGAAACTTAACATAAGAATTTCTGCAGGTCACTTCTAACGGCGTCACGAGTTTCCTCTTGACGGCGTCACGTGTAAAAATATGGAAATTTTACCAGTTTTGTTTTTCTAACAGAATCTTAAAGTTTTTGTTAAATTATTAGTTTTATAATCTCCAGAAAATATGCAAACATCATTCCACAAGCATTATATCATATTTTGTTTTCTAGGATTTATTAGCATATGTAGATTGCCGCCGATTTTATGCGAGGTTGCCTTGTCTGTTTTCTCAGGTTTTACAGGTTATGTATGACAAGAAGATGATTATTATTCTGGAAGGGAAGCTTTGATTGTTCATTTTCTTGGAGGAAAATCTAACCTGGCCACCTTATTATCCATACCGAGCGAATCAGGGGAGTATTTGATTTCATTCTTTTTACTTATTTCACTTTTACATTCTTTACTTGAACATTGGGGACAATGTTCATCCTAAGTGTAAGGGGAGGGTAAAATGATGATACCTTATAGATACACTTTCACTTGAGTTTGTTTGTTTAATAGTAGATGTGTAATAAAACTATGAGAAATACTTGTTAGTGTAATTTTAGCGCCAAATTTAAAATTTTTTACAACATTTAGGAGTGAAACTTTAGCCATAGCAAGCGTCTCATGGATAGGAGATTGAATGACTAGCACAAAACCGTATCATTCAGAAAAATTTTCCACCCAAATATGTGAGGTTCGCCTTTAGATTTTATAGGAAAAGCATTTACTATTAGTGCTTATGAGTGTACCGATAGCATTTAGATTCTAGAACTTGCGTTAGTGATGCATCCCGAGACCGCTAGTGAGACTACATTCGTGTAGTAAGATTTACTACATGATAAGAGGCATTAGGATCACCCTTGTGTTAAACCCGTATCATAATTACTTGACCATTTAAGTCATATTACTTGGCTAGTTAAGTCAATTAATTTTTCCCACACCTTAGCGTTGTACTCATTTTTAGTACATGAAACCCCTAGTACACCTGATGAGGCGAAAAATGATCCGTTTTTAGGGGGTCATTTAAGCCCGAATCCAACTTTATTTGATCAAATATTGCCCTAAATCATTCCTTTTGTGATTTTAGGTACTTGGAGAGTGAATTCTGGAAAAGAAGCCATTTTGGACGTTTTTCGAGCATAAAAGTGAAGAAAACGGCAAAGTATCAATTTTCCATGCTGGAAACACTAGGTGACGGCGTCAAGAGTTACACCCTGACGGCGTCAGACATCAAGAATAAAATACCGTAGTTGATGACGGCGTCAAAAGTCATCCTGACGGCGTCAAAGTACCAAGAATAAAATACCGTAGGTGGTGACGGCGTCACACAGGCCGTCATAAGTAGATCAAGGCCGTCCGAGGAAGTATTTGGCGGCGAGGTGACGGCGTCACATGGTTGTCTTGACGCCGTCAGCCTAGTTTTCCTATATATAGTTTTCTAGTTTTTACATTAAAAAAAGGGAGAAGTTTTGGTGAAACCCTAAAGACGAATTTGGTGCATCTTTTACAGGTTTTTCAAGGGTTCCAAACCTTTGATACCTTGCATTGTAATTGAGATAAGTGTTCTTCTAATTCAATCAATATGTCTATGTGTTGGTTGTCTATATCTTGTTCTTGTCTCAATTCCATTATGCTAGGCTAGATCTCCTTTGTGTTTGCTTAGATCTAACGAAACCTAGATATTGATTATGTGTTGATTACTTGTTTATTCTTGTTCTTGGATGAATGATTTATATGTTAGGCTTAAGAAAACTGGCAGATCTCCAAATGGTAACATGCTTGAACGTCTTAAGAAACATGAACCAAGGCGTACTAGGTCTTTATTGGTTGTATTTAATGCATGAGCCACTGTTTACAATCCCTATAGTTGTGCTGGGTCATGGTGTAGGAGGAGATAAGAGCTCATAGAATTGGGGAGTTATGTATGCCACCCCATGAATGGTATTAAGGAATACGATCCGTCATCCATGCAATTATAACAAGTAATTAACGTGTAAAAGATATCTAGGGAGTAATGAAGTCTAAGTAAACACAATTTCTCCAATTACTGCTCACAACCTTTGTAATAATTAGTTTAATTTCATTTTCAGTATTTTATTTTGATTATATATTAGTTTTGGGTTAGTTGAATAGCAACTAATTCCGCCCACTCCTTCAAAACCCGAGATTTTAATTGCTTTCATAAAAATATAAAAACACAAAAATAATCTTCCCTCACCTTTAGAACTAGTAATTAGGCTTTCTAATCCTAGCGACACTATTCCTAAGCTGAACGATCAATCCCCCGGTACTTGTCACTATACTATACTACAACGATCAGGTACACTGTCTGGTGGGGGTTGTAAGCTTCTCGAGATCCCTCGAGAGGTAAAGCCTGTTGCGATTCCCACGCATCAAGTTTTTGGCGCCGCAGCCCGGGGAATAGTTATTGTCTAGGTTAGGATTTCTTTTTATTAGATCTACTTGCTAGATTCCTTTCTAGTAAGATTTTATTTTTATTTTTAGGTTCTTCTTTAGTCTATCTTATTTCTTCGTGCCTTTGTTCGTAACTCTTTACCATCCGACATCATGGAAGGTGGTAACATCTTTGAACCCGTCATCCCACCACAACAAAACCCACCACTAGAACCCCTTAGGCCCTGAACCTTAGGAGAGTATCCCGACCTAGCCATCAAGGCTACCGAAACACCATTGAGCTCACCGGAGCCAATGTGACCCCCTTGCGATCCGACACCATCCGGTTGGTGCAAAGCGAATGTGCATTCCATGGACTTCGTTCCGAAGATCCAAACCAACATCTTAAGGACTTTCTCAAAATCGTAGATTCCATAGACCTAGGTGTTGAGACTAGAGAGACTACCCGTTTACGCCTATTCCAATTCTCTCTACGGGATCAAGCTAGTCAATGGCTTGAGCGTTTACCCGCGGGATCCATCACCACATGGGATGATCTCACCACTCGTTTCCTTGCTCAATTTTTCCCACCGGGGAGAACTACTAAGCTTAGGAATGACATCTTGATGTTTCAACAACGTCAAAATGAATCTCTTTATGAAGCATGGACTCGTTTCAAGGACTTACTCCAAAAAGTCCCTCATCATGGCATAGATCTTTGGCTCCAAGTCCAAATCTTCTATGACCATATCGACATCTCCACGAGGCGAACCATTGACCAATCGGCCGGTGGTAAGCTACGTGATCTTAGTGCGGAACAATCATGGGAACTCATAGAAGATCTTGCTCTCTATGACAACGAAAGTTGGAATGATCCCCGTGACTTGAACAAAACGGTCAAGGCAATATCTTTGCCTTCGAACAATTCTAGCACTCCCGACCGTAGGATCATGGAACTTGAGGACCAAGTCAAGTTTCTCATGAAATCTTACGAAGCTCCGAAGCGTTCAAGCCAAGTGAACAAAATCACTTCTTCATGCGAATTATGTAGTGGTCCCCATGACACTCGTGATTGTGTGGAACTCCCCGGAACAGCTTTTGCGGATTACGCATCCACGCGTACCGACGAAGCGGGAGATAAGTGGTACACTTTCAAGCCCGAGCCAAACACATACGGTGATTCATACAACCCCTCATGGAAAAATCACCCAAACCTTAGGTGGAGACAAAACCAACCCAATTCTTCCAATCCGCCTAATCGTTATCAACCAAACGGTCCACCATCCAACCGTACTTTCAACAACAATCCTTCTAACAACTATGGTAGTACCAACAATCTTGAAGGATTGATGTCAAAGTTCATGGCATCTCAAGAAGCCCGCATAGCTAGGTTCGAAACCGAATTCAACCAACAACAAACGGAGATGACCAGCAAGATTGACAACTTGTTGAAAGCCCTCAACAACCAAACATTAATCACACCTAGGAAGGACACTAGGGACACCAATAGTGGAAGCCAAATTAAGGACCCCTCATCATCCAAACATTTCCACTTTGTCAATGTTGTCACTATTAAGCCAAGAGATAAGGAGATAGAGGAGAGTGACAAGGATGAAGTTAGAATAGAAGCCGATAGTAAGGATGAGAGTAGGGAAGTTGAGGTTAATAAGGATGAGGAATTAGAGGAGGTAGAACCTATAGAGGAATACTTTGATAAGTTGCCAACCAAGGAAGAACGGGAATACCATAAGGATTTATTCGATAGTCCCGAGAAAACATATATCTTTGGCGACCCCTTATCAAAATGGGAGACCCCTCTAACATTAACATCCCATGTAATATCGGGCACACGCATATATGGAAAGCTTACATCGACCTTAGATCCCCCGTGAACATCATGACTAGGACCTTTTACAATTGGGTGATGAAGAAGCAACTCAATTTTAGGATGATGCCCGATAAAAATTGGATAAGTAATTTTGTAGGGAGAGTTAAGGGATTACATGTGATCATAGGGAATCTTACCTATGAGATTGATTTTATGATAGTGGAAGACACTCGTCCGGTGATAGATGCTTGCCTAAGTCAAATAATATTTGGGAAACCATTTGTTGAGGCCACTAGGATGAGTTATGATCCGACTTTAGGGATAGTTAGATTCAAGGAAGAGAATGATGAGGTTGCTTATCAAATGCCCTACAAGATTGAGCAATACCGCCTTCTCTCTAATTTCGAAAAGGAACACAAGCAAGCGGCTTATTATAGGAATGAGGAGGATAGACGTAGAGGAGTAGAGTATGTTAGAAATAGGATGCTTGGTTTCTACAAAGAGTGCTTGCAACTAGGTCCGGAATACAAAACTGGTTTAGAAGACGACCTAGAGAGTGGAACCAATGATGAGATCACGTAGTAACCCATGACTTTGAGTCTAGCTACAAGACTCGTGAATAAAGAAAAGCGCTTCTTGGGAGGCAACCCATGTTTTGTGTGATTTTATTTGTTTGATTGTTATTTGCTTCCGTATGCATGCTTTGTTTTTATTGTTGGTTGATCATGTTTCTCAATTAAAATGTGGAAATACTTTACTATGTTGTTTGGCCTAGTCTTAACTCCAACCTAAAAGTATTTTTGCAAAAGATAAGTGTAAGGGGAAACCCCAAATATGTTTTTAAGAAACAAACCGATCATGATTCTCCACAATATTAAATGAACATGTATATTCGTATTTGTTAGAGTCAAATGCTTATATTGAGTCATAATGAAGTTTTGCAGGATTTTCCAGGAAGTAGGACGAAGTTTTTCCAGAAATTTTCCGAAAACTTAACATAAGAATTTATGCAGGTCCATTCTGACGGCGTCAGAGTATTACTCTTGACGGCGTCAGGAGTTAAAAATCTGGAAATTTTACCGGTTTTGTTTTTCTGACGGAGTCTTATGGTTTTTGTGAATTATTAAGTTTTATAATCTCCAGGAAATCTGCAAACTTCATTCCACAAGCATTATATCTTACTTTGTTTTCTAGGATTTAGTAACTTATATAGGATGCCGCCGATTTTACGCGAGGTTGTCTTGTCTATTTTGTCAGGTTTTACAGGTTATGTTTGACAAGGAGATGATTTATATTCTGGAAGGGAAGCTTTGATTGTTCGTTTTCTTGGAAGAAGATTTAACCTGGCCAACCTAAAATCCATACCGAGCGAATCAGGGGAGTATTTGATTTCATTCTCTTTACTTTTTCACTTTTACATTCTTTACTTGAACATTGGGACAATGTTCATCTTAAGTGTAAGGGGAGGGTAAAAAGATGATACCTTACATATGCACTTTCGCTTGAGTTTGTTTTTTTTGATGGTAGATGTGTAATAAAACTACGAGAAATACTTGTTAGAAAAATTTTAGCGCCAAATTTAAAATTTTTTACAACATTTAGGAGTGAAACTTTAGCCATAGCAAGCGTCTCATGGATAGGAGATTGTATGACTAGCACATAACCGTATATTCAGAAAAATTTTCCACCAAAAAATGTGAGGTTCGCCTTTAGATTTGATAGGAAAAGCATTTACTATTAGTGCTTATGAGTGTACTGGTAGCATTTAAATTCTAGAACTTGCGTTAGTGATGCATCCCGAGACCGCTAGTGAGACTACATTCGTGTGGTAGGATTTACTACATGATAAGAGGCATTAGGATCACCCTTGTGTTAAACCCGTATTATAATTACTTGACCATTTAAGTCATATTACTTGGCTAGTTAAGTCAACTAATTTTCCCCACACCCTTAGCGTTGTACTCATTTTTAGTACACGAAACCCCTAGTACACCCCTCCGAGCCTATCTTTTCGTTTCTAACTTTAAGCATCTTACTTAAAGGAAGAATTTGTTACACCCCACTTAAATGTACAACCAAATCGCCTTAGCCTTCCGTGTATGCGCTCATTTTTAGTGCATTATTGTTATTTGTTAAACCCTAAGTTAACTTTCTAATTGATTACATGGTTGCTAAGTCGAGTCATATCCTTGTACATATTGTTTTGGGACGATTGGGACTCATGGGTAAGTACTTATTTTATGGAGTAATGGGGAAGAACATCACTTATTACCCCCGTATGTACGTTAATCTTAAAAGTGCTCCAAGTGTTTTGATTTTCTTAATTCGAGTCATTAGATTAGTTTAATGTAAAGTATGTAAAGATTCAAGTGTATGGGGAATTCTCATCCCCTATGATGTATTATTTCGGATGGTAGGGTAAGAGTGTGTGCAAAAAAAAAAAAAAAAAAAAAAAAAAAAAAAAAAAAAAAAAAAAAAATCGAGAAAACAAGAAAAAAAAAAAAAAAAAAAAAAAAAAAAAAAAAAAAAAACGGACTACCATCCCGTTTCATTCTATGTTTATTTTATGTTTTTGTTATTTTACATTTATTAGCTTAAGTCAAGTCTAGTCTTGGCTTAGCAACGTCATATTGTACATGTAATTAACCAAGATTGTTAACTCGCCACCAGTAAAACTTCCTTTATCCAACAAAACCGTGTAATTCATATCCCTATACCTAACGTTACAACCCTTTAAAAGACCTCTTTGATAGTTTATCCTAGGTGCTTACGCCATATGGTGGAGGTTTGATCCTTTCCCAAGCCTATGGTAATCTATTTTGCTATGACAGGTAGTGAGAGATATCTTCCATTTCCATAATGTTATATTACTTTATTACACCCGAGAGATGTGAGTATCTAAACACTATTTGTGAGGTGCTTGTGTATGATCTCCGTGCTTGTCTATTGGTCTTTAGTGGAACGATTATTTGTTGTAATTACTTTTATATTAGTGTTAAATGACCCCTAACTTGTCTTTTGAGTAGAATAAAAGCTCATTTGCTTGAGGACAAGCAAATCTCAAGTGTAAGGGTATATGATGAGGCGAAAAATGATCAGTTTTTAGGGGGTCATTTAAGCCCGAATCCGACTTTATATGATCAAATATTGCCCTAAATCATTCCTTTTGTGATTTTAGGTACTTGGAGAGTGAATTCTGGAAAAGAAGCCATTTTGGACGTTTTTGGAGCATAAAAGTGAAGAAAACGGCAAAGTATCAATTTTCCATGCTGGAAACACTAGGTGACGGCGTCAAGAGTTACACCCTGACGGCGTCAGACATCAAGAATAAAATACCGTAGTTGATGACGGCGTCAAAAGTCATCCTGACGGCATCAAAGTACCAAGAATAAAATACCGTAGGTGGTGACGGCGTCACACAGGCCGTCATAAGTAGATCAAGGTCATCCGAGGAAGTATTTGGCGGCGAGGTGACGGCGTCACATGGTTGTCTTGACGCCGTCAGCCTAGTTTTCCTATATATAGTTTTCTAGTTTTTACATTAAAAAAAGGGAGAAGTTTTGGTGAAACCCTAAAGACGAATTTGGTGCATCTTTTACAGGTTTTTCAAGGGTTCCAAACCCTTGATACCTTGCATTGTAATTGAGATAAGTGTTCTTCTAATTCAATCAATATGTCTATGTGTTGGTTGTCTATATCTTGTTCTTGTCTCAATTCCATTATGCTAGGCTAGATCTCCTTTGTGTTTGCTTAGATCTAATGAAACCTAGATATTGATTATGTGTTGATTACTTGTTTATTCTTGTTCTTGGATGAATGATTTATATGTTAGGCTTAAGAAAACTGGCAGATCTCCAAATGGTAACATGCTTGAACGTCTTAAGAAACATGAACCGAGGCGTACTAGGTCTTTATTGGTTGTATTTAATGCATGAGCCACTATTTACAATCCCTATAGTTGTGCTGGGTCATGGTGTAGGAGGAGATAAGAGCTCATGGAATTGGGGAGTTATGTATGCCACCCCATGAATGGTATTAAGAAATACGATCCGTCATCCATGCAATTATAACAAGTAATTAACGTGTAAAAGATATCTAGGGAGTAATGAAGTCTAAGTAAACACAATTTCTCCAATTACTGCTCACAACCTTTGTAATAATTAGTTTAATTTCATTTTCAGTATTTTATTTTGATTATATATTAGTTTTGGGTTAGTTGAATAGCAACTAATTCCGCCCACTCCTTCAAAACCCGAGATTTTAATTGCTTTCATAAAAATATAAAAACACAAAAATAATCTTCCCTCACCTTTAGAACTAGTAATTAGGCTTTCTAATCCTAGCGACACTATTCCTAAGCTGAACGATCAATCCCCCGGTACTTGTCACTATACTATACTACAACGATCAGGTACACTGCCTGGTGGGGGTTGTAAGCTTCTCGAGATCCCTCGAGAGGTAAAGCCTGTTGCGATTCCCACGCATCAACACCCCTCCGAGCCTATCTTTTCGTTTCTAACTTTAAGCATCATACTTAAAGGAAGAATTTGTTACACCCCACTTAAATGTACAACCAAATCGCCTTAGCCCTCCGTGTATGCACTCATCTTTAGTGCATTATTGTTATTTGTTAAACCCTAAGTTAATTATCTAATTGATTACATGGTTGCTAAGTCGAGTCATATCCTTGTACATATTGTTTTGGGACGATTGGGACTCATGGGTAAAGTACTTATTTTATGGAGTAATGGGGAAGAACATCATATTATTACCCCCATATGTACGTTAATCTTAAAAGTACTCCAAATGTTTTGATTATCTTAATTCGAGTCATTAGATTAGTTTATTGTAAAGTATGTAAAAATTCAAGTGTAAGGGGAATTTACACTTCCTATGATGTATTATTTTGGATGGTAGGGTAAGAGTGTATGCAAAAAAAAAATAAATAAAAAAAAATAATAATAAAAAAAAATCGAAAAAATGAAGAAAAAGAAAAAAAAAATTAAAAAAGAGAGAAAATAACATACGGACTACCATCCCGTTTCATTCTATGTTTATTTTATATTTTTTGTTATTTTTCATTTATTAGCTTAAGTCGAGTCTAGTCTTGGCTTAGCAACGCCATATTGTACATGTAATTAACCAAGATTGTTAACTCCCCACCAGTAAAGACTACCTATATCCAACCAAACCGTGTATTCCATATCCCTACACCTAACGTTACAACCCTTTAAAAAGACCCCTTTGATAGTTTATCCTAGGTGCTTACACCATGTCGTGAAGGTTTGATCCTTTCCCAAGCCTATGGTAATCTATTTTGCTATGACAGGTAGTGAGAGATATTTTCCATTTCCATATTGTGATATTACTTTATTACACCCAAGAGATGTGAGTATCTAAACACTATTTGTGAGGTGCTAGTGTATGACCTCCGTGCTTGTCTTTGGTCTTTAGTGGAACGATTATTTGTTGTAATTACTTTTATGTTATTGTTAAATGACCCCTAACTTGTATTTTGACTAGAATAAAAGCGCATTTGCTTGAGGACAAGCAAATCTCAATTGTAAGGGTATATAATGAGGCGAAAGATGAACCACTTTTAGGGGGTCATTTAAGCCCAGAATTGAATTTATTTGATCAAATATTGTCCTAAATCGTTCCTTTTGTGATTTTAGGTACTTTGGGAGTGAATTCTGGAAAAGGAAGCAATTCGGACGCTTTTGGAGCATAAAAGTGAAGAAAACGGGAAAGACTTAATTTTCCATGCTGAGAATAGTACCTGACGGCGTCAAGAAGAAGATCATGACGGCGTCAAGAGTAAAATCCATGACGACCCAGTGAAAACCTGAAGGCGTCACAACAAGGGCGTCAAGACAATTTTTGGTGACGGCCTGCATAAGGAGTATACATGACGGCGTCAGACCCAGATCTAGGCAGTCCGAGAAACTATTTGGCGGCGAGATGACGGCGTCAGACTTTTGTTCTTGACGCCGTCACCTATCAAAATCTATATATAGTTTTCTATTTTTCATTCATTAAAAAATAGGAACTTGTGTGGATAATACTAGGGCCGAACTTTGTAAACCCTAGGTCGTATTTTACAGTATTTTCAAGGGTTTTCACCCCTTGAATCCTTTCATGTTCAATTGAGATAAGTCTTCTTTCAATTCAATCAATATGTCTATGTGTTGTTTGAATATATCTTATGCTTGTCTTAATTTCAACATGCTAGGCTAGATCTATCTTGTGTTTGCTTAGATGTAATGAAACCTAGATGTTAATTATGTGTTGATTACTTGTTTATGGTTGTAATGGATGAATGATTTCAATGTTAGGCTTAAGAAAACTGGCAGATCTCCATTGTGTAACATGCTTGAACGTCTTAGGAAACATGAACCGATGTGTACTAGGTTTTATTGGTTGTATTTAATGCATGAGCAAATTCTAGTGATCCCATGTTAGGAGCTTCTTAGCCGGCTTGACATGGGAGTGAAGTAGGTGTTCATAGGATTGGGGAAGTAAGTACGCCACCCCATGAATGGTATTAAGGAATACAATCCGTCATCCACGCAACTATAACAAGTAATTAACATGTAAAAGATACCTAGGGAGTAGTGAAATCTAAGTAAACACAATTCTCCCATATATTGCTCACAACTCTAGTTTAATTTAGTTTATTTTCATTTTTAGTATTTTATTTTGATTGCATCTTTAGTATTGGGTTAGTTGACTAGCAACTAATTCCGCCCAACTCCTCCAAACCCGAGATTTTTGCTTGCTTTCATAAAAATAAAAAATAAAAAATACAAAAAGAATCATCCCTCATCTCTAGACCTAGTCTTTAGGTTTTCTAATCCTAGCGACACTATTCCTAACTGAACGATCAATCCCCCGGTACTTGTCATTATACTATACTACATCGATCAGGTACACTGCCTGGTGGGGGTTGTAAGCTTCTCGAGATCCCTCGTACGCATCATGGGGTTGGTTTTTGGTTGTTTTATTTCGGAGTGTCTTGGATTTCGTTTTTTTGGTTTTGGTTGTGGTTAGGCCGAGAGCCACCATGGCTCGATGGGGAGTGAGCCGTGACTCGAGGCGAGTCACAGCATAGGTTATTAGTTGTAGTTTTAGATTTGTGTTTGGTTTTGGGATTTTGTCTGGATTCGGTTGTATTTTGCGTACGCCGAAGGTTACACGACTCATATCGAGTCAAGCAGTGACTCAAGGCGAGTCATGGCATAAGGTATAGTTTGTTGTTTGCGTTTGGGTTGGATTTGTTTTGGTTTCAGATTTGTTTGTTTGGGGCCGAGAGCCATACTGCTTTAAGAGTCGAGCCGTGACTCGAGGCGAGTCACAGCAAGGGTATTATTAGGTTTGGTTAAGCCTCGGGTTTGGTTTGGTTTAGGATCGGTTATGTTTTGTCTTGGTCGAGAGCTACCTAGGCTCAAAGTGAGTCGAGTCGTGACTCACATGAAGTCACGACAAGTGTCGAGTTATTTGGTTTAGTCGCGAGTCAACTTTAGATTAGTTGTCATTTATTTTTGTTTTTCGTTACTTATTTAATTGTTTGGTTATCGATTGGTGTTTCGGGTTAATATTAGACAACTTGGAAAATGATTTGGACTTGGACTTGGATATGTAATAATGACCTATGCTTGGATGAGATTGGACGTTATTAGATTTACGGTATTAGTTGATGGTGGAAAATTTTGGTAATTGAGACGGAAGAGTATGTTAGACTCGTAAGAATTTAACATATTTGGACCCCGAACATACACAAAATGGTCAATAAACTTGACAACTAATATATACACGAATAATAATGTCTAATTACATATTCAACTAATTGATAGGCTTGTAAACATCTTTGGGAAGCCCTTGAATCACAATGTTAGAAGCTCTGATATCCGCATCATAGCGCTTCTTCTCATTCTCATCGAGATCATTGTAAGTACGTGGTCTGTCAATTCTAAGAGTGACAGTTCCATATTCAGTAGTAGAAATAACATCTCTGGTAGTGCCATATGAAAAGGTCCTTCATCAACAAAGCGAATAATGTTGACACCAGTTTCCTTACGCAAGCAGTAGAGTCGAATTCTTTGTGCCCATAATTCATAATCAGTCCTATCAAGCATAGGAGGGCGGGTATCGGACCCGGCTGCTTGAATGTCATTAGAATTGCTTGTCATGATGTTAACATGCACGGGATTTTACACTTCTATGATTTAAACCGAGAAATAGAATCTTTCGCGGGATTTTACAAAATCAAGAAGAAACCGTGAGACAATGATTACTTGAATGTGTTATGATAAAAATTGGATCGATAAAATGATTAGTGATTGTATGTTAGGAGTGGTGATTGTTTGTTGGATTGTATGATTTGTTGTTTAATTGTGATTTAGTTTGATTGAAGTGAGTTTTCGTAATGAAGTGAACAAATCTCAGTCAAGAAGCCTAGATAAAACTCAATACACAAAAACTCAAGACTTGACAAAACTTTGGCAGCATAACGTTTAGTTTGACTTGATAATTGGTCTTGAATATGGCAAAACGCAACACTCAAACCGCAACTGGCAAACCGCAACTACCAAACCGCAATCTGCAAGATACGATAAAACGCAATACCAAACCGCAATGTAAGGCAAAACGCAAGGTCAAACAATAGAAGCAAACCGCAATGACCAAAACGCAGTAACTTGACCCAAATCAAAGAGACCAAACCGCAGTAGCAAGTCGCAATGGTCAAAACGCAAGACTTCAAAACGCAAAGAGCAAACCGCAGTCACAAATGGACAAACCGCAAAAGACAGAAGCGTCACTTTCACTGATTTTTGTCTTTTTTCCCTTTTCAGTTACAAGCCAAACCGCAACAATAACTTACCCAAAATGACACAAATCGCAACCAACAACAATTTACCGAGGCTCAAACCGCAGTGAAGAAAACTCTTGAATTTTCCAAGAAACCCCCCCCCCCCCCCCCCCCAAACTAAGTCGTAGATAAGTAAGAATATATACTAGAGATATTTGTGAACATAAAAGTACAAAGCTTTAACAAATTTAATCACAAACAAAGCTCAAGCAAGGATTTTCTATGATTTTCTACTCGAAACAAAAACAGCAAGCAAACCACCAAGAGTGAACCACAAATCCGAGAACATACAATCAACCTACCAAACCATGACTCTCTGATACCAATTGTAAGATATATCAAATCATAACACGCACTAGAACTTGATGTTTGGCCGATTGTTGGAGAGAGAGAGAGAGAGAGAGAGAGAGAGAGAGAGAGAGTTGAGAGTTTCTAGAGAGAGAAATGTTTTTGTATTAGATTGAAAATGATGAAAGCTCCAACCCTCTTCCTTGGTGGAAGAGGGTATTTATACTTATTAGATAAATGCCTCATGTGGGCTATGGAGTGGGCTGACAGTGGGTAAAGACCTGACCCGAATCCATAGATGATACTATAAATAAACATTAACTAATAAGCCTACGAGCTAACTTATGCTAGATGTTACTCGGGGTGACCGAGTCTTCCATATGAATTTTCGTATTCCTAGCAAACTATGCCTTTTATTCTGATGTGTATGTTGTTTGAGAAACCTTTTGAACTTAAATGTTTATTTATATAATTCGAATGATATGTTTTGCTAAAACGACTCGCTATGAGGTCGTTTTCTATGAATGTGACTGTTTTACCCTTAAGTAATACCCCGAACTATGTTCCGCTGCCATATTCCGTGTTGGGGGTGTTACATCATCAGTTTTCCTCACTTGTTAAAACTGATGTTCATATCATTTATGGTTTGCATGAATAGCCCACGGACCCAACACCTAAGCTCGGTGAGTTTTTGACATTGTACTTTTTATTTCTGAGATTTATGGACTGTTGATTTATTTGCTTTTGTTGTTCTCGCAGGCAACTCCTGGTCATTACCGGGAGTTGCAAATAAGGTAATTCGGCCGTGACGAGTCCCTTAAAATATTATGCAAGTATGAATGCTTGAGGAGTCGCAGTCGAATTATAAATCTTGGATAGGGTGTTTTAAACATATTTAGTACATACAGGGTGTTTGATAAAATGTTTAACATATATTTTTTTTATAAAAATATATTTAAATGCACTAATTGGTGTCACAATACATTTTTAGTTTTTGTTCATTAAAAAAAACAAAAAAAATGATAATAAAAGAAAAAAACCGATTATTTAACTGATAAACAAAACTAATTGATAAACAAGATTATCTGATGAACAAGACAACCTCAATTTACATGTTGTTTATCAGTGTTCAACATAATCCACGTTCATCAATATTTTTCGTCATCAACTTGCATCTTCGTCATAAACAATTTTTAACAAACTTTTATTTGACAGTTTATTTTTTCACAACTAGACTTTGGTTTCACTTTTTGATTGAACGTCAACTATAACAACACCGTGTATAAATATTAG
The DNA here is from genome assembly GCA_030686995.1 of Artemisia argyi. Classification (NCBI taxonomy): domain Eukaryota; kingdom Viridiplantae; phylum Streptophyta; class Magnoliopsida; order Asterales; family Asteraceae; genus Artemisia; species Artemisia argyi. The sequence continues at coordinate 135,657,887 of CM060695.1, read as the reverse complement.
GCTTTTGTTGGTAACTTGGTGACGAGGCACGTGCGGTAGGACTAGAGAATATGAATACAAACAGCAATTTCTAAATAGATTGAGATTGGGATATATCGTAGGGCCAGACGCCAGTATCATCACGTGCACCTCTCTTCAGTCTTTGTCTTCTGCCCCAAATTGGCCCAAAATAATAAAATCGGCCCAATTATTAAGATATGACATTTTGGACTCATACATAATTTAATGTCATCCAACACCCTACCTATTCCCAACACTTCATTCGAGTCCCCAACTCTATATTACTACGTATTTCCTCTAATCGCATGTCACTTAACTAAATTAAACGAGGTAAATAACCGGGCAGAGCAACATAAAACCGAGCTAGTTTAATTGCATCAAATATTATATAACACAAACAAAACATTTATCAAAGTTGAAAAGTGAAAGACTTCAAAAAGTCAAAATTGACATTTAATATGAGACGGAAAGAGTATTATCTAACTGCAGATAGCATTAGTAATTGTTTTGAACTTAGTGATATTGTCTAACACATGTTACTAATTTTAGTTTTGGTCACATCCTGTTAGATGATTAGGTTATGGCTCAAGCATAATGATGGACTCAGGGTTATGTTTGTCTTGCTTATTCTTAAACATATGCGTCTATTATAAATAGACGTTGTTTACAAATATCGCCTAAAAACGTTATTTATATTTTACGATCTTTGCTAAGTTTTGTTAATGACAAAGTATGAATTTTAGCTAAAAGTAAATTATCACTTTAAGTGTTTAAGTCTTGTTTAACTAATGTTTACATTTCTTTTTAAACTAAACATTGGTTTTATTTCTTAAAATAGAAATTGTCACATCACATTTATGGTAAGTTTTGTCATTATGCATTTATGGAAAGAAATGTGTTTGACTTGCTTTGATGTTGTTTACAAGTTTTGTGTTTGACTTGATTTAAGTGATGTGACATTGTTTGGTTGCTAGGAGTTATGAGACAAGACCTTGTTTGGTTTGAAGAGTTATTGCAAAAACCTACTGCAGACCCGACGGTACCCTGGGGGTACACTGGCGGAACCCATCTGAGGGTTCCGCCTGATCCGCCAGACATGCAGAATAGTTTGCTATAAATACCAAACCATTTGTTTGTTTTGTGTAACCCTTTAGGACTTATTCTCACATATTCTCTCAACTAACTCAGTAACCCTTGACTTGTGTGATTCTCTTATGTAGCAAGGAACTCCACAAGATCATTCAAGAAGTTGCAAGCTTCAACTCTAAAGTTGCAAGTCTTGGTAGCTTGGTCATGTATAAGCTTTGGTAGTTTATACTTCATGTGTGTCATGTATGTAGAAGTTATGGGTTAGTATTTTAGGCCTCAAAATACGTAGTGTGTTGGGAGTTGTTGTACCCTAGTAAAAGAACTAACGGGAGTGGTTGTACCCTTGGTAAAGAACTCGACATCTAGCTTTGTGTCGGTAAAAGTGTAAGTGACGAATGGGAGTGGTTGTACCCTTGTAAAAGAACTCGACATCTAGCTTTGTGTTGGTAAAAGTATAAGCGACGTGTAAGGTTTTCTCCGCCGGTGAAAGGAGCTTGTTGATTAGTGTTTATAACTCTCGAGTTGGAAACTCGGGGCGTGGATGTAGGGCAAGGAAAAAGAGTCCTTGTAGCCGAACCACGATAAATTATCGTGTTGTGGTTTGATTGTTTCTTTCTTTATCTTTGCTTATTATATGTTGTTGTTTAGTTAGAATTGTTGATCACATATAAAGCTTTTCAAAGAACCAAAACAAGTAAAGTTGTTCTTATATCTTTAAACATAAGTAAAGCTTTTCAAATAACTAAACAAGCAAAGTTAGGATCATTACAAGTAAAGCTTTTCAAAGTATGAAACAAGTTAAGTTAGAATTGTTATCCACATGAAAAGTCTTTTCAAAGAATCAAACATATTAAGTTGTGTTTATATCTTTAACCAAACGTCAAGTTCTCAAAGGTTATTTAAGCTAAAAAGGATTTAAAAAGCGGTAAACTATTCAACCCCCCTTCTAGTTTCCCACAATTGGCATCAGGAGCTACCCAAGTTCCTTAAAATTAATTGTATTTTAAAACTTGGATCGATCCATGGATTTTGAAAATCTCAAAGAAGGGCAACCTATTCAAAACCCACCGCTAGTTGAAAAAGAAAGCGTGCTTAAATGGAAAAGTAAATTTGAAAACCAAGATGAGCAATTTGATCTCACCTTTGAGTTAGAGGTCTTAGAAAAATTAATGGATAGACATTTAGTTGAGATTAGTACATGTGCTACTAGTTTAAATGTTTTAAATGAAGGTGTGAGTGAAGATGACTTCTCATGTCGAGCTCTTGGTGGACTTGCTTGTGATTCATGGACTTACACGAATGAAGATAAAGCCAACCATCCGGTTTGTGATTCTCTCTTAGCTAATCACCAAGCAAGGTACATTTCGAAACCAAACATTTTTGATTTGACACATTTATCCTAGAGTTTTCTAAAATAGAAAATGAGTCTAAACTTTCATGCAACATGGAACTAAAAACTATCTTTAACAATGAAAACTTCAAGATCTTGTGTAAACATTTTTGAAAATGAAATCATGTTAGAAGATAAGATGTCTAGACTTGAGAGTCATGTTGAAATTGATTTAGAATGTAAAGTATGTCTAGAGTACAAACATGAAATTCTAAAACAAAATGAAAAAGGAAAAATGCTTGCTAAATCTGAAGAAAGTTCAAAAACTCTTGAAAGTTGTTTGAAGAATCAAAGGTCATTTAGAGATAGAACCGGATTAGGATTTAACTCTAATAAATCATCAACAAGTAAAACAAAACATGTTGTGTGTGTGAAACCTAAGAGTGTATTGTAGGAGTTACTCTAGCTCTAGTAGGAACACATGATAAAGGGATAAAAATATCATGTTCAATGCTTTTATGTGTCTTTCTAACTTTCTTGGATTTATAAGAAGTTGTGTTTAGCCTCTCTACATATCAAGATTATTTGCTTTATGTTTATCTTCTTGATGGCTAATCTATGGAGCTTAAAAGGTACACGTCTCTTCAACTTACCTTTTAAATGTTTCTTGTTGATTAGTTGTATGATTTGTCATAAGTGTTAGTATTAGTCTTTACTATAAGGCGTCTATGTTGTGTCAGTAACAATAAGGATTAGATTCTTCATAGGAAAAGTAGTTTGATACTACTTCTAGTAGGAGATATAAGGTGTCTTGCCTCGTTTAATCTTTCGGGTAAATACACGAGTAACTCTTGAGTAAGTCTCACTTAATTCTTATCTACAAGTGAGTGAACTAAGAATCTCTTAAGTGATAAGACAACCAACACTTTTGTGATGCTTGCAAATCTAGCAAAACCACAACATTTCATAAACACTTGTAGTACAAAAGTCTTTTGGTATTATACTCTATAATTTCAATATCATCTTAAGTCCAATCATTCTTTTGCTAAAAGCTTCACGAAAGACACACAAAGTAAAATAAATCAGTTGAATTTTATTTGAATGATTGGGAGAAAATCATGTATTAAACTTCTAGGATGTGAACATCAAATTCGACCCATAGTCTTATGATGTTGCATATCTTAGACATGTACACTTATGAGGCCTTAAGAAAATAAACCCAAAGAGTCGAGGAATCATTGAGTTTAACATTCAATGAAAGACCACCTCCTTCTAAGATATCATCTTTGGAAGATGATGACTTAGTCGAAAGCCCAACATTAATAAGACAAGTTTGTCAAGATCAATAACAAGGAAGATGGACTATTAAAAATTGAAAAACAACATCCTTTCGTCTTGTGTCAAACATTGAGTCAAGCAATATGAAAAAGCATGTTAATCTTTGAAAGAGTGTTTATTAACCTAAGCAAGCTCCAAAAGTAAGGGATAATCACTCAAAAACATTCCTAGTTATTCACTTGTTCAAAATGATTAAGTCCTTTATGACTTATCAAGAATGAGATTAGTAAATCCATAGGTAAAACTAAACATAGAGAAATGTTTGAGAGTATACTTGTTCTTACAACAAATGTAACTCAACATCATGTTTAGTGCTTGTCTATGTGCTCGATTTTAGAGAAGATCCTTAAATAACTCTTTAGAAAGAGCTTGCTTGGATTCATTTAAAGGTACTACACCACTAGGATTATGGTGTCCCAATAGAACGGGAATAGAAACCATAGTGTATGCCAAATGGAATTATGTCGGTAATAAGTTGATATGAAAAGCCCAAGTGGTACTTGCACTTTTATACTTACTTACCCAATGATTCTCCAAAACGCGTAAGATTCTCAAATTAGTATCTGATGGAGAAGCACATCAACAAGCTCCGCTTGAACAAGCAAATTCGCGTCAACAACGGAATTCATCTCATCAACGTTGTTATCCCTTCAACAAAGGAAGCATCGACTTCAGCGACAATTCAATTCATTATGTTCTTAATAGACATATTTGTGATTCATCATCATCGCCTTGGTAAGATTGTTCATTGAGGAACGTCTTATCTAAGAAAGTCTTCTACGTTAACTATTTCATCCACGCGTTAACAAAATCTCTTGAAAGTGAAGCATTCATAATTCCTCGGCTTAGTCAAAGACTCATAAGACCTAAAATCTTAAGGTTTGAACGTTAGGATAAAACAATAAAAATCAAGACAAATTATTTTTTGAGTCTCTTGATACGTGGGAATCGGACCAGGCTTTACCTCTCAAGGGATCTTGAGAAGCTTACAACCCCCACCAGGCAGTGTACCTGATCGTTGTAGTATAGTATAGTGACAAGTACCGGGGGATTGATCGTTCAGCTTAGGAATAGTGTCGCTAGGATTAGAAAGCCTAAATACTAGTTCTAAAGGTAAGGGATGATTATTTTTGTATTTTTATATTTTTTTTAAAGCAAGTAAATATCTCGGGTTTGAAGGATTTGGGCAGAATTAGTTGCTAATCAACTAACCCAATACTAAGATGCAATCAAAATAAAATACTAGAAATAAAGATAAACTAAATTATACTAAAGTTGTGAGCAATAAGTGGAGAAAATGTGTTTACTTAGATTTCACTACTCCCTAGACATCTTTTACACGTTAATTACTTGTTATAATTGCATGGATGACGGATCGTATTCCTTAATACCATTCATGGGGTGGCACACATAACTCCCCAATTCTATGAGCTCTTATCTCCTCCTACACCATGCCCAGCACAACTATAGGGATTGTAAACAGTGGCTCATGCATTAAATACAACCAATAAAGACCTAGTGTGCGTCGGTTCATGTTTCTTAAGACGTTCAAGCATGTTACCAAGTGGAGATCTGGCAGTTTTCTTAAGCCTAACATATAAATCATTCATCCAAGACAAGTATAAACAAGTAATCAACACATAATTAACATCTAGGTTTCATTAGATCTAAGCAAACACAAGATAGATCTAGCCTAGCATGATGGAATTAAGACAAGAACAAGATATAGACAACCAACACATAGACATATTGATTGAATTAAAAGAACACTTATCTTAATTACAATGAAAGGTATCAAGGGTTTGGAACCCTTGAAAAACCTGTAAAAGTTGCACCAAAATCGTACTTAGGGTTTCTCCAAAACTTCTCTCTCTTTTAATGTGAGAATTACAAAACTATATATAGAAAAATGGGTCTGACGGCGTCAAGACCAATATTGTGACGCCGTCACCTCGCCGCCAAAACTATTCTCGGACTGCCTTGATCTACCATGGTCTTGAGACTCAACCTTGGCTTTAGCCATGGTTGTGGTCTTGGCTTTAGGTCATTAGACCTCTTGGTCTTAGTAAAACATAACTATTATATAGTGACTTTGGTCTAAAAATGGGCTGTTAAGAATTTGAAGAAATTATCACTCGGAAAGCGTTTTCAGGGCTCGAGCTTCTTTGTTCCTGAACAAAAATGTCGTTCCGGGCAACTTTCGTGTTTTAACTTTTTGACGAATCGGACCAGAAGGGTGACTTTCAAATTGGCAGAATGCAAAACAGTAGGGTATAGGCAGTTTCGGCGTTTTGGTGTCGCTAACTTCTTATGGCCATAACTTTTGACTCGTGTACTCGTTTTAGGTGATTCAAATTGCTATGTTTTCCTTTTGAAATCCTTTATAACAGTAAGTAAGTGTCATATATCATAGTTATACTATTTTGGTCGTGGTTCTCCATAAAAATCACTAGTTTGCTTGTTTACTTGTCATAAGTTAACATATGTATACCAATACTTGTTTTATCCATTTTTAAACATCATGAACACAATAACAAGAACATATATAGCATGAAAGGAACACAAAGAGCATGAAAATGATAATTAAGCAAGGAGTATATTAGGGTTTGCTTACAACTTTTGGCTTTCTAAAGAAAGGAAGTCAAGTATAGAACTAGGACACTAAACCTAAGCTTGTAAACCCTTCACCATAACTCTTGTAACCCTTGCTAGCCTTGATATAACCCTTGTGAAAACCATTTAACTTCAGCCCTAGTAACCTTGTGTAGCTCCTAATTCAACCATGGAATCACCAAACAAACTTAAGAACTAGGTAGAGAATACTAAGACTTTGAACTTTGTAGTGTAACTTGTATATTGAAGATCAAAGGATCATGGTGCTAGGATTAAAGGGTGTGACGTTTAAAGGAGGGGATGAGAGGGTTTTTATAGTGAGTTTGAGGAGGTTAGGAAGGTGTTAGGAAGTTGCCTAAACTTGGAGGCCAAGATGTACACTTGTAATGATCTAATGAACCCTTGGTGACCAAGTTTGCTTAATATACAAGTATCCTAAAGTCCAATGCTTATCACCAAGCCACCAAGGCTTGGTGAATCATCATATACACGTTCATATGATGGGAGGAGTGACTAGGTACTTAAACTTGGTATTATCTAGCTTACAGAGTGAGTTTTGGTCCCGGTAATCGCTAACGGTAAGTCATTAAGTCATGAAACTTAAAATCGGGTATCCTAAAAATATGAAACTTATAAATATGTTTAAACTTATCAATATACTCCATAATAAAATATAAAATGAGTGGTAGGTTCTATTGGGTGCTAAAACCCTGCTAAAAACTGGAAACACGGGTCTAAAACGCGTAATTCGCGTAAAACGCTGAACTGGAAAACGTAAAATTCCAAAACTTTTGGAATTGTCCTAAAATGAGAGAAAATCATATTTCTATTGTTTATAATGTTTTATGGACATATCGGGATGCTGGAATGACGTTTAAACCTAAAAGTAAATCTCGGACACGGCTTTGTGATTTTTGAAGAAATGATCCGACGAATGCCAAATTCTCGGATTATCATTAAAATAGTTTAACTTACGAGAATATGAAATAAAAATTTTGGATGTGAATAGTAAAAAGTGAATAGTAAAGTGAATAGTGAAATTTTCGGGAATAAAAGTTAACCTGAAATTGCGAATTGTTACACCTGTCATAGCAAAATAGATTACCATAGGCTTGGGAAAGGATCAAACCTCCACCACATGGCGTAAGCACCTAGGATAAACTATCAAAGAGGTCTTTTAAAGGGTTGTAACGTTAGGTATAGGGATATGAAATACACGGTTTTGTTGGATAAAGGAAGTTTTACTGGTGGCGAGTTAACAATCTTGGTTAATTACATGTACAATATGGCGTTGCTAAGCCAAGACTAGACTCGACTTAAGCTAATAAATAAAAAATAACAAAAATATAAAATGAACATAGAATAAAAAGGGATGGTAGTCCGTATGTTTTTTTCTCTTTTTCTTTTTCTATTTTTTTTTCTTTTTCTTGATTTTTTTCGATTTTTTTTTTTTTTTTTTTTTTTTTTTTTTTTTTTTTGCATACACTCTTACCCTACCATCCAAAATAATACATCATAGGGAATAAGCATTCCCCTTACACTTGAATTTTTACATACTTTACAATTAACTAAACTAATGACTCGAATTAAGAAAATCAAAACACTTGGAGCACTTTTAAGATTAACGTACATATGGGGGTAATAAATGATGTTCTTCCCCATTACTCCATAAAATAAGTACTTACCCATTAGTCCCAATCGTCCCAAAACAATATGTACAAGGATATGACTCGACTTAGCAACCATGTAATCAATTAGAAAGTTAACTTAGGGTTTAACAAATAACAATAATGCACTAAAAATGAGCGCATACACGGAGGGCTAAGGCGATTTGGTTGTACATTTAAGTGGGGTGTAACAAATTCTTCCTTTAAGTAAGATGCTTAAAGTTAGAAACGAAAAGATAGGCTCGGAGGGATGTACTAGGGGTTTTGTGTACTAAAAATGAGTACAACGCTAAGGGTGTGGGAAAAATTAGTTGACTTAACTAGCCAAGTAATATGACTTAAATGGTCAAGTAATTATAATACGGGTTTAACACAAGGGTGATCCTAATGCCTCTTATCATGTAGTAAATCATATCATACGAATGTAGTCTCACTAGCGGTCTCGGGATGCATCACTAACGCAGGTTCTAGAATCTAAATGCTACCGGTACACTCATAAGCACTAATGATAAATGCTTTTCCTATCAAATCTAAAGGTGAACCTCACATATTTGGGTGGAAAATTTTTCTGAATATACGGTTATGTGCTAGTCATACAATCTCCTATCCATGAGACGCTTGCTATGGCTAAAGTTTCACTCCTAAATGTTGTAAAAAAATTTAAATTTGGCGCTAAAATTGCACTAACAAGTATTTCTCATAGTTTTATTACACATCTACCATTAAACAAAACAAAACTAACATGTAAGGTATCATCTTTTTACCCTCCCCTTACACTTAAGATGAACATTGTCCCCAATGTTCAAGTAAAGAATGTAAAAGTGAAAAAAATAAAAAGAATGAAATCAAATACTCCCCTGATTCGCTCGGTATGGATAATAAGGTAGCCAGGTTAAATCTTCCTCCAAGAAAATAAACAATCAAAGCTTCCCTTCCTGAATATAAATCATCTTCTTGTCATACATAACCTGTAAATCCTGAGAAAATAGACAAAAACAACCTCGCGTAAAATTGGCGGCATCCTATATAAGTTAAAAAATCCTAGAAAACAAGATAAGATATAATGCTTGTGGAATGAAGTTTGCAGATCTCCTGGAGATTATAAAACTTAATAATTCACAAAAACCATAAGACTCCGTTAGAAAAACAAAACCGGTAAAATTTCCAGATTTTTACACTTGACGCCGTCAAGAGTAAACTCATGACGCCGTCAGGATTGACCTGCAGAAATTCTTATGTTAAGTTTCCAGAAAATTTCTGGAAAAACTTGGTCCTACTTCCTGGAAAATCCTGCAAAACTTCATTATGACTCAATACAAGCATTTGACTCTAACAAATACGAATACACATGTTCATTTAATATTGTGGAGAATCATGATCGGTTTGTTTCTTAAAAACATATTTGGGGTTTCCCCTTACACTTATCTTTTGCAAAAATACCTTTAGGTGGAGTTAAGACTAGGCCAAAACAACAAAGTAAAGTATTTCCACTATTTAGTTTAGAAACATGATCAACCAACAATAAAAATTAAGCATGCATACGGAAGCAAATAACAAACAAACAAATAAAATCACACAAAACATGGGTTGCCTCCCAAGAAGTGCTTTTCTTTATTTACGAGTCTTGTAGCTAGACTCAAGGTCATGGGTTACTACGTGACACGGGTGAGTTCCTCATTGAGGACATCTTTGGGATCAAACTTAGGTTTCAACTTCCTATCGGTTTCCTTAGTATGATATGACCTTTCAAACTTTTCTCCATCCGGATCATACAAAGTCATCCTCGCATGCCATGATCCGTCACCTTCTTTAGGTGGCTTGTCCCACCTCCATTTACACTTGTCTCCCTCTCTTTTCCACTTATTCATCTCTATATTAATAGGCATTACGCTCAAGAACTCAATCATCTTCCTAAAGACTAAGGGGTCCTCAAAGGGATCTAGCTCTTCATCTCTAGCTATGAGTTGTTCTACCGAATGTGTCTTTTCTACGAAATCTTTCTCTAGATAAAATGGGCATTGAGGTCCAATGAAGTTCCTTTCTATCCAAGGTCCATATCTAGATGGTCTCCTATTCATCTCTACCCAATGCGGTGTCGGTTCATCATCACAATCATAACTATGCTTCTTTACATCGTACACCGACCAAGTATCGCCTTCACCTACCGCTATCTTAGACTCCTTACAATCTATCATGGCGCTAGCGGTTGCTAAAAATCCTCTTCCTACCAATAATGGGCATGTAGTGTCACTAACCATGTCTAGGACATGAAAATCCGCTAATATAGTTAATTTTCCTACGTGAACAACTACATCCTTAATCATTCCAACTGGGTGGGCAATACTCCCATCCGCTAGCCCTATCAATACCTCCGTTTCCTCTAACTTTCCTAGCTTAAGAGCGGTGAATAAGGATAAGGGAATCAAGTTGAGGCTTGACCCTAAATCTGCTAGTGTGTCGAAAGCTTCGGATCTTCCTATCTTACAAGGCAAAACAAATATACCCGGATCATCAAGCTTTTTAGGCAACTTGTTTTGAACGAAGGCGGTCCCATTTTTACCTAGTTTAAACTTCTCATATTTTTCTAGGAGGGCACTATAGTAAGGAGCACGCGCTAAGACATCAATGACGGGGCGTTCAAGGTGAAGTTCTTTGAATTCATCGTCAAGGTCTTGCGTAAGAGGTGTTTCAACTATGCTTTTGACCGGCTCTATATTGGGTGTTTTATTTGATTGGTCCTTTTGAAGAACTTGGTTTTGTTTGAAACACGTGCTCGTTGATTTAACCGAGTAGTATTGTGGACACGAAGTGGGTGACGAAACTGAAGATATGGAATTAACGTTTAGTTTCGGATTCTTGATTGTGTCGCTTGGGAGTGCTCCCATTTCTCGGTCATTGAGAACTTTCAACAATGCGTCAATTCTAGTGGTCATCTCGCTTTGCTTTTGTTTGAAATCGGCTTCAAACTTAGATATGCGAGCTTCTTGAGATGCCATGAACTTAGACATCAATCCTTCAAGATTGTTGGTACTACCATAGTTGTTAGAAGGATTGTTGTTGAAAGTACGGTTGGACGGTGGTCCGTTTGGTTGGTAACGATTAGGTGGATTGGAAGAATTGGGTTGATTTTGTTTCCACCTAAGGTTTGGGTGATTTTTCCAAGAGGGGTTGTATGAATCACCGTATGTGTTTGGCTCGGGCTTGAAAGTGTACCACTTATCTCCCGCTTCGTCGGTACGCGTGGATGCGTAGTCCGCAAAAGCTGTTCCGGGGAGTTCCACACAATCACGAGTGTCGTGGGGACCACTACATAATTCGCATGAAGAAGTGATTTTGTTCACTTGGCTTGAAGGCTTAGGAGCTTCGTAAGATTTCATGAGAAACTTGACTTGGTCCTCAAGTTCCATGATCCTACGGTCGGGAGTGCTAGAATTGTTCGAAGGCAAAGATATTGCCTTGACCGTTTTATTCAAGTCACGGGGATCATTCCAACTTTCGTTGTCATAGATAGCAAGATCTTCTATGAGTTCCCATGATTGTTCCGCACTTAGATCACGTAGCTTACCACCGGCCGATTGGTCAATGGCTCACCTCGTGGAGATGTCGATATGGTCATAAAAGATTTGGGCTTGGAGCCAAAGATCTATGCCATGATGAGGGACTTTTTGGAGTAAGTCCTTGAAACGAGTCCATGCTTTATAGAGAGATTCATTTTGACGTTGTTGGAACATCAAGATGCCATTTCTGAGCTTAGTAGTTCTCCCCGGTGGGAAAAATTGAGCAAGGAAACGAGTGGTGAGATCATCCCATGTGGTGATGGATCCCGCGGGTAAACGCTCAAGCCATTGACTAGCTTGATCCCGTAAAGAGAATTGGAATAGGCGTAATCGGGTTGTCTCTCTAGTTGCAACATCTAGGTCTATGGAATCTACGATTTTGAGGAAGTCCTTAAGATGTTGGTTTGGATCTTGGGAACGAAGTCCATGGAATGCACATCCGCTTTGCACCAACCGGATGGTGTCGGATCGCAAGGGGGTCACATTGGCTCCGGTGAGCTCAATGGTGTTTCGGTAGCCTTGGTGGCTAGGTCGGGAATACTCTCCTAAGGTTCGGGGCCTAAGGGGTTCTAATGGTGAGTTTTGTTGTGGTGGGATGACGGGTTCAAAGATGTTCCCGTTGTCCATGATGTTGGGTGGTTACGAACAAAGACACAAAGAAATAAGATAGACTAAAGAGAACCTAAAAATAAAAATAAAATCTTAATAGAAAGGAATCTAGCAAGTAGACCTAATAAAAAGAAATTCTAACCTAGACAATAACTATTCCCCGGGCTGTGGCGCCAAAAACTTGATACGTGGGAATCGCACCAGGCTTTACCTCTCAAGGGATCTTGAGAAGCTTACAACCCCCACCAGGCAGTGTACCTGATCGTTGTAGTATAGTATAGTGACAAGTACCGGGGGATTGATCGTTCAGCTTAGGAATAGTGTCGCTAGGATTAGAAAGCCTAAATACTAGTTCTAAAGGTGAGGGATGATTATTTTTGTATTTTTATATATTTTTGAAAGCAAGTAAATATCTCGGGTTTGAAGGATTTGGGCGGAATTAGTTGTTAATCAACTAACCCAATACTAAGATGCAATCAAAATAAAATACTAGAAATAAAGATAAACTAAATTATACTAAAGTTGTGAGCAATAAGTGGAGAAAATGTGTTTACTTAGATTTCACTACTCCCTAGACATCTTTTACACGTTAATTACTTGTTATAATTGCATGGATGACGGATCGTATTCCTTAATACCATTCATGGGGTGGCACACATAACTCCCCAATTCTATGAGCTCTTATCTCCTCCTACACCATGCCCAACACAACTATAGGGATTGTAAACAGTGGCTCATGCATTAAATACAACCAATAAAGACCTAGTGCACGTCGGTTCATGTTTCTTAAGACGTTCAAGCATGTTACCAAGTGGAGATCTGCCAGTTTTCTTAAGCCTAACATATAAATCATTCATCCAAGACAAGTATAAACAAGTAATCAACACATAATTAACATCTAGGTTTCATTAGATCTAAGCAAACACAAGATAGATCTAGCCTAGCATGATGGAATTAAGACAAGAACAAGATATAGACAACCAACACATAGACATATTGATTGAATTAAAAGAACACTTATCTTAATTACAATGAAAGGTATCAAGGGTTTGGAACCCTTGAAAAACCTATAAAAGTTGCACCAAAATCGTACTTAGGGTTTCTCCAAAACTTCTCTCTCTTTTAATGTGAAAATTACAAAACTATATATAGAAAAATGGGTCTGACGGCGTCAAGACCAATATTGTGACGCCGTCACCTCGCCGCCAAAACTATTCTCGGACTGCCTTGATCTACATTTGACGCCGTCAAGACTTAATCAATTCCAGGCCGTCATGACTTTTTACTCTTGACGCCCTACCTTCGTGACGCCGTCAAATCTGTACTGGGTCGTCATGGACTTCTGCTCTTGACGCCGTCACCTACTGTTCCCAGCATGGAAAATTAAGACTTTGGCATTTTCTTCACTTTTATGCTCCAAAAACGTTCGAATTACTTCCTTTTCCAGATTTCTCTCCCAAAGTACCTAAAATCACAAAAGGAACGATTTAGGGCAATATTTGATCAAATAAATTCGAATTCGGGCTTAAATGACCCCCTAAAAACGGATCATTTTTCGCCTCATCATTTCTCCCTGCAGAACCCACGGTACCTTCAGACCATATGGGCGGAACCCATTTTTTAGTTCCGCCTGGTCCGCCAATGCCACAGAATGCTTTATTCTTTATTTTCAAACCCAAACACCCTCTTAACTTAGGCATTCACTTTCAAAATGCTATCACCCTCTAAAAAAAAAACACATATCCATACGAATTTTAGGGCTTTCAATCAAATCTCTTCGAATCCAACCAACTTTGTAAGTGTTCTAATGACAATTGCATTTTTTTGATTCAAGTGCAACATTCTCATTCACATTCATTAATTAAAGTCTTAGGGTGTATGCATAAATCTTCTTAATTCATGAAAAACTTGGTGGCTTGCTAATCATGTCTTCCATTAGTTAAGTGTTGCATTCTCTTTGTTCTTACTTTAATTTACCAAACACACCAAGTGCATTATCTTTCAATTGCAATCCAAGACTAGAACACAATTCATCACCACATTGTTAAAACAAGTGAAAAACATCATTGAAACATCACTTGCATATTATCTCCTTAATGCTAAAGGGAATACATAACCGATATGTATTTTCGGGTACATTCAATCGAAGATATATTCAATTAGGAGAGTTTTTGGTTATCCTGTGTTTTCATAACATTACTTCACAAACAAAACAATTTGGCCATTAAAATGAGTCAAGATAACCAAGTCTCCATATTGTTTGCATATAGAAACACATTAGAACATGCACATTGATTAAAAGTCATTAACATATAATTTTGTGTTTTCTAGGAATCAACATGCCTATCGCAAATCAATCCGATCACAAGGAAACCCTTAAGTACTTGCCCAAACACCATAGGACTAAAGGTCTCGACAAAGTTCAAGTAGAAACCTTTAAGGCACTAGAAAAACGCTATGTTCACGAAGGAAGAACAATTGATCCATCCTTTCTAGAAGGAACATCTATTCGCCAAAACTTTGCAGCAATCAACTTTGATTGTCTCCTTGATATAGATGAGCAAATTTGTCCTAGGTTCGTATTAGAATTCTATGCAACCATAGACCTCTTCAAAAATGAGTCGGGTGAGATATCATTAACCTTCAAAACAAATCAAATACCAAACTTCATAGACTTAAAGGACTTAGCTATCATCCTTGGTGTCCCCAATGAAGGCACTTGTCTTTACACGGATAAATGGCCTATTTCAAGCCTAGACTCAACTGAGCGTTTTCATCCATACAACAATCCTCTTGTTAGTAAGGAAACAATTAAGGAACATCTCTTTGTTAGAGCCTCTACCACTAGGAAAAATCGTTCGGGGAATATCGTGGATAAGGATCCGTTTGGTATGGAGGTAAATGAGCTTAAACCACAATTTAAGAAGTGGGAAGAAATTCTTAGAGCCAATGTCATTAGTACCATAGGAAACAGGGATCATGTTAACACATGCCTTTGTTACATGCTATATAGCATTTCCATCGGTCAACCATTCAACTTAGCCTACTACCTAGCCCGACGAATGGCCGACATACCTTTAGTTGGAAAAACCGCTCTTCCTTATGGAATGCTTCTTACTCGCATCTTTAGAGCAATTTCACCCATTCCTCCAACTGACAAGGGAATATACCTTGACTATTCTCTTGTCCCTCACATCTTCGTTCCTATAAGTGATAAACGAGTCTTCAAAACTAAGGGCAAACGCACTCGCTCACCTTCACCTTCGTCATCATCATCCAACATGAGCGATGATGATAATCTTCCTAACTCTAAGTTACCTCCTTTAGAATACCTTCAAGCTCTCCCCATCATTGACAATGCTTCCGAAGAATTCAAGCAAACCAAAGGAATGTTCAAGTGTTTTGGAAGGTACCTAAACAAGCTCAAAAAGAAGATTGACCGGTTGTGAGAAGATTAAGGAGTGTTTGGCATAAGAATGCTTTAGAATCATCTTTGTGTTAAAACTACGTGAATTATGTGTTTTTCACTTTCATGGTTTATTACGTTTGATGGATTATGTTTTGTATGCTCTTTTATGATTAATGACAATATTGGTGGTATTTGTCAATTTCATGCTTATGGTAAAATTCACTAAGTTAAGTGAAAATCATTAGCCCCCGGTCAAAGTCCTAAGAGATGAATGTCTATATGTCTAATCTTTGCGTTTCCTAATCAGTCATATAATAAATTTTCATTTCCAAGAGTTTTCGAAAATTTTGAAAATCGTCTCGCGAGTCAAAAACGCGGACTGTCTACTTCTGCAGCACTGGCGGATCCCAAAATTGGGTTCCGCCAGTACAATTTCTGGGTTTTCCAGAATTAGCCCAACGGACCAGGCGGATCCCAAAAAAGGGTTCCGCCTGTGTATTGTGAGGGTTCCGCCAGTCACCTGCAGAAAATTTTTGCTATTTTTTCTTAAGTTCATAACTTGTAAAGTGTCAAATCATTATCCTAAGTGAGAAACATCTTTCATTTACAACAACAACCATATTGGAACAAACCTCACTCACTAAAACAATTAGAAAGACACTTCCCGCCAAAATTCAAATTCAAAACATAACTAACCAAAGGAACCCTTTTAAAGGATCCTTCAAACCTTTGATACATTTTCAACCAAACCACTTCCCATGATCACAAAGCATTGAGTGCTTAGGTTGGTCTTTCACTCAATCCTATTCATTGGATTGACCTAAAATGATGTGACATGGTCATGAAAATCATTTGACACCTCAATCTTAGAATAGTAAAACATCAAATCCAAACACTATTTCAACACTTTTCTCATCCTATAAAATTGAAAGCTTCACAACAATTCAAATCACACCATCACCATCAAGACTTCTCCCCTCAAACATCAAAACCAAAACCTTTGAAATGACCAAATCCAACACCTCATCCGAGTCATCAAAATCATGTGCTAAAACCACTAGGATTAGTGTGAAACCTTGTTGCTTCAACAAAACCACAAAGTCAAGCTCATCATCATCAAGTGATGCTTCACTTAACATCTCCTCACCTATCCAAGATTTTCTTAACCTTACTACCTCAACTACACCCTCAACACATAGTAATACCAATGTGATCACCATTCAAGATTTGCTTAATCTTGTTACTCCACCACCTTCTCCACCAATTTGCAACTCAAACCTAGCAATTAACCTATCATCAACTAAACCTTTAAGTGAGTCAACTCCATCTTCTCAACAAGCTTTTAAATCAAAAACTCCTTCACCTCAATCACCAACACCTACACCAATGGAACTTTTCCATACACCACCAACATCACCAACACCCAATTTGGAAACTTTTGATGATCTATCATCAACACCACCATCCTTCTCACTTTTTGATACCGTTGCTCAAATGGAAACCCAACAACAACCTAGTGAGCAACTTAATGATGAACCCCATTACCCATCTACGGTAGAACGGTTGGCTTACCGTGATGCTAGACCATCCATTTTTCTAAATGATCAAGGTCATACCCACTCACATTCATTTGTGTTTCATCCAATTTACAAAAACCTTCATAGTGATCCTTACGGAGAACCAAGTTTCCGTCACCTAATTCAACCACAAGAACAACAACAACAACAACAACAACAACAAAAACAACAATTTGATTCTCTACTTTCTTCTTATAAGAAAATAGAAGCCTCAATGTGGGAAAAACCTCCAAACATCAATGAGGAAATAAACACTCATTTAAACCACCTCAATGCCTTCAAACGAATGGTTGATTCTCAAATCAATCATGTTATGGAGTTCAATACGGCATTAAATTCAACAAATGAAGGTAGCAAATACACCTCTCAAACATCCACATTTGCTCCTTCAAGTTCAACCCATCCACCACCAACAAATCAAACCTCTCTTCCACCAAACTTCCCCCGCCATGATTGCGGACATTGCGAAAGAACCGCTCGCATTAGTGAAAGGTGTCGAACGGAACTTCACGATTTAACCGAAGAAATGAGGTTTATTCTAAACCACATTTTGGACCGTCTCCAATCCTTGTCTCATCCACCACAACCTTAGAGTCTCCAAAATGAAACAAAACCGTTTCTCTTGGAAAATGTCTCCTATTTTAATCAACAAACCAAAACCAAGTCACCTCCTCACCTTTCAAAATAAAACCCGCTACAACCCTCAACTCACATTTTCATCCTTAAACAACCCTATCCTTGTTTTTGGAAAATGGTTCTCATTAAGGATGATGATGATTTCCTTGTAGCTTTTTATACTCTTAGTTCATTTTTAGTTTTTCTTTGTTTCTTAAAAAGTAGGATGTTGTAATCTTAATTATGTGTCTTTGACTCTCTAAGAGTAAAAATTTTACATTAAATGAAGATTAATTCTACAACAAGGTTTGCATTGTTTAAATGACCATTTAGGTATGATGAGTGAACTACACCTTTGTATGGTACCATACATAAATCTTGTGTTTTAGAAACTAACCTCTCTTTTTGTAGGTTCATTTTCCATGTTTTTCTTCCTTGAAACTCCATTTAGGGGAGTAATATTCAAGGGGGAGCATGAGTATTACATTATTCCGCTTCACAACTCTTAGTTGTAGTTTAGACATGAAACACTTTCATGATTTATCTTGTGCGGAAACTAACTTTTCTTTTGTAGGTTCAAAATCCATGTCTCCTCTCTTGGCATTCCATTTAGGGGAGTATCGTCCAAGGGGGAGCATGGCCATTATTCCGCTTCGCTTCTCTACTTTTTGTTTCGACAAAAAGGGGGAGAATTTATATTAAACTTGTTCAACTTTTGATATTTCTGCTTCGCTAACTCTTTGAAAAAACAAGTTTTAATACTAACTTTATAAGACTTAACAGTAAATCTTATGGCTTACTTTTAAATAAAGTTTATGTTTTGTCATCAACAAAAAGGGGGAGATTGTTAATACAAATATCGCCTAAAAACGTTATTTATATTTTACGATCTTTGCTAAGTTTTGTTAATGACAAAGTATGAACTTTAGCTAAAAGTAAATTATCACTTTAAGTGTTTAAGTCTTGTTTAACTAATGTTTACATTTCCTTTTAAACTAAACATTGGTTTTATTTCTTAAAATAGAAATTGTCACATCACATTTATGGCATGTTTTGTCATTATGCATTTATAAAAAGAAATGTGTTTGACTTGCTTTGATGTTGCTTACAAGTTTTGTGTTTGACTTGATTTAAGTGATGTGACATTGTTTGGTTGCTAGGAGTTATGAGACAAGACCTTGTTTGGTTTGAAGAGTTATTGCAAAAACCTACTGCAGACCCGGCGGTACCCCGGGGGTACCCCGGGGGTACACTGGCGGAACCCATCTGAGGGTTCCGCCTGATCCGCCAGATATGCAGAATAGTTTGCTATAAATACCAAACCATTTGTTTGTTTTGTGTAACCCTTTAGGACTTATTCTCACATATTCTCTCAACTAACTCAGTAACCCTTGACTTGTGTGATTCTCTTATGTAGCAAGGAACTCCACAAGATCATTCAAGAAGTTGCAAGCTTCAACTCTAAAGTTGCAAGTCTTGGTAGCTTGGTCATGTATAAGCTTTGGTAGTTTATACTTCATGTGTGTCATGTATGTAGAAGTTATGGGTTAGTATTTTAGGCCTCAAAATACGTAGTGTGTTGGGAGTTGTTGTACCCTAGTAAAAGAACTAACGGGAGTGGTTGTACCCTTGGTAAAGAACTCGACATCTAGCTTTGTGTCGGTAAAAGTGTAAGCGACGAATGGGAGTGGTTGTACCCTTGTAAAAGAACTCAACATCTAGCTTTGTGTCGGTAAAAGTATAAGCGACGTGTAAGGTTTTCTCCGCCGGTGAAAGGAGCTTGTTGATTAGTGTTTATAACTCTCGAGTTGGAAACTCGGGGCGTGGATGTAGGGCAAGGAAAAAGAGTCCTTGTAGCCGAACCACGATAAACTATCGTGTTGTGGTTTGATTGTTTCTTTCTTTATCTTTGCTTATTATATGTTGTTGTTTAGTTAGAATTGTTGATCACATATAAAGCTTTTCAAAGAACCAAAACAAGTAAAGTTGTTCTTATATCTTTAAACATAAGTAAAGCTTTTCAAAGAACTAAACAAGCAAAGTTAGGATCATTACAAGTAAAGCTTTTCAAAGTATGAAACAAGTTAAGTTAGAATTGTTATCCACATGAAAAGTCTTTTCAAAGAATCAAACATATTAAGTTGTGTTTATATCTTTAACCAAACGTCAAGTTCTCAAAGGTTATTTAAGCTAAAAAGGATTTAAAAAGCGGTAAACTATTTAACCCCCCTTCTAGTTTTCCACAGACGTAATTCTACAAATGGAATGCATTCAATCAATATACTATTTTACATTGTATAAGAGCTTTAGGTGCAAATCATAGTTGTCAAAATCGCGCCTAAGGCGCACCTCGGAGCAAGGCTCTAGCCTTTGAGCTTTTTTCAGATCGAGGCTCATAACATGCATGAATCCCACAAAAAGCGCGCGCCTTGGGGCTTTTTGCGCCTTTGCGCCTTGGGGCTTTTTGCGCCTTGGGGCTTTTTGCGCCTAGGAGATGTAACAATTTTTTTTCTTTTATAAATATTAAGATAAGATACATGGGCCTTTTAAGTCATAGGGTGAGTATTTGTATGATTTGTAAATTTGAATTAATTTTATGTTTATTGATTGAAATTTTCTTTAAGAAGTTACTTTCTTTCATTAAGTATTTTTTTTACGACATATTATCATGAAAATATGGCGTTATGCCTTGAATATTAATATGTTGCTTGCTTGATATTTTGGGTTAAATTTTGAGCTTTGTTAGATGTAAGCTACAAGTGTAGGACACAAGCATATTTAGTTAATATGGATTTTAATCTCTATATAGGCCATCGAGCCAAAGAGTTGTTCCGTTATAAAAGTGAAAACTAATCCATTTTAATATTTATAATGGCAATATGTGTCATGCAATAAGTATTTATTTGTTATTTTGTGTTATTTAAGCTATATAAATGGTCATATATGTTATAAAAAAACTTAATATTTTTAGTGCGCCTCGCATTCATGAATCTCGCGTCTTGGAATGCGCCTCGACTCGAGGCTCTTTGCCCCCTTTTGAGCCTTAGTGCGCCTTGAGCCTTTCAGAACACTGGTGCAAATATAACCTATCATAAAATAGTTGTCATTCGGTCGTCGGTTACTCGCCGATGATTCGAAAGATCCTTATCTATCTTTTTTCTATTGATTTATTTTGTTCTTGTTTAGCCTATACTTTTATCCTATAAAGCCTATTCTACACAACCGTAGCTGTCAGGACGTAGACAACGGGAGAGCATGGGTGCTCGGCCCTTTCCAACATGCCAAATCGCTTTGTTATTTTATTTATAAAATTTAAGTCTATGACTCAATAATAAGCAAATGACCCCCCCCCCCCCCCCCCCCCCTCCCCCTCCCTTTTAGATGTCAAAAGAATTAAGAGAAGTTTGACACCGTTTTATACACAAGGTTTTTCTAATATATTTTTTTTATTAGTTGCCATTTTTTTTAATCAAAATTTTAAGTTCGTAACCTAACATATGTGATCATTAGAATCTACCATTTAAAGTTTAATTGTATTATTTTGTTAGTTTGAGGGAAAAAAAATCGGCCTCCGTTATTACTAATTCCTAGCTTCGTCCCTGCTAGCTGTCAATCAACTAATTATGTCTCATCAATATAAGTATTTGTTTCTAATGTTGAATATCATCATTGTATTTGAAAATAGTTTATCCACGGCGACTGGTTATTATCAAAATCTTGATAATCAAGATATCTATTTTTTTTAGTAATTATAGTTTACACTATAATTTTAGTTTTTCATATTTCATCGCTCAAATTACGAGAGAGTATTAGACAATAGATTATAAAGCATGAGCCCGTCTGTGAGTTCGAATTTTAGAAGTTTTCATGTACTCCCTCCGTCCCAATTTATTTGTCCACTTTTGAAGTCTTTCTTTGTTAATTTTGTTGTTTGTGTTACATAATACTTGATGAAACTTATACCTAATGAAAATATATTTAAAACTCAATCTATTCATATATTTTGCATCAAGTATTAAATAACACAAAAAAAGTATTTAAGATCAAAGTCGTAAAAAAAGACTTCAAAAGTTAAAAGTAGACAAATAAATTGAGACGGAGGGAGTAATTGCTTAGTAAAACCTATTTCCCATGGGGAATTATCAAACTTAACATCCAACAAAATGTGTAACTCCTCACCTAACTTTAAAAGCCCACAAGAAACGTGAAAGATAAAACCACGATTTAAATCCATGGCCTTCACGGCTTCACATCATAGTTGTTGCATGTCCTGGCTACCAAGTTGTCATCTCGAGATCGATACAACTTGTTTATAAATTATATATATTTTTTTACGTGTATTAAGCTTGAAAAATACTTTCTCTGTATTATATCATACTCCTATAAATCTTGGTGGGAATAGCGTACGTATATTGTACTTTATGTTGTTCTAGCATTTTTATCTTTGGTATGTTAACAATTAAGTGTGTGAATAATTTTATGTTTTTAGTTGAAGATGCATACCGTTAAATGTAAATTTTGAAAGTGTCAAAACAAACTGAAAATCACTACCAATTATGTATCACTTTTATACAATCTAAGCAGGCAACTATCATTCACGTTTGAGACCTCGCTGGATATTTGGAGTTTTCTGCTCTAGTGATATAGTTGATCGATCTTGGAATTTGAGAATTAAATAATTTCCAAAGCAATCTTGAACAACTGAAAGGTGGGGTGAAGTGAACCTTGAGTGGTCCAAATAAAAGATCTTGTGTTAATGGAACGAATAAACCATATAGAGCTCTTGTTGGATATATGGTGTACGTGTTATAAAAGTATAGAAGGGGAATAATCAAGTTAACAATCCGGAGTTCATGAAATCCATAAATGGATAAATCGAAAAACACTCAAGTTCTAAGGTACGAGAAGGAAGAGCAAATGTGCATATATCGTTTTGTAAGTTATGTTTGGAAGAAACAAAAATGTGTTGTACTAAACGAAACAAAAAGCAACAGCCTAACCACGGGTGCACAACCCTTTGACCACCTTATTTTGTTTTGGCTGTATCAAAGTAACTAAAATGACTGTGCGTTTCGTACCTTCTAACTCGTCTTTGAGCTTAACTTAAAAACCCTAAAGTAAAACACAAACACACATAAAATAAGGTGAGACAATAAAATCACCAACTCCGGATGATAGGTTACATGGAAGGTTTTAAGAAACAATGGAAAAGAACAAGTGCAAAGCGTCATTGGGTAGTTAGTATAATAGGTTTGAAAACGTTATAAGTATGCAGTAACGTAGACAAAACTCTTGTAAAAAACTCGGAATCAGATGGATAAAATGCTCGAACGAACCGAGTTGAAACGAGCTCGAGTCTGAGTTCATTTAATACTCTGGCTCAAGCTCGAGCTTATATATGAAAATCGACTAGGCTCGCGAGTCTAGATGAACATTAAAACTACATATGTTCATATATTATATGTCTATAAACATATATATATATATATATATATATATATATATATATATATATATATATATATATATAAACGAGCTCAAGGGAAGGGGACCAATAAAAAGAATAATTAAAATAAAAATGGTAAGAAGTAATTCTAACCACACATTTTAATATGGGTGGGAAAATTTGAATGAAGTTGCATTAATTTTTGTAGGTGCATCTAGAATGTATGGTTGTGATTACTTCTTATCATTTTTATTTTTATTATTGGGAAAAATCTTTAATAATGTATCATACTTGTCACAAAAATTACTTTCGTGTAGCGAACAAAAAAAATAGTTTTTTGAAGTACTGAACTTTCATTTTTTTGCTTTTTGAGCTTTATATATAAAAATGAGCCAAGCTTGAGTTCTGATAGGCTCATGCTCGGCTTAGCTTGTTTCCACCCTTAAGTGCAACTTGTTGTTAACTTTCTAGTGTGTGCTTTCGTTACATTTCATATCATCCTTTTAGTTTTGTAAAAATAACGATATACTTTTTAAATGTTATCTTACTGTATTACTTAATAGTTAAGGTTAACTTTGTTTCATTTCTATTTGTGAAACGATCAAACTAAAATTGGAACATAGCCATGAGTCATCTTTCTGTGATTCGAATAGAACTGTTGACCGAATAGAACTTTGTTTCATTTCTATTTATAATTGGAATGTTTTGGGTGCGTTTAATTGTATAAAAAATTCTCTTGTTTTTTATCTATAGTTTGTAAAAATATGGAAGGAAAATTTATCTCCACAAAACACTTGCAAATATAGAAAACGCGTTTAGTTGATGTTTGTATGTTCTATTTTGAAGAAGGGAAGGGAGGGTTGTGGGTTACAAAAGAGAAAAGGAAAAAAAAAATTGTTTTGTAGTTTTCCTTTTTTAAGTTAGGAAATAGAGGATTTGTGTTTTGCAAAACATTTTGTTGAAAAACACTTATTTGAAAGCGATATCTGTTTTTTTTTTTTTTTTTTTTTTTTTTTTTTTTTTTTTTTCACAAAATATTTTGTAAAAAATAAAAGTTTTTTCCCCTAACTAAACGCACCCTAAACATCTTAATCATGTTTCAAATAAAATTATAGTAGATATATAAACTTCCTAATTATGAAATAAGATGCTAAGTTTTACACACTTAAAAAATTATGAAGAATTACATATATGTCCTTCTTAAAGTTTAATATTACGTAAATATTCTTCTCATTTACTTAAATACCCTTCCCACTTTTATAATTACATCAATGTCCTTTTCAAACTTTTGCAATTACATCAATATCTTTTCTGAACTTTTAAATTCTCATATATATATCTAGAAATTAGTTAAATTATAATTATATTGATTTTAAATTTAAAAAATATTATTTATCTTTGATATTCGTCATAATTATATTGTTCATATATATTTTTTTGCCTCGATTGATGGAAAGAATACGATGACGTAATTACAAAAGTTTTAATATATATATGAAAGAACATATTGTTCATATTTATTTATTTATTCATATATACTTTTTAGCCTTTAGTGATGAAAGAATAAATTGATTTTGAGATATACGAGAATTTAAAAGTTTGAGAATAATATTGATGTAATTATAAAAGTTTGAGAAGAATATTGACATAATTATCAAAGTAAGAATGACATTTATGTAATATTGAGTTTTAATAAAGATATAAATGTAATTGACCAAAAAAGTATGTGAAATAAAAGTCATAGTTGCCAACCAAGTGCTTGAAAGAATGGACCATCCATACTTTCCCCACCTAGCACATGCATGTAATGCCCTTAGCATAGGGCAAAAGAAATATTTAAATACATTTGCTATAATCACATAAATTTTATGAAAAAAAGTTTAACAAAATAAACGTGTCATGACACTTGAATTATTTATTCACTCTCTTCATTCATAACGTTTTCTTTTATAACATATCATTTTATTGTAAATCATTGCATAATTTTTTTTTTCATAAATTTTGTGTGATTCTAGCATTTCTCATATTAATTTTTTTTTTCATAAATTTTGTGTGATTTTATGAATGGATCCATGAAAACACTGATGTATGCTTGTATGGCATTTATTTGCTGACTTGGTATGTCAGAATGCAGAGGTGATTTTGATTCTACACATCAGGCTAACTCAGGTTTATGAGTGCCTGAATTAGTTGAATTTTGATTTTTGGCTCATTTCAAATGATGGCTCTGTATCTTGGATATGATTTGGCATTACTGAATTCCTTTATTTTTCTATTGTAGGCCTTTGTTAGGTAACAATAGATTATATTGGTTTGTTCAGTTAATGTGCATATCATTGTCCATGAAGTGAGTTTCCATTTGAGTAGGGAAAATGAGTTGGAGAGATAGAGCATGGTACTAGGAATTGTGAGGTGTGTAAGATGAATCTACATGGTCCTAGTGTGCACTGTCTATGGAGGATTGGTTGGTACTCACTGTATGGTGTGTGTTCTCATCTATATGAAGCCATTGTAGTAGATGGAAATGTAGCATAAGTGGTATAGCCCATACTGTGGAGAGGTTATGGGTTCCTAGTGAGGCCACAAATCTATCTTATCATGGTTATTGTGGTGGCAGGGTGAATGATCATGATAAATAGATATGGTGAAAATGTAGCTAGATGGTTATTGGTGCTTCAAAAGGTATTCAAGACTGCAAATTGGTTGTTATCTGATGTTAGATGTCTGCAGTTGTTATGAAATCATGGTTGGTTATCATGATAGGATGTATTCATCTGTTAGCAGTGTCAAATGGTTTGTAGAATTGATTATAAGCATAGGCTTGTCTATTGCTATAATAATCTGATGTATTGATTTGTGAATTAATAATATAATGTTTACCTTTTGCAGCAGCAGCAACAACAAAAACAAAACAAAAAAAAAAAAAAAAAAAAAAAAAAAAAAGGACTCATGTCCCAATTATTATACTTTCCAAAAAGTTAAAATAATGAAAAGCCACTAAAGTATTATATTTATTTCTAAAGAATAAAAATAACAACATGTTATTCTTATTTAAATTTAAGAGACTTTTAAGTAATATGATGAGTCAAAAAGTTCAAATAGTGGGTACAGGTATACGTAACAAATAAAAGAAGAATATTTCTAGATCTACTCACAATTTACAAAAAAAAAACTACTCGCTGACGTGTCAGCGAGATGATTGGTTGGTTTTTTGTGGGCCACAAAAAACCAACCAATCAGCTCGCTGACACGTCAGCGAGTGGGTTTTTTTTTGTAAATTGTGAGTGGGTGTAGCACACATCATAAAAGAAAGAAACCTCAACTATTATGGTGTGATTCTTAATAAAAGAAAATAATCACATAGATAACCCTAGGGGAATTGTATGCTGCAGCACTTAGGCCCCGTTTGGTTCGCGGATTCTTTAGGATTCTGATGGAATTGGAATCTGATTTCATTCCATAACATGTTTGGTTCGCAGATTCAAGGAATCCAAAATCTGAATTCCATTTCTTAGCGTGTTTGGTTGACAAATGAAATGGAATGAATTCCTTCAAAATCCCATTTCTATGGAATTCAACATTCCATAGCAAAGTGGGAGGAATATTTATAATTTCATGGAATTCAATATATTTATCATAAAAATCAGTTATTATTATTATTATTATTATTATTATTATTATTTTATTATTAATATTATTTTATTATTATTATTATTATTATTATTATCATTATTATTATTATTAGTATTAATATTATTATTATTATTATTATTATTTTAATAATAATAGTATTTTATTATTATTTATCTTATTAATTATTATTATTTTAATACTATTATTATTATTATTATTATTATTATTATTATTATTATTATTATTATTCAATTTACCAATTTTAATTTAAAATTAAATTTTAAATATTTTAATATAATTTGTTTTTTCTCATTTTATTTTCTTCCAACCAAACACGCGATAGTTTTTACAAATTCCAATTCCTTAAGATTCAAAATCCTTAACATTCCGTTCTTTAACATTCCAATTCCTTCACATTCCAATTCCATAGAAACATTCCAATTCCATCAAAAATATTCCGTGAACCAAACGGGGCCTTAGGCTTTCTAAGAGCATGCCTATACGTAACTCACGTTAAAATTTAACGCAGCGCCACGTCAACGCCACATCAGCTTTTACACTTTAACTCAACACTTTAACTCAACACTTTAACTTAACACCCACATCAATAACTTAGCCTTAACTCAACAACAATTTACAAAAACACTCCTTCATTTAGGGGGTAAAGTGAAACCTTTTTTTTTTTTTTTTTTTTTTTTTTTAAGAAAACAAGCACTTTAACGTGCGTTAGTGCGTTAACGTGCCACGTTAACGCGGAGTTAACATTCAAGCATGCAGCCGTAACTTTGATGTTAACGTGCGTTATTTCACTTTAACGTGGGGCTCCACATTATGTGTGGGAATGCTCTAAGGGCAGTTCTTGACATACACATTGGGTTAGGAGCTCTTTCCAAATGGTTCAAGGCGCTTGAAATTGGATCTATAATCACTTGTTTTGTATCATGTTTCTTTAACACTTGTTATTGCTCTCCTTAGATATTTCATTTTTTGTCGACAGCAAGACGTGCTAATTACTGTACATAACTACATAAGCGAAAAGTTAAATGGAAGATATACTCGCGTGCCCTCTTTTATAATTATACTGTATAGTTGAACATGACTGAAGTAGCTAGTTATATTTTTATGTGTTCAGCATTTCATTTCCATATGAAATTAAATCACACAAGTACGTCGTCGAGTCCATTTAATTTTACTTAGCAAAAGTTAGCCAGAAAATGGAAGAAAGTGACCCAGTTAACATAATCACAACTTTAGCACATATCGAACGTGTAAAGCTTAATGTGTAACAAAGTCAAGTCCAAACTACAGTAGTTCTTAAGACAACTCAATGTCCACAAACTTTTAGCTAAAAAACTTAGTAGTCCTCGTTAGCACATATCAATTAAGCGAGCTTTACATGTTTAACAAAATGGAGATACAAATTTATGTCACAAGTTGTCCACTCGTCCTAATCATTTGTTTCAATTTCATAAAAAGTTAATGGAGAACATAACTAAGTGATCACGCACTAACATAACTCTTTTGAACATGTTGTTTTGATAATAATAGCAAATTATGCGCATACGAGTCACGAGTTTCTAATAGTGAGACACTTGGATTCTGGAGCACTATAGAATGGTAATTCAACGGCAAGACATCAATTGTTTTAATCTGATTAGCAAGTTTTAATACAAGTTATCATAAATTTGTGAATGGGCAAGATAGACTGATAGAGGGTATACACAAAAAGATTTATCGTCTTTTAGTACTTCAGTAAATCTCACAATTCTGAATCAACATACTCACCACTAAGGAGATATAAGTACTCTTTTTGTAAGTGATGGTAATAAAAATGGCGTCTTATAACTTCTCTAACTCAGAAGGAATTGGTGTAGTGAAAGATAGAGGGTATACACGAAAGATTCATAGCACGTTAGTACATCAATTAATATCACGATTCTAAAATCTAAATCAGCATAATTAACAAAAATGAGTACCTCTCTTCTGCAAGTGAACTAAGTGATGACAGTTAGAACGGGGTCTAATAACTTCTCTCATTTACAAGGAAACAAGGTCGTTGAAAGAAAAGAAGGCATGAGACTTCAATAATATAGAAAGTACGATTCCGAGTTGGCTTTTGAGTGAGCTTTCAATAACGGCTCGAAAGGAAACTTATGATCGTCACGTCAAAAAAGAAAAAAAAAAAAAAAAAAAAAGTATTGGGGTGAGAGAGGCTCGAACTCTCGACCTCAGGATCACTCTTATTGCTATGAGACCTACGCGCTAGCCAACTGCGCCACCACCCCTTGATGTGAAACTAATTCAATCTTTTTTATCTGACGTTAAGCAGAAATGAACAAAACAACATATAAAAATACAATGAAAAAATAGTAACGCGTCAGGTAGGGGTCGAACCTACGCCTTTCTGCTTAGGAAACAGACGCTCTATCCACTGAGCTACAGAAGCATTTTTGTTTCATTTCTGTTATTACAATGTTATTAATCTTTTAATTATGTTTTTTTGTTCGTAAACGAATTTAACTTTGTACTACTGTTGAAATAAATATCTTCCTCCAAGTTGCAAGATTCATTTTCCCGACCGAATCTTTTCATTAAAGTGATTTTAAGGAGACGATTCCTAGTCGGCAAAGTCCCCACTTGTTCGTTACAAAAGAAAAAGAGCAACGTCTTTAAACGATCCATGTGAAATTGATGTGAATCGCATGCACAAGAGACGTACAGTGTGAACAAAAGACATGGCAAGGCCATTTTCAAGATAAAAACGACTTTGTACGGTTGATGGCCTAGACGTGAACATTATACGTGTGGACCGTTGAGTTACTAGAATAAAAATTTAGAAAAAATTAAATATATAAAGCAAAGTGAGCATTGTCTTGGCAAATCTTGTAAACTTTTTATTGCTATCATAAAAGGTGTTTTTAGTACTTTAAGTAATACCAACAATAGCAATAGCAATATCAATAGCAGCCATGAGCCATGGGGTAACACATACACACGCATAAGAGAGAGTATACACACTTTGTATATAAACAGCAAAAGACCACACTCCCAATGACAAGTGGCCACCTTCTTCCATCACTTTGAATGTCTTCTTTTCTCTTTCTAATTCTTCTATCTTTTGGGTTCATCCACGATCAGAGTTAGTTAATCCAAGCTCTTCCAATTATCGAGTCATAAAACGCATGATTTGATCGTCAAAAGGGTGAGTTTTGATCCACGAGCTAGCAATCCAAGTAAACAAGTTATCATCCTTTGTATTCTTTGAATCAATATATATTATTTAGACTAATTCTTATATATAAACTTGTTTTTCATAATGGATATTTGATTATCTGTTTCTTGATTCTTGATCAGGTGAGTCTTTTTCAATATAAACATGTTAATATTAATATCAAGAAGCGTATTTTAATTCTGATTTTATGATTAGGTATTAAAATCTTTAGGGCAGATTAAAGTAGCTATGACAACATTGTCTCTATCTTCCAATAGTATGAGCTCAAAGGTGATGCACGAAAACAAGGACTCAAATTGGACTGATGAACAAAACACATGGTTCGAAAGTGCTCTTGCTATATTTGATACTGAAACACCAGACCGCTGGACAAATGTGGCTGCTTTGGTCCCGGGAAAATCAGAGATTGATGTCAAGGAACAATATGAGAAATTGAAAGCCGATATTAGTGAAATTGAGGCTGGTTTGGTTCCAGATCCTGGCTACGAAACCTCCTCTTTCAAAATAGAACTAGTGGAAGATCACGACTTCAGTATCTTCAGAAAACGACCTTCAAAGTTTAGACCTTTTGATCACGAGAGGCGAAAGGGTGTCCCATGGACTGAAGAGGAGCATAGGTAACATTCAAGTTTCTATGTTCCTTAGTTTTTATATAGTATGAATAAAGATTAAACTTTGGTTATAAATATAATTTGAAAACTTTCTAGGCGATTCTTGATGGGTCTACAAGTTCATGGGAAAGGAGACTGGAGAAGCATTTCTCGTAACTTTGTAATGACGAAAACCCCAACTCAAGTAGCAAGTCATGCTCAAAAATACTACGCAAGACAACATTCCGATGGTAAAGAGAAGAGGAGACCCAGCATCCACGATATTACAATGACTAATCTCCCACACAATACTAACTCTCCAGAAAGATCTCCTGATATGATGAATTATCCCTTCGATATTGCAAAAATGAACAAAAGTGGCGGAAATGGAATGAATATCAGAGTTTACAATACGGGCCTCCATTTCCAACCTTCACGGTACCAGATTCAAAGTTAAGGAAGCATAAGTTCGTATTTGTCATTGAAAAAAATGTTTATATCATTATATATGTACTTGTACTTTGTTTGTATTCCAGCAGTTTGTTTTCATGTCTCTATCTTAGTGATTACTACCCTTACGATAACGAGATACAAGTCTGCGTTTCAATTCCAAACCCGACAACATGAATGAAATCTTATTCCAATTCCAAAGAAAATGTGTATCTTTACTCCGCTATTCATGATCATGTTCACACTTAAGAAACCTTATAGGGTGCCTTTTTTTTTTTTATCAAAGTTAAAGCAAAGTTGGGTAGTTTCTGTTTAGTAAATAAAGAACTAGTTGAGTCATCACTTTATATGTTCACAACAATGCCATGTCAGCAGCTGACTCATCATCCACTCTTACCAATATATTCATAATATCTAATAGTTAACTTTAGTTTGCTATGGCATTCTTTACATCACAATGCATAGTTTATATGCACAGGAATAAACCATGTTGTGTTGACTGTTTAGCTTTATAATAGAGCTAGCTGAGTAAGAATTCCACAAGCATATTGTGTTAATATTCTTTGGAATCAAATTTGGTACTAATTGTTTATCTATTTTTCATTTAGTAACCATCCAAAATCTATATTTTTCGATTCGTAGAGGTCCCCTTAGCTAGTTTTGTTCCTTCTCATCGTGCTATATATTATTCTGTCTAATGTTCTAATTGCCACTTGCTGGTTTGTGCAAGTCGTTATTCGAGATTATAGATGCGAATGGGATAAACTTTTGACCATCAAATTAATGGAACCTTAGATACTAATCTATGGCATATATTTGTGTTTCATGCTTTTGGTTTTGTAAGTGTTGTCATGTTTATGGCCTTAGACTTGAGGATTTAACTTTAATGATGTTTCTAACTATAATGCATGAACCTTTTTTTGACTTTAGTCAACTCAAGATTTTGACATTTCCTTGACCTCTGGAAATTTAATTACTACATTAATTTATTAATCATGGATTAGCTTTTAAAAGTACACTATTGCCAACAAAAGTGGGAACCATCTAGCTAGATGCTACCAAAGAATACCTAAATTATAGTTATTGCGTCAGGTTCTCCGGTTCTCCCTTCCTTATTGTTGGAGGTACATGTCAGATTGATGATCATATAGGTTTAGTTTCATGTGAGAAACATTAATTTGGTTAGAACTCAGAACTGTGAGAACAGATATGAATCATGAGATTCTCAAGATCATTGCTATAAAGATGGTGCATGGTAGTTTCGCACATACTAGTAACCCCAATGTGATATCTTAACAAGGCCAACGCATATTTCAAACCAAACAGGCCTAACTGAATGGTTTTGTTAAGCCGGTTATACGGTTTGCGTTGTTTTGAATGTAACATAGAATAGATGTAACTTAGGTTAAAAAAAGCTAGCACTTTTTTCTAATGCACAAATTTAAAGCCTAAAATGAATAACTCAATATTATATAAGAAAACACACAAGTAAACTAACAATTCTTAGTTACCAACGAAAGAAACATTTGAGCTTCAAATTTTGTTTTCGTGTAGTGAATCATTATATTGTCGCTTCATAATAACCACTCTATTGATTTGCAAAAGTGATATAGAAAAGTAGGTCGAGAAAGAAGGTTTCGAGAAACACATGCACCAATGGTCAATTCTACAATATAAACGCACAAACTCGTACTTCATACGTCCCATAATTAAAGTCCACTATTCATTTTTGAAGTTTTTAGTTTTCAAATTTAACCTTAAATATTTTTATTTGTATATTACTTGATGCAAAATATATGAATAAAATGAGTTTTAAATATATTTTTCATTGGTATAATTTTTATCAAGTATTATACAAAACAAATAAAAATATATAAAGTCAAAGTTGCAAAACTAAAAATTAAAAAGTTAACAATGGACAATAATTATGAGACGGAGGGAGTATTAACTACTTGGTGTATATATCTCCTCGACACTTTTTTCAATTTGATGTAGTCAATAAATTTTTTTGCAAGTTAATCCCCATACTTTTAAATTTTGTCACTTGGTGTATTTTGCTCATATAAAATGACCATTTTACTTTTCGTTATCAATAGAGTTGTTACAAAATATAAGAGTTCGGAAATTAAGTTGCAAAATTTTTATTCGCTACATCAAAATTGAAAACGTGTCAAGTTATACATTTCTCAATGATTATCCCTAATTACTATCATGTGTGTACGCACTCGGTTCAGTTCAGTCTAACAAAACTGTTGATACAGTTTGATGATAAACCCGCAGACCATATTATGAAGTCAAACTGGCTAACTTCCTTTGGTTAGAATGAGGATATCGCAAGATTAAATGTGTCGGATGATGCAAGAGACTCACTTTGGGCCTGCATTTACTTTAGTGAAGGTACCTCAGCTCCCTCATTTACAAATATACACATCTCTACTTATGTTGAAATACTAGGCATCAAATCTAGTCATGATTAAACTTTGACCAAGTTCTGTTTAAATTTTGTTCCATTCCATGATTGGCAGTTCCTAAACATACAATTATATTAGAAAAATTCATTTCCTAAAGCGAAAATGATCAAATGAGCAAGATGATATAACTCTGTGTATCTGGTGCAATCTAAGTTGAACAAGTTTCTAGCTCTAGAAAATTCTTAGCCCATGAATTATATAAACTAAGAATTTGTGTCGCATAATGAAGCTTACTATTGGTATCCTAATGGGTACTATACTAACATAGTGGTTGATACTACAATATAAGGATCATCCACAGAAAGCCAAGACTAAGTGCCCATACACAAATATGCACTCTGCATTTCATGCAAAAGTTACACATATTTGCAATATAAAAAAGTATGTTATGTACTATTTAATTTAACTCAACTTTTATTTGGAGTATGACAAAGGCCCTCACTTCATCATAAAACAAGTTTTCAATTGGAGAAACCTTTCTGCAAGTTGCATTAGAAAGCACTTACATTTTTCTTAGTGGATATGCCCCACAAAAGTTAGAACCTCATAATATACACTCCTTTTTTTCATTTATTTCATCTCAACATCACTTCAGTTATTTAGTGAAGAAGATATACACAATGGTCTTAATTTACCTTCTTGTCTGCAGACAAATCAAAATATATATAATTAACTGGTTTACCAATTCTTAGTGATGTTAGAAGTACAAGCTAAGCATATGAATGATGAATTTGTGTCACATTTGTACTTGTGACAAATTTGATGCAAGGGATCTCCACTATCTATATAATAATACCGTCTTTGTTCATCCTAGAGTTATATAATCGTCACTTTTCGGTTAAAACAATGATTTTAAGAAAGTGACCACGTACATAAGATATATAAAGTTCCATGTCGATCTGTCTTAATCTTAATGAATCCTTATCCTCTATAAACTACAGGTACCTACAAATTGCGAAAGGGGTCAAGTTTGGTGACACAAAGAAACTATTAGATGATAAATAAGGCCCAAGCCCGGTATGTGGGGTTGGGTCCATTAGGGTTTCATTATGTATTGCCTATATTTATCGTATCAATAAAACATATCACCTCACGGGGTTTACAATGTTCTAACAGAAACATGTGCACAATGTTGATGATAATCCTGTTAACGGTAAGTGGTAACAACAACCCCACTTTTTAAAGAACATCCAAAAGCTATTAAGATTACAAAGTGCAACAAACTTATTACATGCCAATCAATATCTTTGTAGGAAATACAACAAAACCAATAACTTATACAACAACAAAAGAGAGAAATATTCAAAACTTGTGGAAAACATATCTACATGCTTATTGTTCAAGAACCATAACTGCATTCAATGGGATGACAGAAGGTGGGAAATCAGTTCTTGGTCCTGCAAGAGAGTAGTATGCAAGAATATGAGCAGGATGTTCGACTTCTCTATCTTCAGCAAGGAGGACCCGTCTAGAAGGAATAATTTCAATATTCCAAAACGGGCGCACCATTGGTAAAAGATCAAATCCATAATTAGAGGACCCCCTATACCCTTGTACCCAAAGGTATCTTAAAGACCTTAAATGTAAAACAGCAACAGCCAATGCTTGTTCACTAAAACAGCAACCCCTCACTTCTAGCTTTTGTAGATTAGGACACCCTTGAGAGAACCCAATAAGCCCTTCATCAGATTGTCCAAGATAACCTAACAACATCCATCTTATGTTATGACTATTTTGACCAATATAAGTCAAACCAACATCGGTCAACCCTCCTGGTCGAAGATATAGAGCAAATCTTTTTAGCTTTTGGCAGCCACTTAATAGAGCTCGGACCCCATTGTCAAGGGGTAAATCTGTAATTACCTCTTCTTTATCTAGCAAGACCAGACGGAAATCACAAAGGTTTTTTAAGTGCATACCCATGACTTCTAGAGCTGTGTTTG
Organism: Artemisia argyi; assembly: GCA_030686995.1. Lineage (NCBI taxonomy): Eukaryota > Viridiplantae > Streptophyta > Magnoliopsida > Asterales > Asteraceae > Artemisia > Artemisia argyi. Next base: position 135,622,318 of record CM060695.1, on the reverse strand, counting down.
TGATATCAGATACATATACAGCAATGTATTCCAACTCTATGCAGCCTTGTGCTATGGCTGTTAGACCAATTTGAGAAACAATGCCTTCTTCATCTTCCAATTCTTGTTCATCAGCACCTCTCTCTATTCTAAGCCGCTTTAACTTCTTGCAAACACGAGCAAGAACTTCCAACCCCCTGTCTCCAATTACGTTCCTGGTCTGTTAACAAGCATAACACAATAAATGGATATATGTTTGAACTTTGTTTCAAAGCTCAGTTGCCACTTGCATTCACAATTTGAATGTTTGGATAAACCAAGTCTGCTTCTCGTTATCTAATTTGAGATGCTTGTTATTTCTACTTCACAAAACGACTCTTTTATTTCACAGAAATATACAGATATTTATCAATTCTTATCAAATAATTTTTTAAATAAGGAAAGTTAGAGAAACACCTAGACATTTGATTATCTGATTATTACAGCAAAACAAAAACACAACCATATACTATTTTCAATAACGTGTACTCTTACGCTGTCACGATCATTATTTACACAACAACAACAACAACAACAAAACCCAATCCTGCCGAAGCAGGGTAAGGGGGAGGTAGAATGTAGACAGATCATACCCCTACCCCGGGGAAAACCCGGAAATAGAGAGACTGCTTCCAAAGAGACCTCCGGCAAGTGCAGGTGTGCTTGTGGGGCAAAGGAAAAACAAGCAACAAGCAACGGGCAGGCAAAAGAAAGCATGCAAAACCGAGAAACACATAGACAAAGAAGGAAACAAAGCAAAGGAACCAGCAGGCAAACCAAAGGGAGCAACACCAAGCAATGCAACGCACGGGGCCTAGAGTAAAGGCATAGCAAGCCTAAAGGAACAACACTCAGCAACGCAAGAAAACGCACAGGGCTAACGCTAAGGCAAAGGGCAACACCAAGCAAAGCAAAGCACGGGGCCTAGAGCAAAGGCAGAACAAACCTAAAAGAGCCACACAGCAACGCAAGAAAACGAACTGGGCCTAACGCTAAGGCAAAGCAAACCTAAGAGCGGGCCAAAAGCAGAGGCAAAGCAAAAGGGGGCAAGGCAAAAAGGGACGCCAACAGAGCCTAACGCGAAACACCTAGTCAGAGCTACCCGCAGATCCTAATTCTATCTCTCCACACCTTCCTATCTGAGATCATGTCCTCGGACAAGAGAAGCTCCTTCATATCGATTTTAATTCTATCCTCCCACCTGAGTTTGGGTCTACCCCTCCTTCTGACACCATTAACTACTAGCGCTTCCACTCTTCTTACTGGTGCAGTTTGTGATCTCCTCTTGACATGTCCGAACCACCTCAACCTTCCTTCTCTCATCTTAGGAATAATGTTCTCAACTTTAAGTTTTGCTCTGAAAACTCCGTTCGGGATCATGTCTAGCAAGGTTTTACCACAAGTCCACCTTAACATCCTCATTTCCGCCACCTCGACCCTATTAGCATGTATCTTGGAGATAGGCCAACACTCTGACCCGTACAACATAGCTGGTCTAATCGCCGCCTTATAAAATTTACCCTTTAGCTTTAAGGGGACTTTCCTGTCACAAAGGACGCCTGACGCCGCCCTCCATCTCGCCCAACCCGCTCTAATCCGGTGGGTAATGTCCTCATCTATCCTCCCTGATTTGTGGATCACCGATCCCAGATATCTAAAGGACTCCTTGGGTGGTAGGATCCTGTCACCGAGACGAATATCCATATCTTCGTGGTGACTTGCCTCGATCCTCCCAAAATCACATCTCAGGTATTCAGTCTTCTCTCTGCTCACCCGAAGGCCATTATCTTCAAGAGCCTCCCTCCATTGTTCGAGTCTGTTGTTTAACCCTTCCGCCGATTCTGCCACCAACACAATGTCGTCAGCGAAAATCATGCTCCACGGGATGCCTTCTTGTATCCTACGAGATAGTTCGTCGAGAATCAAGGCGAAGAGGTAAGGACTAATGGCAGATCCTTGATGGAGTCCAACTTCCACAGGGAAAAACTCTGAAATCCCCGCAGTTGACCTCACCCGGGTCTTAGCCCCCTTGTACATATCCTTAATGACTCTCATGTATCTCCTTGGGGTTCCTTTATCAATTAGAGTTCTCCAAATTAACTCGCGTGGCACACTGTCATATGCCTTTTCAAGGTCAAGGAACGCCATATGCAAGTCCTATTGTCGCTCCCTATACTTCTCCATGAGACTTCTAAGCAGGTGTATAGCTTCTATTGATGACCTTCCTGGCATGAAGCCAAATTGGTTCTCTGACACCCTCGTCTCCCTTCTCAATCTTCTCTCAATAACTCTCTCCCACAGCTTCATGGTGTGGCTAAGTAGCTTGATGCCCCTATAGTTGCTACACACTTGTACATCCCCTTTGTTCTTGTAGATGGGGGTGACTTCACTAAGTCTCCACTCTTCTGGCATCTTATTTCCGGAGAAAATCTTGTTGAAGAGGCAAGTCAACCATTTTATCCCCTCCTCGCCCATGCACTCCCAAGCTTCTATGGGGATTTGGTATTAGTATATTACAGTATCTCTTTCAAAACACAAATCCAAACATGAAGTCAATCAGCATATCATGCTAACACGTACTAATAGTTCATAACATGGAAAACAGTAATGTGCAACTAATAAGTAAACAATCAATCCGCATCTCTTAGAAAATAAGGTCAAAATGCAAATCAAACTGCACATAAATTTTTCATCCCAGAGACAGTATATTGGGAAAACAAAAACAAAAAAAAGATGAGGAAATTTTACCTCAAGAACTTCCAAATTAGGACACATCGGGAGCAAGATGCAATGATCCTCCGTGTCAAGAAGAGCATAGAGGAGATCCAACTTTTTAAGCCGGGAAGCAAAGGGATATACAATGGGCATCTCATTTGAACTCATGTAGTTAAAACCTAATCGGCATAATCTTGGGGGATACGTGACTGACCCATATTGTTCAGCTTGTTCATTAAAGCATCCCCCACCAAATTCTTCTAGTGACACAGCAGCTTGAAAGAAACCAACAAGATCCAAGATTTCACAATCACCTATTTTGACCGAGACTAAATCCTTGCAGTTTCTGGCTATGAGTTCAAGATCTTTAAAGTTAACTTGGGAAAGATCCGTCATGTAAAAGTTTAATGTTTCAAGAACCGTGTTGTTTAAAGCAAGCTCATGTAGCCACTCTCCATCTTTTTCTATTACTTGACTTTCTTCTAAGAATAAGGTATTGAGGTTCCTGCAATATCATAAAGTATACAATTTTGCATCATCAACAATAAATTAGTCACAAACTAATAATCTGAACCAAAACCGCAACCCAATGATGTAAGTATGACCCTCTATAACAATAAATCATATCACGTACTCGATTAATGGAAGGTTTAAAAGACAGTAATTTACCCTTAGTTATACATATAAATTCTGTTTTTGACATGTTCTGCGTCGTATCCCACAAAGAATTTAATCAGTTGCATGTACAATGTAACATTTCAAATTGACTAGAATGTGTCTCGAAAGTTCCTATTTGTAAACTCAACTTTTCATCTACTTGTACCATAGGTCTGTCATTACATTTTCATTAATGAACATCAAACTACCGCAATAAATTCTTCAAACATGTTGATCACCATACTAGATGACATATACAAGGAAGAAAAAGACCTCAAGGTAAACGTGACAAGGAGTATTAAAGATCATTGGTACACTTGGTTTTAGGACATTATATGCAAAGGCTAATAATGATCACAAGTCATAAAGTACTACATGCCAGTAAGTCAAAATTTTGACCTTTATGCTTAAACTTGCAGCTAATTATTGACAATGATAGTAACTTCTTAAAGTGTTCAAAGATTTGATCATTAGAGGGGAAGGTGTGGGCTCGCCACTTAATCTCGCTGTCCTACGTGGATCAGGTTGTTGCTTTGTTGTTGCTCGCCACTGTTCGCCGGTGAAGACCAACTCGTCTGAACGACGAGGTTGGTTCTTGCAGCTTTTTTTTTCATAATTTATTTATTTTATTTTTATTTTGTTTTTTTTAGAACGTTGGGTAACGGCACAATGGTAACGTATACTTTTTATTATTTTTTTTATTTTTTATTTTTTTTCTCTTTTTAAAAAACTAACTTACAAACTCTATAAATAGCATACATATTTTACATATTTTACACCACATATATTTCAAACACTTACACATACTAAAAGCAAGAAACATGAGCGACTCATCTTATTCAAGTATTAGCAACATTGGAGAGATAACGGAGCTAGAGATGATTCTTCAAATTAACGAGCAATCGTTGCAAAACCAAGAAACCGGTCCTTCAAAACGCCGTAAATACATCCCCGTGAACGTGAAGTTGCTGAAGCACATCTAATGGCCGACTATTTTGGTGACAAACCAAAATATACGGAAGATAATTTTCGATGTCGTTTTCGTATGAGCCAAAAACTATTCTTAGAAATAGTCCAAGGTATTGAAACTTATATTGAAACTCATGATCCTCTTCCCTCGCATTTTGATTTCTTTAGACAACGACCTGATTGTCGGGGTGTAACGAGTTTTAGTGTGATTATGAAATGCACATGTGCACTATGCCAATTGGCTTACGGGATTCATGCTGATGCATTAGATTAGTATTTACAAATTTGTGGATTTGGCATGCATTTTTTGGTGTGGCAGGTGCGAATAACGATCTAACTGTACTGTATGATTCTCCGTTATTCGACGACCTGATTGATGGCATCGGCGATGTTGTTCCGTTTGAAGTATACGGAACAAAATTTAAGCATGGGTATTATCTAGCTGATGGAATTTACCCAGAGTGGGCAGCTTTTGTCAAATCCTTTACGGTTGCAAGCAACCCAAAATACGCCGCATGGAAAACGAAACAAGAAAGTGCTAGAAAAGATATCGAAAGAGCTTTTGTTGTCCTACAAGGACGTTGGCGTATTATTGCCCAACCGGCGCGTGCGTTTACTGTCGGCAAGTTACGGAGAATCATGTACACGTGTATCATAATGCATAACATGATCTTGAAAGATAAAAAATATGCGATATCCGAAGTTGCCGAAATGTATATTCCTCCGACACCAAATATGCAACAGACGTGGGTTGAACGTTGCGCAGTGCAAAGAAAAAAAACAAAAGAACTACACGATAAACGCGCACACCGAAAGCTTCAACGATGTCTCATCGAGCATGTTTGGCAACAACAACAATGGGAACAAATTCAATAGAATAAGAATAATTAGTTTCGTTATAAGTTGATGTATTTTATTTCGTACCATTTTTTTTTTAACGTTATTTTTAGTTGTGTGTAATATTTATTTTGTTGTATTTTATTTTAAGTATTAATGAAATGAATTGATGTATTTAATGAAATGAGTAAAAATAAATAAAGGTGTAAGTGGTTGGCCCAAAATAAGTAAGTTGAGGTTAGTTGTGAGTGAGAAGGGGTTAGTTGTGAAGAGTTGTTGAGGTGATGTGGAAGATGTGTTCATGCTTGCCACCACACCTTCCTCTCTTAAAAAGCTACAGATAGAAAACTATGTACCAAGATCCTCGTACTATTTGCATTTGAAATGCAATTTCATTAAGCTTAAAAGGACACAATGAATTTTTTAATCACAATATAATACAATGAGCGTGCATCGATTTCTTTATTAAAACTGCTTATACTTTTCAAAATAAGCAGAGACAGATTATTAACACTAACAAAATGCATTGCCAGAAGATAGTGTCTAAATTTGCTTCTGTTTTAACGAAGCACAATAATAAAATAATGCTATGTTTATTGTTTGGCAATTCTACTTATTATCAATTTAAGAGGTAGACAGCTTATTTGACTCTCAAATTAGCAGCTAGCCACAAAATGTTTGCTTACATCCAAATACTTAAAGGTCAAACTTTTTGTTGTATTACATCAAAAAGCATTATCCATATAAGCACTTTTAGAGAGTGTTTGGGATTGCTTATTTTTCCTGCTTATCTATATCTTTTTTAGCTTATAAGCAGTTGACTTATCTGCTAAATTGGGGGTAAAAGAAGCAGCTTGGAACATTCTTATTTCAAAAAGTGCTAATATTTAACTATCTATACTTTTTTACCCTCATCTAACATAAAACCCCTTTTAACAGATTTTTAGCTCTTTAACTTTATTTCGACTAGTAGTCAAGATTTTAATTGTAAGACGAACTTGAAATAAGCAAATTGAAACACTAAATCCTCAATTAAACGCCCTCTTAATAAGCAATAACAAACACAAAAGTACTAAGTTTTGCAACATCACAAACTAAGAATTGAGCAATATCACATCAAAACAAATTCACTAAAATACCTGCAACATCGACATATATGCTTCAACCCATCAGTCGAAAACCCCGAACACTTATCAAGCTTAACAACTTGCAAAACACCACCACGCGCTTTCGCTAGCAATTCAAGATCACCATCATAAACAATCATTCTCCGAAAATGAACCACTTTCAAACACGAAAATGACGCCGCAATCTCCTCAACCCAAGGCTTCACAAACCCTCCCCAGTCCTCAGGAATCAAGTTATACATAGCAGCACGTGGCTTCCCTTTCAGCTTCAAACTTTCTAAATTTGGAAACCTTTGTAGTAACTGTGTTGGCGTTGCTGCGTAACATAAAGCAATCATGACATGTTTACGTGTTTGTGATTCCACCTCGTACCCTCTTTTGCATACAAGTGATACAGATTGTCGGGTGAGAGTGTCTTGTATGTATGGAATTACACACTCGAACACAACATAAGACATGTTATGTGTTGGGTTGTTACTAGATTTTTTTGTAAAACGTTGATAACTAGCAACGCTGACCGACACTCAAACAGACAGGAAAACATGAAACATGTTTACGGATGGTTTTGAGGAGATTTAAGAAGAATAGTGTGTTTGAGGGTGTGAGTGAGGATAGATATTGGACGGCGACAGTTGGAAGGGTTTGAGTGGGTGTTGGCGAGAAAAATGGAAAGTTTTTAGTAAAAGGTTAAAAGTTTTGGAGTTTGTAGGGGGTAATTTCGGAAATTGATGAAAGATTATGTCTGTATATGATGTGAGATATGTTATTACGTTTCTTGGAGTTAATATATTGGTGGGGCCTTTGAATGGTGTTGCTGTAGGCTGTCTCAACTATTTGGTGTATGTCTTGTTTGGCTTAACTTGTTATGTTTCGATGTAACTTGTTATGTTGTATCTTCCTCCATTTGTGAGGTTTGTAATGAAATGGATCCTTTGTTCAAAAAAAAAAAAAAAAAAAAAAAAAAAATATATATATTGGTGGGGATAACGCGACAAAGCCCACATGCCTTTATTGTGTTACCTTCTACACGCGTGGTATATGTGTTTTCAAATTTTCTCACAGTTTATTGGTTGTATATTTTTTTTCTCGCAAATTTTCCGCAACCACGTACTTTCCGGTATGTACTCCTTTCACTTTTCTAATTTATCATCAGCCTCTCGGGTGTTAATGTTCCTTGGGTATTAAACCCATGTCACTTATAAGAGCTGATAGTAGCAAGTGTAGGCACGTGAGGTGCACGTGAGGAATTTTTATTCCGCGCGTGAGGTGCACGTGTTCTTCTTCACACATGCTACTAACAGAATTTGGCGCCCATTCTTAGTTTAAATAGTTAGCCTCTTGTTCATAATTGTTTAGCTTTTGGTAACACATTTCCTCTTTCTCTCTTGTATCTCATTGTAATAAACACACTTTCATAATCAAAGTAACTTTCGACTTTCAATTCTCTCTTCTTGATTGTCCAAGTCTTTGACCCATTAACGAATCTTAGTTGATTCCTAGTGGCATCTATCAAGTGGTACCAGAGACCTTTCCTGGTGAGGTCTCAGTTATCAGAAAATTCAGTTGTAACAAATTCAGTTACATTTTCCCGCCAAAAAATCAAGATTGTTACACCGACAATCTTGATTCCGGTTGTCTTCTCTGGTCAATTTCCGGCAACAAAAAAGAGATTTCCGGCCAAGAATCAGTCACCATTGATTCTCTTGTTCTAATACACTAGACTAATGCCAATCAACTGTACGATCACGAGGCTAACAGATATTCTCATTAAATATTTTAGCTTCGAACAAGCTGATCAGCAGCAGTTGGATTGGGTGGTCAAGAACAAGTGCAAGTAGTTGTTGTCCCATAGTTGATGTGTGATAACAATACGGTTGTTTTGGTGAAAACGATAAACAATTAGTAGCAAGAACCACAATCAAGATCTTGGATTCAATGGCACCAACAACAAGAACAGTTGGTACAAGTGGTGGGGAAGGTGGTCTTGATGATAGTACAAGGAGGTACATTGATGAATCAATGGCTGCATCCATGGCTGCGTTCAGGCAAAGCATAGAGCAGATGATATCTCAATTCTTGCAAAGTCAAAGCAGATGATGTCTCAATTCTTGCAAAGTCAAAGTCAACCAAACACTGGTATGGTGAAAAGAACACAACATCAGGGGCAAAATGGTCAAATTCCAGTCAGCAGAATGACAAAGGTGGAATTCCCAAAGTTCTCAGGAGATGATGTCAGGGGATGGATGTTCAAGTGTGAGCAATTCTTTGCAATTGACAACATTCCAGATGATCAAAAGGTGAGACTCATCTCTGTGCATCTTTTTGATAAAGCATTATTGTGGCATAGGCAGTTCATTAGATTGCATGGTGAATTGGTGTTATGGAATGTGTATAGAGATGCCATTATTCAGAGATTTGGTAGTTTGTTTGATGATCCAATGTCTGAAATCAAGAATGTCAAATATGAGACTAATTCAAAGGATTACCAAGATGTGTTTGATACTTTGTTAAGTAGGGTGGATATAAGTGAAGATCATGCAATTAGTTTTTATCTTGGTGGATTACCTATTGAATTAGAGATGGATGTGAGAATGTTCAAGCCAAAATCATTGGCTGATGCCTATTCATTGACCAATTTGCAAGAAGCCACCCTGAATGTTATTAAGAAGAAGAATAGATTTCAGGCTAATGTGAGTACTGGAAGATTTGGTGCAAATAATGGAGGAGTTAATAATTCTGCTAAGCCCTTGTTAGCTTTGCAAAATGCTAATAGAAATTGGAATAATAGGCCAAACAATGTGCAACCTAGGAGGCAAATAACATAGAAGGAGTATGAGGAAAAAAGGGCCAAGAATTTATGCTTTTACTGTTATAAAAAGTTTGTTCCAGGTCATAAGTGTGAAGGTCAACTATTCAGTTTAGTGGTGTTGGCTGAAAATGAGGAAGTGGAAGAAGAGTATGAAGATGCAAGTGCGGAATGGGTTGAGTCACATGATGTTGAAATGCAACCACAGATATCTTTGAATGCACTCAATGGTGAAAGTTCTTTTAAGACATTGAGAGTAATAGGCCTGTTTAGAGATAAGCATAAGTTGCACATTTTGGTTGATTCAGGGTCTACTCACAATTTTTTAGATATCAATGTGGCTAAGAGGTTAGGTTGTAAAATCAGACAAACATGTCCCTTGTCAGTTTCTGTGGCTGGTGGTAAGCAGTTGTTAAGTGTAAGTGAATGTAAAGGGTTTGCTTGGAAGCTTAATGGTGAGACATTTGTCATTGATGTGATGTTATTACCATTAGGTGGGTGTGATATGGTGTTAGGCATTCAATGGCTTTCTACTTTGGGAACCATTAAGTGCAATTTTAAGGAATTGAAGATGCAATTCAAGTACAATGGGAAGAAGATAGCTATTAGAGTTACCACAAAGTCTGTAGTTCAATGAATGGAGGGAAAGAAGCAATTGAAAGTGATGAATGGTGAACTCAGGCTGAAATGTTCATGTTATCTGTCTATCCAAATACTAGGCTAACTTTGATGACAATGGAAGAAAAACAAGATGCAGGGGAAGAAGAGTCTGAATTAGCACAAGTGGTGGATCAGTTTAAAGAAGTGTTTGAAGAGCCCAAGGAGTTTCCACCAAGGAGAGCTCATGATCATAGAATTCCACTGATTGAAGGTACACAACCAGTCAATATAAGACCATACAGGCATCCTCCTATGCAAAAAGATGCCATTGAAACCATGATTAAAGAGCTTCTAGCCTCAGGTGTGATTAAACCAAGTCAAAGTCCTTTTGCTTCACCAATTGTTTTGGTCAAAAAGAAAGATAACATAACAGTTGGAGGATATGCATTGATTATAGGCAACTTAACAAGAACACTGTGAAAGATAAGTTCCCAATACCAATCATAGATGAGCTGATTGATGAGTTACATGGTGTTGTGGTATTTTCAAAGTTGGACCTCAGGTCAGGCTATCATCAAATAAGAATGTATGAAGATGACATAGCCAAAACTGCATTCAAGACTCATGAAGGTCATTATGAATTCTTGGTTATGCCTTTTGGCTTAACTAATGCACCATCTACCTTTCAAGCCCTTATGAATGATGTTTTCAAGCCCTACTTAAGGAAGTTTGTTCTGGTCTTGTTTGATGATATATTGGTTTATTCAAGGAGCCTTTCTGAGCACATTGGTCACTTAACCTTGATTTTGGAAAGAATGAGGCAACATCAGTTATATGCCAAGAGATCTAAATGTGTGTTTGGAACAACTCATGTGGAGTACTTGGGGCATGTGATCTCTGCAGAAGGAGTGTCCACTGACCCTACAAAGATAATTGCTATGCAGAAGTGGCCTGTACCTACCAATATCAAGTAATTGAGAGGCTTCCTTGGTCTTACAGGATATTATAGGAAGTTTATCAAAGACTTTGCTAGTTTAAGTAGACCATTGACTCAGTTGTTGAAGAAGAATGCTTTCAAGTGGTCAGATGAGCACAAGGATCTTTTGAAGTGCTGAAAGAAGCCATGGTTCAAGCACCTGTGTTAGCTTTACCAAATTTTTGTATTCCTTTTGAGGTTGAGACAGATGCTTGAGGGGTGGGTATTGGTGCAGTTCTACAACAAAATGGCCATCCAATTGCTTATTTAAGCAAAGCATTAGCACCTAAGCACCAGTCACTATCCACATATGAGAAGGAGTTTTTAGCTGTTATGATGGTACTTGAAAAGTGGAGAGGTTACTTACTGGATAGGCACTTGTAACACCCCGGAAATTTTAGAACACAGCGGAAGACTTAATCGGGGTAATTACGAAATTGAATCACAGTCAAACTCATAGAAACATAATTCAAAAGATAGAGTTTATATCATTCAATGAAAACTCAAATATTCAGAGTACAAAACATTTTCATAAAGAGAATGCTTTCAAAAGAGGTAGTGAGTTTGAAATGAATGATAAGTTATTTAATGTAAAAGGGAGGTCATGTGCCCTTTTTCCAGCTCCGTGCCATCATACTGCTAGTTCCCTGAGATAAACATGCTAAAAATGTCAACACAAAGGTTGAGTGAATCCATAGTACTTTAAGTTATGAAGTAGTTTGAACACAAGATAACAGTTTGAAAACAACGTGCTCGCGGAATTAGCACAGTAATAGATATGCATAAAAATTAATCTATACATATTGATATTGCTCCTAAGGTTTCACGAAACACAAGCCTTGACAGTTATGTAATGCAATTACCTACACCACGAAGGATGTAGTTGACAAAGATGCCCTCAGGGAAACTATACTGGATTTCCCAAAAGTATGAATATAGCTCAGCTCCTGACAAAAATCTGAATTGCCTTAGGTGGGTTGCCGGTCCCAAGAGAGCTATTAACTATATTTCGCGCTCACTCGCAAGTGATTAAGGTTCGTGAAAGAGGGTCTTTCAGTATTTGTAACTTAGGAAATATCAGGAAAGTAATAGCATACAGAAAATACTTGTGTTCGGTTTATCGCATGTATCTCCCCACGGGGTTTAGAAAACAGTATAAAAATGTGGGACTATGAACTCACCTCGGTAATGTAGAAATCAACTAGTGCTCAAATGAGAACTATAAACGGTTATGAATTGCAGTGAATAGCTCCTGACCCGCGACCTAAATTAACGTGTATATATATATGTGTGTATATATATATATATATATATATATATATATATTATTGGTTCAAAAGGTCTCGATGCGTAAATGACGAATGCGGTATCTTCAGATGAAGTGGCGTCGGATTAGTCGTTTTAATATGTTTCAAGTTCAAAAGTAATTTATAATGTTAAGTATTATTTTACGTATAACATTATCGTACTATATAAATAAAAATATTTAATTTAAATATTTTTAGTTAATATAGTATAAGTTTATATTAATATATTTTTGTAAAAGAATTATATTAAGTAAAATGGTTTAGTAATTAAATGTTATTATACAATATATATAAAAGGCAGACGCTACAAGCCAAATTTTGCTACAGTACATCTACAGTGCACGACTACTGTGCATGCTACAGTACGCGCTACAATTTTTTTTAAGCGTCGCTACAGTACTCGGTGAAAATTTGTTTTTTCAAAAAAAATAATTACAAAAAATAAAAATAAAAAAATACAAAAACTAATACACTTACAAAAAATTTCTTATACAAATTTGTTTCTTTTAAAATACCAAACCAAAAAAAAAAGGCATACCGAAAAAACAAACAACCAAAAAAAATTTCAACCGGAACGCAAAAAAAAAAAAAAAAAAAAAAAAAAAAAATCCATAAACATAAACAAATTATGCTTCCAAGTAAACATATGCATACTTCAAATAACAAAATTATTAATTACACCGTACAACCCATAAAATACAAAACACAAAACACACCCGCCGCAACGCGCGGGTTACCCAGCTAGTTAGATTTATAGCAAATAAAACCTTCAAGTATGTCAAAAATTACACTTTAACCCTTAGGTAAAAAATAATTACATTTTTAGTCCAAAATGGTACTTTTACACTTATCTTTCCCAAAATGGCTGTTTCACACTTTTAGTCCCTTAACGATATCTTTTGCAAAAATAGTCCAAAGTTAAGTTTTGAAAAAGTGGACTTTTATATTTATAAAAGTTAATGTTTTAGCTTATGAAAAGTTACAAAATATGGTTTATAAGATGAAAGTGTTTTGATTTTTCATGTTTTCTGTTTCTCGAGCGTTTAGATTTACGAAAACAACAATGGGCTCGTTAGCCCAAATCCAAGCCCAAGTTAGGATTTTAGTTTTGAAAATATTAGAAGTAGTATTCGATTTAGCTTAGGTTTAGGACGATTTAGGCTAGCGTTGCATGATAAAATCTTTGCATGTTTGTCGATCTAGTGTAAGTGTGGTTCAAAGACTTGAGTGAACGAAAAATATACATACGTTACACGTGAAAATAGCGAAATAAATGACCCTTTCTAGGGTGTGTCGCGTGATACTTTTATAAGAAATGATTTCATGTTTTAAGCTATTAAATGTAACGAGACATGAACGGTTTGTATGACAATGAATATGAAAGTAAGAAGTATTGAAATAGGATAAAGTTACTTACAACACCTCAAGGGTGGTGAAGAGGTCGAATGAGAATGGTACGAGAGAAATGAGGACCAAGTGTGAGTTTGTAACCTGACTCCTTCTTGTATATAAACCCACGATCCAAGATATCAACCCAAAGTCTAGAAAAATGACCCAAATGCCTTGTGTTGTTTCCTTGTGTCTCGACAGTGAGCAAAAAGAGAATAGATAGTTTGTTTTTGAGATTTTGAAGAGTGTGGTGAGATGTGTAATGAGTAGTAATTGTTTTTATAGGAGAAAGGCAAAGGTGGTTAGGTAGTAACATGTGAATTTGTTGGGTGAGCCCTTGTGGTGTCAATCGAAGAAGTGACAAAGTTGTCAAAGATTCATGGTTTAGTCTTGTCAAGTGTGGAAAGTCTTTGTGGCTATGATGAGGCTTTTGTTTAGTTTAAGTCTAGGTCAAGGAGGTTTTGGAAGGCATGTGTACTTAGGTTGAGTTAACTAGGATGAAAAGGGGAGCATGTGAGCTCTTGTTGGGGGTAATGTGACATAAGACCCTTTGGTCATTAGTCTTTGGAAAAATGCTTAGGAATCATGGATTTGTTTAAGTGTTTAGGTATAGGTGATTAGGGTGGCTTGAGTTGTTTTTGGTGATCTTTACACGCAAAGAAAGAAAAGGAAATTGGTAGTGTCGAGTTCTTAGGAGACATGGAAGACAATATTGTTCCAAAATATATGTTGCAACTAAGGTGGTGTTTGGTTTGGTCTCGGCATGGAACCAACACACGACCAAAATACTACAACTATGATATTGGACACTTATTTACTGTTAAAGAGGACTTAACAAGGAAAACATAGCAATTTGAACCACCTAAAACGAGTACACGAGTCAAAAGTTATGACCATTTGAAGTTACCAAAACTTTACGGCAAAACTGCCTAAATACTTTCTGTGACAGAACCTTAAACACGCAAAAAAAGGCCCTTCTGGTCCGTTTCATGAAAAAGTTAAAACACAAAAGTTGTCCGGAATCACGTTTTCTTCAAAAACTCAGGAGCACGTATCCAGAAAACCAATAACGAATGCGATTTTCTTCAGTTTCTTAACAACTATTTTATATATATAAGTCACTATATAATTGTTATTGTTTAAAAAGAACAAGAGGTCTTATGACCTAGATTCAAGACCACAACCATGGCTAAAGCCAAGGTTGAGTCTCAAGACCATGGAACAATGACCAAAGGTCATGGCAAGGCCATGACTAAATGACCATATAAACTTACTTAGGCGAAAACATGAACCAAAGAGTTGGCGATAACTTAAACATATAATTTGGATCTACTTCATCTAAAAGAACCATGAGATATTACAAGAAATGGTCATACAAGTTATAAGAAACTCACCCTAATAACAATCTTCATATAAAAATAAACTTTCCTAAGTTTATTCAAATATTGGACATGTAACTTTTCAGATCAAAACTTATATATATATATATATATATATATATATATATATATATATATATATATATATATATATATATATATATATATATATATATATATATATATATATATATTAGCAACTACTACAATAGTAGGGAGCATCATGTGAGGAGTTCATTATGTAAGCTGTCGAGATGAGTTGTGGATTTACAAATTAAAGTGTCCTGGCTCCTCGAACGTTTACTAAATGACCTCTAAATTATGTCGGCCCGAACGGTAGTAAGCGATATATAAACCATACATGTTTCATAAACCATTTCTTTTCAAAGACTTATACTACACTAAGTACTACATCATGGACTAAATGTAAGACATATATAGGCAATTCTTCGTATTCTTTGACATTATTCCAAACCTAAGTTGCAACAATTATTCTAGGTTGCTCGTAGAAGTTCTCACAGCATATTCATCATTCTCATTATACATCATCCAACTCAAGGTGAGTTCATAGCCACGCTTTCTATTACTTAATTGTTTTACAAACCCTTAGGGGGAATACATGCTATTTAAACCGAACACAATGCTTTTCAATTGTATGCTTGCCTGATTGTTTTATTATCGCTAAGTACTATCCTTGCTAAAACCAATATCCCTTATTATGAACCATTTAATCACTAGTAATAGTGAGCGCGAATATTGTGAATAGGCCTATTGGGATTGACGAATCCCATTTGTATTGACTAAATTCAAACAAATGCATTAATATTTGAGACCTGGGTATGACGGCAAAGTACCTACCGGGATAACTCCGTCGATTGATATTGGTACCCGTTAACGTTTTGGTGTCATAAGCTTAGTGAATTAATAACCGTTCCGGACGTATAACAACGTAGCCCATCTTTGTTTTCCAACCATTGGTGTGAGCCTATAACTCACACTACCAACATATTGTGTTCAAACATTAAACAAACTCTATGAATATCACTCAACCTTTGTGTTGACCTCTTAAGCATGTATTTCAGGTCCATGATGATCAAGGATGGCACGGAAGGGCACGGATATTCAAGCGGGCAATAAATTTTATTATCATTCAAAAACTCATTTAATGTAATTTGTAAACATGGAACCATCTGGGACCTCATTTTGTAATCTCTGATATTTATATAATTTGAATGATAAATCTTTTAAAACGACTCAATTAGAGTTCGTTTTCTATTATTATGACTGTTGTGCCGTCGAGTAACACCCAAGTTGAATTCCGCTGCATTCATGAATTGGGGGTGTTACAGATTGGTACCAGAGCCATGGTTATAGAGAAACGGGTCTAATTGAGACCTAAACTATAACTACAATTACAAGCAAAAACATTTTTATAGCCTTCCGCTCTCCATGTCTTCCATCCTCCAGGCGATTATGGACTTATTAAGCATTTTATACTACCCAAACATGTTAGCATATGGATATATGTACCCTTAGCATAATTGAGCATTTCCCCGTAAGCATTTTATACTACATGAACATATTAGTATATTGATTTATACACACTTGTCACATTTTGAGCACTTCCCATAAAAATTGAATTGTTTTAACATAGTAATTCTTCTCATGGAAATCATGTGCGTACCCACTTCTCCCAATCATGTTCCTACTCCAACATTTTATGTCCAAGACATTGTAACTGATTGCAATGGTCTTTCCTATTTCACAGACATTGTCTGATACAATGGTCTTAATCATTTCTCAAATGTTTTGAGTCACACAATGGTTTAATCTACTTCCCAGACATTGTGAATTGCACAATTGTCTAATCTACTTCCGAGACATTCTAATTTGTGCAATGGTCTCTGGAATTATTCCATCACATCATCAATATCATTTCTTATGATATCAAAAATCCATCACAATCTATCGATTTCTAAAGGACAAACTAATCCATCATCTACAAAAGCTGAAGTTTCTCTACATTCATCAAAGTTTTCTTCTGAAACCTTCATTGTTAAAAGTTCGTGATCCTTGCCAAGTATGGACTGTTTTAGAATTACTTAAAACTTCCTTTCCACACGTATCTACCCGTACTATCTTCTATGCAATGGAATGTGAAAACATAGGTTACAAGTCTTGTATGGGCGGGACTTGCAACTGAATGGTTTGACATCGCCTTTGTTTAGTGGACATTTTCCCAAAAGCAACGGACATATCACAAGTATGACTAATTTAGGTATTTGAAAATTTTATCGAACCTTGGCTAAATATAGACTAGTCACCTATATTTAACCTAGGGACAGTGGAATATAGTCTGACTAACTATATTCGACTTAAAATTTTCAAATACTGAGAATAGTTGTACTAGGGTTATGTTTAGATTGATTTCCTGCTTGAACTCGATAAACCACCAGAATTCTTTAGAACGATCTAGAGACACGATAGTGTCTTACCACTCAGCAAGATCTTAACACCTTATTTGTACTACCTAATTTCATTCTTGAAAGTTTTCATTTATGAGATAATCCCAACTACTATCTTGGGATAGTTATCAATTCTTCTCTTCATCCCGTAGAAGTACTATCCTGTTTAGGTCCTAAGAATACCATTCCGTCATAAACCTTTAAAATCTCTTAAGATTTTTAAAGCAAACTTGACATCTCTACCAATATTAATGTTAAGCATACACTACACACTTTTGTTCATCAACATATCACATCATTATCTTCACAACCGTTACAACCACTAGCTCATTAACAGATCTTGATGCACTTTTAAAGCTCAAATCATCCTTAGTTACACCACAAACACCCTCATCAGCTTTACAAGATTGAATATTCATCTTGTACTTTTGGAACACCAATATCATCTCGTAATACACTACCTTGTAACTTATCGGCTAATTATGAATGTTGTGTTGGGAATTCTTGAGTAGGATGATTTATAATTATTTGAATGGATTGGGATGCCTTTTCATTTAAATAAAGAAATTATAAATCACCAAACCATAAGTTTATATTCCCCTATTTACATTGTTTGGGATGCCTCTCTATGTAAATAAAGAATTATAAACAAGTGGGCTTATTTGTATCCGAAATAACATAAGTATGAAGTCAATAAACACTAGGTACAACAACAGATTACCTACTAGGCTATGATTGCAACTACTATCCCAATTTCTGTTTGATCTTCAACAACTATATCAATTTCTGTACAACTACTATATCAATTTCTATTAATATTCGACTGCTATATCAATTTCCTTTGATATTCGACTATTATATGGATCTCTACTGATATTCAACTATGTTATCAATTTCTATTGACACACCGTTTTCTGAGACAAACCAAACTACATCACTAGTAATCCCAGACTCTAGTCCTCATAAATAACCACACCTCTTCATCGACACCACTCCAACATATAACACACATAGAACTTTGGGACGAAGTTCCCCGTAAGGGGTAGAGACTGTAACAATTCGCAATTTCAGGTTAATTACTATTCCCGGGAAAATTTCACTATTCACTTTTACTATTCAATTTCCTGAAATTTGATTTTTGTTTCATATTCTCGTGTGATAAATCATTTCCATGGCAAATTAAAAGTTTGACACTCATCAGATCATTTTCGCAAAAGTTATTAAGGAACTACACGTTTTAGGGTAAAACGTCATTCAAAAATTCTACGCACAACGAAACTCGACCGCGTTAATTTTCCCCGTATTAGAAAAATGTTTGATACACTCATGATTTATTTGAAAATTAATCATGACTGAGAAAAACATGACCAAATAAACCTCGGCCGTGAAAAACAGGAATTTTCGTTTTTAAGCATTTTTACTCAGCCGTAACCTTAGCCTATACCTGCACCACGTTTCTAAGATAATTTGAGTTTTCACATTTTTGGAAAAAGTCAACATATTTTTCCCCCTTCTTTGACCATAAAAATCATCCTTTGATTTTTATCACTTTCGGTTTTAAGTTTGGCGAACGTTTAACACCAACTGACACTAGATAAGGCATCGCCTAGACATTATAAACCTTTTAAGTACATAATAATCATACTAGAAAAGTTACATTTTACTTTTCTTAATTATACGTAGAATTTGTACGTTTTGCGTATTACGCGTTTTAAACCTACGTTTCTAGGTTTTCATGACTTTAAGCATCCAATAGAACTTATCACTCATTTAATATGCTAAAGTGGAGTATATTAACAAGTCTTAACATATTTATAAGTTTTGTAATTATAGGATACCTGGTTTTAAGTTTCGTGACTTAACGACTTACAGTTAGTGATTAACGGGACCTAAACTCACACCGTAAAAGCAAGATAACTTCAAAAACTCACCAATCTCATCCACTAGCCATATGTGGCGTTTTTCCTAGCCAAATAAGTCAAGTAATTGAAGCTTACCAAGGAAGCTAAACCATGTGCTAGTTACTTAAGTCTTAAGTCTTAAACTTAAGACTTAAGTCTTAGATAATATCCTAACTTGCACCTCCTCATGCACCATCCTCACACCTTCCTTAAACCTCCTCATTTTAAGTATAAAAGAGAGCTCATCCTCTTCATTTATTCATCATTCAAACGCCCAACTTCAATTCACAAGCTCATGATCCTTTCATTTCCTAGTTACAAGTTACATACCAATGTTAAAGGCCTAGTGATTCCCTACATGAATCTCTAGTTTGTTTGGTGATTCCATGGTTAAATTAGGAGCTACACAAGGTGTTAGGGGCTGAGGTTAAAGAGTTTTCACAAGGGTTAGATCAATGGTTAGCAAGGGTTGTGGTGATTGGTTGAAAGCTTAGGTTTAGTGTCCTAGTTCCATACTTGATTCCCTTTCTTAAGTGAGCCAAAAGTTGTAAGTAAACCCTAAAATACTTCTTGTTAAATATCATATTCATGTTATTTACATATCATTCATGCTATATTTTTTCTTGTGATCATGTCCATGATGTATAAAAATGGGTAAAACAAGTATTGGTATATATATGTTAACTTATGATAAGTAAACAAGTAAACTAGTAACTTTCTTGGAGAACCACGACCAAAATACTACAACTATGATATTGGATTCTTACTTACTGTTAAAGAGGACTTAACAAGGAAAACATAGCAATTTGAACCACCTAAAACGAGTACACGAGTCAAAAGTTATGACCATTTGAAGTTACCAAAACTTTACAGCAAAACTGCCTAAATACTTTCTGTGACAGAACCTTAAACACGCAAAAAAAGGCCCTTCTGGTCCGTTTCATGAAAAAGTTAAAACACGAAAGTTGTCCGGAATCACGTTTTCTTCAAAAACTCAGGAGCACGTATCCAGAAAACCAATAACGAATGCGATTTTCTTCAGTTTCTTAACAACTATTTTATATATATAAGTCACTATATAATTGTTATTGTTTAAAAAGAACAAGAGGTCTTATGACCTAGATTCAAGACCACAACCATGGCTAAAGCCAAGCTTGAGTCTCAAGACCATGGAACAATGACCAAAGGTCATGGCAAGGTCATGACTAAATGACCATATAAACTTACTTAGGCGAAAACATGAACCAAAGAGTTGGCGATAACTTAAACATACAATTTGGATCTACTTCATCTAAAAGAACCATGAGATATTACAAGAAATGGTCATACAAGTTATAAGAAACTCACCTTAATAACAATCTTCATATAAAAATAAACTTTCCTAAGTTTATTCAAATATTGGACATGTAACTTTTCGGATCAAAACTTATATATATATATATATATATATATATATATATATATATATATATATATATATATATATATATATATATATATATATATATATATATATATATATATATATTATCAACTACTACAATAGTAGGGAGCCTCATGTGAGGAGTTCATTATGTAAGCCGTCGAGATGAGTGATACGTGGGAATCGCACCAGGCTTTACCTCTCAAGGGATCTTGAGAAGCTTACAACCCCCACCAGGCAGTGTACCTGATCGTTGTAGTATAGTATAGTGACAAGTACCGGGGGATTGATCGTTCAGCTAGGAATAGTGTCGCTAGGATTAGAAAACCTAAATACTAGTTCTAAAGGCGAGGGATGATTCTTTTTTTATTTTTATATTTTTTGAGAAAGCAAGTAAAAATCTCGGGTTTGAAGGATTTGGGCGGAATTAGTTGCTAGTCAACTAACCCAATACTAAAGATGCAATCAAAATAAAATACTAGAAATGAAAATAAACTAAATTATACTAAGGTTGTGAGCAATAAGTGGAGAAAATGTGTTTACTTAGATTTCACTACTCCCTAGCTATCTTTTACACGTTAATTACTTGTTATAGTTGCGTGGATGACGGATTGTATTCCTTAATACCATTCATGGGGTGGCGCACTTAATTCCCCAATCCTATGAGTGCCTACTTCACTCCTATGTCGAGCCGGCTAAGAAGCTCCTAACATGGGATCATTAGAATTTACTCATGCATTAAATACAACCAATAAAACCTAGTGCACGTCAGTTCATGTTTCCTAAGACGTTCAAGCATGTTACCATTTGGAGATCTGCTAGTTTTCTTAAGCCTAACATCGAATTCATTCATCCAATACAACTATAAACAAGTAATCAATACATAATTAACATCTAGGTTTCATTAGATCCAAGCAAACACAAGATAGATCTAGCCTAGCATGATGGAATTAAGACAAGAACAAGATATAGACAACCAACACATAGACATATTGATTGAATTAAAAGAATACTTATCTCAATTACACATAAAAGGTATCAAGGGCTTGGAACCCTTGAAAAACCTGTAAAATTCGCACCAAGTTCGTACTTAGGGTTTCTCCAAAACTTCTCTTTTTTTAATGTGAAAATTAGAAAACTATATATAGGAAATAGGGTCTGACGGCGTTAAGACAAATTTTGTGACGCCGTCATCTCGCCGCCAAAATAAATCTCGTACTGCCTTGTTCCAGATCTGACGCCGTCAAGTGTTATATGTTTCCAGGCCATCATGCATTTTCCTCTTGACGCCCTTCTTCGTGACGCCTTCAAATCTGTACTGGGCCGTCATGAAAATTACTCTTGACGCCGTCAGGATTTTCTTCTTGACGCCGTCACCTACTGTTCCCAGCTAGGAAAATTAAGACTTTGGCGTTTTCTTCACTTTTATGCTCCAAAAATGTCCGAATTGCTTCCTTTTCCAGATTTCTCTCCCAAAGTACCTAAAATCACAAAAGGAACGATTTAGGGCAATATTTGATCAAATAAATTCAATTCCGGGCTTAAATGACCCCCTAAAAGTAGTTCATTTTTCGCCTCATCAATGAGTTGTGGATTTACGAATTAAAGTGTCCTGGCTCCTCGAACGTTTACTACATGACTTCTGAATTATGTCGGCCCGAACGGTAGTAAGCGATATATAAAACATACATGTTTCATAAACCATTTCTTTTCAAAGACTTATACTACACTAAGTACTACATCATGGACTAAATGTAAGACATATATAGGCAATTCTTCGTATTCTTAGACATTATTCCAAACCTAAGTTGCAACAATTATTCTAGGTTGCTCGTAGAAGTTCTCACGGCATATCCATCATTCTCATTATACATCATCCAACTCAAGGTGAGTTCATAGCCCCGCTTTCTGACACCTCCCAAACCAACCAGTCAACCGTGTGCAGCTGATAGGCCCACCTGGGAGAAAGTGCAAGTAATTATTGACCGTGGAAATATAGGGAAATCCCCGGGTCGTTAAATCCCAACGAGATTGAAATTGTATTTGTAAACGATTAGGAGAGTGAGTGGTACTAAGGACAGTCACAAAGATGATTTGAGGGTTGATTATACTACTGATTGCTTGATATTTGGATAATATGAAATGATATAAACTATAACAAAAATACAGATATAAGCACAAAAGCACAAACCGGAAAATCAGATAACAGACAGAGACAAGTGGTATTTAACAAGTTACAAACTACAGGGGGTAAAAGTGAAACTTTTGAAAACTTAAAAAGAAATTTGAAAATGAAAATGAAATTATAAAAGTGATTATTATAATATTTAAATATTATTTAAATAATAAAACTATTTAAAATCTAATTTTAATTTAATTTAAATTAACTAAAAATAACAAATATTACAAATTAACCTAAAAACTTGTAAAAATAATATCTAAACCTTAATTAGAACTTGAAGAAAGTATAAAAAATGAAAATAAATATTTTTGTCTTTTTATGAGTTTTTTATTAATTAAAAACTATTTAACTTAATTAAACTATTTAAACTATTTTAAATTACTATTAATACTTAAATGACTTATAAAATTGTGTAAAAATTTATATAACTAATTAACTATTACAGTAATCCTAAAAAATTATAAAAAGTTGCTAAAAATTATATTTAGGCAAATTGACTAATTAATTACTTATTAATTAATTTAAATCTAATTTAATTAAATTAAATAGGAAAATTAGAAAATTGACAGTAGAAATTATGAAACTATTTTCTAAAAGTCTTAACTACTTTATAAAACTTAGGATAAATATAAAATTCTACTTTTGTTAATTAAAATTAAAAAAATCTATTTAATTACTAATATTACCTATTTAATTATTTAAACTACTTTTAAATCTAATAAATAGTAAACTATTTAGGACAAATCTAAGAAAATTATCTTAACTACTTTAAGGTACTAGGAAATTTATAAAATTATAAAATTGGACAAGTGCTTATTAATAAGCTGAAATGAAAATTAAATAGATAATTTCTATTAAATAGAAGCTATCACTATAATTAAAGTTTGCTTTTTCTGGTTTTTCTTTTATAAAACTACTAAAATACTTAAAATAAAAAACTTTTACAAAGACAACTACTATGGAACCTCAGAATAAGCACTGAGAGTGCTTAGTAGCTTATACAGTTGAATAATGTTGACCACACCAAGAAATAAGCTAAATTGGGCTATGTGGGGTCCACACTGGTTAAGTAAGGTTCACCTAAGTTACTTGAACTTATTTAAACTAGATGTGATGAGATAAGCTCCTAGGATAAGCTGGAAAGCTAAAATAAGCAATTGCTTATTTGGTTTCTGACTCAGAAATGGGACAGAGTTTTGATGTGATTCTAGGTGGGGTCCACTAATCTAGACGTCAAACTAAGGGTCAAATTTCAAACACTGGTAGGAGGGGGGTTGGGAGAAACTAATTTGGAAGTGTGGGTCCCACTGAGGTGGTCACAAATCACCACCAAAGTGGTGGTGATGGATTGAGCTGCTGATGCAGGGGAGGCTTTCCTCCCTGCAGTTGTGTTTGGGGCTGTGTGGGGCCCAAGGTAAAAATGCTAAAAATATAAAACTTGTGGGAACTTAAATATGAGCTGGTAGTCTATTACTACAACAAATTTCAGATTCTAAATCTTATTACACAAATCTATAAAAATCTCACAAGATTTGAGATTTTCTGAGAATGGAAATTTGACTTTTGATAGAACTTTGCTAGTTTGACTTTCTTGAGATTCTAACACTTCTAACTGATTGATTAAGTTACAATAAGCTATGATAGACCTAAAATAAGCTAAAGCTTAAAGATATAAGCTAATGGGTGGGTTTATGAAACTAATATCCTTGACAGTTAACTGTCAAGGGATATGGAGTTGGATTTTGACTTTTTGTTGTTTGAAACCTGAGTTTTAAGACTATTATAACCTAATATGACCTAAAGTATTATGTTTAAACTAACCTAGATAACTAATGACACCAAACACACTCAGTATCAAGCTGAGCCAAACACACCTTTACCTAGACTGTTTAATGATTTAAGAAGTAAATTGCTTAAAGAACTTATGCAACTGAACTACAATAACTTATTATGTTATATTAGATCTTAACAAGTACTTAGAAACAAAAAATTACCACAGATACACCATAATACTAATTATGCTAAGTTGACTGTTTGATTTTTATTTATTAGTGACTTATGAATTCCAACAAACAAGATACTATTCTAATGTTATATTATTACTATTTAAGACTGAATAAACAATAAGCAATTGAAAAAGCTAAGTAATAAGCAAGGCTATAGTATAAAGACAGAAATGAGATTTTTGCAAACTTACAATAAGCTTTCCTGCTCAAACCATAAACCAAGAACAATCCTATTTCCTCCCTGAGGATCTAAACCAAACTCCAAAGCTTCTTGTTGCTTCCAAATCACTTCAGAATCCCAGAAATTCAAAACCAATTGCCACAGTTGACTTTAATTGACCAATTTGTATTTGTGGAATTTTTTAAAGCTAAACTGAATTGTAAGTTGCTAAAAGCTTTATTGAGCTTATTAGGAGCTTATATGAGCTTATTCAATCCATGTAATCATATAGTAACAACAACAAAGTTTATTTAGAATTTTGAAATGAAAGTAAAAATTGCACCAACTGAGATAACAATACAAACTTGATTTTTATTAACTAAAAAGTTTACTAGTACACTGAGAATGCTTAACCTGAAACTTGAAAGCTTAAATTACACTTGAACTTTTAAAACAAATTAATACGACATACACTTATAAAATTAAACTAGATAGATGACTCCTCTGCTTCTCTTTCCTTTTATAAGTCCACATTAGGGTTTGAGGACACCTTCTGAGTCTTTCCCACTTTTAATCTTGACCCTCCAATCTCTGAATCAATCTCATCCGTTTAAACCAATTTTTGGCGCCAAAGTCTTCCACGTTAACTTGGAGCCAAAGGTGAGCAATTAAAGATTATTGGGAGTATGTGGAGGTGTCAGGGGACAAAAGGGAAGGTTTTTAGGCAAGTTGGGGTGATAGGGAAGAAAACAGAGGATGAGTATGGTTTGGAGTGAAAAAATTGTGGGAATTGCATTAAATGCTGATGTGGTTTGGTGTGTGAGGTGGAAAGGAGGTGAGATGGGAGTAGGGGATGAGGTGGTGGTGGAAATACCACCTGGTATTGGGTTTACAGTGGTGAAGGTGGAGGTGCTACAGTGAAGGCGGGATTGGGGTGTTTGACTGGGGTCAAACCTGGTTTTATAATAAAGGGGTGTTGGACTGAGGGTGGACTGGGCCTAGGGGGTGGGCTGGATTGTGTTTGGTTTTGGGTTTTTTATAATAACAAGGGTCCGGTTGGTTGTATTTTTACACAAGGACCAATTTTGTAATTTGGGCAAAGTTAAGGGGCTGGGTTTGCCACTTTCTCAAACTTCTTTCAAGGACTAAACCTGCCATAAAACCATAACACAAGTACAAAAGATGTATTTTTCCATTTTAAAAATCCCAGGGACCTTTTCTGTCAATTCCACAAACTCTAGGGACCATTTCTGTAAATTTGGATTTTTAAAGGACTGAAGATGTGATTTCTCAAAATGTTATCATAAGGACCAATTTTGTCATTTTAGAATAGTTCCAGGTTTATTTTATTGATTTTCCCATTTTTAAAACCTTAAGGACTAATTTTGACATTTTTGAAACTTGAGGGACTAAAGTTGTCATTTTGTAATTTCTTAACTTTAAAGGACTTTTCTTGACAACTTATGAATCCCTAAGGACCTTTGATGATATTTTTCATGTTTTGATTTACCAGGGACTAGATTTGACAACTTTTGAAACTTGAGGGACTGAAACTGCCAATTATGCAAACTTTGTACGTTTTTCAT
Organism: Artemisia argyi; assembly: GCA_030686995.1. NCBI lineage: Eukaryota > Viridiplantae > Streptophyta > Magnoliopsida > Asterales > Asteraceae > Artemisia > Artemisia argyi. Next base: position 135,595,815 of record CM060695.1, on the reverse strand, counting down.
CTGTTTTTGCATATTTTGCATTTGAAACATATAAAACACACTTCTAAGATATTTTAAGTATTATGATGCATTTTTGAGTGTTTTTGTATGTTTTGGCAGTTTAGATTGGTATAAAATGATGAGTATTTAGACACTCATCAATCCCTCACACTAAACTATTGCTAGTCCCTAGCAATCTATTTAAGAAAAAAGTTAATGGATTTTTACTCTTTACCAAAAGCCATCACTTCTGGAGTAGCCAGGTGTAAGAACTGTGGCACACCTGATAACCGTGTGATTTTGAGCAAACCACCAGCTGTCAACGGATTTGATTAGTCTTTACCAAAAGCCGTTTGCTTCTGGACTAGCCAACTCTTGATGGAATAGTCAACATCTTGGTGAGCTGATTACCAATTATGGTTTTTCCACGGCCTTTACCACAAGCCATAATCTTGCGGGCTAGCCAACTCATTCGCTTTATGGGATATGGGGAGTTGAGGAACCATACAATTTTTGGCAAATTGCAAGCCATCAACGGTTTTGAGATGTCTTTACCAAGAGCCGTTTGCTCCTGGACTAGCCAATCCTGTTGTGGGTTAGACATGGAGTATTGATGCCATTATTTGCATTTCTAAGTGTGAAAAAACTGGTAATTTTGATCAAATGGGGGTTCTTGATGGAACATGTGTTTTGCATTCGTGAGAACGCTCCCCCACACTTAGAACTGAATATTGCCCTCAATATTCAAAGTACTTGGTGTCCCACCAAGACTTAGAACGTAAGAAGGTAATACTATTAACCTTTTATTTTACTCTATTTACATACAAACTCACTTTTTTCTTTTTCTTTGTCTTTCCTTTTATTATTATTTTTTATTTATTTTTTTTTTGAAAGAATATTTACATATGTACAACATGTGGTTCGTCTCCCCCACACTAGGGTGGTAGAAAGGGATGAGAAGACAGAAATATGGGTGAAAACCCATATTGCTACTGTTTTTGATTACCGAGTTGCTAGCTTGACTCGACCTCGAATTGAATTGTCCATGAGGTAGCTACTGTTTTTGATTACCGAGTCGCTAGCTTGACTCGACCCCGAATTAAAATTGTCCTTGGGGAAGCTACTGTTTTTGTTAACCGAGTCGCTAGCTTGACTCGACCCCGAATTTATTGGTCCATCGGGTAAGTTTGGAGATCTGGGACAACCATTGGTTGTATGTCCCCTCCAAAATAGTGTTTTAACCGATGACCATTTACTTTGAAATTGGGACCGTCAGGTTGCAATAACTCAACAGTTCCATATGGGTATACTTTTGTTATAGTAAATGGTCCAGACCAACGGGTTTTTAGTTTACCCGAGAAAATTTTTAACCTTGAATTGAAAAGAAGAACTTTGTCACCAACGTTGAAAACGCGGTTCTTAATTTTTGAGTCATGTATCTTCTTAGTCTTTTCTTTATAGATTAAAGAATTTTCGTAAGCTTGATCACATAATTCATTTAGTTCGTTTAGTTGAACTTTACGGTGATCACCCGCTGTCTGAAGGTCGAAATTTGCATGTTTTAAGGCCCAATAGGCCTTATGTTCTAATTCGATCGGAAGATGACATGCTTTCCCATACACTAGCTTATATGGAGTACACCCGATGGGTGTTTTGTAAGTAGTGCGGAAAGCCCATAATGCATCGTCCAGCTTATCCGACCAAGAGGCACGGTTTTCACCAACCGTCCTCTCCAAAATTCTCTTAATACCCTGATTAGAGACCTCCACCTGCCCACTTGTTTGGGGGTGGTATGCTGTAGAAAGACGGTGAGTTACACCATATTTCAGCATTACTCTCGCAAAATTGTTCATTGCAAAAGTGAGTACCACGATCACTGATAATGGCACGAGGAGTCCCGAATCTGGCAAAGAGAGACTTTAACAATTTAACGACTACTCGGGCATCATTGGTGGGTAAGGCTTTTGCCTCAACCCATTTTGACAGATAGTCGACAGCCACGAGTATATACTTATTCCATCGTGAAGATGGGAATGGCCCCATAAAATCAATGCCCCATATATCAAATATTTCACAGACTTGGATGGCGTTTTGCGGCATCTCATTCTTTTTGGAAATATTCCCGTGACGCTGGCAAGCCTCACAGGTTTTGATAAGTTCATGGGCGTCTTTATAGATCGTGGGCCAAAAGAATCCTGAATCAAACACCTTTTTGGCGGTGTAATTTGGGTTATGATGTCCCCCCGTGGGTCCATCATGACAAGCTTTAAGAATTTCCATGGCTTCTTGGCCATGGACACACCGTCGGATGACTTGATCCGCACATATTTTGAACAAGTAGGGGTCGTCCCAAAAGTAATGTTTTACATCTTTAGAGAATTTTCTTTTCTGTTGGGACGACATCCCTTTCACAACAAAATTTCCCGCACGGTAATTTGCAAAGTCGGCAAACCATGGGGTATTGGAATCATCCCGGGTAGAGATTAGATTTAGAGTCTCCAGAGGAAAAGTTTCATTTATTTCTTTTCTCTCGAGAATATCTTGATGAGGATTTTCTAACCGGGACAAGTGATCAGCAGCAAGGTTCTCTGCTCCTTTTTTTTTATCTCTTATGAGAATATCAAATTCCTGAAGGAGCAGGACCCAACGGAGCAGTCTTGGCTTTGCGTCCTATTTAGTGAACAGGTATTTCAAAGCCGAATGGTCCGTATACACCACGCTTTTGTTTAAGATTAAATAAGACCGAAATTTTTCAAAGGCATATACCACAGCTAATAATTCTTTTTCTGTGGTGGTATAGTGTGTTTGAGCCTCATTCATGGTCTTACTTGCGTAGTGTATTGGCTGAAAATGTTTGGTTTTGCGTTGCCCCAGAACTGCACCAATAGCATAATCGCTAGCATCGCACATAAGCTCAAAGGGTAATTCCCAGTCGGGGGCAACAAGAATTGGTGCTTCGGTAAGTCTTTTCTTTAAAGTAGAAAAAGCTTCGATGCACTCGGGGGAAAAGATAAAAGGAGCATCCTTTTCAAGAAGATGAGTCATGGGCCAGGCTATTTTAGAGAAATCCTGTATGAATCTCCGATAGAACCCGGCTTGGCCGAGGAAACTCCTTATTCCTTTAACCGTGGTGGGATGAGGCAGTTTAGCAATAACATCAATTTTGGCCTTATCGACCTCAATCCCACTTTTTGAAATTTTATGGCCGAGGACAATGCCCTCCTTAACCATAAAATGGCTCTTCTCCCAATTTAGACAAAGATTAGTGTTTTCACAACGTTGAAGCATTTTTTCTAAATGGGAGATGCATGAGTCGAAAGAATTCCCGATGACTGAGAAGTCATCCATGAATACCTCCATGGTTTTTCCGATCATGTCATGGAAAATAGCCACCATGCACCTCTGGAAAGTGCCCGGAGCATTGCATAACCCGAAAGGCATGCGACGATAGGCAAATGTTCCGTAAGGACATGTGAAGGTAGTTTTATCTTGATCCTGTGGATCAATGGGAATCTGGAAGTAACCTGAGAAGCCGTCGAGGAAGCAATAATACTCATTCCCCGCTAGTCTTTCGAGCATTTGATCCATAAAGGGCAGAGGAAAATGGTCTTTGCGGGTGGCTTCGTTAAGCTTTCTGTAATCAATACATACTCGCCATCCGGTAACCAAACGAGTTGGTATTAACTCATTGTCCTCATTTGTGATAACCGTAATGCCACCCTTCTTTGGAACACAATGAATTGGGCTAACCCAAGGACTATCAGATATAGGGTAAATCAATCCCGCATCAAGAAGTTTGATAACTTCAGCCTTTATAACTTCGTGGATTTTTGGATTTACCCTTCTTTGATGCTGTACGGTAGGTTTAAAGTCCTCTTCCATTAGGATTTTGTGTGTACAAAAATCCGGGTTAATACCCTTTATGTCTGAGAGCTTCCAAGCAATTGCTTGCTTGTGGCACTTTAAAACCTTAAGCAGCGCAGTTTTCTCCTCATCCTTTAAGTCTCTTGCAATAATGACTGGTAACTTATCGTTACCTTCCAAGAATGCATATTCTAGATGAGGAGGCAGGTCCTTAAGTTCAACCTTGGGGAAGTCATCATTTTTCTCAACATATTTGACTTCCACCTTATGAAGTTGTGGAGGTAGAACAGGAATGGGAGAAGGATCTTTGTTCAATAACTTCTCAAGGAGAAGTATATCCCCCTCCGGGTCAATCTCTTGGTAATCAATTCCTTCGGGAACTGAATCACTTTTGAGAAAGGCCTCTAATTCCTCAAGGACGAAATCACTTCCCCCAAGAAGTAGTGGGATTGCCACTCGAAAAATTATCAACGAATCCAAGGATTTCCTGAGCATACTCCTCGGATGCAATGTCAATGACATCAATTCGGTTTACCGATTCAGCATCATAATTCGAGGAGTATCTCGAGGTTTGATCAAGGTTTAACGTTATCGCTTCATTGCCAACTCGTAGCGTGATTTCCTCATCGAAAACATCGATTAATGCACGTCCCGTTCTTAAGAATCCCCTCCCAAGAATGAGAGGAACTCTTGGATCTGCATCGAAATCAACAACGACAAAGTTTGCCGGAAAATGGAACTTTCCCACTCTCACAAATACGTCCTCGGCAATACCGAGGGGACGTGAAATTGAACGGTCTGCAAGCTCGAGAGTCATGCATGTGGGACTAAGTGCCTGAAGAGAGAGCTTTTTCCAAACTGAGTGGGGCATTAGGTTGATGCTTGCACCAAGATCGGCCAAGGCAAAACATTCAACCATACCCGGGAAAATACATGGTATTAGAAATCTCCCGGGGTCTCCTAGCTTTTCGGGAAGCTGTTTTAACAGAACCGTAGAGCAGTTCTCATTAAGTGGAGTTCGTGCCAGCTCAAACAGTTTTTCTTTATTGCTCAACAGGTTTTTTATTGTCGATGCGAATTTGGGCATTAAAAGAAGAGCATCCGCGAAACTAATATCGAAGTGTAGTTCTTGGAAAATCTGAAAGAATTTTTCCATCTGATGATTAGCTTTTTCACGGAGCTTTTGGTCTTGCAATCGTGAGGGATATGGAATTGTTGTTTTTGGGTTGGCTTTTAGATTTTCAACAGGACCTTCGGTAGTTTCAAACACGACTCTTTTAGTGGGAGTCGGGACCGGGATAACTGGGGGAGGGATGTCATTGGTACCTCCGTTATTTTTAGGAAGTACCGTATCCGTAGTATCCTCAGTTTCACATTCCTCTACAGGGATAGGAGAAGAGGTAGAGGGAGCTGTAGGTCCTTGGTAAGAAACTCCACTTCTTGTGGTGATCGCCTTTACATCGCCCCTCGGATTAGCGATCGTGTTGCTAGGTAAAGTAGTACCTGAGCCTGAGGGTCGATCATTTAAAGACTTCTGCAAATTAGATATTTGACTAACCAGCATTTTGTTCAGTTCTTCTTGGGATTTCATAAACTGTTTTAATAACTCATCATGTGATGGTCCAGTTGGAACAATGGCTTGATTTTGGTTTGGAAAATTTTGAGCCCGATTGTTCTGGAAATTCCCATGTTGCTGGTTGTTATTACCCTGGAAGTGGTTTTGTTGTTGAGAATTACCCTGGGGGTAATTATTCTGACCTTGATTTCTGTTATAATTCCCTTGGTTCTGATTTTGATGAACCTAGTTTTGACCAGGGTTGAAATTCCCTTGGTTCATTCGGTTCTGGTTCTGATTCTGGTTAAAATTCTGGTTTTTGTTTTGAGGCTGACTAAACCCTGGTGGTCCAAGATAGTTATTAGAACGGTAGCTCAAAAGGTTTCGGTCTCCTTGCGGTTGGTAAGAATTACCTCCCGTATTATAGGAACCTTGAGCTGCGGATACGTTTTCACGAGCAAAGCCACCGGAGGCTGGGCAATCCATGTATGTATATGGACCACCACAAGTTTCACAACTAGGGTTAACAGTTTTGACCTGATTAGGATTATTCTGATGGATACGCAAAACTGCTGTAGACAAATCATCCAGCTTTTTGGCTAGGATTGATATTTCATTACTCGCCGAAGTGTCTGACTTAAATGAGTCGTTCCTCTCAGCAGAGGAGTCTCAAAAATTATGATGGGCAATCATGTTTTCTATTAAGTCATAGCACTCTTCAGTGGTCCTTTTCATAAAGGTGCCCCCAGTAGCAGCATTGATGGTGTCACGATGACGGAGTGTCAAACCATTATAAAAGGTATCAATAATGGTGACAAGAAGCATGTTGTGATTAGGACACCGATCAATAGCAAGTTTGTAGCGTTCCCATGCCTCAACTAAGGACTCTTCGGGAAGCTGTCTGAAGTTGTTGAAATCATTCCTCAGCTTTGTGACCATAGATGGTGGAAAGTATTTGGCCAGAAATTTAGTGATCATCTCATCAAAAGTGTGGATCGAATTCTTTGGAAGTCGATCGAACCATGAAGTTGCATGATGAGTGAGAGAATAGGGGAACAAGTATAAACGCAGGCTGTCTTCGGCGACGCCATGTTGTTTCATGCTTTGGGTGACAGTTAAAAATTTGTCGAGATGCCTGTTGGCATCGTCACCCTGCAATCCGTGGAACTGGCACGTATTCTGGATTTGTTGTATCATGTGGTGTTTTAATCCAAAATCCGTGGCTCCAATAGCGAGTGGTGCAATTGGTCCACCCCTCCCTTGCATGGTAGGTTGACACAGTTCCTCCATAGTTCGGGTGTCAGGAACTGGTTCATCCTTGGGAAGGAATGGGGGCTCGTCGTTCATTTTTATTGTGTGTTCTTCTTCAACAGTACGTAACTCGTGTACGTTTTTCTTCTTTTTATTCTTTGTTTGTGAACGAGTGCGCATGCACAAAAATTAATTTTTAACACAAGATCGAGGCAAAACTACAGTGAACTTAAACCCAATAATCACAAATGAACAGCTCCTTTAAAAAAGGTACACTATTCACAAGGATACAATGGTAAGTTTTTAATCTTAGGTTTGGGAACTTATTATGTTCACACCCTCAGTTGGTAGGTGTTCTGCCTTGGTTTGTGGTGGTAAACTTTTATGTAATTATATTCACAGTAAAATGTTTTTGGCTTTTCGTGTATGGGTTAAAAAACTTGGACAATATTTTTGGAACTGATTCGTTAACCGAAATCGTTCCTTTAAGATTACTCGCAGATAGGCGGGAGGAAATAAATGTATTCCTCTTCAGTTCGCAATTTAATGTCAGAACTTACCTTAAACCAACTGTATAGGTTGTAATCTTAAAGATAACGAAGTAATTTAACTTCACAGTTTGTTTTGTTGTTTATGATTTGTTTGGTGTTGTTAACACTTCAGGAGAAATGTTAATGAACTTTTTCAGATATGATTTTGATTTTCTTAAAAATTTACAAAGTGGTGATATTTGTACAGGAGAGTTTTTGAAAACCACTTAACTGAAACCGTTTTAAAATACGCAACAACCTCCCCGGCAGCGGCGCCAAATTTTGACTCCTCCCAAACCAACCAGTCAACCGTGTGCAGCTGATAGGCCCACCTAGGAGAAATTGCAAGTAATTATTGACCGTGGAAATATAGGGAAATCCCCGGGTCGTTAAATCCCAACGAGATTGAAATTGTATTTGTAAACGATTAGGAGAGTGAGTGGTACTGAGGACAGTAACAAAGATGATTTGAGGGTTGATTATACTACTGATTGCTTGATATTTGGATAATATGAAATGATATAAACTATAACAAAAATACAGATATAAGCACAAAAGCACAAACTGGAAAATCAGATAACAGACAGAGACAAGTGGTATTTAACAAGTTACAAACTACAGGGGGTAAAAGTGAAACTTTTGAAAACTTAAAAAGAAATTTGAAAATGAAAATGAAATTATAAAAGTGATTATTATAATATTTAAATATTATTTAAATAATAAAACTATTTAAAATCTAATTTAAATTTAATTTAAATTAACTAAAAATAACAAATATTACAAATTAACCTAAAAACTTGTAAAAATAATTTCTAAACCTTAATTAGAACTTGAAGAAAGTATAAAAAATGAAAATAAATATTTTTGTCTTTTTATGAGTTATTTATTAATTAAAAACTATTTAACTTAATTAAACTATTTAAAATATTTTAAATTACTATTAATACTTAAATGACTTATAAAATTGTGTAAAAATTTATAAAACTAATTAACCATTACAGGAATCCTAAAAAATTATAAAAAGTTGCAAAAAATTAAATTTAGGCTAATTGACTAATTAATTACTTATTAATTAATTTAAATCTAATTTAATTTAATTAAATAGGAAAATTAGAAAATGGACAGTGGAAATTATGAAACTATTTTCTAAAAGTCTTAACTACTTTATAAAACTTAGGAAAAATATAAAATTCTACTTTTGTTAATTAAAATTAAAGAAATCTATTTAATTACTAATATTACCTATTTAATTATTTAAACTACTTTTAAATCTAATAAATAGTAAACTATTTAGGAAAAATCTAAGAAAATTATCTTAACTACTTTAAGGTACTAGGAAATTTATAAAATTATAAAATTGGACAAGTGCTTATTAATAAACTGAAATGAAAATTAAATAGATAATTTCTTTTAAATAGAAGCTATCACTATAATTAAAGTTTGCTTTTTCTGGTTTTTCTTTTATAAAACTACTAAAATACTTAAAATAAAAAACTTTTACAAAGACAACTACTATGGAACCTCAGAATAAGCACTGAGAGTGCTTATTAGCTTATACAGTTGACTAATGTTGACCACACCAAGAAATAAGCTAAATTGGGCTATGTGGGGTCCACACTGGTTAAGTAAGGTTCACCTAAGTTACTTGAACTTATTTAAACTAGATGTGATGAGATAAGCTCCTAGGATAAGCTGGAAAGCTAAAATAAGCAATTGCTTATTTGGTTTCTGACTCAAAAATGGGACAGAGTTTTGATGTGATTCTAGGTGGGGTCCACTAATCTAGACGTCAAACTAAGGGTCAAATTTCAAACACTGGTAGGAGGGGGGTTGGGAGAAACTAATTTGGAAGTGTGGGTCCCACTGAGGTGGTCACAAATCACCACCAAAGTGGTGGTGATGGATTGAGCTGCTGATGCAGGGGAGGCTTTCCTCCCTGCAGTTGTGTTTGGGGCTGTGTGGGGCCCAAGGTAAAAATGCTAAAAATATAAAACTTGTGGGAACTTAAATATGAGCTGGTAGTCTATTACTACAACAAATTTCAGATTCTAAATCTTATTACACAAATCTATAAAAATCTCACAAGATTTGAGATTTTCTGAGAATGGAAATTTGACTTTTGATAGAACTTTGCTAGTTTGACTTTCTTGAGATTCTAACACTTCTAACTGATTGATTAAGTTACAATAAGCTATGATAGACCTAAAATAAGCTAAAGCTTAAAGATATAAGCTAATGGGTGGGTTTATGAAACTAATATCCTTGACAGTTAACTGTCAAGGGATATGGAGTTGGATTTTGACTTTTTGTTGTTTGAAACCTGAGTTTTAAGACTATTATAACCTAATATGACCTAAAGTATTATGTTTAAACTAACCTAGATAACTAATGACACCAAACACACTCAGTATCAAGCTGAGCCAAACACACCTTTACCTAGACTGTTTAATGATTTAAGAAGTAAATTGCTTAAAGAACTTATGCAACTGAACTACAATAACTTATTATGTTATATTAGATCTTAACAAGTACTTAGAAACAAAAAATTACCACAGATACACCATAATACTAATTATGCTAAGTTGACTGTTTGATTTTTATTTATTAGTGACTTATGAATTCCAACAAACAAGATACTATTCTAATGTTATATTATTACTATTTAAGACTGAATAAACAATAAGCAATTGAAAAAGCTAAGTAATAAGCAAGGCTATAGTATAAAGACAGAAATGAGATTTTTGCAAACTTACAATAAGCTTTCCTGCTCAAACCATAAACCAAGAACAATCCTATTTCCTCCCTGAGGATCTAAACCAAACTCCAAAGCTTCTTGTTGCTTCCAAATCACTTCAGAATCCCAGAAATTCAAAACCAATTGCCACAGTTGACTTTAGTTGACCAATTTGTATTTGTGGAATTTTTTAAAGCTAAACTGAATTGTAAGTTGCTAAAAGCTTTATTGAGCTTATTAGGAGCTTATATGAGCTTATTCAATCCATGTAATCATATAGTAACAACAACAAAGTTTATTTAGAATTTTGAAATGAAAGTAAAAATTTCACCAACTGAGATAACAATACAAACTTGATTTTTATTAACTAAAAAGTTTACTAGTACACTGAGAATGCTTAACCTGAAACTTGAAAGCTTAAATTACACTTGAACTTTTAAAACAAATTAATACGACATACACTTATAAAATTAAACTAGATAGATGACTCCTCTGCTTCTCTTTCCTTTTATAAGTCCACATTAGGGTTTGAGGACACCTTCTGAGTCTTTCCCACTTTTAATCTTGACCCTCCAATCTCTGAATCAATCTCATCCGTTTAAACCAATTTTTGGCGCCAAAGTCTTCCACGTTAACTTGGAGCCAAAGGTGAGCAATTAAAGATTATTGGGAGTATGTGGAGGTGTCAGGGGACAAAAGGGAAGGTTTTTAGGCAAGTTGGGGTGATAGGGAAGAAAACAGAGGATGAGTATGGTTTGGAGTGAAAAAATTGTGGGAATTGCATTAAATGCTGATGTGGTTTGGTGTGTGAGGTGGAAAGGAGGTGAGATGGGAGTAGGGGATGAGGTGGTGGTGGAAATACCACCTGGTATTGGGTTTACAGTGGTGAAGGTGGAGGTGCTACAGTGAAGGCGGGATTGGGGTGTTTGACTGGGGTCAAACCTGGTTTTATAATAAAGGGGTGTTGGGCTGAGGGTGGACTGGGCCTAGGGGGTGGGCTGGATTGTGTTTGGTTTTGGGTTTTTTATAATAACAAGGGTCCGGTTGGTTGTATTTTTACACAAGGACCAATTTTGTAATTTGGGCAAAGTTAAGGGGCTAGGTTTGCCACTTTCCCAAACTTCTTTCAAGGACTAAACCTGCCATAAAACTATAACACAAGTACAAAAGATGTATTTTTCCATTTTAAAAATCCCAGGGACCTTTTCTGTCAATTCCACAAACTCCAGGGACCATTTCTGTAAATTTAGATTTTTAAAGGACTGAAGATGTGATTTCTCAAAATGTTATCATAAGGACCAATTTTGTCATTTTAGAATAGTTCCAGGTTTATTTTATTGATTTTCCCATTTTTAAAACCTTAAGGACTAATTTTGACATTTTTGAAACTTGAGGGACTAAAGTTGTCATTTTGTAATTTCTTAACTTTAAAGGACTTTTCTTGACAACTTATGAATCCCTAAGGACCTTTGATGACATTTTTCATGTTTTGATTTACCAGGGACTAGATTTGACAACTTTTGAAACTTGAGGGACTGAAACTGCCAATTATGCAAACTTTGTACATTTTTCATCTGTTTTTGCATATTTTGCATTTGAAACATATAAAACACACTTCTAAGATATTTTAAGTATTCTGATGCATTTTTGAGTGTTTTTGTATGTTTTGGCAGTTCAGATTGGTATAAAATGATGAGTATTTAGACACTTATCACTTTCCATTGCTTAATTGTTTTACAAACCCTTGGGGGGAATACATGCTATTTTAAACCAAACACAATGCTTTTCAATTGTATGCTTGCCTGATTGTTTTATTATCACTAAGTACTATCCTTGCTAAAACCAATATCCCTTATTATGAACCATTTAATCACTTGTAATAGTGAGCACGAATATTGTGAATAGGCCTATTGGGATTGACGAATCCCATTTGTATTGACTAAGTTCAAACAAATGCATTAATATTTGAGACCTGGGTATGACGGCAAAGTACCTACCGGGATAACTCCGCCGATTGATATTGGTACCCGTTAACGTTTTGGTGTCATAAGCTTAGTGAATTAATAACCGTTCCGGGCGTATAACAACGTAGCCCATCTTTGTTTTCCAACCGTTGGTGTGAGCCTATAACTCACACTACCAACATATTGTGTTCAAACATTAAACAAACTCTATGAATATCACTCAACCTTTGTGTTGACCTCTTAAGCATGTATTTCAGGTCCATGATGATCAAGGATGGCACGGAAGGGCACAGATATTCAAGCGGGCAATAAATTTTATTATCATTCAAAAACTCATTTAATGTAATTTGTAAACATGGAACCATCTGGGACCTCATTTTGTAATCTCTGATATTTATATAATTTGAATGATAAATCTTTTAAAACGACTCAATTAGAGTTCGTTTTCTATTATTATGACTGTTGTGCCGTCGAGTAACACCCAAGTTGAATTCCGCTGCATTCATGAATTGGGGGTGTTACAGTTTCGGCCCAAAGAGAAAAAGAAAAAAAGAAATGGAAGTTGGGCTCGTGTATTGTTGGGAATTCTGCTAAGTAAGAATTCTGTTGACGGTTACTGCTGAAGGATACTGCTGAAGAGCTGGTTCCTGCTGAAGCAGTATATCTGCTGAAGTCTAGTTTCAGCATTATTAGTTTCTGCGGATATAGTAATTTTGTATTTTATGTAATATAGTTAGGATATGCATGAGTTTATTTAGGAAGTGATAATGCATATCTTTTAAAGTTTTTAGAATATACGTTTCTTGTAAAACGGTTTAAGGTTCCTTGTGTATAAAAGGAACACACGATTATGTATTGAGTACACGTTTTTTAGAAAACACTTTTGTTATTATTAAAAAGATCCATAGAGGATCAATTATTCTTAGTATTCAGTTGTTAATACTTGTGTTTGTTTCCGCTTTAGAATATAAGTTACAGAGATTATCTTTTAGTGTGTTAGTGATTACATTAACATAAATAACGATCCACGAGTGCTCAAAGATCTATCAAGGTCTAAGGTTCAACAAGTGGTATCAGAGCCTCGGGAGAGTCTCTGTGATACTAAGAAACATCAATCTTACACCTACTAAATCAAAAACAACCAAAAACAATGCCTGGAACAGATGATGAATCTGATGCAACTCAGAACCAAAACACCACTTCTCTCCAACAACTCACTCTTTCAAACAGTAATGCCAAATTCCCATACCTTAAGAATGCAGAGGAGTATGAATTGTGGTCCATGAAGATGCAAAACTGGATCACAAACATTGACTTAAATCTTTGGGAAGTTGTCCGTAAGGGTAACAACTTGAAGAAACATGTCAAAGATGCTGATGGGATTGTTACAATTGTAGGTCCTAAAACTGCTGAAGAAGTTCTAGCCGTGCAGAGGGAGAATAAAGTCAGAACAATTCTCCTTTAGGCTATACCAGATGACCACATGGGTGACTTCCACTTCATGAAAGATGCCAAGGACATTTGGATGGCCATCAAGGCTAGATTTGGTGGGAATGAAGAGTCAAGAAGGATGAAGAAGTCAATGCTAAAGCAACAGTTTCAAGAGTTTCAGATATCCGAGGAAGAAGGAATCCACAAGGGTTATGACAGGTCCCACAAGATCTGTAGTCAACTTAATAAGCTAAAGGCTAGGCCAGATAATGAGGACTGCAATGCTAAGTTTCTAAGATCTTTGCCACCATCCTGGTTGCAAGTAATCATTGCTCTCAAAACTAAAGGTAGATTGGACATGATCTCTTTTGATGACCTCTACAACAAGCTTTAATCTCTTGAGCCTGATGTCAGAAGTCCCATTCATCCATCCACTCACTCAGCTTTTATTAGCACCACATCCAATCCGGTGCATCATGCCTCAAGCTCTTACACCTCAGCATCATCTTCTCATACCCACACTAAACCAACTCATAAATCAAAGTCCAGTGATATAATGGAAGATGTTGACATAAATAATGAATAAAAACGTTATTTATATTTTTCGATATCTCTATGTTTTGACGATCACAAAATGTAAAATCATCAAACGTAAGATTACTAAGTAAACAAGTATTAAGCTAGTTTATATCAATTTATCAAATTTAATCACTAAGGTATGAATAAACAAGTGCTTAATACATCTCATGATCAAAGGGGTATTTAATTAATTATTACAAAGTTTATTTAAATTATATAAACATATTATATATTTTTGAAAAACACTTTTGGTAATAAAGAAAAATGTTTTAATCATACTAAATATATGAATTCAAATTTTTAACCAAAATCAGTTAGTTTTTCACCAAATAAACTTTCCCCACTAAAAGACAGACTTTCTGGCCGTTACAGCTGGGCGGCTCCCTTAATTATAAGGGGCGGTCCCCTTAAAATTAAGGGGACCGGCCATGAATTAAGGGGACCGGCCAGGCTCCTGTGTCAGAATCTGTCAGAAATTTTCTCCTATAAATACCACCTTAAATCTGGAATTTTTCCCTACCTTTTGCATGAAAATTTCATATCTAAAACTCTCTAAACATCTTCCAAAATCCTTTGATCATTTGATTACTAATCCTTGTTTCAAGTGATTCAATCCCTTTTCATCCATCCTCATCCAAAGTGAAAAAGAAGAATACTCCTTCTATAACTAAGTTCAAGAAGTATTGAAGAGTAGTTGTGTATATTATTTGTAAATTTGTGAGTGTGCTTGTAATAAGTAGCTTAGGAGATATAGAAGTTGTGTAGGGAGAAGAAGTTGCTTAGTAGTGAAGTAGTGTAGTTGTGAAGAAGATTGGTGTGAAGAAGATTAGTGTGAAGTAGATAGGTGTGAAGTAGTAAGTGGTGAAGTAGATTGGTGTAAAGAAGTTGTGTAGAAGTTATGATCAAGGTGTGACGAAGTTGTGGTGTGTATATTGGTGTGTAAGGTTTTCTCCGCCATAAGGGAGTTTGTTGACATAGTGAAGAAAACTCTCGAGTAGGTGACTCGGGGAGTGGAGTAGGAACAAGGAAGGTGACCTTGTAGCCGAACCACTATAAATCCTTGTGTTGTGGTTTGATCTTTCCAACTCTTTTCATTACTTACTTATTTACTTATACTATATTAGCTTAGTTAGTTTGTTACTATATAATTGTTCATATTGTGCAAGTATTGAGATCATATAAACTAGAATTGAAGTTTTTAAAACAAACTTGTTTTTATAAATTTTAAAACGGAAGTAAAACTATTCAACCCCCCTTCTAGTTTTCCACAATTGGTATCAGGAGCCAGGTCTTGCAAGATCTTTAAAATATATTGTATTTTAAAACTTATAATGATCTATGGAATCTGAAAAATATTTAGAAGGGCAATCTATGCAAAGACCACCACTATTTGAAAGTGATGGATTTTTATACTCGAAAAATCGATTCGAAACTTATGTGAAATCAAAAGATCTAGATCTTTGGCATGTTATTACCAATGGTGATTTTTTACCTATTTAAAATAACCCCGAAACCAATAAAGATGAAATCGTACATTTTGAAAAACAAAATGATGATTTAAAAAGAAAACTTGCTAAAAATAATGATGCAAAAATGGTTATTTATAATGTGCTACCACGTAAAGAGTACGAAAGGATCTTTATGTGTGAAACCGCAAAAGAAATTTGGAACTCTTTATTAATAACTCACCAAGGTAATAATTAAGTCAAAGATAATAAAATAGATTTACTTGTCCAACAATATGAGCAATTCACAATTCCGGAAGAGGAATCAATTGATAATGCTTTTGCTAGATTTAGCACTATCATCACAAGTTTAAAAGCACTTGATGAGAATTTTTCTAGTAAGAATTTTTTTAGGAAGTTTCTTAGGGCTCTTCACCCAAAATGGCGAGCTAAAGTGACGGCTATTGAAGAATCAAATAATTTGTCAACATTGCAACTTGATGAATTGATTGGAAATTTGAAAGTCTACGAAGCAATCATAAAGAAGGACTCCGAAATGGTAAAAGGAAAATGAGAGCAAAGCAAGTCAATCGCCTTGAAAGCTAGAAAGGAATCCAACAAAGACGATAGCTTATCTTCCGAAAGTGATGACGAAGAATATGCCATGGCCGTAAGAAACTTCAAGAAATTCTTCAAAAGGCAAGGAAGATTCGTTAGACAACCACACGATGAAAGGAGAGCATCTCAAAAGAATAAAGATGACATGTATAGCAAGAATGAGAGAAAGTGTTTCAAGTGTGGTGATCCGAATCACCTCATTGGAAAATGTCCAATGATGAAAAGAGATCAAAATCAAAGAGCATTTGTTGGAGGAGCTTGGAGTGATAGCGATGAAGATGAGAATGAAACAACAAAGGAAGAAACATGTCTCAAGGCAATAACATCAAGTGAGGTACGTTCCGAAACCGAATATTTTAGTGATGAAAATTTATCATTAGATGAAAAAGATTTAGATAGTGAATACAATAGATTATGTATAACACCCCGTAAAATTTTCCTACGATTAACACGTTACCATAACATAAATTAACCATTTTTACCCATAACAATTTTTTTTTTTTATATATACTTGACAATCACAACATTTTTAACGGTACACACACTATATTTAAAAACGTATATATCACAAGTGACTTAAAACTTTTGTATTTAATAAATGTACGTTTCGATAAGCAACCAAATACGTTTTATATAAATCTCGAGTCTACAAAATTTTCAGGTATACTCACTAATAATAATAGACCTCTAAGAACCAAAAGGCTTTTAGTCACGTTTACTATAGTTGAACCAATGAGTTACTCTAGAAACATCAACCGAACCCATGTCTATAAATCATAATCGAACCTTGTAAAATAATATAACCAATCTATCCAAAAATCTTAATTGCACAACTTTTATCCTATCTCTATTAATACATATTTTATCCAATGCATAAGCCAACTTGAACAATAAACATATCGACATACATTTGAAAACACAATTACATGCATTATAACATACAAACATTCCAAACTTCATATATATTTTCGTTTTGTTTCTTTTCTTGTAATACGCTGCTACAGCACCAAAATGGACTCTTAATTCTCTTTTACTTTCTTTGGGCCTGCACTCCAAACGAACCCAAACAGGTCTCAAGTTTAAGCGCACCATTAGTTTATTATTTTCCTTTTTGTTTCCTTCTTTGTTTCCAGTCGCAACCAAGGCACCAAAACCACCAAATTCCTCTCATTTTCGACATGTAACATGCATATATTTTCACACCACTCAAATGACCATGTTACATAGTACCAGGAATGACAAATATTGTTACATGCCTCACTCATTTGCTGCCTCGAAATTGTCACAAGTAAACCATGGAAATCATTGAAACGAAGATATGTATAACTCACCATAAACTTCCAAAACAACCACCCTTGCTCCCCAATCAACATAAACCTAATACTGAATGTTATGTCAATTGTTAGAAACTATCAGAAACTATTTCACACATTCTCTTGCCCATATTGCCTGTTTGATCTCGACTGGTCAATGTAAGAGGTGACATGTATATGGCAGCTCGCTCACACCTCCCTCACTCGTTACTACCCCAAGTATCACCTAAGGTCATCATGTGCAACTCTCACTCCGCCTCCAATATGACCCAATCCAGCAACCTGCAAACAGTCTGTCACTTATCATGTTCCAGTATATAAAGATTGCATGCATTCGTTCTATCTATCACTCCATCCCTTGTGAACTCAGCTTGCTATCACCTTTCCAAAACACACTATATAACTCATCCATAGAAGCTCAGTTGGTAACGCAACATCAACACATCGAACATTTCACTTTCTTTTGTTTCCTGTTGAGCGAGAAGAAAGAAGGAAGAACACGAAGGCATGAGCTATCATTCTTTCAAGTTCTCAAAGTCATTGGTGTTGTTACTAGACGGGTTACACGTTTTTGGAACTGTTAGTCTTGGCTTCGTTTCTCGCTCGTATTTCCTCTTCGTTCTCCCACCACAGCTAGTGTTGTAAGTCTCGTATACCTCATTTGATACGTACACTTTATTTACCATGATACTATAGATCGTACCAGCTTGCTTGTTTTCATTTGTACTCTTGCTACACATATGGCAAACAAATGTGGCATTCTCTAGTCTTTGTGTGGCTATGCATGAGGTGGTATAATAAAATGGAACTATAAATAACGTATAATATAGTTTTGGGTCACGATTAAACTTGTACCACGTGTATATATGATTTTCACAAAAACAGTATGAGCTAAACTCACTTAGGATGGTGCTTGTTAAATACGTTTTTGACACATAACTATAGGAGCTAAAAGCTCAGCCCCATTCTCCATAAACTCAACTAATACGTTGCAACAATAAGCTTCCTTAATAAGCCCTTGTGATACCTTTTTGAACTCGAAAGCTAAGGGTGCTTGAAAACAGTTTTTATTACTCTAAAGTTCACTACTTGGGCCTTAAAGCCCATTAAGCCAAAATAAGCACTTTTTAGCAAAATAATCATTCCATTAAACTTAAAATAAGCTACTAAACACTTTTCTCAGTTGGCGAAAAATGATAAATTACAACTTTGTGATTTTTGGACTAATTTTGCAAAATATACGAAACTAGGGGCTAAATTGGAACTTTTTGAAATTAAAGGACATAAACTGCCAATTTGGATTATGAGGTTACTAAATTGAATATGTAAAACTTTTGGGTATTAAATATGTAATAATTGATAGATTTGAGCTTAGAATGTAAATATATATAAATTCTGGACTAAATATGTAAACTATATAATGTTAGGGTTAAAATTATAACTTTCCCATAACTAAAAGGTTTATTCAGTAACGTGATAATATTTTGACAACTTAATATTTTTCGACTATTATTGTTGTAACATGTAGACGGTTTACATCTAGAACTAAAATGACAATACATATATTAATATGCATATAACGTAATAGTAAAGCGTATATAACTTAGATTATTAACGTAATTTCAATCAGAAATAGTTATTCTTACAAAAACTCATTGATTCATTTGACGAGAAATATTCTATACATACTATAGTCTATCACCAGCAACTTTTGATAAATTATATACGTATTACTATTTAAAACAAGAACTTATATGATAGCGATACATTATACATAAAACGAGTTATATAGTATATAACTTTGTTTTTAAACTTTAAGCATTTCACCACGCAAGCCACCTTTGCCACAAATCATTTTGTCATTAAACACTATTCAAATCACGATTCTCGATAAGTCGAACTTATCTCGGACTTCCGTATCATTCAGGTTATCTCTTTGAAGTCATTTCCATTCTACCTCTGACTTTACGATATCTATACCTATCATAACTCTCAGGTGAGTCATAGCCCCTACTCTTACTTCTTTTATAATGATTTATAAACATTTTTGGGGGAGATACATGCTTAACTATTGTTTTATACTTTTACAAGTACTCGTTAACTATTTACATATTACTATGATTTCATAGCCTACTCTTTAACTATTTTCCCGTGGGGGAGATACATGCTTAAAACTCGAACACAAGTCTTTTATATCGGGTATTGAAATACCGTCAGGCCAATTTTATTTGCTTAAGTTACTATTGCCAAAAGTCCCTCGATCATGAACCTTAATCACTTGAAGGGTGAACGTAAATAAATGTGGATAGTACTATTAGTGATTGACAATCCTCGTTTGGTTGTTGGAGAAAACACCAGGCGTACTTTATTGTTCTTATTATAGGTTATTGGCAAATACCTATCTTGAGGGCCTACTACTTACCGTCATAACTTGAGATTATGATTGGCTGTTAATCGTTGAGTATCATGAGCTTAAGGCAATAACAGAAACATTGATTTAAACTTATTGATTGTATGTGATTACAATACATCCTTAACTTGTGATTCGGAACTCGTGTTAAATGGATTTATAAACCAATTACTATTTTGGTATTGGCCCTGTGAAGGGCAATCCAACGGATTATCTTATTGAATTGACAAAGAAATCACTCATTTTCTAAATTAACAATTTAAACTATAAACACTATGAACTCACCAACCTTTGTGTTGACACTTTTTAGCATGTGTTTATCTCAGGTAACTATACAAGAAGGAACTTGAAGGCACGGAGTGGGCTTGTAACCCGACATGGGCTTAAATAAACATTTTGACATATTTTAAATAAACTTGTTGTTTAAATTATGAAACATCTTGATGTCTCGAATATTTGGTATTTTGAATGAATTAAACTTTAAAGCGTCACTTTTGTGTCGTTTTCTATGATTGTGACAAAGATCCTCGAAGTAACACCCAAAAAGTCTTCCGCTGATATTTTAAGTCTTCCGCTGACGTGACGATTTAGGGGGTGTTACAGATTGGTATCAGAGCCACGGTTATAGAGAACCAGGTGTTTTTAAACATTGGACTATAACTACACTTTAACTGGACCATTTTTACAAAATACCACTTCATGCCCTCCGTGCCTACATTCCAACATCCGGTAGAAAAGTTACTTCTCATTATTTCTTACTTATATAACTTGATATATGCTTACATGTTATGATTATGCTAATAACTATGTTTACTAATCGGGATTATTACAAATACCGTGTCTTCATATTTCCATTCGCCCAACGATTTTGTGACTTTTAGATGGTTTATGCTACAAAAACACTCTAGTATATTAATATGTATATATATATATATGCTCCCCCAACTATTTTGAGTACTATACCAATCCTCCTTAATTACCTCGCTCTCATCTTTATAGATGCATATGACATACTCTTTTCGTACTCTCGGAAAAAAAAAAATCTGCGCATTACCTTGTCGATCAGTATGGGTGTTAAGTCAGAAATTCTTAAGTAGGATGATTTACAATGTCTTTATTTGAATGGATTGGGACGCCTTTTTTATTGAAATAAAGAGATTGTAAACCGCCGAACCATAAGTTTATACTTCGTTATTTACATTGTTTGGGACGCTTCTCTATGTAAATAACGAATTATAAATAAGTGGGCTTAATTGTATCTGAAATGGCATGCGTATGAAATCAAGGATCACTAAAGTTCATAAAACACTAAAACTTCAGCCAAAGACTCGCAATTTTCTTCTGCGTATGCCTAATTCTAAGGCATTATGGCACAACCACATTTCTTCAATCATGTACTTACCTTTACATTCTAGCGATTTATGAAACCTTTTCACGACATTGTATGTGATTACAATTGTCTCTCTTACTTCTCCGGCACTATGAGTGATATAGTGATCTCCGAACCTTTCACAACTTTACCTAAAATCCATCAAAATCTATAAATCCCTCTAATAGAAATACAAGACATGGAATTGCTAAGGAACAAACAGATTCATCATCTACAAAAGCTTAGAACCAAATACCGTGTTGTCACTTAAAACCATATTTAACAAGTTTTCTCTTTACAAAAGCTGAAGTTCAGCAACTTTCTCTTCATTCAACACTTGAAAAATCTTATTATTATTAAAAATCTGTTAACAAGCAACTAGTTTAACGGGTAGGTTACCCTATAGATTTTAAACAAGATACTGTGAACCATGTTTATCTTCAAAACATGTTAAAATAAAAATCTTCATTCAAAAATGGAATTGTTTCTTAAGTCAAGATAATCAAAAGGAATTGAACATAAGACAATGTAAGTAGTTAGAACTACTCAACAATTATAACTATGAGAACTGCTATCATCAAGGAAAAAGCTAATGTAGTAGTAGATACGTTAAGCTAGAAAGAAAAATTAAAAAGAAGAAGCTAATGTAGTAGTAGATACGTTAAGCTCGAAAGAAAAATTAAAACCGCTCTGGGATTAGATCGTTAGGAATGACTATTTGTTCACCCTTTCCATTCACCTTTACAGCTACCTTATCTTAGAATCCCGGGACGGGATTCCGTTTAACGGGTAGGTAATATAATACCCCGTAAAATTTTCCTATGATTAACACGTTACCATAACATAAATTAACCATTTTTACCCATAACAATTTTTTTTTATATATACTTGACAATCACAACATTTTTAACGGTACACACACTATATTTAAAAACGTATATATCACAAGTGACTTAAAACTTTTGTATTTAATAAATGTACGTTTCGATAAGCAACCAAATACGTTTTATATAAATCTCGAGTCTACAAAATTTTCAGGTATACTCACTAATAATAATAGACCTCTAAGAACCAAAAGGCTTTTAGTCACGTTTACTATAGTTGAACCAATGAGTTACTCTAGAAACATCAACCGAACCCATGTCTATAAATCATAATCGAACCTTGTAAAATAATATAACCAATCTATCCAAAAATCTTAATTGCACAACTTTTATCCTATCTCTATTAATACATATTTTATCCAATGCATAAGCCAACTTGAACAATAAACATATCGACATACATTTGAAAACACAATTACATGCATTATAACATACAAACACTCCAAACTTCATATATATTTTCGTTTTGTTTCTTTTCTTGTAATACGCTGCTACAGCACCAAAATGGACTCTTAATTCTCTTTTACTTTCTTTGGGCCTGCACTCCAAACGAACCCAAACAGGTCTCAAGTTTAAGCGCACCATTAGTTTATTATTTTCCTTTTTGTTTCCTTCTTTGTTTCCAGTCGCAACCAAGGCACCAAAACCACCAAATTCCTCTCATTTTCGACATGTAACATGCATATATTTTCACACCACTCAAATGACCATGTTACATAGTACCAGGAATGACAAATATTGTTACATGCCTCACTCATTTGCTGCCTCGAAATTGTCACAAGTAAACCATGGAAATCATTGAAACGAAGATATGTATAACTCACCATAAACTTCCAAAACAACCACCCTTGCTCCCCAATCAACATAAACCTAATACTGAATGTTATGTCAATTGTCAGAAACTATCAGAAACTATTTCACACATTCTCTTGCCCATATTGCCTGTTTGATCTCGACTGGTCAATGTAAGAGGTGACATGTATATGGCAGCTCGCTCACACCTCCCTCACTCGTTACTACCCCAAGTATCACCTAAGGTCATCATGTGCAACTCTCACTCCGCCTCCAATATGACCCAATCCAGCAACCTGCAAACAGTCTATCACTTATCATGTTCCAGTGTATAAAGATTGCATGCATTCGTTCTATCTATCACTCCATCCCTTGTGAACTCAGCTTGCTATCACCTTTCCAAAACACACTATATAACTCATCCATAGAAGCTCAGTTGGTAACGCAACATCAACACATCGAACATTTCACTTTCTTTTGTTTCCTGTTGAGCGAGAAGAAAGAAGGAAGAACACGAAGGCATGAGCTATCATTCTTTCAAGTTCTCAAAGTCATTGGTGTTGTTACTAGACGGGTTACACGTTTTTGGAACTGTTAGTCTTGGCTTCGTTTCTCGCTCGTATTTCCTCTTCGTTCTCCCACCACAGCTGGTGTTGTAAGTCTCGTATACCTCATTTGATACGTACACTTTATTTACCATGATACTATAGATCGTACCGGCTTGCTTGTTTTCATTTGTACTCTTGCTACACATATGGTAAACAAATGTGGCATTCTCTAGTCTTTGTGTGGCTATGCATGAGGTGGTATAATAAAATGGAACTATAAATAACGTATAATATAGTTTTGGGTCACGATTAAACTTGTACCACGTGTATATATGATTTTCACAAAAACAGTATGAGCTAAACTCACTTAGGATGGTGCTTGTTAAATACGTTTTTGACACATAACTATAGGAGCTAAAAGCTCAGCCCCATTCTCCATAAACTCAACTAATACGTTGCAACAATAAGCTTCCTTAATAAGCCCTTGTGATACCTTTTTGAACTCGAAAGCTAAGGGTGCTTGAAAACAGTTTTTATTACTCTAAAGTTCACTACTTGGGCCTTAAAGCCCATTAAGCCAAAATAAGCACTTTTTAGCAAAATAATCAGTCCATTAAACTTAAAATAAGCTACTAAACACTTTTCTCAGTTGGCGAAAAATGATAAATTACAACTTTGTGATTTTTGGACTAATTTTGCAAAATATACGAAACTAGGGGCTAAATTGGAACTTTTTGAAATTAAAGGACATAAACTGCCAATTTGGATTATGAGGTTACTAAATTGAATATGTAAAACTTTTGGGTATTAAATATGTAATAATTGATAGATTTGAGCTTAGAATGTAAATATATATAAATTCTGGACTAAATATGTAAACTATATAATGTTAGGGTTAAAATTATAACTTTCCCATAACTAAAAGGTTTATTCAGTAACGTGATAATATTTTGACAACTTAATATTTTTCGACTATTATTGTTGTAACATGTAGACGGTTTACATCTAGAACTAAAATGACAATACATATATTAATATGCATATAACGTAATAGTAAAGCGTATATAACTTAGATTATTAACGTAATTTCAATCAGAAATAGTTATTCTTACAAAAACTCATTGATTCATTTGACGAGAAATATTCTATACATACTATAGTCTATCACCAGCAACTTTTGATAAATTATATACGTATTACTATTTAAAACAAGAACTTATATGATAGCGATACATTATACATAAAACGAGTTATATAGTATATAACTTTGTTTTTAAACTTTAAGCATTTCACCACGCAAGCCACCTTTGCCACAAATCATTTTGTCATTAAACACTATTCAAATCACGATTCTCGATAAGTCGAACTTATCTCGGACTTCCGTATCATTCAGGTTATCTCTTTGAAGTCATTTCCATTCTACCTCTGACTTTACGATATCTATACCTATCATAACTCTCAGGTGAGTCATAGCCCCTACTCTTACTTCTTTTATAATGATTTATAAACATTTTTGGGGGAGATACATGCTTAACTATTGTTTTATACTTTTACAAGTACTCGTTAACTATTTACATATTACTATGATTTCATAGCCTACTCTTTAACTATTTTCCCGTGGGGGAGATACATGCTTAAAACTCGAACACAAGTCTTTTATACCGGGTATTGAAATACCGTCAGGCCAATGTTATTTGCTTAAGTTACTATTGCCAAAAGTCCCTCGATCATGAACCTTAATCACTTGAAGGGTGAACATAAATAAATGTGGATAGTACTATTAGTGATTGACAATCCTCGTTTGGTTGTTGGAGAAAACACCAGGCGCACTTTATTGTTCTTATTATAGGTTATTGGCAAATACCTATCTTGAGGGCCTACTACTTACCGTCATAACTTGAGATTATGATTGGCTGTTAATCGTTGAGTATCATGAGCTTAAGGCAATAACAGAAACATTGATTTAAACTTATTGATTGTATGTGATTACAATACATCCTTAACTTGTGATTCGGAACTCGTGTTAAATGGATTTATAAACCAATTACTATTTTGGTATTGGCCCTGTGAAGGGCAATCCAACGGATTATCTTATTGAATTGACAAGGAAATCACTCATTTTCTAAATTAACAATTTAAACTATAAACACTATGAACTCACCAACCTTTGTGTTGACACTTTTTAGCATGTGTTTATCTCAGGTAACTATACAAGAAGGAACTTGAAGGCACGGAGTGGGCTTGTAACCCGGCATGGGCTTAAATAAACATTTTGACATATTTTAAATAAACTTGTTGTTTAAATTATGAAACATCTTGATGTCTCGAATATTTGGTATTTTGAATGAATTAAACTTTAAAGCGTCACTTTTGTGTCGTTTTCTATGATTGTGACAAAGATCCTCGAAGTAACACCCAAAAAGTCTTCCGCTGACATTTTAAGTCTTCCGCTGACGTGACGATTTAGGGGGTGTTACATTATGCAAACTAGGACAACAAGTAATGGCTAAAAACAAATCACTAAAATACATAAACAATCAATTAGAAAATGAAGTACTAGAACTAAAAATTAAAATACATCAACTTGAAAAAGGTAAAGAAATTTTTGAAGAATGTAAATCATGTCAAGAACTTAAAAGTGAAAACGAAAAACTCAGGGAAGAAATTTGCAAACTTGATAGATTTGAAAATAGTAGTCACTCACTTAATAAAATAATAAGTATTCAAAGAGTATCTAGAGATAAAACCGGTTTTGGATTTAACTCAACCGAAGCTTCAACAAGTGAAATTAAAAATGTTAAATTTGAAAGTTAACTCAAGGAACTAAAACCTCTAAAATCTAATCCTAAGTATATACTCATAAATGATAAGAAAATACCTCTTACTGGTGATGAAGTAATGAAACCGTTTTATAAACCATCTTTAAAAACTGATAACGCTCAAAATTAATATGTTTTAGTCGCGTTATTGTTTGTTTTACGCATAGAAATTGGTCATATTTGTATATATTTGTTACTTAATCGTGGAAAAGTGTTTATGCATGCAAATATAACCAAAAGCAGGTAAAAATGGTTAAAAGATGAAGAAATGAAGTGATCATGCACATTTGGAGAGTTTCAAGAAGATCAAGAAAGAAAGAAACGATGCATGGACAAAAGGATTTGATAAGGACAAGTTTTCTACACATATTTATCAAGGAAATATCAAGTTATAATGAATAAAGCCATGCCACGAAGAAAGACTGATGAGTGTGTAAATACTCATCATTTTTATCGTATCTGAACTGCCAAAACATCCAAAAACACTCGAATACGCATCAAAATACTGAAAATATCCCAGGATTGTGTTTTATATGTTTCTGATGCAAAATGTTAAAAAACAAATGAAAAACGAACAAAGTTTGCATAATTGGCAGTTTCAGTCCCTCAAGTTTCAAAAATTGGCAAAACTAGTCCCTGGAAGTTTAAAATGGAAGAAAAGTCAACCCAAGGTTTTCTAAAGTAAAAAATTATCAAAAACGATCCTTGGGTGAAAAATTTGTGAAAATTACACGTTTGGTCCCTGCAGTTTGAAAAATGACAGAATTGGTCCTCGGGGTTTCAAAATTGGAAAAATGACATTTATGGTCCTTTGGTAATTCAAATTGGCAAGAAAAGTCCCTTGTGTTAACTTTGGAATATTGGCAGAACACCCCCTGGATTTTCAGTTTTACATGTTTGGTCCCTATAATATTTCTACAAACCAAACCGGACCTAGTATTATTTACAACTCCCTAAAATCCAAATACAATCCCACCCAAAGCCCACCACATCTAAACCTTGGCCCATTACCAATCCCTAGCCCACCAATCCAACCTAAACCGTTTAATTATAATAACCAGGAGTTGACCCGGTCAAACCTCCACATCACCCCTACCTCTCTAGCCTGCATCCCCAACACCATCATCACAAACCCAAACCCCCCCCCCCCTCTGCTACACTCAACCCTCCCCCTTGCATCACCTTCCAAACACTAACTTCCAAATAACATCTCTGGCATCAATAATATAAAGAAACAGACAAAGAGATTTTTGGGCGCCAAGAATATTTGAACGATCAAGATTGAGGCTATGTAATCCTGTGGTCAAGAGTAAAGCTGAGAAAGTCCAAGTGGGTGCCCCAAAACCCTAATTCAAGCATATATAAAGGAAAAGATGGAGCAGAGAAGGAGTTAGCAGTTTTCATTTAAATCATTTTTAATGTTGTTTTTAGAATTCTAGTGTAATTTCCACCTTCTAAGATTGTACTAAGCTGTTTCATTGTAATTCAAGTCTTTTTCAATAATAAACTTTAAGTTTTTAGTTTAATTATCAGTTTATGCAATTTACTCTTTATTTCAAAATTATCAATCAGTTTGAATATTGTTGATTATTGTTGCAATGGACTCACAAGCTTATTCAGGCTCTTTACAAAGCTTATTCAAGCTTATAGAAACACTGAAACTCAGTTAGCTACAAGACACCAAAAATAAAAAAATAATAAGGAAAATCAAAGAAAAATAAAAATTAAAGGTTGGATGCTGATCAAGCTTGGAGCACAGTAAATAATTGGTGGCTGTGGGTTAGTGAATCTGTGGGGATTCGATAGGAATTGTGACTTTGGTCCTTGGTTTCTTATTCTCAGTCCATTGCCTGAATTCAAGTTGTAAGCACGTTTCTTGATTTTTAGCATAATTTGTATTTGAACCTCTTTTATTTTAATCTTTCTGTTTTCATGTTTAGATAGTAATTATTAATGATATTATAGAGTAACATTGCTAGTTTGTTAGTTGGATTTCATAGTTGCTAGTTATGCCATTTTAACAGTTGAAATATCTCATCTGTGATTCCTAGGTATTTGTTGTTTATGGCAGTGTATTTGTGTTCATTTGATCTCATACTTTCATATTAAGATTTTATAAATCAGTTGCATGGCTTGAATCAACCTAGGACTTTGAAAATCTCATGTATAACTTTTTAAAGGGGTGTTTGGATGAGTGAGTTCCCTGAGCTCACTTGTGTTTCTTTGGATAACTAAGGTTGCAACACATCTTGTTAGGATATTTTAGGTCTGTGGAGTTGTAAAATAGTAGTCTTCTTCATAAGAAAAGTCAAAACACCTTCATAGTGGTTTCACAGTCCACTGTTACACTTAGTTACACCCACATCACTCATTTTAGCTTCATCATTGTTAGTATAAGCTTATTTCTATCATTTGGTAACTTAAATACATGATTTCAGTCTAATATATGTGATTAAAGTTCATAAAAGTCAAACTGAGTTACAAAAATATAAAAGTCAAAATTGCAATTTTCAGATTTTGCAAAAATGGTAAGAATTTTAGAGAATTGTGTGTAGGGTTTCAAGCTTTGAAATTTTTAGTATTAGTAACCCCCCACGTCATCTTAAGATCCCCACTTGTGTTGCATTTTTTAGTTTTTTTCTGTGTTCCCCACAGCCATCCAAAGTAGGCTGCAGGGCACTCCTTTACTCTGTGCAGCAGTCCATCACCTCCACACCACCACATTTGGTGGTTAACTGTGGCCACCTCAGTGGGTCCCAAGGGGTGATTTTGCTTCCAAATTGTTCACAAGCTAGTAGGCTAGCTTTTTCACCCAAGCTTGAGCCCTCATCCATTGTGGACCCCACCTGGTTTTGGTTTGCTAGTGTTGTCCCAAATTTGTCTCATCCTAGGGCTTTTTTGAGCTTAATGATGTGCTTATTGCTTATTCAGGAAGTTTATTTGGTGGAGTTTAGCTTAAAAGTGTCTAAGTAACTTATATGGACCTTAATTTACCTCAGTGGAGCCCACACAAGCTTATTTGAGTTTATTTCTTAGTTGGTCAAAGAAAGTCAAACATTGTGGCTTTTTGCTTAGCACACAGCTTATTCTTGAGTTCCACCAAAAGTTCCTTCACAAAAAGTTCTTATTTTTAGTTGTAAATCAATTTGGTAAAAGAAAATTTGGAAAAAGACAAAAATTTAGAAAGTGATAGCTTCTATTTAAGCCATTTGGCTTATTTTTCTGCTTATTCATAAGCAATTCCCATTTTTAAATTTTTCTTAGGCTTATTATAACTTAAAATAATTTTAGGAATTTTTTTCAGATTTTTCTTTTGTCATTTAGTATTTTTTATAATTAATTGTAGTTTTAATTAATTAAATAATTAGTTTTAATTAATATTAAATAATTAAAAAGTAGAAAAATTAGGTTTCTGTTTTAAAATTAGTTTTATAATATTTTAGATTTTTCTAAATTTAATTTTCATTTTTCTTGGTAATTTTCATAATTAATTAATAATTAGTGTAATTTAGTAATTAAAAAGTAATTAGAAATTAGTAATTAATTAATAGTAATTAATTAAATATTAATTAAATAGTGTAAAAATTATTTTTCTTTTTCTAAAAATTTTCTTAAGTCATTAGGATTATAAAAATATAATTTTCACGTTTGTAGGACTTTATTTGCTCACGTTTCACTTTTAATTTTGCGCGTTCGCGTTATTTTTAACTCAAACGCGCATTTTTAGGTTTACTCACGTTTCTAGGTTATCTGATCATCAGTAATTGTTCCATTAGTGTTTCTAAGTCATTCTCAATCATAATCTCATATTATAATCACTCAAATTAAATACCTGATCGTCCTGTTAAATCACCCAATCACTTTAAACGTTTTTGAATACAATTGCTTACCTCGCTGGGACATAACGACCCGGGAATACACTGTACTCCTTGGTTAGTTGGTTTTAGATGTTTGACTTGGTTGACCATCACCTGGGAAACTTAGTTGACCGTTTGGAACCAATCAAAATTTGGCGCCTCTGCCGGAGAGGTAGCTGCGTGTTTAAAACGTTTTTTTTAGAGATTAGTGGTTTTTCATTCGTCACTGTATAAACCCACCACCCTTTTTGTAAATTTAAACCATAAAACAAAAACGTCATTAACACTTTTCCTAAAGTGTTAACAACACCAAAAAAAAAAAAAAAAAAAACAAACAAACAAACAAAACATATCATTACGTTTTCTATATCGCGTTTCTTTTAAGGTGATTCTTAAAGAGATACGATTTTGTTAAACGAAACGATACCAAAAATATTGTCCAAAAGTTTTTTTTCACCCATACACAAAAACCCAAAAACATTCATCTCTTTCTTGTGAATAATAAACTACATAAAAACAAACCGTCGCAAACCAAGGCAGAACACCTACCAACTGGGGGTGTGGACATAATAAGTTCCCAAATAAAAGATAAAAACTTGCCTTTGTATCCTTGTGAGTGGTGTACCTTTCTTAAAGAAGCCACTCATTTGTGATTATTGGTTTAAGTTCACTGTTGATTTGCCTCGATCTTGTTTTATTGAAATTTTGTGTTAGTGCATGCGCACTCGTTCACAATCGAAACGAAATCGTCAACTGATAAACGTAACTGAGTTACGTCCTATTATTGAGGATCCAGTTCCGAAAATGCACGGTAATCAAGAACCACCCATCATAGATGATGCAGCTCCTAATCTCCGAATGATGGAGGAGCTGTGCCAACCCACAATGCTCGGAAGAGGCGGCCCCATTGCCCCTCTTAACATTGCTGCGACTGATTTTGGACTTAAGCATCACGTGATACAACAAGTCCAGAATTCGTGCCAATATCATGGCTTACCTGGTGACGATGCAAGCAAGCATCTTGATAAATTTCTTACCGTCACCCAAAGCATGAAGCAGAATGGTGTCTCCGATGATGCCCTTCGTCTATCTCTTTTCCCCTATTCTCTAACCCATCATGCCACTGCATGGTTTGATCGACTTCCTAAGAACTCGATTCACACTTTCAAAGAAATGGTGACTAAATTTTTAGACAAATACTTTCCACCATCCACGGTTTCCAAGTTATGAAATGACATTAGTAACTTTCGTCAGCATCCCGAAGAGTCTCTATTTGAGGCATGGGAAAGCTATAAGCTCTCAATTGATCGGTGTCCTAACCATAACATGTTACTCGTTACCCAAATAGATACTTTCTATAATGGGTTGACATTGAGACACCGTGATATTCTCAATGCTGCTGCTGGTGGGACCTTTATGAAAAGGCGCCCCGAAGAGTGCTATGATCTCATTGAGAACATGACTGCCCACCATAATTTTTGGGATTCCTCAGCCGAGAGGGAAGAGTCATGTAAGTCTGTCACTCCAGCATCTTCTGAAATAGCGATCCTCACTAAAAAGATGGATGATTTCGCTACGGCTATGTTGAGGATGAACCAAAGTATCCAAAATCAACAAGTCCAAAATCAACAAGCCAAAGCCGTTAATCAAAGTTGTGAAACTTGTGGAGGTCCACATGCTTATTCCGAGTGTCCAGCCACTAGTGGTTACACTCATGAGGACGTATATGCTGCTCAAGGTTCCAAAATTCGGGAGGTAATAATACCAACCGCAAGGGGACCGCAATCTTCTAAGCTATCGTTCTAACAATTTCCTTGGACCTCCCGGATTCAATCAAAACCCTTATGTCCCAAACCGTAACCAGAACCAAAATCAGAATCGAACAAACCAAGGTTACCAAAACCAAGGAAATGTCAATCAAACCCAAAACCAAGGTTTCCATCATAACCAAAACCAAGGTTTCCAAAATCAAGGAAACTACAATCGAAACCAAGGTCAAAACAACTATCAGGGAAACAATTCTCATGGACATGGCAACCAACATCAGGGAAATTTTCAAAACCACGGTTCCAATCAAAATAACCGGGCTCAAAATTTTCCCAATCAAAATCAAGCCATCACTACAACTACTCAGAATTACCTTAACCAAGCTCCTCCTAACAATACTCAAGTAATTGTTCCAACGGGTCCTTCACATGAGGAGTTGTTGAGATAATTCATGAAATCTCAGGAGGAAGTGAATAGGGTGATGATGACTCAGATCACAGACCTTGTTAAGAAGTCTTTAAATGATCGACCCTCGGGCTCAGGTAATACTTTACCTAGCAACACGATCGCTAATCCGAGGGGCGATGTTAAGGCGATCACAACGAGAAGTGGTGTTTCCTATGATGGACCCAAAGCTCCTACTACCTCTTCTTCTCCTCCAAAGGTAGTAGAACTTGAGCCTGAGGTGACAAAGGACAAGGTGCAATTTACTAGCCCACGACGTACCGCACACGTCCATCCTCAGGTTGTACCAGAAACCGTACCAAAACCAGGAGTTGTCTTTGAACCACCAAGAACTCCTGAAGAGAACCCTAAATCCAAACCTTCACTACCATATCCATCTCGGTTACAAGACCAGAAGCTCCGCGAAAAAGCAAATCATCAAATGGAAAAGTTTTTTCAAATTTTCCGAGATATTCATTTTGATATCAGCTTCGCGGATTCTCTCATTTTGATGCCTAAATTCGCATCGACAA
Organism: Artemisia argyi; assembly: GCA_030686995.1. Classification (NCBI taxonomy): domain Eukaryota; kingdom Viridiplantae; phylum Streptophyta; class Magnoliopsida; order Asterales; family Asteraceae; genus Artemisia; species Artemisia argyi. Next base: position 135,563,129 of record CM060695.1, on the reverse strand, counting down.
TCAAAAATCTGTTGAACAATAAAGAGAAGCTATTCGAAATGGCACGAACTCCACTCAATGAAAACTGCTCTGCAGTTCTTTTGAAACAGCTTCCCGAGAAGCTAGGAGATCCGGGAAAATTTCTCATTCCATGTGTTTTCCCCGGAATGGTTGAGTGCTTCGCCTTAGCCGATCTAGGTGCAAGCATCAACTTGATGCCTTATTCAATATGGAAAAAGCTCTCTCTTCCGGAACTCACCACCACCTGCATGACTCTCGAGCTTGCAGACCGTTCAACATCTCGTCCCCTCGGCATTGCCGAGGATGTATTTGTAAAGGTGGGGAACTTTCACTTTCCGGCAGATTTTGTGGTTGTCGATTTCGATGCTGACCCGCGAGTTCCTCTCATTCTTGGGAGAGGATTCTTAAGGACGGGTCGTGCGTTAATCAATGTGCACGAAGAGGAAATAACTCTTCGTGTTGGTAATGAAGCAGTAACGTTTAACCTCGATCAAACTTCGAGGACTCTTCTAATTATGACGCCGAATCGGTAAACTGAATTGATGTCATTGATGTTGCGTCTGAGGAGTACTCTCAAGAACTTCTTGGTTACGTTCCGAGTGGCAGTCCCACTCCATCTACTGAGCCTATCATATCCGACTCTTCCCCTTCTCTCACTCCTTTTGAGGGAAGTGACTTCCTTTTGGAAGAGGTCAAGGCTTTTCTCGCCCAAGATAGTTCAATTTCGGGTGAATTTGATGAGGACTATCTTGATCCTGAGGGGGATATTCTTTTGCTAGAAAAATTGTTAAACGAAGATCCATCTCCCCTTCTTCCTCCAAAAATACTTCATAAAGAGGAAGTCAAAAATGTTGAAATAACTGATGACTTGCCTGTGGTTGAACTTAAGGACTTACCGCCTCACCTTGAGTATGCATTTCTGGAGGGTGATGATAAATTACCCGTCATAATTGCTAAAAATTTAAGTGTTGAGGAAAAGGCTGCTCTCATAAAGGTTTTGAAGTCGCATAAACAAGCAATTGCTTGGAGACTCTCCGACATCAAGGGCATTGACCCTGAATTTTGTACCCACAAGATTTTAATGGAGGATGACTTCAAACCAGCAGTCCAACACCAAAGAAGGGTGAATCCAAAAATTCATGAGGTGATCAAACAAGAAGTTTTAAAACATCTTGATGCCGGATTGATTTACCATATCTCGGACAGTCCTTGGGTTAGCCCAATACATTGTGTTCCAAAAAAGGGTGGCATTACTGTTGTCACAAACGAGGAAAATGAGTTGATTCCAACTCGATTGGTTACGGGTTGGCGTGTCTACATTGACTATCGCAAGTTAAATGACGCCACCCGCAAAGATCATTTTTCTCTGCCCTTTATGGATCAGATGCTCGAGAGATTAGCGGAGAATGAGTACTATTGCTTCCTCGATGGTTTCTCGGGTTACTTTCAGATTCCCATTGATCCGCAAGATCAGGAAAAGACCACTTTCACGTGCCCCTATGGAACTTTTGCTTATAAACATATGCCATTTGGTTTATGTAATGCTCCGGGCACGTTTCAAAGATGTATGATGTCCATATTTTTCGACATGATCGGGAAAACTATGGAGGTCTTCATGGATGATTTTTTGGTCATTGGGGATTCGTTTCAATCATGTCTCTCCCATTTAGACAACATGCTCAAACGTTGTGAAGACACAAAGTTATGTCTAAATTGGGAGAAGAGTCACTTTATTGTCAAAGAGGGCATTGTCCTCGGCCATAAAATTTCAAAGAATGGGATTGAGGTTGACAAAGCCAAAATTGATGTCATTACAAAATTACCTCATCCCACTACCGTCAAAGGTATTAGAAGCTTTTTGGGTCATGCCGGTTTTTACCGTAGGTTTATTCAAGATTTTTCTAAGATCGCCCGGCCTATGACCCATCTCCTCGAAAAGGATGCTCCTTTTATCTTCTCACCTGAGTGCGTAGAAGCTTTTGAAACTCTAAAGAAAAAGCTTACTGAGGCACCTATTCTTGTTGCCCCCGATTGGGACTTGCCCTTTGAACTTATGTGTGATGCTAGTGATTATGCAATAGGGGCAGTCTTGGGGCAACAAAGGTCTAAACACTTTCAGCCTATACACTTTGCAAGCAAAACAATGACCGAGGCTCAAAGTCATTACACCACCACTGAAAAAGAATTACTAGCTGTGGTGTATGCCTTTGAGAAATTCCGGTCATATTTGATCTTGACCAAAAGCATAGTGTATATGGATCACTTGGCTTTGAAGTACCTTCTTGCAAAACAAGATACAAAGCCGAGACTACTTCGTTGGGTTCTCCTCCTACAAGAATTTGATATCATAATTCGTGATAAAAAAGGAGCTGAGAACCTAGCTGCTGATCATCTATCCCGTTTGGAAAACCCCATCAAGATGTCTTCGAAAAGAAGGAAATTAACGAAACCTTCCCTCTCGAGACACTCAATGCGGTTGCCTTTCGTGGAGATTCTGTTACCCCATGGTTTGCCGATTTTGCAAACTACCTTGCGGGTAACTTTATTGTGAAAGGGATGTCGTCCCAACAAAAGAACAAGTTCTTTAAGGATGTCAAACATTATTTCTGGGACGACCCCTACCTTTTCAAAATCTGTGCGGATCAAGTCATCCGGTGGTGTGTATATGGTCAAGAAGCCACTGAAATTCTAAAGGCTTGCCATGCTGGTCCCACGGGGGGCCACCACAATCCAAATTACACCGCCAAAAAGGTGTTTGATTCTGGTTTCTTTTGGCCCACGATTTATAAGGATGCCCAAGAATTAGTCAAATCCTGTGACGCTTGTGAACGTCACGGGAATATTTCACAAAAGAATGAAATGCCACAAAATGCAATCCAAGTTTGTGAAATATTTGACGTATGGGGCATCGCCTTTATGGGGCCATTTCCGTCATCTCATGGAAATAAGTACATACTCGTGGCTGTTGACTATTTGTCAAAATGGGTTGAAGTGAAAGCTTTACCCACTAATGATGCCCAAGTTGTTGTGAAGTTTTTGAAAGCTCTCTTTGCTCGATTTGGAACTCCACGTGCTATAATTAGTGATCGTGGTACGCATTTTTCTAATGACAAATTTGATAAAGTCATGCAAAAGTATGGTGTAACTCACTGTCTTTCTACTGCGTACCACCCTCAAACAAGTGGACAAGTAGAAGTTTCCAATCGAGGCATTAAGAGGATATTGGAAAGAACCATTGGTGAAAATCGTGCATCTTGGTCGGATAAATTAGATGATGCACTTTGGGCTTTCCGTATGGCTTAAAAAACACCCATTGGGTGTACGCCTTACACACTTGTGTACGGGAAAGCGTGCCATCTTCCGATCGAGCTTGAGCATAAAGCCTATTGGGCCCTCAAGCATGCAAATTTTGACCTCAAAACTGCGGGTGATCATAGGAAAGTTCAACTGAATGAATTAAATGAACTTCGTGATCAAGCTTACGAGAACTCTTTGATCTATAAAGAAAAGAAAAAGAAGATACACGACTCAAAAATCAAAAACCGCGTTTTTAACGTTGGTGATCGAGTCCTTCTTTTCAACTCTAGACTCAAGATCTTCTCAGGAAAGCTAAAAACCCGATGGACTGGTCCATTCACTATCGTTAAAGTTTATCCTTATGGCACCGTCGAGTTATCACAAAATGACGGTCCTAATTTCAAAGTGAATGGACATCGTGTGAAGCACTACTTTGGAGAGGACATACCATCCATGGTTGTCCCGGATCTCCAAACTTTCCCCAAGGACAATTAAATTCGGGGATCGAGTCAAGCTAGCGACTCGACAAACAAAAACAGTAGCAACAACATGGGTTTTCACCCGTGTCTTTGATTTCTTTCTACTTTCTACCTCCCTAGTGTGGGGGAATGGCCAACCCCCCGCTGTTTGAAAATGTATATATCTTTGAATTAAAAAAAAAAAAAAAAAATTTGTGTGATTGTATGTACAGTTAAATAAAGTGAAAAATGCAAAACGATATTTCCACAGTTAGTTTAGAATATTATCTTTTTACGTTCATAGATTCAGCATAAAAGCCGGGACTTTGAATATTGAGGACAATATTCAATTCTAAGTGTGGGGGGGGGGGGGGGGGGAATTCTAGCGAATTTTATCACAAAATACTTTAAAGTACCCCCATTTTGGCCCAAAATTTTCAAAAATTTTTCACTTTATTTCAAAATTTTTGTGGTAATCAGTCCGCCAAAGTCTAAATGACAAATGGATTGGCTAATCCAGGAGCAAACGGCTCTTGGTAAAGATATCTCAAATCCGTTTATGGCTTGCAATTTGCCCAAAATTGTATGGTTCCTCAACTCCCATATCCTCAAAAGCAAATGAGTTGGCTAGCCCGCAAGATTATGGCTTGTGGTAAAGGCAGTGGAAAATCCATAATTGGTAATCAGCTCACCAAGATGTTGACTATTCCATCAAGAGTTCGCTAGTCCAGAAGCAAACGGCTTTTGGTAAAGACAAATCAAATCCATTGACAGCTGGTGGTTTGCTCAAAATCACACGGTTATCAGGTGTACCACAGTTCTCACACCTGGCTACTCCAGAAGTGATGGCTTTTGGTAAAGAGTTTTTCAAATCCATCAAGTTTTTCACAAAAGATTGCCAGGGACTAGCAATAGTTTAGTGTGGGGGATTGATGAGTGTGTAAATACTCATCATTTTTATCGTATCTGAACTGCCAAAATATCCAAAAACACCCAATTACGCATCAAAATACTGAAAATATCCCAGGATTGTGTTTTATATGTTTCTGATGCAAAATGTTAAAAAAACAAATGAAAAATGAACAAAGTTTGCATAATTGGCAGTTTCAGTCCCTCAAGTTTCAAAATTGGCAAAACTAGTCCCTGGAAGTTTAAAATGGAAGAAAAGTCAACCCAAGGTTTTCTAAAGTAAAAAATTATCAAAAACGATCCTTGGGTGAAAATTTTGCGAAAATTACACGTTTGGTCCCTGCAGTTTGAAATATGACAGAATTGGTCCTCGGGGTTTCAAAATTAGAAAAATGACATTTATGGTCCTTTGGTAATTCAAATTGGCAAGAAAAGTCCCTTGTGTTAACTTTGGAATATTGGCAGAACACCCCCTGGATTTTCAGTTTTACATGTTTGGTCCCTATAGTATTTCTACAAACCAAACCGGACCTAGTATTATTTACAACTCCCTAAAATCCAAATACAATCCCACCCAAAGCCCACCACATCTAAACCTTGGCCCATTACCAATCCCCAGCCCACCATCCAACCTAAACCGTTTAATTATAATAACCAGGAGTTGACCCGGTCAAACCTCCACATCACCCCAACACCATCATCACAAACCCAAACCCCCCCCCCCCTGTGCTACACTCAACCCTCCCCCTTGCATCACCTTCCAAACACTAACTTTCAAATAACATCTATGGCATCAATAATATAAAGAAACAGACAAAGAGATTTTTGGGCGCCAAGAATATTTGAACGATCAAGATTGAGGCTATGTAATCCTGTGGTCAAGAGTAAAGCTGAGAAAGTCCAAGTGGGTGCCCCAAAACCCTAATTCAAGCATATATAAAGGAAAAGATGGAGCAGAGAAGGAGTTAGCAGTTTTCATTTAAATCATTTTTAATGTTGTTTTTAGAATTCTAGTGTAATTTCCACCTTCTAAGATTGTACTAAGCTGTTTCATTGTAATTCAAGTCTTTCTCAATAATAAACTTTAAGTTTTTAGTTTAACTATTAGTTTATGCAATTTACTCTTTATTTCAAAATTATCAATCAGTTTGAATATTGTTGCAATGGACTCATAAGCTTATTCAGGCTCTTTACAAAGCTTATTCAAGCTTATAGAAACACTGAAACTCAGTTAGCTACAAGACACCAAAAATAAAAAAAATAATAAGGAGAATCAAAGAAAAATAAAAATTAAAGGTTGGATGCTGATCAAGCTTGGAGCACAGTAAATAATTGATGGCTGTGGGTTAGTGAATCTGTGGGGATTCAATAGGAATTGTGACTTTGGTCCTTGGTTTCTTATTCTCAGTCCATTGCCTGAATTCAAGTTGTAAGCACATTTCTTGATTTTTAGCATAATTTGTATTTGAACCTCTTTTACTTTAATCTTTCTGTTTTCATGTTTAGATGGTAATTATTAATGATATTATAGAGTAACATTGCTAGTTTGTTAATTGGATTTCATAGTTGCTAGTTATGCCATTTTAACAGTTGAAATATCTCATCTGTGATTCCTAGGTATTTGTTGTTTATGGCAGTGTATTTGTGTTCATTTGATCTCATACTTTCATATTAAAATTTTATAAATCAGTTACATGGCTTGAATCAACCTAGGACTTTGAAAATCTCATGTATAACTTTTTAAAGGGGTGTTTGGATGAGTGAGTTCCCTGAGCTCACTTGTGTTTCTTTGGATAACTAAGGTTGCAACACATCTTGTTAGGATATTTTAGGTCTGTGGAGTTGTAAAATAGTAGTCTTCTTCATAAGAAAAGTCAAAACACCTTCATAGTGGTTTCACAGTCCACTGTTACACTTAGTTACACCCACATTACTCATTTTAGCTTCATCATTGTTAGTATAAGCTTATTTCTATCATTTGGTAACTTAAATACATGCTTTCAGTCTAATAGATGTGATTAAAGTTCATAAAAGTCAAACTGAGTTACAAAAATATAAAAGTCAAAATTGCAATTTTCAGATTTTGCAAAAATGGTAAGAATTTTAGAGAATTGTGTGTGGGGTTTCAAGCTTTGAAATTTTTAGGATTAGTAACCCCCCACCTTATCTTAAGATCCCCACTTGTGTTGCATTTTTAAGATTTTTTCTGTGTTCCCCACAGCCATCCAAAGTAGGCTGCAGGGCACTCCTTTACCCTGTGCAACAGTCCATCACCTCCACACCACCACATTTGCTGGTTAACTGTGGCCACCTCAGTGGGTCCCAAGAGGTGATTTTGCTTCCAAATTGTTCACAAGCTAGTAGGCTAGATTTTTCACCCAAGCTTGAGCCCTCATCCATTGTGGACCCCAACTGGTTTTGGTTTGCTAGTGTTGTCCCAAATTTGTCTCAGCCTAGGGCTTTTTTGAGCTTAATGATGTGCTTATTGCTTATTCAGGAAGTTTATTTGGTGGAGTTTAGCTTAAAAGTGTCTAAGTAACTTATATGGACCTTAATTTACCTCAGTGGAGCCCACACAAGCTTATTTGAGTTTATTTCTTAGTTGGTCAAAGAAAGTCAAACTGTGTGGCTTTTTCCTTAGCACACAGCTTATTCTTGAGTTCCACCAAAAGTTCCTTCACAAAAATTTCTTATTTTTAGTTGTAAATCAGTTTGGTAAAAGAAAATTTGGAAAAAGACAAAAATTTAGAAAGTGATAGCTTCTATTTAAGCCCCTTGGCTTATTTTTCTGCTTATTCATAAGCAATTCCAATTTTTAAATTTTTCTTAGGCTTATTATAACTTAAAATAATTTTAGAAATTTTTTTCAGATTTTTCTTTTATCATTTAGTATTTTTTATAATTAATTGTAGTTTTAATTAATTAAATAATTAGTTTTAATTAATATTAAATAATTAAAAAGTAGAAAAATTAGGTTTTCTGTTTTAAAATTAGTTTTATAATATTTTAAATTTTTCTAAATTTAATTTTCATTTTTCTAGGTAATTTTCATAATTAATTAATAATTAGTGTAATTTAGTAATTAAAAAGTAATTAGAAATTAGTAATTAATTAATAGTAATTAATTAAATAGTGAAAAAATTATTTTTCTTTTTCTAAAAATTTTCTTAAGTCATTAGGATTATAAAAATATAATTTTCACGTTCGTAGGACTTTATTTGCTCACGTTTCACTTTTTATTTTGCGCATTCGCATTATTTTTAACTCAAATGCGCGTTTTTAGGTTTACTCACGTTTCTAGGTTATCTGATCATCAGTAATTGTTCCATTAGTGTTTCTAAGTCATTCTCAATCATAATCTCCTAGTATAATCACTAAAATCAAATTCCTGATCCTCCTGTTAAATCACCTGATCACTTTAAACGTTTTTGAATACAATTACTTACCTCGCTGGGACATAACGACCCGGGAATACACTGTACTCCTTGGTTAGTTGGTTTTAGACGTTTGACTAGATTGACCATCACCTGGGAAACTTAGTTGACCGTTTGGAACCAATCAAAGACAATGCATGCAACGTAAAATGACAAAGAAAAGACAAAAGAATAATTTCCAGACAGTGTCCAACCGATCGGATGCAATCCGCATCCGATTCGGTTGGAATGTGCCAAAAGAGTGCCATCCGATTGGATGGAGAGAAACCGATCGGATGGAGGTGACTGATGTTACAAGTTTTGCATTTATGGACGTATTTACTCCCCATAATCATGTGTGGCTGATCATTTCTGCTTAATAACTCAGGAGGAACGTTTTTACTTGGAGAATAAGTGTTATTATGCTATATAATGACTACTTAGGGTCTAGATTACATGTACCATCAAATATCTAACTAAGTATTACACCAAATATTGTTAGTTCATCTTATATTGCCTGAAAGTTTACTAAGTGATGTGAAAACATCCAGAAAGTGTTGAGTTCGAGTCTCAAGCATTGGTTCGAGTTTGGAGTTGTTTACTTACATTAGTGAACAATTTGAAGAATGTGGTTGCTATAGTTCCACAAGTTTATTCATTGTAATTCTCAAGCTAGGTACACCTTGATACTTATAATGAACAATTGTTACTTTGAGTTTAATGAAAGTTTTCTTATTTACTTGTGTTTTAATATGATTGTTATGGAGTAATTTGTGATATACTTGTGTGTATGATGTGATTGGTTACGGAGTATTCTTTTATGAAAAAGGTGATGCATGAAAACATATCTATTTTATGAGTTTGTTGAAGTAACATCTAATCTTGCTTAATTTGTTGGTAAAAACAATCTTTGGAAAAATAGGTCCGAAAGGAGTTTCAACTTGTTTTTTATTCCAAAACATTAGTGCACGAATTAGTATGGACTAGGATGCTTGACACCCATCTTATTTACTTGTTAAAATGGATTTGAGAAGATTTCATCACGAAAAAAGGACCGAAAGGATTCGTAGAAATTCATAAGAAAAAAATTGATTTTCAAAACAACCATGTGATTATAGAATTGTCATACTCATTTGATTTGTCCGAAAGGAGTCATTTAGGTGATAGAATTCTTATTAGTAGTTAAAACATGACATACATCATAGATTGTATAACTACTCATTTTTAGTTACGCATCATAACAAGTTTTACACCAAACTTTATACTTAAATTGTCATGATACTCCAAATTATCAATCAAGGAATTATACACAAGTATATGCTTAGTTCTTATTGAGTTTCTTTTAAATAGATATTTACATAAATTTGGATTGACAACCCTTATTTAACAAACGTTTTTCTTATTACTAAAACTATTAAATCCCTTGAGACGATCTCGACTTACCCACCTTTACTACATCGGACGAGTATACTTGCTCGTATGTGCTAAATAATAATCAGATAAATTGTGTTTATAAATTTTAAAACTTGTACTAATAAAAACGCACATCATGTTTTTGGCGCCGCTGCCGGGGATTTGATTAATTTCTTAGTTTTTAGTAATTAATTTGTTTGTAATTTGTGAATTTTCAAGTTTTCAGAGTAAAAAAAAAAAAAAAAAAAAAAAAAAAAAAACGCACATCATGTTTTTGGCGCCGCTGCCGGGAATAAAAACGCACATCATGTTTTTGGCGCCGCTGCCGGGGATTTGATTAATTTCTTAGTTTTTAGTAATTAATTTGTTTGTAATTTGTGAATTTTCAAGTTTTCAGAGTAAAAAAAAAAAAAAAAAAAAAAAAAAAAAAAAAAATTTGTTTTTAGCCAACCGATTCGGTTGGATTTTCATCCGATCGGTTGGTGGCCACGGTAAATTTTTAAGATTCTGTTTTTTCTTATTTAATGTTCATTTTTTTGTTTTTAGTTAATTAGTTTTTATGATTATATGATTAATGTTAGTTATTATTAGTTATAAGATGTCATTATGAGTAATTTTAATGTTTTTAGTAGTTTTAATTATAGTTAATGTTTTAGAAGTTTAAAGAATACCTTAGTTAATGTTTTTTAATGTTCTTAATGTTCTCATAACTACTTTATTAAGCTTAAGTCTTTTTATATAAAAAAAAAATAGTTTCAGAAAACTCCAGCAGAATCGGTTGTGGGGTCCAACCGATCGGCTGGAGGTGGTAATTTGTGCCATCCGATCGGATGGATGTCTATCCGAACGGATGGAAGTCTCGGTAAAATTTTTAACATTTTTATTTTCAAGTTTATTTTCAATTCTAAGTATTTTTATTTGTTAATTTATTTATTCTTATTTTATATTAAGAGTTATTTGATTACAACTAACCCTCATGCTAATGATTTGGATGTTTTTTTTTGTTGATGGTTATGTTATAGTTAGTAATTGCTTAAGTTGAAATTGAGAGTTTAAGTCAGATTTCGGCGTACTTGAAAGATTTGGAGGATATGTTCAAGGATTCCGGTGATTCCTTGGAAAAGTTGGAAAGCATGTTGGAAAAGGCTAAGTTAGATTTAGAAGGAGAAGAGGTTGTTGGTGACAATGTGTCTTACTTGCCACATGAAATGTGTTACCTAAAGAAGGAGAAGGAAAGGAAAGTTGTTGTTTTCACAAGAGCACCACTTAAGGAATTTGATGCTCCACACATGAGGTATTCTACACCTTGTGCGGTGGAAGGTGTTAAAGCGTGGGATGCGGAATTGAATATGGAATATGGAGACAATTACATTTCGGAAGAAGTACTTGACAAGCTTGGTTTTGTTAGGCTTGACTATGGAAATTATGGGAGAAAGGAAGTGAAAGGAGTTAGAGTGAACATTCATGGTCACATTTTCAAATTTGATTTTGTGGTTGTGGAATATACTAATGCCGATGAACCGGAGGTTATGTTTGGTAGAGATTTTCTTGTGACTACAAAGTGTACATTGGATTTCGTACTTGGGGAGTTACGAATTAACATAAGTGATTTGGAAGAAGGAAAAAGTGTGAATGAAATGCTTGTTTATGTTTGTGAAGGTATGGAAAAGATAAAGGAAGGAAGGGATGAAATTTGTAAGATGGGCAAGGCTAACCGAAACAAAACACCATTGAATAAATTAACCCAACCCTCTACCAAAAAAGAAAAAGAAAACAAATCATCATCATCATCCAAAACTCCACCAAATTCACCAAAAAGTAGCAAACCCTTAACCAAAGAGCAAAAACAAGCTATCTTGGAGAATCTTGAAGCAAAAATTAGTGAATTGATGGAAAACAAACCGGTCATTGAAGTGTTAAGAAACTACAAGGATTATAGGAAGAAATTAGATGGGGTTATGTTAGCAAAGTCGAAGTTGGAAGATAATAGTTTTGATGAAGTAGAGGAGAGAAGGATAATTGAGAATGGGCTCCCAAAGAAAATGAATGATCCCGGAAATTTTGTTTTGCCGGTTAAAATTAATGGGACAACTCCTTTATATGCATTAGCCGATACGGGCTCGAGTGTGAGTATTATGCCTTATCCATTGTATCAAAAGTTAGGATTAAGAGACCCTACACTTAACAATTCTAAACTCACTATGGCGGATAATTCTAAGGCAAAAGCAATGGGGGAGGTAAGAAATGTGAGAGTTCAGATTGGTTACCAAGCGTTCTTGGCGGATTTTCTTGTGTTGGATGTTGCGGTTGATAAGGAACTACCTTTGTTGTTAGGTAGACCATTCTTAAGAACATGTGGAGCGATAATAGATATGGGAAGAGGTACCATGACAATTGATGATGGAATTCTTAAGAACACTTACTATCCAAAGCCTAGAGGAGGTAGTAATGGGGATGATAATGATGAGGACCAAGAGGAGGATTACCTTGGTTGCTTTAAAGTAGGAAGAGATGAAGATGGTAGGACTAAGTTTGGCCCATGCACACCTAGTTTCTTTGATATTGAGGATGAAATGGAAAGGGCTCTAGCAATGGAGGCTTTCTTTAACCCATTTAAAAACATTTTTGTGTTTAACAAATTAACAGATTTTCTTGGATCTTTACCGGTCCAATTGAAGAACTTGGAATGGGGATCCGATGGTCCTAGCATTTACAAAAGAGAAGAAGGAAATGGTGATTAGCATTGCAAATTTGATATCACATGTCCTAGCGGAAGGAATTTTGCACGAAGTTTCAAAACTCAAAAGACTACTAGGAAGTTGTCAAACAAGTATCGTGGAGAAGACATTCTTAGGAATGAATATTTCTATGGATGAAGAAGAATGATCACAAGAATAAAGCACATCTTGTGCTATTTGTTTGTTTCGTATTTTTAATTTCATGCAATTTATTTTATGTTTTTAGGTTTTATGCATTTCATGTTTGAAATAAGACTATCTAACTATCTATCTATTTATCTATTTATCTAGTTTTTTTAGAGGTTAAGTTATGTTTTTAGTCTTAAGTTTAGAAATAATGACCAAAATTTTTGGTAGACAAAGTGTGTTTGGAATACATACTGATGAGTGGGAATTGCACCAGGCTTTACCTCTCGAGGGATCTCGAGAAGCTTACAACCCCCACCAGGCAGTGTACCTGATCGTTGTAGTATAGTATAGTGATTCGTTGTATTTTGGTGTGTGTAAACAACAATTTATCAAAATATCAACAAATGTGAGTTTTAATTTGTCTTGAGACAAATAAACGTGAAGTAATTCGAGTAAACCGTTTAGGAAAACGATTACCTCGTACAACTTGTGAAAGTGATATTCAAATTGTGAGACCGGGAAGTGATTTCCCGGGTCGTACCCCAACGAGGTGTGAATGGAAAGCTTCGAATGAGATTTGGATTAAAATCTTGTATGATTGGAAAGGTTATTTGGTTTTATGGTACGTTAAATTAACGAATACGAACGAATGTAAAAGTGAATTAACCTAAGGCAACTATAATCTAAGAAATTCCTAAAACACTACGGGAAAACATACTTAGGTATCAGGAATCCTAAAATGTAAATTAGACTAGAAACGTGACGTTTAATTAAAAATTACGCGACGCGTAAAATAAAACATGAAATTTCAGTTCCAAACGTCCTACGGTGTTCCAATTAATTTTCTCACGTAATACAAGACAAAAGATTTTTTTTTTTTAAAAAAAAGAAATTTAATTTTTCGACAAAAATTCTATTTAATATGATATAAAAACTAATTAATACAATTTAAATCATAGTAACTAAACTACAAAGGCTAAAAATGTGAAACTTTTTTAGAAAAATCCTACAAACCAAAGTTTACCAAGGAAAAATAAGACAGGTTTTGACACAGTATCAAATAAGCTAGAAATAAGCCAATAAGGGCTGGAAAGCTTAATTAAACTAAAAAGGAAAGAAAATAGTCAAATACCACATTTTGCAAAGGTTTACTCAAAAAGACCACGAGCACAATGGTTATGTGTTGTGTGTTTGAGTTTATGAACTGAATGGGCTGGGTTCGACCCACACCCATGTCAGTTTTTAGAACTTTATATTTTTATTTTTTTTCTTTTCGAGCACACAGCCACACTTCAATCTTTTTCTTTTCTTTTTTTTTCTAAACAAAACAGAATCTGGATAGACGACTTCAAATGAATCCCAGTTCCTCTTTTTTTTTTTTGGATAATAGATTTAAAAATTAAGTTTTGCACAACTTTTATTTTCTTCTTTTGTTCTTTCTTATACCAGCTACTTAATTTCGAAAGACAACCTTAAGGCAACCCACTGACATGAGTAACAACTACAATTAACCATATCGAACAAGAGGGCAAACACAATCAACAAGCCTGGTAATTCAGATTCTAAAACAAAAAAAAATGTACAGCAGCAGTATTGCAACAAGCCCAACGATGGCTTAATTATTAGCACTCAGCAAGTTTTTTTTCGACAAAACTAAAAGTAATATTAACTAACCTACCTAGGGGCCTATCTAAATCAACAAACTCTTAGTCCTAACAATGAGTAAGAAGCAATCTATAGGTGTTCTAATTCCATCGATTGACTGAGGTACAAGGGACTCTCACAGCCAACCATCCAACTTTCCAACCAAATTTCTATGATCGAATCTGCTTCAAACTATGATTTTCTTTTTGAAAGCGATACACAAGCTGTCAAAGATCTAAAACCAACAAACCTTACTCACTTTCATTTATTAAGAAATTCTAGAACTTGATTTGAAAATCGACCAAAAACTTAGTATGCAACTTTTGATTTTGACAGAAATTTTGTAAAATAACTTTTGAGGGCTGCCAAATAACTTGGAAAGGTAATGTCAAACCAAATGGACTAATCTAAGTATCCTTGACAACTGTTGAAATGAGTTAAGCTTATGACTATGCCATAGTGCTACAGCTTGTGTTAAACACCCTTAAACGCACACTGATTTACAAAGCAATTAACCAATCTAGCAACAAGAATAGCAAATGAACTTATATATTGATAAAGTAAATTTAAATGAACAGAAGTCAGCAAGCACAAAGAGCAAATACCAACGAAATCATTTAGAGAAACCTACTTGTCATTCCAGAGTGATGCAAATTTTTAGAACCAAAGTACCAAGAACTACCTAAGTGCCTCCATAGGCTCTAAACCATGCTCCCATCCGTGCTTTGCTACTGCTTCTTTTACTTTTTTCTCTTTTATATATATATTTTTTTCTTTTGGTTTCACACGACTCCAGTGAAATTCCACATACCAAGCAGAATAAGAAAAGACTTTGAAACTTAAACAATCATTTAGAGAAACTCAAACTTCAATTTTCATTAAACCATAAATTTTCAGTTTACAAAATCTAAACTAGAACTTTTAAAAATTAAGATTACAATAAAAAAGATAAGATGATAAGAAAAAGGTGTGCCCTTAGGCTTACAATTAACAATCTACTTATACTAAGAGGAAGTGGTAGGTATGCTTGAGTTTCACTTTGTCTTCATCTTCTGTAATTAGGGTTTCATCATCCTTGAACCTTGTGAAAACATCCTAGCCATCCAATTGCTTCAACCTTGATCTTTATCCCTTGAATTGCATTTTGGTGCGTTTTTGAGTATTTTTTTGATCGTTTTGCAGCTCAAAATTGACTAAAAATGATGAGTATTTACACACTCATCAATCCCCCACACTAAACTATTGCTAGTCCCTAGCAATCTTTTTGAGAAAAATTAATGGATTTGAAGTCTCTTTACCAAAAGCCATCACTTCTGGAGTAGCCAGGTGTAAGCACTATGGCACACCTGATAACCGTGTGATTTTGAGCAAACCACCAGCTGTCAACGGATTTGATTTGTCTTTACCAGAAGCCGTTTGCTCCTGGACTAGCCAACTCTTGATGGAACAGTCAACATCTTGGTTTGTTGATTACCAATTATGGTTTTTCCACGGCCTTTACCACAAGCCATAATCTTGCGGGCTAGCCAACTCATTAGCTTTTGAGGATAATGGGGAGTTGAGGAACCATACAATTTTTGGCAAATTGCAAGCCATCAACGGGTTTGAGTTATCTTTACCAAGAGCCGTTTGCTCCTGGATTAGCCAATCCCTTTTATCGGTTAGACAAGGCGAATTGATAACCACAAAAATTTTGAAACAAAGTGATTTTTTTTTTTAATTTTGGCCAAAAACGGGGGTACTAGACGGTATATTTTGATAAAATTTGCTAGAATTTTCCCCTCCCCCACACTTAGAGTTGAATATTGTCCTCAATATTCAAAGTCCCGGCGATTATGCCGAAATTTTGAATGAAAGACGAGAATATTAAAAGCTAACTGTGGGAATGTCATTTGTATTTTTCACTTTATTTATTCAAACACACATTTTTTTTTTGGGAAAAGATATGTACATCTCAAGTAGCTGCGAGGGTGGCCATTCCCCCACACTAGGGTGTTAGAAAATAGAAGGAAATCAGATACACTGGTGAAAACCAATGTTTGTTGTTACTTGTTTTTGTTTGTCGAGTCGCTAGCTTGACTCGATCCCCGAATTCATTGGTCCATGGGGAAAGTTTGGAGGTCC
This sequence comes from Artemisia argyi, assembly GCA_030686995.1. Taxonomy (NCBI): domain Eukaryota; kingdom Viridiplantae; phylum Streptophyta; class Magnoliopsida; order Asterales; family Asteraceae; genus Artemisia; species Artemisia argyi. The sequence continues at coordinate 135,547,004 of CM060695.1, read as the reverse complement.
GGGACAATAGGTGGTATGTCCCCTCCAAAATAGTGTTTCAACCGATGCCCATTTACTTTGAAATTTGGACCGTCGTCTTGAGATAACTCGACGGTGCCATAAGGATAAACTTTGGCAATGGTGAAAGGTCCAGTCCAGCGGGTTTTAAGCTTACCCGAAAAGATTTTTAATCGAGAGTTAAAAAGAAGGACTCGGTCACCAACGTTGAAAACGCGGTTCTTAATTTTGGAGTCATGGATCTTTTTGGTTTTCTCTTTATAGATTAAAGAGTTTTCGTAAGCTTGATTACGAAGTTCATTGAGTTCATTGAGTTGAACTTTCCTATGATCACCCGCAGACTTAAGATCAAAATTTGCATTCTTCAAAGCCCAATAGGCTTTGTACTCGAGCTCAATCGGTAGATGACAAGCTTTTCCATACACGAGCTTATAAGGAGTACACCCAATGGGTGTTTTATAAGCCGTGCGAAAGGCCCATTGAGCGTCATCTAGCTTATCCGACCAAGAGGCACGGTTTTCGCCTACGGTTCTTTCAAGAATTCTTTTCAAACCTCCGTTTGAAACCTCCACTTGCCCACTCGTTTTTGGATGATAGGCGGTAGCAAGTCGGTGAGTGACACCATACTTGAGCATGACTTTTGCAAATTGTTCGTTGCAAAAGTGAGTACCGCGATCGCTAATGATAGCGCGGGGAGTTCCAAACCTTGAGAACAACGATTTCAAAAACTTTACAACTACTCGGGCATCGTTGGTTGGGAGAGCTTTTGCTTTGACCCATTTTGACAAGTAGTCAACGGCCACGAGTATGTACTTGTTCCCTCGTGAAGACGGGAATGGCCCCATAAAGTCTATGCCCCAAACATCAAAGATTTCACACACTTGGATGACGTTTTGAGGCATTTCATCCCGTTGTGTGATCTTTCCTTGACGTTGACACGAGTCACAAGATTTGACTAGGTCATGGGCGTCTTTATAAATGGAGGACCAATAAAAACCGGACTCAAAGACTTTTCGAGCGGTATAGTTCGGGCCATGATGTCCCCCGGTTGGTCCATTATGACAAGCCTTAAGGATTTCCATGGCTTCTTGGCCATTAACACACCTTCGAATAACCTGATCCGCACAAATTTTAAACAGATAGGGATCGTCCCAAAAGTAGTGATTAACATCTTTGAAAAACTTGCTCTTTTGGTGGGACGTCATCCCTTTAACAACGAAGTTCCCCGCATGGTAGTTTGCAAAGTCGGCAAACCATGGGGTACTAGAATCACCACGAGAGGAAATCACATTGAGTGTCTCGAGAGGAAACGTTTCGTTTATTTCCTTTTTCTCGAGAACTCCTTGATGAGGATTCTCCAATCGGGAAAGATGGTCAGCAGCGAGGTTCTCGGCTCCTTTTTTTTTTATCACAAATGATGATATCAAATTCTTGTAGGAGGAGAACCCAATGGAGTAATCTCGGATTTGCGTCTTGCTTGGCAAAGAGATATTTTAGAGCCGAGTGGTCCGTGTACACTATGCATTTAGTCAAGATCAAATATGGCCGAAACTTCTCAAACTCATACACCACGGCTAGTAATTCTTTTTCCATTGTGGTGTAATGAGCTTGAGCTTCGGTCAAGGTCTTGCTTGCATAATGAATCGGCTGAAAATGTTTGGTTTTTCGTTGCCCCAAGACCGCACCTATTGCAAAGTCACTTGCATCACACATAAGTTCGAAAGGTAGGTCCCAATCGGGGGCAACTAAAATGGGTGCTTCGGTAAGCTTTTTCTTGAGATTTTGAAAAGCTTCGATGCACTCATCGGAAAAGACAAATGGAGTCTCTTTTTCAAGAAGTCGGGTCATAGGCCTAGCTATCTTCGAAAAATCTTGAATGAATCTACGATAGAAGCCGGCATGACCCAGGAAACTCCGAACACCTTTAACAGTAGTGGGAGGAGGAAGCTTAGCAATGACGTCGATTTTAGCTTTATCAATCTCAATCCCACTCTTGGAAATCTTATGGCCAAGGACAATTCCTTCCTTGACCATGAAATGACTTTTCTCCCAATTTAGACTAAGGTTGGTGTCTTTGCACCTTTGAAGCATTTTGTCTAAATTGGCGAGACATGACTCGAATGAATTCCCAACGACCGAAAAATCATCCATGAAGACCTCCATTGTTTTCTTGATCATGTCGTGAAAAATGGCCATCATGCATCTTTGAAACGTGCCCAGAGCATTGCATACGCCAAAAGGCATGCGTCGATAAGCAAAAGTTCCGTATGGGCACGTAAAAGTCGTTTTTTCTTGATCTTGAGGATCGATGGGAATTTGGAAATAACCCGAAAAACCGTCATGGAAACAATAATATTCGTTTCCCGCCAATCTTTCGAGCATTTGATCCATGAAAGGTAATGGAAAGTGGTCTTTAAGGGTGGCGTCGTTTAATTTTCGATAATCAATGCAAACGCCCCAACCCGTTACCAATCGAGTCGGAATGAACTCGTTATCATCATTTTTGACAACTGTTATGCCACCCTTTTTGGGCACACAATGAACGGGACTCACCCAAGGACTACCCGAAATAGGGTAAATCAAACCGGCATCAAGAAGTTTAATGACCTCTTGCTTGATAACCTCATGAATCTTAGGATTTACCCGTCTTTGTTGTTGAACCGCCGGTTTAAAGTGATCCTCCATCAAAATTTTGTGCATACAAAATTTCGGGTTAATACCCTTGATGTCGGAAAGCCTCCAAGCAATAGCTCGCTTGTGTGACTTTAAAACCTTGAGAAGAGCGGTTTTGTGTTCCTTATTCAAGTCTTTAGCGATTATGACGGGAAACTTATCGTCACCCTCCAAAAACGCGTACTCGAGATGAGGCGGAAGTTCCTTCAGTTCGACATCAGGGAAGTCATCAGTTTTTTCAACATCTTTGACTTCCACATTATGAAGTTCTTTTGGAGGAAGAGAAGAAGGATCATCATTAAGCAACTTCTCAAGGAGAAGAATGTCTTCCTCGGGATTGATAGAATCATAATCAACATGAGAATCACACGACAAATAAGCTTCGATTTCTTCCAAAATGAAGTCACCTCCCAAAAATGGAGTAAGAGAGGGGGGAGAGACATCATTGGAAGGATTGATTGATCCTTGCACATGTAACACTTCTTCAAAGTAGTCATCGCATGCGACATCGATGACATCAATTTGGTTAATTGCTTCTCGTTCAAGTTCGAGAAGATCTTTTGAAGTGTTTTCGATGTTTATGACCAATTTTTCATCGCCAACTCTAAGAGTCATTTCTCCTTCGAAGACGTCGATTAATGCCCGAGCCATTTTTAAGAATGGTCTTCCCAAAATAAGGGGGACTCGAGGATCGGCATCAAAATCAACGACTACGAAGTCGGCAGGAAAATGGAACTTGCCAACCTTCACAAAGACATCTTCAGCGATACCCTTCGGAATTGTAACCGAACGGGTTGCTAATTCGAGAGTCATTCATGTTGGTGTAAGCTCAGGAAGTGAAAGTTTTCGCCAAATAGGGAAAGGCATGAGGTTTATGCTAGCGCCAAGATCGGCCAAGGCAAAGCATTCCTCAAGCTTTTGGAAATCACATGGAATGAGAAATTTTCCGGGGTCCCCTAATTTTTCGGGAAGCTTCTTAAGAAGAACCGCCGAACAATTCTCATTCAAACGGGTTTTGGTGAGTTCAAATAGTTTCTCTTTGTTACTTAGAAGACTCTTGAAAGTGGAAGCAAACTTGGGCATATAGAGAAGAGCATCCGCGAAACTAATATCGAAGTGTAATTTTTGAAAAATTTCAAGAAATTTCTTCATTTGATCATTAGTTTGCTCGCGGAGTCTTTGATCATTTAACCGCGAAGGATATGGTATTGAAGCTTTTTGTTGAACGGGATTTTCCGAGGGTTTAAAAACAATTCCCGGTTTTGATTTAGTTTTTGGGACAACATGAGGTTGGACGTGTGCGGTACTTCGTGTACTTGTGATTTGCACCTTGTCCTTTGTAGCCTCGTGTTTACGTTCTACCACCTCGGGAGGAGAAGAAGATGAGGTAGTAGGAACCGTGGGTCCATCATAAGAAACTCCACTACGGGTTGCGATCGCCTTTACATCGCCCTTCGGGTTGGCGATCGTGTTGCTTGGTTGCGTTCCCGATCCCGAAGGTCGATCATTTAAAGACTTCTTTAGTTTAGAAATCTGACCGATCAACAACCTATTAGTTTCTTCTTGAGCTTTCATAAATTGCTTCAACAATTCATCGGTTGATGATTGAGGTTGAGCAACGTTTTGATTTTGAGGAAAGTTTTGAGCTCGGTTGTTTTGATTGAAACCTTGATTTTGAAAATTTCCATGGTTTTGATTACCATGAAAATTGTTTCCTTGATTGAAATTACCATAACCTTGGTTTCTATTCAAGTTTCCTTGATTGTGAGAACCTTGGTTGTAATTTCCCCCTTGATTTTGATATTGGTTCATAGGGGCTTGAAATTGGTTTTGAACATTCGGGTTTCTTTGTTGTTGATTTTGATTGAATCTATTTGGATTATTGGATTGAGAAAAACCGGGTGGACCACTTTGATTGTTAGCACGGTAATTTGGCTCCATTTGAGGACGGTATTGGTTACCTCCTTGATTAGAACTACCGACTATTGCATTGACTTAAATTGGATTGCCATCGGTGGCAGTACAATTGTAGTAAGCGTGTGGACCACCACAAGTAACACAAGTGTCAACCTTTTTGACTTCAGCAGGTTGAGAAGAGACTTTCTTTGTTTTGGTGAGAACCAAAGCATGAATAGCTTCCGTGAGCTTGTCAAGTCTAGCATCGGTGCTAGATTGAGCCACGGGTGATGAGGAAGAAGGACCAACATTAATTTGAAAAACAACCGATTTGCTTCGTGGAATGCGGACCTTAGATTTATTTTCAATGATCATCAAAGCATCTTTGGTGGTGCGATTCAAGAAATTACCTCCCGCGGAGGCATTAAGAGAGTCTTGATCGACTTGGCTCACACCATTATAGAAAGTGTCGAGTTGCATCAACTCGGAAAAACCATGATGAGGACATTTACGAAGCATGTCCTTGTAACGATCCCATGCCTCACCGAATGATTCATCAAATTTTTGAGTGAATTTCATGATTTCATTCTTGAGGGCGGTGGTTTTAGATGGAGGAAAGAATTCGTTCACAAACTTCTTGACCAAATCTTCCCATGTTTCAATCGATCGAGAGGGTTGTTTGTCTAGCCAATTTTTGGCAGCCCCATCGAGGGAAAATAGGAAGAGAAGAAGTTTGATAGCCTCCTCAGGGACATTTTTGCATTTGATGGTAGACGTGATTTTGTTGAACCATCGAATGTGATCTTGAGGATCGTCCCTCTCGAAACCATAGAATTGACGCGAGGTGACTAAGTTAATCAACCCCGTCTTAAGCTCGAAATTGTCAGCCACGATGGCTGGAATGATGATAGCATCTTCGTAACCCTCGATGGGTGCTTGGAGAAGCTCATTCATAGTGGGCTCGGCCGCCATGATGGGAATAGTACGAAACTCGGGTTCGACTATTCGATTGGTACGTCGTCGATTACGCCTTCTTCTTAGAATGTTATTTAGCGATTGCAAAGGACTTGTTGACGTAGACGAACGTGTGCGCATGAACCACAAAAAATATCAATTAAAACAATACCACTTTAAAGACAAGGGAACTTAAACCAATAATCAAGAACGCAAGGTTAACTTCTAAAGAAAAACGCACAAAGGAGCGGGAGAGAAGAATGGATCTCTCACTGGGCGAAGTTCGTTGGATCGCCACATACCGTTTCGACTCCTCTTAAAGTGTGATTCTCGTTTAAAAGTTTTCCAATACGCAAGTGATACAAAGGCAAGTTTTGATCTTTGGTTTGAGAACTTATTATGGTCACACCCCCAGTTGGTTGGTGTTCTGCCTTGGTTTGCGGTGGTAAGATTTTAATGTTGTATTTATTAAACAATGAAACGGGAAAATCTTTTTATGTTTTTAACTTTTATAGATATAATACATATACTAGAAACAAAAGAAAAATATTTTTGGTTTTTTTTATACGTTTTATAAAAGCGTAACTTCTTGCGAAGGTTCTACAAGACTAATCGTCTAAACCTTATCGAGACTTTCGACACACAGCCTCCCCGGCAACGGCGCCATTTGATTCGTTGTGTTTTGGTGTGTGTAAACAACAATTTATCAAAATATCAACAAACGTGAGTTTTAATTTGTCTTGAGACAAATAAACGTGAAGTAATTCGAGTAAACCGTTTAGGAAAACGATTACCTCGTACAACTTGTGAAAGTGATATTCAAATTGTGAGACCGGGAAGTGATTTCCCAGGTCGTAACCCAACAAGGTGTGAATGGAAAGCTTCGAATGAGATTTGGATTAAAATCTTGTATGATTGGAAAGGTTATTTGGTTTTATGGTACGTTAAATTAACGAATACGAACGAATGTAAAAGTGAATTAACCTAAGGCAACTATAATCTAAGAAATTCCTAAAACACTACGGGAAAAGATACTTAGGTATCGGGAATACTAAAATGTAAATTAGACTAGAAACGTGACGTTTAATTAAAAATTACGCGAACGCGTAAAATAAAACATGAAATTTCAGTTCCAAACGTCCTACGGTGTTCCAACTAATTTTCTCACGTAATACAAGACAAAGAAATTTTTTTTTTAAAAAAAAAAAAAAAAAAAAAAAAAAGAAATTTAATTTTTCGACAAAAATTCTATTTAATATGATATAAAAACTAATTACCACAATTTAAATCATAGTAACTAACTACAAAGGCTAAAAATGTGAAACTTTTTTAGAAAAATCCTACAAACCAGAGTTTACCAAGGAAAAATAAGACAGGTGTTGACACAGTATCAAATAAGCTAGAAATAAGCCAATAAGGGCTGGAAAGCTTAATTAAACTAAAGAGGAAAGAAAATAGTCAAATACCACATTTTGCAAAGGTTTACTCAAAAAGACCACGAGCACAATGGTTATGTGTTGTGTGTTTGAGTTTATGAACTGAATGGGCTGGGTTTGACCCACACCCATGTCAGTTTTTGGAACTTTATATTTTTATTTTTTTTTCTTTTCGAGCACACAGCCACACTTCAATCTTTTTCTTTTCTTCTTTTTTTCTAAACAAAATAGAATCTGGATAGACGACTTCAAATGAATCACAGTTCCTCTATTTTTTTTGGATAATAGATTTAAAAATTAAGTTTTGCACAACTTTTATTTTCTTCTTTTGTTCTTTCTTATAGCAGCTACTTAATTTCGAAAGACAACCTTAAGGCAACCCACTGACATGAGTAACAACTACAATTAACCATATCGAACAAGAGGGCAAACATAATCAACAAGCCTGGTAATTCAGATTCTAAAACAAAAAAAAATGTACAGCAGCAGTATTGCAACAAGCCCAACGATGGCTTAATTATTAGCACTCAGCAAGTTTTTTTTCGACAAAACTAAAAGTAATATTAACTAACCTACCTAGGGGCCTATCTAAATCAACAAACTCTTAGTCCTAACACTGAGTAAGAAGCAATCTATAGGTGTTCTAATTCCATCGATTGACTGAGGTACAAGGGACTCTCACAGCCAACCATCCAACTTTCCAACCAAATTTCTATGATCGAATATGCTTCAAACTATGATTTTCTTTTTGAAAGCGATACACAAGCTGTCAAAGATCTAAAACCAACAAACCTTACTCACTTTCATTTATTAAGAAATTCTAGAACTTGATTTGAAAATCGACCAAAAACTTAGTATGCAACTTTTGATTTTGACAGAAATTTTGTAAAATAACTTTTGAGGGCTGCCAAATAACTTGGAAAGGTAATGTCAAACCAAATGGACTAATCTAAGTATCCTTGACAACTGTTGAAATGAGTTAAGCTTATGACTACACCATAGTGCTACAGCTTGTGTTAAACACCCTTAAACGCACACTGATTTACAAAGCAATTAACCAATCTAGCAACAAGAATAGCAAATGAACTTATATATTGATAAAGTAAATTTAAATGAATAGAAGTCAGCAAGCACAAAGAGCAAATACCAATGAAATCATTTAGAGAAACCTACTTGTCATTCCAGAGTGATGCAAATTTTTAGAACCAAAGTACCAAGAACTACCTAAGTTCCCTCATAGGCTCTAAACCATGCTCCCATCCGTGCTTTGCTACTGCTTCTTTTACTTTTTTCTCTTTTATATATATTTTTTTTCTTTTGGTTTCACACGACTCCAGTGAAATTCCACATACCAAGCAGAATAAGAAAAGACTTTGAAACTTAAACAATAATTTAGAGAAACTCAAACTTCAATTTTCATTAAACCATAAATTTTCAGTTTACAAAATCTAAACTAGAACTTTTAAAAATTAAGATTACAATAAAAAAGATAAGATGATAAGAAAAAGGTGTGCCCTTAGGCTTACAATTAACAATCTACTTATACTAAGAGGAAGTGGTAGGTATGCTTGAGTTTCACTTTGTCTTCATCTTCTGTAATTAGGGTTTCATCATCCTTGAACCCTGTGAAAACATCCTAGCCATCCAATTGCTTCAACCTTGATCTTTATCCCTTGAATTACATTTTGGGCGCCAAATTGGTGGTGGATTGATGACCTGGAATGTAGTAGGTAGGGGTTTATGAGAGGGTGGTGGTGAGTGGGATTGGGAGAAGATATGGATGGTGATGGGGAGGAATGGTGATGGTTGGTTTGGCTGATTGCAGTCACGAGGTGGGGGGAATGAGGGTTTTGGGGAAGAAGATAAAACTGAGTCTGAGTTTGACTCATCTGACCATCCCCTTTAGGTTATATTATAAGATAACAGATTTGGTTGTGGGGTTTAAATGGGCTGGGAAACGAATTTTGGGCCAAGATTTGTGTTTGTTTGATTGGTGGGTTGGTAAGTCTCTTTTGGATTAGTAATATTTTTGGGTCCGTTTGTAACTTTATCTATGAAACCACAAAGACCAAATTTGTAACAAAGCTGAAATTGAGGGACCATATTTGCACATCTTTCAAACTTCAACTAAGGTTCAATTTTGTCAAGTTAGAGAAACCAAAGGACCAAAAGTACAATTTTTCCACATATGAAACACCAGGGACCAAAATTGCCAATTTGCCAAAGTATAATGACCAATTGTGTAACGTTCCAAATCGTTTTACCCAAAGATCATTTATGATTCGTTTTGACTTTTAAAGATCAAGGGTTGACTTTTCTTAGAAAATGATTGACCAGGGACTAGTTTTGTAACACTTTGAAAGTCGGGGGACTGAAACTGCCAATTATGTAACTTTTGTTCGTTTTTCATTTGTTTTCACTCGTTTTGCATAAGAAACATATAAAATACGATCTTTGGGATTTTCTTCACATTTTGGTGCGTTTTTGAGTATTTTTTTGATCGTTTTGCAGCTCAAAATTGACTAAAAATGATGAGTATTAACACACTCATCAATCCCCCACACTAAACTATTGCTAGTCCCTAGCAATCTTTTTGAGAAAAATTAATGGATTTGAAGTCTCTTTACCAAAAGCCATCACTTCTGGAGTAGCCAGGTGTAAGCACTGTGGCACACTTGATAACCGTGTGATTTTGAGCAAACCACCAGCTGTCAACGGATTTGATTTGTCTTTACCAGAAGCCGTTTGCTCCTGGACTAGCCAACTCTTGATGGAACAGTCAATATCTTGGTGAGTTGATTACCAATTATGGTTTTTCCACGGCCTTTACCACAAGCCATAATCTTGCGGGCTAGCCAACTCATTAGCTTTTGAGGATAATGGGGAGTTGAGGAACCATACAATTTTTGGCAAATTGCAAGCCATCAACGGGTTTGAGTTACCTTTACCAAGAGCCGTTTGCACCTGGATTAGCCAATCCCTTTTGTCGGTTAGACAAGGCGAATTGATAACCACAAAAATTTTGAAACAAAGTGATTTTTTTTTTTAAATTTTGGCTAAAAACGGGGGTACTAGACAGTATATTTTGATAAAATTCGCTAGAATTTTCCCCTCCCCCACACTTAGAGTTGAATATTGTCCTCAATATTCAAAGTCCCGGCGATTATGCCGAAAGTTTGAATGAAAGACGAGAATATTAAAAGCTAACTGTGGGAATGTCATTTGTATTTTTCACTTTATTTATTCAAACACACATTTGCTAATCAACTAACCCAAAAGCTACTAATTAAACTAATGTGCAAGAAAACTAAACTAAGGTTCTACAAGATAAGTGAAGCATGTCTACCTATGATATGTTACTCCTTGCTAGCTATCCAATTCTACCTATTGAATTATACACCTTGTTTTAATTGACGGGTTGTATTCCTTAATACCATTGATGGGGTGGCGTACTTACTTCCCCAATTCTATAAGATCCTACTTCACTCCTATGTCGAACCGGCTAAGAAGCTCCTAACATGGGATCACTAGAATTCGCTCATGCATTAAGTACAACCATAAAAACCTAGTAAACATCAGTTCATGTTTCTTAAGACGTTCAAGCATGTTACCCTATGGAAGTCTGCCAGTTTTCTTAAGCCTAACATTGATGAGACATTCTATCAAAACAAGAATCAATAGGAAACAAGAATTATAAACTAAATCAACTAGATCTATTGAAGTTGTCACGCCTTAATTGATGGAGATAGACACACACATCAACAAGCCCCTCATTGATGGAGATAGACACAAACATCAACAAGAAATCAATGAGATCTAATCAATTATACACAAGTTTCACACAATCATAAGTAGACACAAGGTGAATTAGCAAAACATAATCAAAGAAGGACAATCAACAATAATAATGAAAGACATAATTGAGATAGAATCATCAAACCAATACATGATGTTTACAGAGTGATTAAAACCCTCTAAGTTGCTGGAAAAACACCCAACTAAACCCAGGAATCGACCTTAGGGTTTAGGGCTTACAAAAAGTGTAGTTATGATGTTATATTTATAGGCTAATTTCTGCCCGGTCTGATCATGACGGCGTCAGCCAAACCTTGATGGCGTCATGAACAATCTTTATTCACCAAATCGTAGATCTTTTCGTTCCGGTCGTTTTCTTTTTTGAATCGCTCAAATCCGAGTTTGTATGCAAAAGTTATTGCCAAAATGGTGTCAGCTACCGCGCGCGAAAGTTGTGACAATTTACACGTGATGGCCTACGTGACGCCTTCATGAAGTTTCTGGGCCGTCACCAACATACGTGACGGCCTTGGTGACGCTGTCAGGTACTGTTCCAGCAAGGAAAATTGAGACTTTGCCGTTTTTTTCACTTTTATGCTCCAAAAACGTCCAAAATGCCTTCTTTTCCAGAATTCACTCCCAAAGTACCTAAAATCACAAAAGGAATGATTTAGGGCAATATTTGATCAAATAAATTCAATTCTGGGCTTAAATGACCCCCTAAAAACGGTTCATTTTTCGCCTCATCATATACCCTTACACTTGAGATTTGCTTGTCCTCAAGCAAATGCGCTTTTATTCTACTCGAAATACAAGTTAGGGGTCATTTAACACTAATATAAAAGTAATTACAACAAATAATCGTTCCACTAAAGACCAAAGACAAGCACGGAGGTCATACACAAGCTCCTCAAAAATAGTGTTTAGATACTCACATCTCTCGGGTGTAATAAAGTAAAAATTACAATATGGAAACGGAAGATATCTCTCACTACCTGTCATAGCAAAATAGATTACCATAGGCTTGGGAAAGGATCAAACCTCCACCACATGGCGTAAGCACCTAGGATAAACTATCAAAGAGGTCTTTTAAAGGGTTGTAACGTTAGGTGTAGGGATATGAAATACACGATTTTGTTGGATAAAGGCAGTCTTTACTGGTGGCGAGTTAACAATCTTGGTCAATTACATATACAATATGGCGTTGCTAATCCAAGAATAGACTCGACTTAAGCTAATAACTGAAAAATAATAAAAACATAAATAAACATAGAATGAAACGGGATGGTAGTCCGTATGTTTTTTCTTTTTTCTTTTTCTATTTTTTTTTTCTTTTTCTTGTTTTTTTTTCGATTTTATTTATTTATTATTATTTTTTATTTATTTATTTATTTATTTTTTTGCATACACTCTTACCCTACCATCCAAAATAATACATCATAGGGATGAACATTCCCGTTACACTTGAATTTTTACATACTTTACAATAAACTAATCTAATGACTCGAATTAAGATAATCAAAACACTTGGAGTACTTTTAAGATTAACGTACATATGGGAGTAATAAATGATGTTCTTCCCCATTACTCCATAAAATAAATACTTTGCCAATGAGTCCCAATCGTCCCAAAACAATATGTACAAAGATATGACTCGACTTAGCAACCTTGTAATCAATTAGATAATTAACTTAGGGTTTAACAAATAACAGTAATGCACTAAAGATGAGTGCATACACGGAAGGCTAAGGGGATTTGGGTGTACATTTAAGTGGGGTGTAACAAATTCTTCCTTTAAGTAAAATGCTTAAAGTTAGAAACGAAAAGATAGGCTCGGAGGGGTGTACTAGGGGTTTCGTGTACTAAAAATGAGTACAACGCTAAGGGTGTGGGAAAAATTAGTTGACTTAACTAGCCAAGTAATATGACTTAAATGGTCAAGTAATTATGAAACGGGTTTACACAAGGGTGATCCTAATGCCTCTTATAATGTAGTAAATCTTACTACACGAGTGTAGTCTCACTAGCGGTCTCGGGATGCATCACTAACGCGAGTTCTAGAATCTAAATGCTACCGGTACACTCATAAGCACTAATAGTAAATGCTTTTCCTATCAAATCTAAAGGCGAACCTCACATATTTGGGTGGAAAAATTTTCTGAATAGTACGGTTATGTGCTAGTCATACAATCTCCTATCCATGAGACGCTTGCTATGGCTAAAGTTTCACTCCTAAATGTTGTAAAAAAAATTTAAATTTGGCGCTAAAATTACACTAACAAGTATTTCTCATAGTTTTATTACACATCTACCATTAAACAAACAAACTCAAGTGAAAGTGTATCTGTAAGGTATCATCATTTTACCCTCCCCTTACACTTAAGATGAACATTGTCCCCAATGTTCAAGTAAAGAATGTAAAAGTGAAATAAGTAAAACAAATGAAATCAAATACTCCTCTGATTCACTTGGTATAGATAATAAGGTGGCAAGGTTAGATCTTCCTCCAAGAAAATGAACAATCAAAGCTTCCCTTCCAGAATAATAATCATCTTCTTGTCATACATAACCTGTAAAACCTGAGAAAACAGACAAAAACCCAAAGCATCAACCCGAACAAAGAAAACTCACAGATAGATGTAATTCCAGACTTAGGAATAAAAACAAAACAATTAAAGATATAATGCTTGTGGAATGAATGTTTGCATATTTCATGGAGTTTATAAAACTAAAGAATTAACAAAAACTTTAAGACTCCGGTATAAACAAAACTAGCAAAATTTCCAGAGTTTTACACATGACGCCGTCAAGAGTAAACTCGTGACGCCGTCAGAACAGACCTGCAGAAATTCTTATGTTAAGTTTCCGGAAAATTTCTAAAAAAAACTTATGTCCTACTTCCTGGAAAATCCTGCAAAAAATCATTATGACTCGATACAAGCATTTGACTCTAACAAGTACTAATACACATGTCCATTTAATATTGTTGTGGTTCATGCTCAATTTCGTTCTTATAAACAAATTTGGATCTCCCTTACACTTATCTTTTGCAAAATACCTTTATATGCAATTAAGACGAAGTTAAAAAGAAAATAAAGCATTTTCACAATTTACTTTGAAACATGAGCCACAAACAATAAAAATAAAACATGCATACAGAAACAAATAAAATCAAACAAACAAACAAATAAAAACACACAAAATATGGGTTGCCTCCCAAGAAGCGCTTGTTTTTGTTCGAGTCACGAGCCTGACTCTACCCTTATTTAACGGAAATAGGGGAGGTTCTCCCTACGCTTAGGATTAAGTGTGGGTGAAAGTAGCGATACACACCCTTAGGGTGTGAATATGCCACGTGAGGTGAATGGGGTGAGTGAATGGCTTCCTTCATCCTAAAACTACCCGGATAATATTGGTTGATGGGTGGGTCAGTTCCTCTTTTGTCTCCTAGAAATATATCTAAGGATTGAAAGTTGTGTAAAGGTTGAGGTTCCGGTTCATCAACATTAGGAAATTCCCTAGAACTAGGAGTAAGGTTATAACTACAAGTATTCAAACCTATATCCTCTAGTGGTGTCTGGTCCAAGGGTTCTACCTCCATCGGAATTCCTAAAGTTTCTTCTACTTCTTCCGGGTAAGTCACGGGCGGTGTGTGTGCCTCAAATGATGGTTGAGTATTTTGTGGGCTTATGTTATTTACCTCATCATTCTACGTGTCACGATCACCTATATCCTTAGGTAGTGATAATAACAAACCTAGTGCTTCATCCAACTTATGGTTTATTGATACGGCTCTATCCATAATTCCTTGGCAAACTAGGTCGCTTTTTCTATTAGCCTCACTAAAACGAGATCCTAAACATGGAGGTTGTTCATAAGAATCTATCCTAGGTGAAGGCTCATATGATTCATAGGTGTTTCTAAGTGAGGTATTTTGCACTTCTTGGTGTTCTAGCCACTCAACCATATATTGCAATCTTAGAAGTCTAAGTGAAGTGTCCATTTGAAGCAAATTACATACAAAATCACAAAGAAAAGATAGACTACGAGAAAGCTACAACGTAAAAAGAAAAAATTGGAATCTAATGAGTAGACCTAATAAAAATCAAATTCAACCTAAACAATAACTATTCCCCTTGCAACGGCGCCAAAAACTTGATGTGTGGGAATTGCACCAGGCTTTACCTCTCGAGGGATCTCGAGAAGCTTACAACCCCCACCAGGCAGTGTACCTGATCGTTGTAGTATAGTATAGTGACAAGTACCGGGGGATTAATCATTCAACTCAGGAATAGTGTCGTTAGGATTGAAATTGATCTAACTAGGTCTAAAGGTGAAGGATGATTCTTTTTGTATTTTTATATTTTATGAAAAGCAAGTAAAAATCTTGGGTATTGGAAGGAGGGGCGGAATTAGTTGTTAATCAACTAACCCAAAAAGCTACTAATTAAACTAATGTGCAAGAAAACTAAACTAAGGTTCTACAAGATAAGTGAAGCATGTCTACCTATGATATGTTACTCCTTGCTAGCTATCCAATTCTACCTATTGAATTATACACCTTGTTTTAATTGACAGGTTGTATTCCTTAATACCATTCATGGGGTGACGTACCTACTTCCCCAATTATATAAGGTCCTACTTCACTCCTATGTCGAGCCGGCTAAGAAGCTCCTAACATGAGATCACTAGAATTCGCTCATGCATTAAATACAACCATAAAAACCTAGTACACATTGGTTCATGTTTCTTAAGACGTTCAAGCATGTTACCCTATGGAAGTCTGCCAGTTTTCTTAAGCCTAACATTGATGAGACCTTCAATCAAAACAAGAATCAATAGGAAACAAGAATTATAAACTAAATCAACTAGATCTATTGAAGTTGTCACGCCTTAATTGATGAAGATAGACACACACATCAACAAGCCCCTCATTGATAGAGATAGACACAAACATCAACAAGAAATCAATGAGATCTAATCAATTATACATAAGTTTCACACAATCATAAGTAGACACAAGGTGAATTAGCAAAACATAATCAAAGAAGGACAATCAACAATAATAATGAAAGACATAATTGATATAGAATCATCAAACAAATACATGATGTTTATGGAGTGATTAAAACCCTCTAAGTTGCTGGAAAAACACCCACCTAAACCCAGGAATTGACCTTAGGGTTTAGGGCTTACAAAAAGTGAAGTTATGATGTTATATTTATAGGCTAATTTCTGCCTGGCCCGATCATGATGGCGTCAGCCAAACCTTGACAGCGTCATGAACAATCTTTCTTCAACAAATTGTAGATCTTTTCGTCCCGATCATTTTCTTTTTTGAATCGCTCAAATCCGAGTTCGTATGCAAAAGTTATGGCCAAAACGGTGTCAGCTACCGCGCGCGTAAGTTGTGACAATTTACACGTGACGGCCTACGTGACGCCTTCATGAAGTTTCTGGGCCGTCACCAACACACGTGACGGCCTTGGTGACGCCGTCAGGTACTGTTCCAGCAAGGAAAATTGAGACTTTGCCGTTTTCTTCACTTTTATGCTCCAAAAACGTTCAAAATGCCTTCTTTTCCAGAATTCACTCCCAAAGTACCTAAAATCACAAAAGGAACGATTTAGGGCAATATTTGATCAAATAAATTCAATTCCGGGCTTAAATTACCCCCTAAAAACGGTTCATTTTTCGCCTCATCACATACAAAAAAGATAAGTTTTTGAAGAGATAAGAACTACTAGTGCTTGTACCAAGATTAGTAGTAGAAAAAACTTTGAAAAATCAATTTCATACAAAACCGAACGGATGTATTTACGACTGATCGGATGGAATTGAATATACAAACCAAAATTTTCAAAAACCCAAGAAAACCACACACACACAATCCACCAAGAATTGGGGTTATAAATTCGACCATGAGAAGTTGTTTAAGAGTTGCAGGAGTGATAATTGATCATCAATGGCATCAAGTCAAGTAAGTTATATCATTAATTTCATTCAATTAGGTTTTAATTCGGATGATTGAAATTAGGTCACGAATTGGGTATTTTTGAATTAGTTCGAATTAAGATGTAATATTTTGGGGATAAGTGATTAGATGATAGGAGAATGTATTGCAAAAAGAATTAGATTAATTGATTAAGTTTTGAGTAAGAATTGATTGATTGAATTTTTGGATTGAATTGGGTAGAATCTTTGGAGCTAATTTATTTGCAATTGATGAATCCCAGGAGTTACATGCTTGATAATTAGTGATGTTAGGTAATTGCATTGTTGATTAGAGCACTAATTGGAAGATTTTAGTAGATGGTGTTCTTGAGTTTCATAGGATCATTAGGTTGATACATGGAAATGTTACCAATCGTTGATAGGAGAATTCAGATGTTAGAAGCACTCAAGAATGGTAGATTACAAGTTAGAAAGAAGTTCGGATTGGTTGGGAAACGTTTAGAATGGATTGAGGATGAATTATGTAAACAGGAACTCCAACCGAATCGGTTGCGAGTTGAAACCAAACGGATAGAAGTATGCCAAAAGATCCATCCGATCGGATGGAGCTCAATCCGACCGGATGGATGCTACGGAAAATTTTTTGACATTTTTGAAATCGCATTTTCTAGTTTCTAAATTGATTGGTATTAGCTTTTATTCTTTTATAATAACATAATTTGAGTTTTCTTTTAGGGAAATGTTGCAAGATTGGGTCGTAATCAAAGAAACCCGCTTGTTAACAAGTATTTGAAAAGGAACGAGAGGAAGAGGATCACTTTCAGTTTGAAACCGGAGTCTAATGATAATGTCAAGTCTTCTCATGTGCAAGACAAAGATGAGAAGAATGTGTATAGAGAACGTCTTTCAAAACTTCAAGAGAGAAAGATTGCTAAGCCTAGATTGATTGACTGGGATTTGCTTGCGGAGTATGAATGTGAGGATCAATTGAGGAGCATGATGACTATGGTTTATGTGTATCCCGGTGATGGGGATATGTTTGAATATTATTCTTGGGAAAGAGCTTTTAGTATACGTGAGGATGTTTACAAGGAATGGTGTTTGGAGTTCTTTTCTATATTTTACTTTGATAGGAAGGTGAATGATGTTCTTGGAGATGTTTGTATTTGTTTTAGATTGTGTGGTCGCGAATATGCTTTACCTTTGCCAAATTTTGCAGTTGCCCTAGGTTTGTATGAGGAAAGTGAGGTTAATCATAGGTTGTTTGGACCACATTTTGTGATCAATACACAGGTTTTGATGCTTATTGGAATAGAATTGGTGATCCAACTTGTCTTAGGAGGAATTCTTCTAGGATTAGGAATCCGTTGATGAAGGTGTTACAAAAGTTGATTTCTTGGGGATTGTTGCATAGGAGCGGTAGTCAAGACAAATGTAGTCAACCGGACCTATGGGTGATGAAGTTATTGGAGGAAGATAAGAATGGGAATGTGGCATGGATTATTGCCGAATATCTTTCTAAGAGAGTACCGGGGATTAAGAAACAAAGTGATGTTTTTGGAGGTCATTATGTGACCGTTTTGGCTAAGAATCTTGGGTACTATAATGAAAATGAGTTGAGGAAGTGTCGAGTGAGGATGGAGAGTGAGATATGGGATGCTTTTAGTTTTGGAAAAGCATTGGATAGGAATAATAAGACTTTGGGACCTTGGACCGAACCAAGTGTGGGGGCACAACCAGGAGCTTATGCGGAAGCACCATCACAACCTCCAATGGGAAGTTTTTCGGGGAATACTCAATGTGGTTTTGATTCAGGATGGGGTGATTGGAACCGAGAGTTGAATGCTATTGAGTGTAGGGAAGTTTGGAAAGATTCAATGATAATGAGGAATAATTACAACTTTGATTATTCCATGCCAATGATCCAATACTTGGCACAAGATGCCAATTATGCGGTACCATATTCTCCATATCCTGGACCATACCCCTACCCTTATCCTGGTTATTCACCATTTCCCGAGACATACCCTCCATACGGTAGACTTCCCTAGTATGGTAGTTCAGGTGTCAATGTGGGTGGATCAAGTTTTAATCCTGGAGGATCGAGTTATGATGTTGGAGGTTCGTCATCAAGAGTTGGAAAGAAGAAGCGATGAGTGGTGGATGAGGACGATGATGAGGATGAAGAGGAGAGCGAGGACGAGTTTATTCGTTACGACGTGAGTTATTGATGATGACGAGTGATCATCATATGGTTTATGGTTTGGTTTAAAAACAATTATGTGTCGAATTATTTCTATTTCCACTACCTTTAACTATTTCTTTTAGGATTTATAACGTGACTTAATTTTCTACTTATTTCGTTTAGATATTTTTGTTTGTGTTTGTTTGGTTGTTTCGTATATTTTGCAGTTTTCTTGCAGGGGTTTTGTTACGGAAGCATTTAGTTGATCAGCGTTTGGAGTCGATAAACTCATCTGCTTATTATGATCAAATATGCATATTGCGTATTTAACTCCGGTATTTTCTAAATTTTTCCATTTCCTTTACTTTGAAGTTATTCTTTTTTATTACATTGAGGACAATGCAAAACTTAAGTGTGGGGGAGGGAAAAAACTAGAAAAATTGCATAATTTTTAATTTTAAATTTTAAAATTTTCGTTTTTTTAGAGTCGTGAACTTTATTAACTAGAATTAGTTCACCCTTCATATTTTAGTTAAAACAAGGTTGATTCAAGGGTAAATAATAATGATATTTTTGGAGAATAAATTAAGTTTAAAGAGCAATTCGTCTCGGAATTGATAACATTTGCTAGCACAATTTTATACCCTTATTACTATAAATTGTGAGGATTAGTTTTTTTTTATGTGAATAGTGTTTCTTATGCTATTTATATATTTCATTATGAGTGTGCCGGTGGTTGTGTTAATTCTAGAAATTGTACTTGTTATGCATTACGGTTAAATCATTTTCGAATGATAAGGATATATTCATATGGTAAGAGGCAAACTTAGGATATAAAACCAAATGGCCATCCGTTTACAAAACAAATTTTTGCTAACCACATCGGTTAGTTATCCTTGTATTTGGAACCCATTTGTTAGCGTTCATCTTTAGCGCTAGATACCCCTAGTTTCACCCTCTGAGCCATCATTTTCATTTTGTTACATCCAGAAAAATAAAAAAATAGTTTACATTTTAAACCTTAGCCTAACCCTTGTCAAAGTCTAAATGGTGGGTTGCTAGTTGCTTGGTATGTTGGATTGTTTTTTATGATTATGAGTTACACACACTTTGTGATTCGTGTGTGCCATTCCAACAAAGACGAAGGATGCATACTTCTTATTTGTATTTTTTGTGGTGTACGCTTATGCGAAGTGTTGGGGAGATGTGATGTATGGGGAAAAAAAGTGAAAATAAGTCATTGCAACTATAAGGTGACAATTATAGCAAATGTGCTATATTATTATGAATAAAGAAAGTTATGAGATATGTTGTTAGCCAATGTGCTAAGAATGAAGAATATTTTTATGGTGAATCAATGTATCGACATGTGAAAGTTCGAAGAGGAGAAAGATTGTAACTATTATCATTTTTTGGGTTTGTGGTTTGTTCGTGATTAGCAACAATGGGACTTTGACTTTGATTTTATTTTTCTTTAAAACCAATTTCATAAATATTCCCATGTCTTATCCTTACCTTTTTGACTTAGTGTAATTATTAAATAAGATATTTGCACGAAGGTTTTATTTACCCTTAGCCTAAACGTTACAACCCGAATAAAAGACCTCTTTGATGAATTATTCCGTTGTTTTCATACTTGTACAAGCCTATGGTAAGAAACATAAATCATGACTGAGCAATGAGTGATCTATTAATCATGACACATATTGAGTGATGAGTGAATTTCAAATTATCTTCGTGAGGTGCGTAGAATTGTTATCAAGCTCTTTATCTACTTGATTGAGTTCAAATTAGATATTTGCACTATTGCCATTGAAATTAATTTTCTTTTGATTAAGACTTGCTCGAGGGTGAGCAAAGCTCAAGTGTGGGAGATTTGATAATGCTCAAAATTAACATGTTTTTAGTCGCGTTATTGTTTGTTTTATGCATGGAAATTGGTCATATTTGTATATATTTGTTACTTAATCGTGGAAAAGTGTTTATGCATGCAAATATAGCCAAAAGCAGGTAAAAATGATTAAAAGATGAAGAAATGAAGTGATCATGCACATTTGGAGAGTTTTAAGAAGATCAAGAAAGAAAGAAACGACGCATGGACAAAAGGATTTGATAAGGACAAGTTTTCTACACATATTTATCAAGGAAATATCAAGTTCTAATGAATAAAGCCATGTCACAAAGAAAGACAATGCATGCAACGTAAAACGACAAAGAAAAGGCAAAAGAATAATTTCTAGACAGTGTCCAACCGATCCGCATCCGATTCGGTTGGAATGTGCCAAAAGAGTGCCATCCGATCGGATGGAGAGAAACCGATCGGATGGAGGTGACTGCTGTTACAAGTTTTGCATTTATGGATGTATTTACTCCCCATAATCATGTGTGGCTGATCATTTCTGCTTAATAACTCAGGAGGAACGTTTTTACTTGGAGAATAAGTGTTATTATGCTATATAATGACTACTTAGGGTCTAGATTACATGTACCATCAAATATCTAACTAAGTATTACACCAAATATTGTTAGTTCATCTTATATTGCCTGAAAGTTTACTAAGTGTTGTGAAAACGTCCAGAAAGTGTTGAGTTCGAGTCTCAAGCAATGGTTCGAGTTTGGAGTTGTTTACTTACGTTAGTGAACAATTATAGGAGTGTGGTTGCTATAGTTCCACAAGTTTATTCATTGTAATTCTCAAGCTAGGTACACCTTGATACTTATAATGAACAATTGTTACTTTGAGTTTAATGAAAGTTTTCTTATTTACTTGTGTTTTAATATGATTGTTATGGAGTAATTTGTGATATACTTGTGTGTATGATGTGATTGGTTACGGAGTATTCTTTTATGAAAAAGGTGATGCATGAAAACATATCTATTTATGAGTTTGTTGAAGTAACATCTAATCTTGCTTAATTTGCTGGTAAAAACAATCTTTGGAAAAATAGGTCCGAAAGGAGTTTCAACTTGTTTTTTATACCAAAACATTAGTGCACGAATTAGTATGGAATAGGATGCTTGACACCCATCTTATATACTTGTTAAAATGGATTTGAGAAGATTTCATCACGAAAAAGGACCGAAAGGATTCGTAGGAATTCATAAGAAAAGAATTGATTTTCAAAACAACCATGTGATTATAGAATTGTCATACTCATTTGATATGTCCGAAATGAGTCATTTAGGTGATAGAATTCTTAGTGGTAGTTAAAACATGACATACATCATAGATTGTATAACTACTCATTTTTAGTTGCGCATCATAACAAGTTTTACACCAAACTTTATACTTAAATTGTCATGATACTCCTAATTACCAATCAAGGAATTATACACAAGTATATGCTTACTTCTTATTGAGTTTCTTTTAAATTGATATTTACATAAATTTGGATTGACAACCCTTATTTAACAAACGTTTTTCTTATTACTAAAACTATCAAATCCCTTGGGATGATCTCGACTTACCCACCTTTACTACATCGGACGAGTATACTTGCTCGTATGTACTAAATAATAATCGGATAAATCGTGTTTATAAATTTTAAAACTTGTACTAATAAAAACGCACATCAAAAACCGATGTTGAATCGTCTAAACCTAAAACAAGATCTAAAACTCCACCACCTAGAAAACCAAATAATTCTTACTCTAGATCTAAAACACCTCAACCAATAGCAAACCAAAATAGACGAAACCTTTACAATAATCAACAAATGTAGAACTTCAATCCGTGGGAATGTTTCCACCATATATGCACCCAAGTCAAATACAAAACATGTTCGGATCAAATAACTTTGGTCAAACGAGACAATGTGGACCAACGTAGAAAATTCGCCATTCAAACTTGGAAAGTTTAGTTGTCACCTCCTGTTCGTACAATCCCTTGAAGACCTTGAAGAAAAATGCATTGAAGACGAAAGGTACACATTTCCTTTATTTCCTTGTCAAGAAATGCATGCTTAGTTTAGTCTCTAGTATTTATGTGATTTTGTTTGGCTTATAGTTTCCTCTAGATTTTATATCTATACATATATATATATATATATATATATATATATATATATATATATATATATATATATATATATATATATATATATATATATATATACATACTTAGCTATATCTAGGATCTTATAATATAGAAAACTCATTTGTTGACTTTCTAGAACTAGAAATTGTTCGTTTACGAACCTTTTCTTTCCCCCCATTTGCCTTATTGAACTTCAATGTTCAACGACACTCATGCTGATGTAGAGAGATGAGTCAAAAAATCTATGGAAGAAACAAACTCCCGCCTTCCGTTGCATACGTCTCCCTCCTATATTCTCGTCTTATAAGCCCATACTATATATATATATATATATATATATATATATATATATATATATATATATATATATATATATATATATATATATATATATATATATATATATATATATATATATATATATATATAAGCCTTCCACAACTCTCTCGTCCACTTGACAACTTGATAAATTTCATTCAAAATGATCAAGAAATTTTAATTGACGAAATGTCAAGTAAAATTGTCAAGTAATTCCTTTCGCGCGAATACTCTTCAACGTATTTTTGATTAAATATAAATCTAATATATATATATATATATATATATATATATATATATATATATATATATATATATATATATATTGTTCTTTCCAGAAACCAAAACCTCGAAAAATCAACTTTTGGAGGGCGGCCCCTTTAATGTTTAAGGGAACCGGCAGCCAAATAAAGGCCGGCCCCCTTAATGTTTAAGGGGGCCGGCCATCTGATTGTTCCAATACAATTTTTCTCTTGTTTCTTTTGCCAAACACTCCACTTTTTCAACACCCCTTCCTTCTGCTACTGCTGTGATGAAAAACCAAACCCCAAAACACCTAAAACCACTTCCAAATCACATAATTCGGGTTAATTCGCAAAGGGCAAATTCATCTAACACAATCACAATTACATATTGTAAGTTTTTCATAACACATTTCATCTAATTCCATCTAATTTGGTCAAACTCAAGATTATGCATGTTTTAATAATTTTTTCAAATTCATAATTTCTTTCGAATTGGGTCTAAAATTTCCATAACTAAATGCTTCCCTTAGGATTAAGATGCTTTATTAACACTAGAAACTAATAATTATAAACCCCCTTGTCGAAAATTTTTTGAAAAATTTCATACTCCTTTTCAAAAATTTTGGTAAACACATTGTTGAATAATGCTATAAAAACTTGTTAAAACTAATCACATTATATTTTTATAACTTGTAAAACATGAAACTATATTTTTCGACTAAGTAAAAATATTTTTGTACACGATAAGAGGGTGTTTGGATTATGTCCAAATAATGTCGAAATTAAGTCGTTATATTTTTTATAAAACGTTGTCAAGATTATAAACCTAAAACTTGTAATTCGGACTTGTCAAGATATATAATTCATATATATATTGACATACTTGTAGTGTAAGTGTCTAGTTAAGGAAGCGTTTGGTTTAGTACGAAAAATGACATTTTTGAGTCAAAATATAAACCATCTTTTTCGAAAACTAATCACATGCATAAGAAACTCGTAAGAAATGGCTAGTTTTACAACCTAATGTAAATCTAGTAAATTTCATGATATATTAAGATGTTTAAAAGGGCATTTGGATTTGTCCATAACTACTTACTAAACATCGTAAAATATATCTAGAAAGATTTAAAAATAATATTAAGGAACATGGTAAACTACTTCTTAGGATTATCGTCTTAGAGTCGAAGTATGTTTACGTTCCAACATAAGTCTTAACAATATATACACTTTTATTCTTCTTTATATTTATTTTGGTCTTTTGTATTGTTGTTGTGTTTAGGTGAAAATGCCAAAAGCGACTACCGAAGATCTTTCCCACACTAAAAACTACATTCCTAAAGTTTCCCAACTCCCTTCTACATCTCCTCCCATTGGACGTATATATCGTCAAATTGAAGATAGAAACGTTCATGAGGGACGTGTAGTAGATCTAGCTTTTTCTCAATCCGACTACATTAATCGCTTGTTTACAAGCATCAACTTAAATTGCCTCTTTGAAATCAATGAACCAATCGTTCCTCGTTTCATAGTTGATTTCTATAGCCAAGTCACAGTTCAAACCAATGATCTTGGTGCCGTCACCATCTCCTTCATGATCCAAAATTAATTTATCACTTTAACTCTCGAGCAATTCGATCAAATCCTTCAAATTCCTTTTAGAGGTCAAGTCGTTTTCACAAACGAATGGGACCTCGAATCACTACATCGTTGTCGACCAACCTTTGGTCCATATCTCTCCGACATCCCTCATCCCAACAAAATTCGTCAACTCCTTGGTGTGGAGCGTACCACTACAACCCGAAAATTAAAATCCAAAAACGTCCAAATCTCTTCATACCAACTTCTCCTCAAGGAATTAGGCCCCCACATGAAGCGTTGGGAAGAACTCATTCGTGAGAATGTGTTCGGTACCGGAGGTCACCAGGACCATCTCCCGGCGTGCCTTGCTCACATGTTGTATTGTATCGCTATTGAAAAGCCATACAATTTAGCCTACTTCTTTATCAAATGGATTGAGTGTGCTAGAAAAACTCCCAAAGCCAATCTTCCATATGGAATGTTTCTAACTCGTCTCTATCGTCATGTTATCGAGTACTACCTCGATCTTGACAATAGCATCTACGAGTCCATCTATCCCACCTTACGTCCTCTCGCTCTAAAACAAACTCGATGAACTCGAAGTGACAAGGGAAAATCTCGTCGTCATAGCTTTCACTGTTCATCTTCTCGACAAGACGATGACGATGAGGAGGAAAACACCCATGGTGCTAGTACCCCTTCGTTCTCCGAGTTCGTTGATAATCTAGAGGATCTCGACTATCCCGAGTATTCAACCCCATCTCCTAGCGACCAAACCGACGAAGTACTTCATGAACGAACAACCGAGGTGCTTAGACGACAAAAGAGTTTGCATGAAGAAGTTAGAGGTGGCTTCAAATCCGTCGGGAAGACGTTGAAGGGCATCTTCGGGAAGAAAAGTAGATGATGGAGATTAGCTTATGATTGTTGAACAATATTTATTTTTATGACTTTTGATCGTGGATATTTATGTGCTATTTGTCCGAATTATATTCGGAAGTACTTACTATTCTCTTGGATAATTGTTTGGATATTTGATTAGGATGATAACTTGCTTATTTATGTTTAATATATGCTTATGATTGCATGTTTCATCACTTAATATATATATGTGCTTGCATGATTAGTTTATGTATATGTATATTTAACATGTATGCTTTCTAATAGACCAAAACAAATGTGAAATGTCCAAATAGAGCTTGCTGCAAAAACAAAACAGAATATAACATTTTTCCAGAAAAATTTTGAAAAATTTTGATTTCTGGGTCGTCAGATGGGCGGCCCCTTTAATTTATAAGGGGCGGCCCCCTTAAATTTAAGGGGACCGGCCTGCATTTAAGGGGACCGGCCACCCACACAGTATTTTCCACTGTTTTCTTTTGCATCTTGTGACTTTTTTTGCTAGTCTCAGCTACCATTTCCCTTTAAATCTAAACTGCTTTTGGTATCTAACCATCCATTTTCAAATTAATTCCATTTCTAAACATGTTTTCATACTATATAATTCCCATGCATGTTTAATTCACATTCCATCATCCTCAACCTTTATCAAACCTCATCCTTTCACCATGTCATCACCAAGAACCACCTACTCAAACAATGCCAAGAAACAAAAACTTGTCATTATTCCACCAAAACAACTCTTCATTGATCTCACCAATGAAGACAACACCACTCCATCACCATCACCTCAATGCTCATCTCCTAGTGCACCAAATGCACCTTCTAAAACACCATCCACAAATGGAACCTCCACTTCTTCCATACCATCCATTTCTTCCATAAATGACTACATAAACACCCACTTGTCTCCTCCACCAATAGTTCAACCACCACAACCTACCAATGAAAACACAACTCTTGCACTAACCCTCTTATTATCACCATTAACACCTCTTGATGCACACTTCTCATCATCTCCTATCAATCCACCAACCTATAACCCCGTCCCATGGAGCTTACTTGAAGCTCATGGTGATACTTGCCTTTGTTGCATCTACAACCGAACAATTGTGTTCGGACTAAGAGATGAGATACAATACATGTTTTCACACATTGAAAACTTGTTACATCAACCACCAACAACAAACACATCTCCTCCACCAACATCAACAAACACTCCTCCACCATCACCATCTCCATGTTCACCATCAATTCTACCCAATTAAACATGCTTGGCATTTAGCAAATAAAATTGTCTCAAACCATTTTGGATGGCAAGCTCTAGAGAGGACCTTCATGTTAGAGCTTTGGTTTATTTTAATTATGATTGTAACCTTCAAGGCTTTTATTATTTGCACTACTTGTTGATGTAATGCTTGTTGTAACCTTTTTATTCTATCAATGATTATGGTTATGTTTTGTATCTATTCTTGCATGCTATATATATATATATATATATATATATATATATATATATATATATATATATATATATATATATATATATATATATATATATATATATATATGTTGCTTGTCTACTAAATATTTTTTGCAAGAATTCCATATCTCGATTCCTTTATGGCCTCAAAACGAGGGGGAGTATCCATCAAGGGGGAGCTCCAATTCAATCGGGATAACCTTTTTGATGCTAACAAAAAGGGGGAGAATTGATATAAACTCACAATAATACTTGTATATATACTAATTTTCGCTTAATGAGTTTAGATTTTATAATCATCAAAAGGGGGGAGATTGTTGACATAAATAATGCATAAAAACATTATTTATATTTTTCGATATCTCTATGTTTTGACGATCACAAAATGTAAAATCATCAAACGTAAGATTACTAAGTAAACAAGTATTAAGCTAGTTTATATCAATTTATCCAATTTAATCACTAAGGTATAAATAAACAAGTGCTTAATACATCTCATGATCAAAGGGGTATTTAATTAATTATTACAAAGTTTATTTAAATTATATGATCATATTATTTATTTTTGAAAAACACTTTTGGTAATAAAGAAAAATGTTTTAATCATACTAAATATATGAATTCAAATTTTTAACCAAAATCAGTTAGTTTTTCACCAAATAAACTTTTCCCACTAAAAGACAGACTTTCTGGCCATTACAGCTGGGCGGCCCCCTTAATTATAAGGGGCGGTCCCCTTAAAATTAAGGGGACCGGCCAGGCTTCTGTGTCAGAAATTTTCTCCTATAAATACCACCTTAAATCTGGAATTTTTCCCTACCTTTTGCATGAAAATTTCAGATCTAAAACTCTCTAAACATCTTCCAAAATCCTTTGATCATTTGATTACTAATCCTTGTTTCAAGTGATTCAATCCCTTCTCATCCATCCTCATCCAAAGTGCAAAAGAAGAATACTCCTTCTACAACTAAGTTCAAGAAGTATTGAAGTGTAGTTGTGTATATTGTGTATATTATTTGTAAAGTTGTGAGTGTGCTTGTAATAAGTAGCTTAGGAGATATACAAGTTGTGTAGGGAGAAGAAGTTGTTTAGTAGTGAAGTAGTGTAGTTGTGAAGATGATTGGTGTGAAGAAGATTGGTGTGAAGTAAATAGGTGTGAAGTAGTAAGTGGTGAAGTAGATTGGTGTGAAGAAGTTGTGTCGAAGTTGTGATCAAGTTGTGGTGTGTATATTGGTGTGTAAGGTTTTCTCCGCCATAAGGGAGTTTGTTGACATAGTGAAGAAAACTCTCGAGTAGGTTACTCGGGGAGTGGAGTAGGAACAAGGAAGGTGACCTTGTAGCCGAACCACTATAAATCCTTGTGTTGTGGTTTGATCTTTCCAACTCTTTTCATTACTTACTTATTTACTTATACTATATTAGCTTAGTTAGTTAGTTACTATATAATTGTTCATATTGTGCAAGTATTGAGATCATATAAACTAGAATCGAAGTTTTTAAAACAAACTTGTTTTTATAAATTTTAAAACGAAAGTAAAACTATTCACCCCCCCCTTCTAGTTTTCCACAGAAGATGTTCTTCACTCTTTTGTTGCTGAATATGAACATCAGCAGTTTCTAGCTTATGAGGATTTTGAACAGTTGGATCCATTAGAGATGGAGGAGATGAACTTGAAATGGCAGTTGGCAATGATTTCTTTGAATATCAAAAGGTTTGAGAATAAGTCTGGGAGAAAGTTTAGTTTTCAGGGAAGAGATGCAGCAAGGTTTGACAGAAGGAAGGTTAAGTGCTACACTTGTGGTCAGATGGGCTCGTGTATGGTCCAAGAAGAAAGAAAAGAGAAAAGGGGTTTTGGGCTTGCGTACGGTGTATCGGCCCAGTCCAAATGAACAAAATAAATTAGGCGCGAGGTATGGGCTTGCAAATATCAAGGCTCAAGTAAAATAGATAATTTGAATGATTAAACGCTCCGGGGAAAATAATATGTCGGGGTTTATTTAGAAATAGATTACGAAAAATATCTTGGAAATGCTTGCACGTATATATACTATCATGTGTATAGTATATTTAATCATAGTTTCATTCATATAATATATACATATATATATATATACATATATATATATATATATATATATATATATATATATATATATATATATATATATAGGGTAGGGATCCAGTAAGAAGTAAATTAAAATAAGAAGTGGTAAGAAGTGACCAAAATCACGCATTTGAGATGCAACGACTTGCATTAGATGCATTTCTATTCATATAGATGCAACATCTTGAGTTTCGAAAGTTAATTTGATGTATAGATGGTGCAAATTGATTTTCATGATTTTAGCACGTGCAGAGGGAAAAAAAACAAGAGAAATCAAGAAATGCATCTAATATACGTATATGCATCTGATTAAAAGCTAGAAAACACACTATGGTGCGTTATAATGCATCTAAGATTATAGGGATGCATCTAATTTAGGTCGGTGCATCTCGGATTTGTAGTTATAGTTCTTCTTATTCCTTCTTATTTTAAGTAATCTTCTTATTTGATCCTAACTATATATATATATATATATATATATATATATATATATATATATATATATATATATATATATATATATATATATCACTAGGTCCGTATTAGGTTCTGTTTCGCGAGTGGAAGCTATTCAGGTCACATTAAGTTTCTCGGTATTCAGTAGTGACCAAACACACATTGTGGAAATAAAGTAATAGTTCATAGTCCATGAAAATTTAAATTGGCCCGCAAAAATGGCCTAGTGATCAGTTATATGAAAAATCGTTCAGTGATAAACATTACTAAATGACATGGGATTTTACGAGGTATTACAGTACCTACCCGTTAGACTGGATTCGTCCCGAATCCGAAGTTGAATTAGGGTTTAGGGTTGACTTATCGAACAAATGAGGATATCTGGCACGAATTTGGTCCTCGCGTTCCCAAGTGTACTCAGGTCCACTACGAGAGTTCCATCTCACCTTCACAATGGGAATGCGGCTCTGTTTAAGTCGCTTGACTTCTCTATCCATAATCTCGACGGGTTCCTCAATAAAGTTTAACTTACCATCAACTCGGATTTCCTTTAATAGGATGACTAGGGTTTCATCAGATAAACATTTCTTCAGGTTCGATACGTGAAAGGTGTCGTGTACCCTACTAAGCTCTTCGGGTAACTCAAGTTTGTATGCAACCGGACCAATCCTCTCAAGGATCATGAATGGTCCAACATAATGCGGGTTTAACTTTCCTCGTTTTCCAAGCCTAATCATTTCTTTCCAGGGTGATACCTTAAGCATTACTCTGTCTCCGACTTGGAATTCCATTGGTTTTCTCCTTACATCGGCATAACTATTTTGCCGGTCTCGGGCGGCTTGCAAATGTTTCCTAATTTGCACTATTTTCTCGGTGGTTTCAAGAATTAACTCGGGACCTGAGATCTGAACATCTCCAACCTCAGCCCAACAAACTGGTGAACGACACTTTCTTCCATAAAGTGCTTCAAACGGTGCGACTTTGATACTTGCGTGGTAACTATTGTTATAAGAGAATTCTGCTAGCGGTAAGTGTTTATCCCAGCCTTTTCCAAAATTGATCACACATGCCCGAAGCATGTCCTCAAGGGTCTGAATAGTCCTTTCACTTTGACCATCAGTCTATGGATGGTAAGCGGTACTTATATCTAACTTAGTACCCAAGGCTTTTTGTAAAAATTGCCAAAAGTTAGACGTGAAACGGCTGTCTCGGTCAGAGATAATAGAAATCGGCACTCCATGCGGTGAAACTATCTCTTTCAGGTACAGACGAGCAAGAGTGCTCATCTCATCATTTTCCTTGATTGGTAAGAAATGCGCTGATTTCATGAGACGTTCAACGATGACCCATATGGTGTCAAATCCATTCGATGTCTTAGGTAGTTTTGTAATGAAGTCCATAGTGATCCTTTCCCATTTCCACATTGGTAGCTCTGGTTGAATCAATAAACTGGATGGCTTTTGATGTTCAGCCTTTACTCTTGAGCAGGTCAAACATTTACCGTCATACTCTACAATGTCAGCTTTCATGTTTGGCCACCAATACAACTTTTTAAGGTCCTGGTACATCTTGTCTGAACCGGGATGAATGGAATATTTAGACTTTTGGGATTCATGCATGATGAGGTCTCGCAATCCTCCATACAGTGGAATCCAATTCCTATCCTTGAAACACAACCTTCCATCTGGTTTATTTAAAAATCCATTCTTGCTCTCAGGCATACCGTAAATCTTTTCGTTTGGTCTGCTCTCTTCCTTAAGTGCCTCAGCTTGCATTTCCAGGATTTGAGTTGGTAGAGGCGATCTGATTTTCATCCCTAAAGATCTGACTCTAAGGGGTCTAATTCGTTCCTTTCGACTTAAGGCATCTGCTACAACATTTGCCTTTCCAGGATGATAACGAATTTGACAATCATAGTCACTCAACAACTCTAACCAACAGCGTTGTCTCATGTTCAATTCCTTTTGATCTAAAATGTGTTGGAGACTCTTGTGATCGGTGAAAACCGTACACTTGGTTCCATAAAGGTAATGTCTCCATATCTTAAGAGCGAATACTACAGCTCCTAATTCTAGATCGTGGGTAGTGTAATTCTCCTCATGAGGTTTGAGTTGTCTAGAAGCGTAAGTGATTACTTTAAGCCTTTGCATCAATACGGCACCCAAACCTTGGATTGATGCATCGCAATATACCATGAAATCCTCACTTCCTTCGGGTAATGCCAAAATCGGGGCTTCGCAAAGCTTCTGCTTCAAAAACTGAAATGCTGATTCTTGCTCTTCTCCCCAAACAAACTTCTTCTTCTTCTGGGTTAACTCGGTCAAAGGTTTAGAAATTTTCGAGAAACCATCAATAAATCTACGGTAATATCCGGCAAGACCTAAAAATTGACGTATCTCGGTAGCGCTAGTAGGGGACGTCAAATTTTTAATAACTTCGATCGTGGCAGGGTCAACGTGAATACCTTTACTTTCAATGACATGTCCAAGAAATTGTACCTTCTTGATCTAAAAATCACACTTAGAGAATTTTACGTACAATTTCTCTTCTCAGAGCAGTTCTAATATAGTCCTTAGGTGTTGAGCATGTTCTTTTTCATTACGGGAATAGATAAGTATATCATCGATGAATACAATCACGAACTTATCCAAGTAGGGTTTGCACACTCAGTTCATTAAGTCCATAAATACAGCGGGTGCATTTTTTAGACCGAACGGCATTACTTGAAATTCGTAGTGACCATATCTCATTCTGAAAGCTGTCTTAGGGATATCCTCCTCCCTAACTCTCAATTGATGATATCCTGATCTCAGATCAATCTTCGAGTAGACACTCGATCCTTGCAATTGATCAAATAGG
Source organism: Artemisia argyi (assembly GCA_030686995.1). Classification (NCBI taxonomy): domain Eukaryota; kingdom Viridiplantae; phylum Streptophyta; class Magnoliopsida; order Asterales; family Asteraceae; genus Artemisia; species Artemisia argyi. The sequence goes on along the minus strand of CM060695.1, from coordinate 135,514,133 downwards.
TCGTTGATTCACGGCAATGGATATCGATTCTTCGTAGTGAGTTTGTTCAACTCACGATAATCGATACACATCCTGAAGGTTCCATCATTCTTCTTCACAAACAATACCGGCGCTCCCCATGGTGACGAACTCGGGCGAATAAATCCTTTATCCGAAAATTCCTGTAGTTGCACAGATAACTCCTTCATCTCAGACGGTGCTAACCTATAAGGCGCTCGTACTACCGGTGCTGCTCCCAGTATCAAGTCAATCTGAAATTTCACTTGACGTGCTGGTGGTAAACCAGGTAAATCCTCAGGGAATACTTCAGGAAAGCACTTGACTACTGGCACGTATTTGAGTTGTTTCTCTTACGGCATTGATTGTAGTCGTTTTATAGTATAGGTTTGTGTTTCCGAAGAAATGCTTTGGAAAGTATTTCCCCGAATCGTTCTCCCATCGAAGGTGTGAATGGAATCAAGAATATTGATTCGTGAAAATCGTGAATTGAGAAATGTAAAAGAGAAAATAGTGATCAAGTAATTCAAGTATTCACAAACAAAGATAAATTATGCAAAGAGTACAAGCTAGTAATGCACAAAAGTTTAAAACGTAAAAACGGAAATGCAACCGCGTTATTTAAAACGTAACTTTTAACGAAAAATGATCCTACAAATGTGAAATTATTTTCTAAAAATATTAAACTACTAAATTGAATTTTCAAAGAAAAAAAAATATTTTTTTTGACTTTTCTATTATTTTCTATGAATTTATTTTGATTTTTGTAATTTTAAATGAATTAAAAATGTAAGAAAATAGAAAAATAAAGAGGAAAAATGAAAATTTAATTCTGAAAAATCTAAAATATTATAAAAGAATTTCTGAAAATATTTTTGTATTTTTCACAGCTTTTTCTGAATTTTTATGATTTTTGTTAAATTAAATCTATTTAAAGATGATTAAAATCAAAGGAAAATTAAGAAAAATACTAAAACTATTTGGAAAAATCTGGAAAAATTCCAGAAAATCAACAATATTTAAAAGAGCTTCGAGAAAAATTTTGGAATGAAAAGAAGCTGAATAAGTTCTTATTACAGCCAACTGCTTATTCACAAGTGCTTATTTTTAAGCACTTGTGAATAAAACTGAATGAAACTAAGAACACAAGCTTATGATGATGTGAAATGCTTAGAAATGTTAAGTATGAACAAATGATAGCACAGAAATCCACAGAAACTCCAATTAAATGCAATAAGCTCAAAATATAAGCTCAATGAATAAGCAGAATAAGCACAATCTGATCCAGAAGCAAAGAGAAGGTACAAATTACTTGAGCTACTCAAATCACGCTCAGAAACAATCACTAATCACAAGTTTAAGCTCAGATGCACATTTGCTGGCTTCAATACCAAAACAGTTACTTATTCTATAAGCCTAACTTGCAGCCTCTGTTAAGCTATCCTAATAAGCTCTGAATTACAAATTTATTGGGACAAAATGTTCTCTACACTACTGAGATACTCAAAAACCTAAAAGCCCTATCAGTATCATTCATCTTCTATTCTAAATGGAACCTAGATCAGCAGCCTGTAGAGGCTAATAACATGAATCAGTTGACTATTTTTGAGACTTTTACTAATTGACCAATTCCAACTTCAGGTAATCAAATCTGCTTCTAATTGTTTTAATAAGCTATAACTACACAGGTTTAATCTAATTTTAATTGTTATGCAACTATCACTTAAATGCTTCTAACTAATTTGACTATATACTAATAGTTAATTGATGATGAAACTAACTTTGACTTTTCTTTTCAAACTAACCTACTGTTTTATGCAATATTTATACTACTACTGACCTAAGTGAAATAATTATGCAACAATAACCAACCTACTTACTCTAAATCACAGCAAACCAGTTTCATCCAAACACTCCTATATATGTCTAATTAAACTGTAATACCTATTCTAAGACCACTGAGCTCCATCAATACAATCAAACTCAATTATAAATTACTAACAAAAAGCAAATCAACCACAGTTAACAACTAGATCCAACAGAAATGTAACAACACAGATCCACAGTTATGATAGAAACTTTTAAGAAAGCTATGAAACAGAGATCTACTAAAACAGATGAATATAATGATCAAATGAGCTCAAATCCAGAATTAACTACAACAATAACAACAACTTAATCAATGTAACAGTAACTAACAATAAAATTCAGAATCAAGCACTTACAAAACCTTTACCACCTCAGCAAGAACAGAGGTGGATCACTATGCTTGCCTATCTTTAAGATAGGCAGAGATCATCCCTTGCTATCTCAGCTTATCAATTATCCCTAGGAATCAATGGATCAAAGTCTGTTGACTTTAGTTGACCACATAAAGCTTCTTATAAAGCCGATAATGAAATGCTATATAACCAATCTCACTTAAGCTAGAGAGCTAAAATGAGATGAATGACCAGTTATCAAGTTTGATTGCAAGCTGTTCTAGTAAATGTAAACTATATTTTTTTTTATTTTTTTTTATTTTCTACTTTTTATATGTTTTCCTTGAATGATAAAAACTGAGTTTAAAAGAAATTATGTTTAAGCTGAATAAGAGACTGAAAATAAGCTAAGTATCAAAGATATAAATGCAGTAAACTAATTATGACATCAATAAGCTATAAGGAATTAAAGAAAACTTGAAATTTTTATTAGAGCTAAATAAGATTCATTACAACTTCTAATCTAGATACAATCTGAAAACAATTTAGCAGAGTTTCGCTATCCTCTAATCTACACACAAACTAAGGCTACAAATGCCTCTATTTATAGGAGAGGAGTGAGAGTTGGGGTCTCGGATTGCCAAGCTGGCAATCCATGTGACCTGTGCTTGTTTTGATCCTCTGAGACCCCTTGATCACGATCTAATCCGTTCCCTTTTGATAATAACCCTTGGATCATTCCCAATGACGCGTCCAATCCAATAGCAGCCTGCCACGTAGCCCCCCATGTGCTTCTTTGCCTCTGACACACTCCTGACATCACACAATCTTCTAGAAACTTGATTGATTTGACTACCTTGCCCTTAATCACGGTAATTAATTGTAATTGGGAGCTAGGGTTCATGTTCTGGGTAACTTGGGGGAATTGGGGGTGAAATAAAAAGCGGGGCAAAGTTATTATATTTATTTGACCCTTTTTTGACTTCTTTGACCCGGTGTGATTTTCTTTGACCGTAACTTGGGCTTGGTATAGGGAAAGTGATGGGCTTTTGGTTTTGACTTTGGATTTGGTATTATTGGTGGATGGGATAAACTTTGGATTGCAAGTGGACTTTGATAATTAATTTTGGGCTAATACTTTAAGACCAGGCTTTTGTTATTACTTATATCATGTATCAAGGACCAATTATGTGATTTGCTGAAAAACCAGGGGCTGAAAATGCCAAACTCCAAAAATGTGATAAAAGGTCCTTTCATGTCAATCTTGAATAGATGAAGGGTTGAATTGACTTTTCTTCATAAAAATCACTGAGGGACTAAATATGTGAACTTTCAAAGTGCAGGGACCTTTCTTGACATTTCCTCAAACTTTCATATCAAGGGTCATTCTTGTGCATCTACAAACTCTGAGGACTTTTTAAGCTCAACTTTGATTTCCAGCTTGACTTTCTGACTCATTCTACTCTCGTGCTCGTTTTTGCCAAATTTTTGCTTATTTTTCGTCTTTTAACGATATATCCGTACCTGCAAGTTCACAAACATAAAACACACAATCTTTTGACATTTGTTAGCATAATTAGTCTATTTGGGTCGGTATTTGGCCATGAAAAGGTATGTGAATTAACACATACCAGGCATTTTCTCCGTGATTTGAGCCAAGAAGGCTTGACATCCTCTCTCGATGTACTTCACGACTTTGATGCACGAAACGATGCTTATACGAGTTTTACTCCGCTCCCCGCGAACGATTAGGGTTTCGTCTCCGAGTGGGATGTGGACGACCTTTTCGTCACATATGATTCTAGCGTGGTTCTTGGATAACCAATCCATTCCTATGACGAAGTTGAACTACCAAGTCTAATTGGCATAAGGTCTATGGCAAAGGGTTCGTTAAGTAGGTGTAAAGTAAAAACTCGGAAAATAGTGTTAGTGCTTACCAGTTCTCCATCGGCTAGTTCTATATCATAAGTGGTGTCTAGTTGGGTAGGGGGAATATTAAGTAGGGGTGCAAAAGAAGTAGATACGAAACTTTGATTTGCTCCAGAATTGAATAGAACTTTAACATGACGGTTGTTAAGTAGGAACGTACCCGTGACTACGTTCGGATCCTGATGAGCATTTCCATCTCCCAGCACGTATGCTCGAGCGCGTGCAGTGTTGTTCTTGTCGGGGAATTGATTCCTGTAATGTCCCTTCTTTCCACAAGCATGGCATGTCATTGCCACCGGTTGTAAGTTGGCTCCTGTAGCCTTACAATCTAGAGTCTTATGGCCGTTCTGTTGGCACCTCTTACACTTAATAAAGCATTGGCCATGGTGGTGTAGTCTGCACTGATTGCAGTAAGGGGCGTTTCTAGCATACCCCGGGTTGTTAGCTGGTGCTGCGACATAAGCCTTGGCTGCTTCTTGTCGGCGATTTTGCTGATTATAGTGGTTGTTCCTTCCCTGGTGGTAGTTATGGTTGGGGTTACGGTTGTTGTTGTTGTTGTTGTTGTTGTTTGTCTTACGATCATCAAACTTCCTTTTGTGATCATTGTTTCCCTGAGCAGAGTTTCGCTTAATCTCCCTGTCTAGCAGTCTTTGGGCAATAGTCATTGCTTCTTCCAAAGATTCAGGCTTTGAAGAGGTGACGTTTCCCTCAATGCTCCTTGGTAATCCCTCGACGTATTTTTCCAACAACTTTTCCAAATCAGGAACCTTTGAAGGGCAAAGTGTGGCAAGCTCTTGAAATCTCCTATCATAGGCCCGGAGATCATTTCCTTTCACGACCAACAGATGAAACTCATCTTCTAGTTTCTTGATCTCTCCTCTTGGGCAGAACTTCTTCAACATCTTTTCCTTAAAGTCAGCCCAGGTAATCTGATAGGCTTCATCCACATCTACCTTCTGAGCAGTTGCGTTCCACCAAGACAACGCGTCTTCCAGTAAGGTTCCAGTAGCAAACGAGACTCTGTTTTCAGTGGCACAACCGCTCCTCACAAACACAGTTTCAGTTTGCTCAAACCATTAAGCAAGCTATGTTACTCCCTCAGTTCCTTTGAAGTGAGATGGTTTACAAGCTATGAAGTCCTTATAGGTACACTTCTGAGTCGCAGCAGACTTGCTTTCAGCAGTAGGTCGGTTGTTGCTACTTTATCGCGCCATTGCAGCAGCTTGCTCTTGCAAAGTTGCAACAACACTGTCGGCAACCAATTTCTTGATAGCAGCTTGAGTCATAGCAGGTGATGCGGTGGTAGTCGTGGTTTTCCTAGGGGTCATATCTCTATAAAATAGCAAGTGTATAAGTAAGATTCCCAACATCGATCAATAATAAGAGAAATAATGCAACCAAGCTCATAATAGTGGAGATCATCACAAAAATACATCACAATCACACCATGAATACATCAACATAAACCATATCATTCATAAATAATCATCACGACATGTAGCAACACACATGGAAATTATAATGAATCTCAATATGGGAGCATAATATAAGATCAAACAACCAAAACATCATAAATCAATATCAATACAGTACAATCATAACCAATAAAAAGTTTTAATAATTTGAATTCATTGTTACAAAACAATAAGATACAACATTATTAATGCCACATGAGGCAAGTTAAGATGTCTCTGAATGTAATGATACGTCATAGATCTATGAAACTCCGGGTGCGCCTCCTGATCTCCTCTCTAGCTCTCTAATGATTCTGATCATCTCCAACATCTCTAGGTCTCGAGCTCTCTCTGGCCTGTACCTCCTCAAGCGTGGCTGACAGAGTGTGGATAGTAGCACTAGATGCGGCCAGCTCCTGGGTCTGATGCTCCAACATCTGATGTGTGATGATCACAATCTCTCTCAGATCCTCCATCTCGTGTCTCTGCACGTCGAGTCTGTGACCGAACTCAGCGATGGTAGCCTGTGCCTCCTCGATCTCAGTACCCATCATCTCAAACACAGTCTCCAGAGCTGTCCTATGAACAACGAGGTTCTCGACCTCCTCCTGCATGATCTTGATCCTCTCCAAGGATATATCCTCAATAACACTCAAAGGCTCATCAAGACGATCCTCATGTCAAACCAACCTAGCAGCCAGCAAAGGGATAGTATGGTGTATCGACTCCCCGGTAACCGGTAACACCGCTGAAGAGCCCTCTTCAAGCTCAGCAGCCCTAGGTGATCCCTCAATAAACCTCCATCGACGAATGCACTCCAACAGGAACGACCATCGGCGGGCATCAACCATCCTATGAATGCCAGGTGAAGTACAGAAGGGATGGATGAATGTGACGGGATAGGTGATGAAGCAGGTGATGGTATCGGTACGGTAGTAGTTAGAGAGTAGAAAACCATAGGTGGTGGTATAGGTGGTAAAACCTCAGAAGAGTGGGGTGCGGTGTAAGTAGGGAACATATACGGATGCGGCTCAGGTAATGGTGATAAAGGTGATGATGAAGGTGCTGGTGATGCCACAGGTTTCAGCTCAGGCACAAATACAGGTACAGGTGGTGTAACAGCAGAAGCAGGCAAAATACAGACTCGTTTCCGAGCCGTGCATTTGCGGGTGAAGCTATCATCATGGTATTGAAACAACTCTCCAAAAGGCTCAGGCTCAAAAGGCTCAAGGCTCCTCACTCGCTTGCATCGACGAGTCGGTGCAGGCAGGGATGGTGGTGGGATAGAAGCAGCAGTGTCAGAAGTATCTGAGTCAGAAGACTCATCATCAGCATCTGAACCGGAATGGTGACTAGCAGGTGGTGTAGGATGGTCATCAGCCGCAAGAAACTGCTGAGACGTGAGATACTGATCATACAAGTACTGGTCGTGTGTCATAGGTCCACAAAAAGGACGGAAAAGAGGCTGTATAGCAAAAGAATCAATGGGTGTCAAAGCAACCTCACCCTCCTCGAAGGGCTCAGTCTCGGCAGACTCGTTCCCAGATGGAACAGTAGATGGAATGATAGGTGGTACATGTAAGGTGTCATGGGTAGAGTCAGATAAGTCAATGGTAGGAAGGTAGGATGATGCCGGCCTGATGTCATCACTGTCGGACAAGAAAATGACAGGGGGTGACATGGTACTGTAATCAGAGGCACAGCTATGTAGGGGCGGGGAGGGGCGCCCGACCCCCCGAAATTTTTTTTGCGATGTAGGGGGTATATTGTTTTTGTGTAAAAAAAATTCGGTATATTCGGTTTCGACCCTCCATTTTAATTGTGAAATTTTTTGTATACATTAAGCAATAAAATTTTGATCCATTACATTTTACATAAGCCCATCTACCCAAACTAAAATCCATTAATAAACCAATTCACAAACTAAAATCCATTACTTATTTACTTAGCCCATTAAAAAAAAGAAAAAGAAAAAAAAAGAAACCAGAACAAACTTACAAACCCTCCCCCAATCGACCCTCATCTCCTCCCACAGTCCCTCCTTCCTGCCTCCTGGCTCCTCACTCCTGGAGTCTCGCCGGCCACCACTGACCACCGCCGACGGCCGACCACCACCTCAGCGGGCCTTCTGGTCAGGTTTGTTGTCTTTAAATCTATTATCTACTTGTCTTTTATTTAGGGATTTAATATAAATTAGGGATTTAGTAGAATTGTAGAAATTAGGGATTTAGTAGAAATTAGGACAAATTTATAGATTGTGTACCACTAATATAAGTTCTTTGCAATTTATGTAGATTGTGACTATGGTGAAGAATAAACCATAACTTCATTTTTTAAAAGAAAAAATGAAGAACAACAAGTAGAAGGAATTGATGATGAAATTCAAGAGAGTAAACGTCAAAAAGGTTCAACAAGCGAACCGGTTATTGGTCCGGATACTTGCAATGAACAACCTTCTGAAATTCCACAAGCTAACATCAACGAAGTGGATGTTAGTAGCCTAGAAAGAGACCCTGCTAAACGACTTGAAATGTGGAAATATCCGGTTGCGATACATGAGCAAGGCTAGCATATATATCATTAGGAGTGTATCAACCTAAGCTTGAAGATTTTAAGCCTAGATGTCCAAAGAATAATCTTCGTCGATTTAAATTTGCTTGGTTTGGTATGTTCCCTAATTGGTTAGAGTTTCTCCAATAACACACAAGGCTTATTGTTTTCTATGTTAAAGGTCGAAAGGCTGAACTCTAATTTCTTCAATGAATCGAACCAGGTACCAACCGTTTGTCTCCTTTTTAATATTTAGTTGTCTTGGAAAAATGTTTAGTTTTTTAATGATTGAAACTTTTTTTTATAATAATAGTATTTAATTTTTGTCCCGACCCGAATTGAATCACCGACCCGAACATATTACCCAAAAAATAGCGTTAGGAAAAAAAATTTGGATCCCGACCCCCCACTCAAAATTTCTAGCTTCGCCACTGACTGTAATAATCCCAATAATAGCAGTATAAGTCATTTAGTCTACGTAATGCTAAACATGCAGTAGTTATGATGCTAAACAAGACTTAGCACAATGCATCTAAAATCAAACCTTAAAGCATGATGTCGACAAGCGCTGGCACGGAGGGCACGAAGTAGTATGTTGTAAAATAGTTCGTTTTGAAAATCGTATAGTTATAGTCCAAATTTTTCAAAATCATTTGGTTCGCTATAACCTTGGCTCTGATGCCAATCTGTAACACCCCGAAAATTTTAGAACACAACGGAAGACTTAATCGGGGTAATTACGAAATTGAATCACAGTCAAACTCATAGAAACATAATTCAAAAGATAGAGTTTATATCATTCAATGAAAACTCAAATATTCAGAGTACAAAACATTTTCATAAAGAGAATGCTTTCAAAAGAGGTAGTGAGTTTGAAATGAATGATAAGTTATTTAATGTAAAAGGGAGGTCATGTGCCCTTTTGCCAGCTCTGTGCCATCATACTACTAGTTCCCTGCGATAAACATGCTAAAAATGTCAACACAAATGTTGAGTGAATCCATAGTAGTTTAAGTTATGAAGTAGTTTGAACACAAGATAATAGTTTGAAAACAACGTGCTCGCGGAATTAGCACAGTAATAGATATGCATAAAAATTAATCTATATATATTGATATTGCTCCTAAGGTTTCACGAAACGCAAGCCTTGACAGTTATGTAATGCAATCACCTACACCACGAAGGATGTAGTTGACAAAGGTGCCCTCAGGGAAACTATACTGGATTTCCCAAAAGTACGAATATAGCTCACCTCCTGACAAAAATCTGAATTGCCTTAGGTGGGTTGCCGGTCCCAATAGATCTATTAACTATATTTCGCGCTCACTCGCAAGTGATTAAGGTTCGTGAAAGAGGGTCTTTCAGTATATGTAACTTAGGCAATATCAGGAAAGTAATAGCATACAGAAAATACTTGTGTTCGGTTTATCGCATGTATCTCCCCACGGGGTTTAGAAAACAGTATAAAAATGTGGGACTAGGAACTCACCTCGGTAATGTAGAAATCAACTAGTGCTCATGAGAACTATAAATGGTTATGAATAGCAGTGAATAGCTCCTGACCCCGCGACCTAAATTAACGTGATATATATATATATATATATATATATATATATATATATATATATATATATATATATAGTGAAGCGTTCAAATGAGAAGCCTAAATTTTAAGAGAACGCGAGAAGCAATTCTAGCCACTCATTTTATCCTCCTTTAACTTTAATCTAATAGTTAATATTGGTTAATCAACTTTTTGAAAATTTCTTAAAAAATTTTGATAATTTTTAAAAAAAAATTTCGAAAATTTTAAAAAAAAAAATTTGAAAATTTTCAAAAAATTTTCGAAAAAAAAATCGAAAAAAGTTTTTCGAAAAATAATTTTTTCGAAAAAAAAAATTTCGAATTTTTTTTCGAAATTTTTTTTAAATAAAAAAAAAAAATTCGAAATTTTTTTTTCCGAAAATCTTTTTTTCGAAAAAATTTTTTTCCAAATTTTTTTTTTTCGAATTTTTTTTTGCGAAAAAAAAATTTGAAATTTTTTTTTTCGAAAAAAAAAATTTCCAAATTTTTTTTCCAAAAAAATTTTTTTCGAAAATTTTTTTCGATTTTTTTTTCCGAAATTTTTTTTCCTGAAATTTTTTTTCGTCACATGTGGCTATTTCACACTTTTAGTCCCTTAACGATATCTTTTGCAAAAATAGTCCAAAGTTAAGTTTTGAAAAGGTGGACTTTTATATTTATAAAAGTTAATGTTTTAGCTTATGAAAAGTTACAAAATATGGTTTATAAGATGAAAGTGTTTTGATTTTTCATGTTTTCTGTTTCTCGAGCGTTTAGATTTACGAAAACAACAATGGGCTCGTTAGCCCAAATCCAAGCCCAAGTTAGGATTTTAGTTTTGAAAATATTAGAAGTAGTATTCGATTTAGCTTAGGTTTAGGACGATTTAGGCTAGCGTTACATGATAAAATCTTTGCATGTTTGTCGATCTAGTGTAAGTGTGGTTCAAAGACTTGAGTGAACGAAAAATATACATACGTTACACGTGAAAATAGCGAAATAAATGACCCTTTCTAGGGTGTGTCGCGTGATACTTTTATAAGAAATGATTTCATGTTTTAAGCTATTAAATGTAACGAGACATGAACGGTTTGTATGACAATGAATATGAAAGTAAGAAGTATTGAAATAGGATTAAGTTACTTACAACACCTCAAGGGTGGTGAAGAGGTCAAATGAGAATGGTACGAGAGAAATGAGGACCAAGTGTGAGTTTGTAACCCGACTCCTTCTTGTATATAAACTCACGATCCAAGATATCAACCCAAAGTCTATAAAAATGACCCAAATGCCTTGTGTTGTTTCCTTGTGTCTCGACAATGAGCAAAAAGAGAATAGATAGTTTGTTTTTGAGATTTTGAAGAGTGTGGTGAGATGTGTAATGAGTAGTAATTGTTTTTATAGGAGAAAGGCAAAGGTGGTTAGTTAGTAACATGTGAATTTGTTGGGTGAGCCCTTGTGGTGTCAATCGAAGAAGTGACAAAGTTGTCAAAGATTCATGGTTTAGTCTTGTCGAGTGTGGAAGTCTTTGTGGCTATGATGAGGCTTTTGTTTACTTTAAGTCTAGGTCAAGGAGGTTTGAAAGGCATGTGTACTTAGGTTGAGTTAACTAGGATGAAAAGGGGAGCATGTGAGCTCTTGTTGGGGGTAATGAGACATAAGACCTTTGGTCATTAGTCTTTGGAAAAATGCTTAGGAATCTTGGATATGTTTAAGTGTTTAGGTATAGGTGATTAGGGTGGCTTGAGTTGTTTTTGGTGATCTTTACACGCAAAGAAAGAAAAGGAAATTGGTAGTGTCGAGTTCTTAGGAGATATGGAAGACAATATTGTTTCAAAATATATGTTGCAACTAAGGTGGTGTTTGGTTTGGTCTCGGCATGGAACCAACAGAAAAAGAAAACAAACAATGCCCTCGTGGGCTTGTGGTTGGGGTTTCGGCCGAAAGAGAAAAAGAAAAAAAGAAATGGAAGTTGGGCTCGTGTATTGTTGGGAATTCTGCTAAGTAAGAATTCTGCTAACGGTTACTGCTGAAGGATATTGCTGAAGAGCTAGTTCCTTCTGAAGCAGTATATCTACTGAAGTCTAGTTTTAGCATTATTAGTTTCTACGGATATAGTTATTCCGTATTTTATGTAATATAGTTAGGATATGCATGAGTTTATTTAGGAAGTGATAATGCACATCTTTTAAAGTTTTTAGAATATACGTTTCTTGTGAAACGGTTTAGGGTTCCTTGTGTATAAAAGGAACACACGATTATGTATTGAGTACACGTTTTTTAGAAAACACTTTCGTTATTATTAAAAAGATCCATAGAGGATCAATTATTCTTAGTATTCAGTTGTTAATACTTGTGTTTGTTTCCGCTTTAGAATACAAGTTACAGAGATTATCTTTTAGTGTGTTAGTGATTACATTAACATAACTAATGATCCATGAGTGCTCAAAGATCTATCATGGTCTAAGGTTCAACAAGTGGTATCAGAGCCTCGGGAGAGTCTCTGTGATACTAAGAAACATCAATCTTACACCCATTAAATAAAAAACAACCAAAAACAATGCCTGGAACAGATGCTGAATCTGATGCAACTCAGAACCAAAACACCACTTCTCTCCAACAACTCACTCTCTCAAACAGTAATGCCAAATTCTCATACCTTAAGAATGAAGAGGAGTATGAATTTTGGTCCATGAAGATGCAAAACTGGATCACAAACATTGACTGGAATCTTTGGGAATTTGTACGTAAGGGTAACAGCTTGAAGAAACATGTCAAAGATGCTGATGGGATTGTTACAATTGTAGGTCCTAAAAATACTGAAGAAGTTCTAGCCGTGCAGAGGGAGAATAAAGTCAGAACAATTCTCCTTCAGGCTATACCAGATGACCTCATGGGTGACATCCACTTCATGGAAGATGCCAAGGACATTTGGATGGCCATCAAGGCTAGATTTGGTGGGAATGAAGAGTCAAGAAGGATGAAGAAGTCAATGCTGAAGGAACAGTTTCAAGAGTTTCAGATATCTGAGGAAGACGAAATCCACAAGGGTTATGACAGGTTCCACAAGATCTTAAGTCAACTTAATTAGCTGAAGGCTAGGCCAGATAATGAGGACTACAATGATAAGTTTCTAAGATCTTTGCCACCATCCTGGTTGCAAGTAAGCATTGCTCTCAAAACTAAAGGTGGATTGGACATGATCTCTTTTGATGACCTCTACAACAAGCTTAAATCTCTTGAGCCTGATGTTAGAAGTCCCATTCGTCCATCCACTCACTCAGCTTTTGTTAGCACCACATCCAATTCGGTGCATCATGCCTCAAGCTCTTACACCTCAGCATCATCTTCTCATACCCACACTAAACCAATTCATAAATCAAAGTCCAGTAATATAATGGAAGATGTTCTTCACTCTTTTGTTGCTGAATATGAACATCAGCAGTTTCTAGCTTATGAGGATTTTGAACACTTGGATCCATTGGAGATGGAGGAGATGAACTTGAAATGGCAGTTGGCAATGATTTCTCTGAATACCAAAAGGTTTGAGAATAAGTCTGGGAGAAAGTTTGGTTTACAGGGAAGAGATGCAGCAAGATTTGACAGAAGGAAGGTTAAGTGCTACACTTATGGTCAGACGGGCCACTTCTCGAGAGAATGCAAGGAGAGAAAGCCTGGTGATGAAGTTAGATATGGCTCATATCTATTGGAATCAGAAACTTCTAAAGTTGGACCTTCCAAAGCTTTGGTGACTGTGGATGAACATGTTAATTAGATTGTTCATGAACCTGATGAAGAGGAAACTTCTACTTCTGAGCAAGTGAATATGCTGGCATACTGCCCCACAGAGGATAAGAAGGATCAAGTTTCCTTGATGGGCATCTCTCAGGTACATAACTGTGTTTTTGGGTGTATTGTAAGATATAATGAACTTAAACAAGAATATGATGAATTGAAACCTAAATACAATGAGTGTTATGTAAAAGTTGAGGCTTATAAAAAGGCTTTAAAAACTTTAGAAAGACAGAAGGTATGGTTTTAAAAGATTCAACTTAAATATGAAGAAAAGATAAGAGTTTTAGAAAGTGATTTAGAATGTACACAGATAGATTTAAGGCGTACTGAAAAAGAAAAATCTAATGTAGAACTGGAGAAACAAGAATTGCAATTAAAGTTTGATAAAGAAGTGGCAAGAAGGGTCTTTTCATTTAAATAAATTGATTGATAGTAGTCAATCTGTTAGGTCTAGAAAAGCGTTAGGGTATGATAAATATATAGATCCTGAGGAATTAACTTACCCTGATATATCCACTGTTTTTTACCCTGAACCTGTCTTAGAATTTCAAAAACCTATAAAATATGTTAAGGAAGGGGGATTGAATGCTGTACCTGGACCTATTAGAGGAGAGCACATGCCCACAGACCTGTCCATAACTGTTGACTTTGATGGATCACACCATCTTTATGGCAAAAAGTCAATTGACTTGCTAGACCCTGATTCTAAGTCTACTGACTTTGTCTCTTGTTCTGACAGTGACAAGTCTTCTGACCAAGGGTCTACTGCATATACCAGTTGTGATTCAAGTGAAAAGTTAGACCTTCCCAAGACCACACCCAAGACATCACCCAAGACTCCCCACAAGCCTTTTAGAGTTACTGCTGATTCCAAGACAGTTTTTTTTGAAGACTTGTTATTTAATTCTTTGCAAAACAATGTTTCTAGTTCTGTTAAAAACAATTCTGTCAATGTTTGTGGTTTGAATGCTTTTTCATGTTATGGAACATCTTTCACTTTTAAAAAATCTTCTAAAAAGAAGAAATGCTTTGTGTGTGGAAGTAAATTTCATTTGATTAAGGATTGTACTTTTCATGAGCAAAGAATGGGTGTATGTGCTAGTCAAAGAAAACCTAGGCAAATGTGGAAAAATGTTAATGATATACCATCTTTTGTTCCACATCAGCAGAAACACAATTCTGCTGAAAAACATTCTTCATGGAGAAGAACCGGTACTAGACCTTATATGCGACCCATTAGTACTTACTTTCATAATGGTTATTGGCCTAGACAGTTTGACTCTATGTATGCTGGTGGAGGGTATTGGGATACTGTTGTGAAGCCCTCAGCAGGTTGTTCTTAGACAAAGAAGGGACCTAATTTTCAATACAGGTCCAAGAACAATGGTGGATCTAAAACATCTACATGGCCTACATCTTATGACTTGAGTCTCCAATGTGTACTAATTTTTGTATAATTTTGTTGTTGTTGTAGGATCATCCCCTGAAAAGTACTGAAGTAGGCATAGTGGATAGTGGTTGTTCCAGAAGTATGTCAGGAAACAAGGATAAGATGCATGACTTTGTGCCTATAAAAAGAGGAGGCAATGTGACTTTTGGTGGAGGAGATGGCAAAATCACTGGAAAGGGCACTATTAAAACACCTCTGTTAGACTTTGAGAATGTATATTATGTGAAGGAACTTCAGCACTTTAATCTGTTCTCTGTATCACAAATCTGTGACACCAAGAATAAAGTTTTCTTCTCTGAGGATGAATGTCTTGTGCTCTCAAAGGACTTCAAACTTCCAGAAGATACAACTGTTTTGCTAAGAGTTCCTATAACCTTCAATTTGTACACATTCAATCTGAATGATGTTCAACCGGAAGGTGATCTAACATGTTTGGTGGCTAAAGCTTCCCTAGATGAATCTACAAGATGGCATAGGAGGATGGCTCATGTGAATTTCAAGACCATTAACAAGCTTTCTAAACTTGGTCTGCTTCAAGGACTTCCTTCAAAAGTCTTCACCAATGAACATAATTGTGTTGCATGCAACAAAGGAAAGCAACACAGAGCCTTATACAAAGCCATAACAGCTGTGAGCACCATTTCAGAACCTCTTCAGTTGCTGCACATGGATCTCTTTGGTCCAACCCCTATCAGAAGTATTGATCATAAGTACTTCTGCCTAGTTATCACTGATGATTATAGTAGGTTTTGCTGGGTATTCTTTTTGAAAACTAAAGATGAAACAACTCCTATTTTAAAAGAATTCATTACCCTGATTGAAAACCAGCTAAACAAAAAGGTTAAAGGCATTAGGTGTGACAATGGGACTGAGTTCAAAAATGTGATCTTAATAGAACTATGTAAGTCTAAAGGGATAAAAAGGGACTACAGCACTCCAAGGACCCCACAACAAAATGGGGTTGCTGAAAGGAAAAATAAGACCTTAATAGAGGCAGCAAGATCCATGCTTGCAGACTCTAAGTTACCCACTATGTTCTGGACTGAAGCAGTAAGCACTGCTTGTTATGTTTTGAACAGGGTATCCATCACTAGACCTCATGTCAAGACACCTTATGAACTTCTCACTGGGAAAGTTCCTGATATTCATTACCTTAAACCTTTTGGATGTAAAGTGACCATTTTGATCACTGCTGATACACTAGGAAAGTTTGATGGGAAAGCTGATGAGGGGTATATTGTCGGTTATTCAGCTCATAGCAAGGCCTATAGAGTGTACAATTTGAATGCCAAAAGGATAGAGGAGACCCTTAATCTAAGATTCCTAGAAGATCGGCCTAATGTTCAAGGACAAGGTCATTCTTGGTATTTTGACCTAGATTACTTGACTGATTACTTGGGTTATACTAGACATGTTTCTAATCAATTTGCAGGAACAACAGAGTCACCTACTAACCCTGCAGCTTCCCTGGATGATGACTCAGAGAGTGACTCTGAGAAAGATGAACAAACCATTGTTGTACCTTCTTTTGCCCCTAACCATTTTGTAGGTGATCATTCTGCTGCTGAGCATGAAGATGAGTCACATTATGTAGAGGATCTTGCTAGACTCAAAAAGCAAGAACATGCAGCCACTCAGGAAGCCAAGAGACTCAGTGAAAATTTTACACAAGAGACTGAGGCCTTACTTCAAAAATCAGCATAAGCAGTCAATGGAAACAAGGATGCTACTGACTGTTCTACTGACGGCTCTCTTGTTCCTGCTGATGTGATCAAAATTGCTGATAGCCCTGCTGCACAATCTCCCATTTCTGCTGAAGTGTCTACAAACTTTGAGAAGCCCTTTATAAGATTTCCAAGTCCTTCTAATCTTGGTAATTATCAACCCAAGACTGGTATCTTCAACTCCTCTTCCTATGATAGTGAGTTTGGACCCACTGTCAACAACCTTGACACCACAATCAATGTCAACCCCACAGCAACAAAGAGGATCAATATTGCTCATCCCCTATCAAAGGTCATTGGAGATCCTCAAGCAGCTATTAGAACTCGAAGTACTGTGAAGAACACTAAATATGGTGAAGTTGCTTTCACTTCCTATGTCTACAATCAACAGAGGGATAATCATACAGACTTCAAACATTGTCTGTTTGCTTGCTTCCTTTCTCAAATAGAGCCAACCAGTGTTCCTCAAGCACTTGCTGATTCAAATTGGCTTGAAGCAATGCAAGAAGAGATACTGCAATTTAAGAATCAGCAGGTTTGGGTACTGGTCCCTCTTCCTGAAGGTAAATATGCAATTGGGACAAAATGGATTTTGAAGAATAAAAGAGATGCAAGGGGTATTGTGGTGAAAAACAAAGCAAGGTTAGTGGCTCAGGGGTTCAGGAAAGAGGAAGGCATAGACTATGATGAAGTCTTTGCACCTGTGGCCAGAGTTGAAGCAATCAGGATATTCTTGGCCTATGTATCTTATATGGGTTTTATGGTATATCAGATGGATATCAAAGGCGCTTTTCTGTATGGTGAGATTGAAGAGGAGGTTTATGTGACTCAACCCAAGGGTTTTGAAGACCCAGATCATCCAGATCATGTTTATAAGGTGGTTAAAGCTCTCTATGGACTACATCAGGCACCTAGAGCTTGGTATGCTAGGCTGTCTACATTTCTGCTGAAGCATGGTTATAGAAGAGGTACCATTGACAAGACTCTCTTCCTTAAGAAAGACTTCAGGGATATCATTCTAGTGCAAGTTTATGTGGGTGACATCATATTTGGTTCTACTAAAGAAGAATGGTGTAGAGAGTTTGAAGATTTGATGAAGGGAGAATTTCAGATGAGTGCCATGGGGGAGCTCACTTTCTTTTTGGGTTTACAAGTTCAGCAAAAACCTGATGGTATCTTTATCAGTCAGGATAAGTATGTAAAAGATATGTTGAAGAAATTTGATATGGACAATGTCAGAACTGCCACTACTCCCTATGAAGCTCCTAAACCAAAGAACAATCTTGAACCTGATCTTCCTGTGAATGTCCATTTGTACAGGTCCATGATTGGTTCTTTGATGTATTTGACTGCTTCTAGACCTGATATTACATTTGCTGTGAGTGCTTGTTCTAGGCACCAAGTCACTCCACTTACTTCTCACTTGAATGCTGTCAAAAAGATCTTCAAGTACCTGAAAGGCCAACCCAAATTAGGTCTTTGGTACCCAAAAGAATCTCCTTTTAAGCTGGAAGCATTTAGTGATAGTGACTATTCTGGTGCCAATATGGATAGGAGATCCACAACTAGAGGTTGCCAAATCCTTGGAAGAAGACTGATTTCTTGGCAATGCAAGAAACAGACCATTGTTGCTACCTCTACTACTGAAGCAGAGTATGTTGCTGCTGCCAATTGTTGTGGACAGGTTCTATGGATTCAGAATCAATTACTGGATTATGGGTATAATTTCATGAATACCACCATTTTTGTTGACAATCAAAGTACCATTTGCATTGTTAAAAATCCAGTTTTTCATAATAGAACCAAACATATTGAAATCAGGCACCACTTTATCAGAGATGCTTATGAAAACATTTAATTAAAGTGGTCAAAATTCACACAGATGATAATGTGGCAGATCTGTTAACTAAGTCTTTTGATGGACCTAGGTTTCAACACTTAGTGGTCCATATTGGTATGCTTAACCCTTGAATGCAAAGTTTGAGGGGAGGCATAAGCCTCGGGGGAGGCATATGCCTCAGGGGAGGATTGTGATTGTAAACTTTGTATAAATTGTGTATATTATTGTTTGGCTCACACTAACCAACTAATGTTTCATTAAGATTTGTTTGTTTTGTTACTCTGTGTTTGATTTGAAGAATGTCCTCATTGTTTGAAATTTACCAAGAGCTGTCTCAAAGGGAATATGGTCTTGTATGCTGAGTATTGTTTCTACTGAAGAGTCAATCATACTGAAATACATTGTTTCTATTGAATAACTACACAAGAATTGACAAATAAAGAAAGATGTTCATTCATGCAAGAAACAATTTACAGCTTACATACAACTTCAAAGTGGATTACAAAGATCATTCCTATGCTAAGACTACCAAGTCAATACTAAGCTTCTATCATCTATTACAAAAGAGCTGGTGGATATGCATGACTAGTACGATGAAGAAGCTGAAGGTGAAAATGGAAAAGAAGATGAGGAAGAATGATGATGATGACGACGAAGATGCTCAAGTACCTAGTTTTATATCTTCAGTTCAAGGCAAGAAGATGCTCAGAACCTAGTTTTACATCTTTGGTCCTTGGCAACATTCCATCATCACCTACTTCATTTTCCCTTTCCCTTTACCCACCACCTCTGCCGTCTTACCCTTTCCCCTACATCCATGGTATGAAGCACAAGATCCTGGAGCAGGAAGACCCAACACCACACCCCGTGATGTTGGAAGAGATGGATTTCTCTTCCTTGGCCTTGGTTGGGATCTCTCTGGTATGGAAGGAGGAAGAAATGATGGATCTTCATCTTCATCCTCTGAAGAATCTTCATCTGAAGCAAAGATGAAGGGAGAGACATATTGTCTCTCAGCAGGAACGAGGGCATTACTTGATTCCCCCTTCTCCAAAGCATTCCATCGCCTTTCCAACTCTCTAGCATAATCTGAATCATCTAATTCAGAAGGATACGGTGGAAGATCATCTGATGAGGAAGAGGAGGAAGAGGAGGAGGCCAAGTCAATAATTTCAGGTTTGAAAGACATTATTTGGTGATGAATTCGGGTTAATTGTGAAATTAGGGTTTTGATATGATTTAGGGGTAATTTGATATCTGAGAAGTGTGATTTGGGGGTTATTAAATAGGCGAAGTCTCGGCTTTATGCTCATTAATGTGAGTTGGGTGGCACAGTAAAAATCAAGATATTAACTGAAGATATTTTTACTCTTGATTGGTTTCTGTTGATTGACCATCCATCAGCAGATTGACTTCTATTTCTACTGAAGGGTAATTTTGAAATTGGAGGGTTCCACGTTACACGTCAGACATGGTCAACAGTTTGTTCCGATAATTTTGACCACGATTGGGGAACTTCCAAATATAACCTACTTTGCATATCTTTGCCTAAACTAAATTATTCTCCCAACACTCCATTTAAACCCATCATTCTTTTCATAATTCATAACCGTCTCTCGCAAAATAATTCAAATGCACGACTTCAATTCAAGAAAGATCATAACAAGTTTGCTATTTTGAAAAAGGCTAAGGGTCATAAAGAGTATGATTCAATGGTGGAGTTTCTACAGCGTTCAAAGATTCATTATGCCTTAACACATTCTCCAAATGTGATTTATGAATCTATGGTGAAGCAGTTTTGGGCATCTGCTAGGAAAAGATCTGACACAGAGATCGTGACTGACATTGATGGTAATGAGTATGTGGTGACTGAAAGTTTGATCAGGACTAAGCTTCAGTTGGATGATGAGAATGGTGTTTATCACTCCAACACTGAAGAGATACTTGCTGGATTGAGGGAAGCTGGTTATCAAAGCACTGATACAACTAAGTGGTTGAAGAATCAGTTCTGTCCTAAGTGGAGGTATTTGGTGCATTTGCTGGTCCAATGTATCAGCAATAAGTGTGTTGGCTGGGATCAGTTCACTGCCCAATTGGGTTTTCGTATTGTCTGTCTCTCTAAAGGGTTAACGTATAATTTCTCAAAGTTTATTTTTGCTAATATGCTAGAAAATATTGAGAAACAAAATCATAAGTTTTTAATGTACCCTAGGTTTCTACAAATTATTTTAGACATAACTACTGAAGACAGAATTCATGTGCCCATTAAGAGTCTTGGTCCTAAGTTATTTGCCTCTATGAAAACTAACTATAACGGGGAACATCGCCCTCTGTTAGCTGCTATGTTGCCACATGGCAATGATGATGCAGTTGAGGGTGATGCTACTGGTCATATGCCCTCTCCAAATGCTGCTGATGATGGTAATCCATCATCTTCTAGTGTTGCTACTGATGGTAATCCTCCAGTGGTAAATGAGGGAGAGCCATCTACAACTGCTGAACCATTACCTATTTCTTCTGACCAACCTCCACCTTCCCCTTTACCTCTGTCACCTAGTCCTGTTCCTTCACCATCTCAGGTTGCTCCTGTTGAGCTAACTCTTGAGGTTGAAGAGACAATTCAGTCTCCTAGTACACAGGTACCTACACCTCTTGAGTATGAGATTGCTAGATTACCTACACCTAGTCCTGTGTGAGAGCCAGTTGATGAAGGCTCTCCCAATGTTGTACATATGTCTGTTTCTCCTGCTAGGTTCAATGAAGCTCCTTTTACCACTGAGCAATCTGTTGGTGGAGCAGAGGACCCTGTTACTCTCACTTCTGTACATGATTTGCTTTGCAGGTATATTAGAAAGACTGATGCTCTTCAAAAGGAGCTTCCTGATACCAAGTCTACTCTTGGTGGTGAGATTGACATGCTGAAAGGCAGGGTTCTGGATTTGGAGGCACAACTTAATCAGTAGAAGAAAAGAAAGATTGTGACAGATGCTGCTGAAGTGCCTCAAGAGGGTAATTTGGATTCCCTTGAGATCTTGGCTGAAGTTGCTAGACAGACACATGCTTCTTCTCCCAAAGTTATTGAAGTATCACAACCTAAGCCGACAATTCACTTCAGCAGAAGAAGTAGAAGAAAATATTTGGCAAAGAAAGCTGCTGAATCTTCTAAGGTGTCCAGTGGTGATGAGATTCTTATGGTAGAAGCTGATGATACTCTTCAGGAGAAACAACCAACTAGTGACATTGCTACTGACAAGACTACTGATGGGCTTCATGCATCAGTAGATACATTCTTTGTAGCTGGTAAAGAGTATATGGATTCACCTGACCATGATCCATCTGTTCTTAAGCAAGTTTCTCCTGATGACACCACTGCAACCCTGAAGCCTACAGGATCTGCTGATAATCTACTTGATTCAGATGTTCAAAAGTTAAATGCCGATCCTATGGAAGGTTTAGATACTCATCATGTTGATTCTGCTGAAGGTGATGAAGTGTGCGCTGATGAACTTATTTCAGAGGAAGAAAGAGTTGAACAAGAAAGACTCTTGAAAGAATGGGAAGATTATAAGAAGAGTACAGACTTGGCAGAAGCAGAGCAAGCCAAATGTGATTCAGAATATCAGTCTGCTACAAAAAGATATATTTCTACCTTGCCTATTGAAAGACAGAGAGAATTGGATGCTGCTATTCCAAATTTTGATGAATCAGACTGGCAGCATATTGGAGAACAAGTGATTACTACTCCTAGTTTAGCTGCAGACATTCTTGGAAATGAGGTGGATAAGGACTGGGTTTCTGAAATAGTGAAGAAGATGAAATTAAGAAAGAAAGAAGCAGATGAGCAAAGAGCCAGAGCAAAAAGGGGTAAACCAATGACTCAAGCACAACAGAGGGATTATATGAGAACTTATGTGAAAAGTCAAAGCAGTGCCCCTATATAATAATGCTTGGACTAGGAAACAAGTTTGGGCTCTTTCAGATGAACAATTGTTTCTTATGTATAATAGAATCAAGTCTAGATGTGAAAAGGATGGAATGAGTGCTCCTAAGCTTGTTCCTACCATTCTTGCTGATGATGCAGAACCATCTTCTCAAAAAGTTCAACTTGATGAAGCTGTTTCTTCTAGTGCGCCTGCTAGGTCTCCATCATTGCCTGCTGATGCTGTTTCTACTATGCATCTAGATGTTCCTATTGTTGATCAGGTATCTTTACATGCTACTTCTGCTGATGTGACAACTGTTGCTGCTTCATCTAGTGTTGATAAAGGTAAAGCTAAAGTTGTAGCAGAAGCTCTTCCTTATAGAAAGAGAACCAGGAAACAAATGGAGGAGGAGAGGTTGGGTGAAGAGGCTGCAAAGAGGTTAGCTAATGAACAACAAGCTGAAATGGCACAATTTCATGAGCTCAAGGAAAGAGAAGTAGAGCTTGCAGAAGGCCATGGATGAACAATATGCATCTGCTGCACTTGATTCTTCTCAGGATTCTACTGATGAACAAATAGATATTCCATCGGTGGAAACTAGTACTACAGAAGATGTATCTACTGAAGATGTAGCTCATGAGGAATCTTCTTTACCCCATGATGCAATTTATGTTCCTGGAAGAAGGGCTAAGAGAATGGCTAGAGTGAGAACTTCACATTCAACACAAAGACTAGTAGATGTGAATGCTCCCGATGCTTCATTTATCAAAGAAGGATCCTGATGAGTGCTCAAACACTCATCATTTTTGGTCTAATCTGAACTGCAAAACATACAAAAACACTCAGTAATGCATCAAAATACTGAAAATATTTCAAAATCGTGTTTTATATGTTTTAGATGCAAAAAGAGCAAAAACAGATGAAAAACGTATAAAGTTTGCAAAATTGGCAGTTTCAGTCCCCCAACTTTCATAAAATTACAAAACTAGTCCCTGGATATTCAAAATATAGAAAATTATCACCAAAGGTCCTTTTACAATCATAAGTTGTCATATTTAGTCCTTTGGTGAAAAATTGGAAAAGTTTTGGAAATTTACAATTTTGGTCCCTGGAGTTTCAAACTTTGGCATATTTGGTCCCTGGTGGGATATTTTTTAATGAAAAATCATTTTTGGTCCTTGGGAAGTTACAAAAGACATTTTTAGTCCTTGGTGTAAAGTTTGGAGAAAAGTTCATTTTGGTCCCTCAAGTTTCAGTAATTTGCAATTTTAGTCCCTGAAGGACCAAAAGTGAAAATTATATTTTTAAAACCTTGGACTATTGAAAGTTGGTGTATTTTACCCTTGAAACAAGTTTGGATGATGTGCAAAACCAGCCCTTGGATTTTCAGAAATTACAAAAGTGGTCCTTGTGAAATAATAACAAACCAAGTGGACCCTTTTTATTACTACAACCCCAATCCAATAACTAATCCACCAAAACCCCAGCCCACCTAGCCTACCCCTTGGCCCAATCACCAAACCAGCCCACACCACAAAAATATACTCCTTCCCGTTTTCATACTTCACCCCAGTCAACCCCAATCTTTGATCATCTCCATCTTCAACCCCACTTGCCTGCTAATACACCTCAACACTCCATCAC
The DNA here is from genome assembly GCA_030686995.1 of Artemisia argyi. Lineage (NCBI taxonomy): Eukaryota > Viridiplantae > Streptophyta > Magnoliopsida > Asterales > Asteraceae > Artemisia > Artemisia argyi. The sequence continues at coordinate 135,490,063 of CM060695.1, read as the reverse complement.
CAACCTTGCAACAAAACCGTTGTTTGTCCCCTCCACCTCACCACTAAACCCCAAACCCAATTAATACCCACAAAATACTCCAAGTTACCACAACCTGTCAAATTAGAAATTTCCCGCCAAAAAGGAAAAGTGCAAGAAAGTCTTCCAAAAGCCTTGGACTTTGGTGGGATTTGCAGAGGGCCCCACATTGGTCTATATTAGTCAAGAAAAAGGAAGAGAGAAGCAAGTAGTGTAGCAGTAGAGTAATTTTAGTATAATGTAACCATTTAAACTTAATTTCCTTTTTCCAGTTGTAATCTTAGTTAAAATCAATTGTAGTTAAGTTATTTTGTATAATATGAATCATCTTTGAAGTTAATTTCATGTGTTGTTATTTAAATTTCCCATTTGCAGTTTTTTATAAAAATCTCAAATCACTCTCATCTAGTTAAAAAGTGTTGAATCTGTTTCATTAAGCTCATACTAAAATATTCACAAGCTTTCCTAAGCTCAGTAAAGTTCAAAATAGTTTTTAGCTCAAAAAAAATCCACCAGTCAACAAAAGTCAACAAGTATAAAATGGTGAATGAGTTGATTCAGAATGGAAGCAGGGTAGATGAATGGTTCATATGGTTTTAGGTGCCTCAGGGGAGGCATAGGATAGCACATTTTGTTCATTGGTTCTTGGTTTGTTGCCCAAATGAGCTCACTGTAAGCCCTCTCATAAAATTCTTGTAATTTACTATAGCATAAGCCACTCAGTATTCATTTCAGTTCAAACTGTGCTTATTTAGTGTTTAGAAAAGGTTAGGTTTCATGTTTAAGGTTTAAAGTGTAAGTTGCTTTGAAAACCACCAAAACAGGTTCTAAAGAGAGTGTTTGGCACAGGGGATTACCCTGTGCATTTGTTAAGATTGGTGGTTAAATCTTGTTTAGATACACCACATTAGGTTGTTTTAGGTCAGGATAAGTCTCAAATTCAGGTTTCTATTTGCCAAAAGTCAATTTCACATAAATCTCACCACCACAATTAACTGTGGTGGTTTTTAGTCCCCATAACCCATCATTTCATAACATAGGTTGATCTTTTAACTCAATTTAGTTTTACTTTTACTTATAAACATGTTTTCAGTAGTCTATACCCAATCAAAAGTTCACAAAAGTCAAATCTTAGGTTTTTATAGAAAGTCAAACTTGCGTTCATCAGTTTTTCTCAAAAGTTGCAAGATTTTATTTGATTTATGTGTTTGCTTTCATGAAGTAAAACTTGTTCCCATTAGTTGTCTACCAGCTCTAATTTAAGTTTCTATGCTTCTTTTATTTTTGCAATTTTTTTTCTAGGCCCTAGCTTGCCCTAAAGTAGCTTGCAGGGCAAGCTGCTCCCCTGCACATCAGTTACACATCCACCACCACCACTTGGTGGTGGTTTTCTGGCCACCCTTGTGGGTCCCAGTGCCCAACCTTGGTTCCTTACAACCCCACTCCTACCACACACCACATTTTGACCATAGCTTTGACCTGGGAACCCCTGGGTCCCACCTGGAACCACACCTCAACTCTGTCCCAGTTCAGTGTTCACAATAGTTTTAAAAGTGCTTATTTGCTAGCTTATTGCTTATTCTGTGGTTCTCACTTGCTTATTCCAGCTTATTCATGTTCACTTTACTAGTTTAAACTAGAATCAGACATTGTGGACCCCACTTAATGCCATTTTAGCTCATTTTCCCCTTGGTCAAACTTAGTCAACTGTCACCCTTTTTAAGTTGTATTCTGCTTATTTTTAAGTTCTAAAAAAGGTTGTTTTTACAAAAAGTGTTTGTTTTTAAGTATTAAATAGTTTTGTAAAAGAAAAATCCAGAAAAGTTAACTTAATTTTTAAGTGATAGTTTCTATTTAATTTTATTTAAATTTTCATTTTTATATTTTTATTAAGAACTTAGCAATTTTATATTTTTCTTAAATTCCTATTATATTAAAGTATTTATAGTAATTTTCTCAGATTTTTATTTTCTCATTTGGTATTTATTAGAATTAATCTTAGTTTTATTAATTATTAAGTAATAATTAGTTTTAAATAGCATAATTAGTTTTTATTAAGTAAAACCTATTTTTTATATTTTTCCTAGCTTTTATAATGTAAAATAATTTTAGAAATTTTATTAGACTTTTTACTGTTCATTTAGTATTTTTCTTAATTTAGAATAGTTTAATTAGGTAATTAGTAATTAATTAATAATTAATTAATAGAAAAAGCACAAAAAGACAAAAATACTTATTTTTAATGTTAAAACTTATTTTTAGTTATTTTATAGTTTTAGAAATTTATTTTCATTTTTCTAGTGTTAAATTAATATTGTATTATATTTAAGTTGTTAAAATATTAATAATAAGTAATAATTAGTATTTAATTAATATTAAATAATTAAATAGTGTTAAAATTTTATTTCCTTTTTCTAAAAATTTTCTTTTACCTTTAAGTTTGTAAAAAAGTCATTTTTACCCCCTGGGTGTTTTCAGATTTCCGTTTTTACTTTTTATTTCGTACGTCTACGTTATTTTAAACGTAAACGTACGCGTTTTTAGTTTTAAACGTTTCTGGTTTTTCCAACTTTCAAGTCTTATTCATATAGCTTATTTAAGCTATTTCTTTGTAGATTCCTTAGCTTAATCACTCACAAACCCTTTCCCTGTCCAAATTCACCCGATCACGAAGCCGTTTGAATACAATCCACACCTCGTCGGGACATAACGACCCGGGGAAACCACTATATTCCGCGGAGCATTGACTCTAGGCTGTTTGACCATCTTGACCACATCCGTGGTTGACTTTGGTTGACGGTTTAGCATCAATCAAATTTTGGCGTTCTTTCTCGTTTGTACAAAATGTCTCTTCAAAAATCCAAAAACATTCTCCTTTACCCTCTCACCCTTTTGATTCTCATTTCCTCACCCTCTATAACATTTGATTCTTTCTATGTCTCATCCACATTTTCTGGTTTGCCAATGGTGTGGTAATCCTAATAATGGTGGCAATTGCCCCAGTTGTGGCATGGTAGAGTCAAGAAACGGGTCTGTCTATAACCAAGATCCCTATTCCTACCATGACACGACTGATTCATTCCATCAGTTACCACACCATGATACTCAGCAGTTTTACTGTTGTGAGTACTGTGGTGGTTCACACTACAGTTCTGATTGTCAATCGGGAAACACGCTTGTCTATGAGCAGTTTCCTGATAACAATTTAGACTTTAGCACATACGACTCACAGCCACATCAGTTTTACTGTTGTGATTACTGTGGAGGTCCATACTTCAACTCAGATTGTCAATCAGGGAATCCATATCCTTGTGACAATTTTGACACACCTTATTATGACCAACCTCCACAGTACAATATGAATCAAGCACTTCTTCCAGAAATGCAAAATATGATGAAAATCGTTGATGAGCTTAAGGGTTTAGTTAAAGACTTTGCCCAAAGACATACTCATCAAAAATCCATGGAAGAATTGCTTGCTGAAGAGCAGGCTGCTAGAATAAATTCCGAAGATGCCTATGAAAAATATGTGAGGGAATCCATTGCAAGAGAAAAAGCAGCCAAATCTAGCTCTTTGTTCCGTTTCATTCCTGATGACAGTGATGATGAGGATACACTTGATATCCTTGAATTTTATAAAACTTCAAGTTCATCAGTTGATACCCCAGCAGTTGAGATTCCATCTCAAACAACTGCTATCACACCCGAAGTTCACACTCACTCTCTGATCATGGGGGATGAGCATCTTAGCACTGTTCCTGATAAGGAATCGGACGTATTAATAAAGTCTAGTGTTGAGATCCTTGTCCCAATCCCGAGAGAGTCACAGGGAACTTTGGATCATGTGTGTGATTTACCTTCCCCCATTGAGTGTCCTAAAGATCAATTTGAGACTTCCTCAGATTTTAGCGATGATTGTATATCTTATGGAGACATCAAGTATGTTGAGGCGTTAGTTCCACAATCTGATGCTGATCATCTTCTAGAGGAGTTCGCTGATGAACTTGCTCACATCGATCCACTTTCATTGGAAAGTGATGATGGTCTCCTCGATTTCCAAGCCGATCTGGGAGAAATTGAAAGTCTCCTATATCATGATCTGTCACTCACTTCTGATCCTAACAGTCCAATAGAGAATGCTAATCTCTTTGTTCCCGAAACATTCAATACTACTCTCACCAATCCTCTATTTGAATTCGAATCTGAATTCACTTTGATTTCTGATAATCCACTCTTTGATATTCAGAACGAGGATTGTGATGAGTCCACAATGGAACATGAGTTCACAAATTCACATCTTGTGAATAATTCTCTTCATGAGGAGTTCTCCGGTGAACTCACTCATCATGTCATGACTCCTCCGGAGTTTGATAGCCCGGGGGGAGATGCTCTCAATTATGAGAATTTGCAAATTCCCACCCACCCTCCCGGGTTGTTTACGAGCTTACCTTTTGAAATCCAAACTCAGGCTACGGAGCCTGCTCTCGAGGAAGAAGATCAACTCATGATTTTCATCATGGTTTTCTTCCTTTTCTTCACCTATAAGGTGACTTCTTCTCTTCTTCACTCCTTCGGGAATGAAGACACTATATTTGACCCCGGCATTTTCATGTATCATTATCTTGAGCCAGATACTTATCTCATCGGTGTGGAACTTTCACGTGCTTCAAATGTTTGTCCAAACATCTTGAATGAAAGTCCGATTGAGATTGCTTCTTCCACATCATGCTTCCCCAAGGACAAATGAATTCGGGGTCGAGTCAAGCTAGCGACTCGGTAAACAAAAACAGTAGCATTCATATAGGGTTTTCACCCTAAGTGTGAGGGAGTCCCCCATGCTATGGTTACTTATGCAGTGAAAATACAAAATGGTGTTTTCCACGCTTAGCTTGTAATGTTGCCCTTTTACGTTCAAAATGTCGGCATAATAGCCGGGATTTTGAATATTGAGGACAATATTCATGCTAAGTGTGGGGGGTATTCGCTATTCTAGCGAATTTTATCACATTTTACTATATAATACCCCCGTTTTAGCCAAAATTTCAAAAATTTCAAAAATTTTTCACTGGTGCTTCAAAATTTTTGTGGTAATCAGTCCGCCTTGTCTAACCGACAAAAGGGATTGGCTAGTCCAAGAGCAAACGGCTCTTGGTAAAGACATCTCAAATCCGTTTATGGCTTGCAATTTGCCCAAAATTGTATGGTTCCTCAACTCCCCAAAAACAAATGAGTTGGCTAGCCCACAAGATTATAGCTTGTGGTAAAGGCCGTGGAAAATCCATAATTGGTAATCAGCTCACCAAGATGTTGACTATTCCATCAAGAGCTAGCTAGTCCAGAAGCAAACGGCTTCTGGTAAAGACTAAACAAATCCGTTGACAGCTGGTGGTTTGCTCAAAATCACACGGTTATCAGGTGTACCACAGTTCTCACACCTGGCTACTCCAGAAGTGATGGCTTTTGGTAAAGAGTTTTTTAAATCTATCAAGTTTTCAAAACAGTATTGCTAGGGACTAGCAATAGTTTAGTGTGGGGGATTGATGAGTGCTCAAACACTCATCATTTTTGGTCTAATCTGAACTGCAAAACATACAAAAACACTCAGTCATGCATCAAAATACTGAAAATATTTCAAAATCGTGTTTTATATGTTTTAGATGCAAAAAGAGCAAAAACAGATGAAAAACGTATAAAGTTTGCAAAATTGGCAGTTTCAGTCCCCCAACTTTCATAAAATTACAAAACTAGTCCCTGGATATTCAAAATATAGAAAATTATCACCAAAGGTCCTTTTACAATCATAAGTTGTCATATTTAGTCCTTTGGTGAAAAATTGGAAAAGCTTTGGAAATTTACAATTTTGGTCCCTGGAGTTTCAAACTTTGGCAGATTTGGTCCCTGGTGGGATAGTTTTGAATGAAAAATCATTTTGGGTCCTTGGGAAGTTACAAAAGACATTTTTAGTCCTTGGTGTAAAGTTTGGAGAAAAGTTCATTTTGGTCCCTCAAGTTTCAGTAATTTGCAATTTTAGTCCCTGAAGGACCAAAAGTGAAAATTATATTTTAAAACCTTGGACTATTGAAAATTGGTGTATTTTACCCTTGAAACAAGTTTGGATAATGTGCAAAACCAGCCCTTGGATTTTCAGAAATTACAAAAGTGGTCCTTGTGAAATAATAACAAACCAAGTGGACCCTTTTTATTACTACAACCCCAATCCAATAACTAATCCACCAAAACCCCAGCCCACCTAGCCTACCCCTTAGCCCAATCACTAAACCAGCCCACACCACAAAAATATACTCCTTCTCGTTTTCATACTTCACCCTAGTCAACCCCAATCTTTGACCATCTCCATCTTCAACCCCACTTGCCTGCTAATACACCTCAACACTCCATCACCAATTAATACCCACAAAATACTCCAAGTTACCACAACCTGTCAAATTAGAAATTTCCCGCCAAAAAGGAAAAGTGCAAGAAAGTCTTCCAAAAGCCTTGGACTTTGGTGGGATTTGCATAGGGCCCCACATTGGTCTATATTAGTCAAGAAAAAGGAAGAGAGAAGCAAGTAGTATAGCAGTAGAGTAATTTTAGTATAATGTAACCATTTAAACTTAATTTCCTTTTTCCAGTTGTAATCTTAGTTAAAATCAATTGTAGTTAAGTTATTTTGTATAATATGAATCATCTTTGAAGTTAATTTCATGTGTTGTTATTTAAAATTCCCATTTGCAGTTTTTTATAAAAATCTCAAATCACTCTCATCTAGTTAAAAAGTGTTGAATCTGTTTCATTAAGCTCATACTAAAATATTCACAAGCTTTCATAAGCTCAGTAAAGTTCAAAATAGTTTTTAGCTCAAAAAAAATCCACCAGTCAACAAAAGTCAACAGGTATAAAATGGTGAATGAGTTGATTCACAATGGAAGCAGGGTAGATGAATGGTTCATATGGTTTTAGGTGCCTCAGGGGAGGCATAGGATAGCACATTTTGTTCATTGGTTCTTGGTTTGTTGCCCAAATGAGCTCACTGTAAGCCCTCTCATAAAATTCTTGTAATTTACTATAGCATAAGCCACTCAGTATTCATTTCAGTTCAAACTGTGCTTATTTAGTGTTTAGAAAAGGTTAGGTTTCATGTTTAAGGTTTAAAGTGTAAGTTGCTTTGAAAACCACCAAAACATGTTCTAAAGGGAGTGTTGGGCACAGGGGATTACCCTGTGCATTTGTTAAGATTGGTGGTTAAATCTTGTTTAGATACACCACATTAGGTTGTTTTAGGTCAGTATAAGTCTCAAATTCAGGTTTCTATTTGCCAAAAGTCAATTTCACATAAATCTCACCACCACAATTAACTGTGGTGGTTTTTAGTCCCCATAACCCATCATTTCATAACATAGGTTGATGTTTTAACTCAATTTAGTTTTACTTTTACTTATACACATGTTTTCAGTAGTCTAGGCCCAATCAAAAGTTCACAAAAGTCAAATCTTAGGTTTTTATAGAAAGTCAAACTTGCATTCATCAATTTTTCTCAAAAGTTGCAAGATTTTATTTGATTTATGTGTTTGCTTTCATGAAGTAAAACTTGTTCCCATTAGTTGTCTACCAGCTCTAATTTAAGTTTCTATGCTTCTTTTATTTTTGCAATTTTTTTTTCAAGGCCCTAGCTTGCCCTAAAGTAGCTTGCAGGGCAAGCTGCTCCCCTGCACATCAGTTACACAGCCACCACCACCACTTGGTGGTGGTTTTCTGGCTACCCTTGTGGGTCCCAGTGCCCAACCTTGGTTCCTTACAACCCCCCTCCTACCACACACCACATTTTGACCATAGCTTTGACCTGGGAACCCCTGGGTCCCACCTGGAACCACACCTCAACTCTGTCCCAGTTCAGTGTTCACAATAGTTTTGGAAGTGCTTATTTGCTATCTTATTGCTTATTCTGTGGTTATCACTTGCTTATTCCAGCTTATTCATGTTCACTTTACTAGTTTAAACTAGAATCAGACATTGTGGACCCCACTTAATGCCATTTTAGCTCATTTTCCCCCTTGGTCAAACTTAGTCAACTGTCACCCTTTTTAAGTTGTATTCTGCTTATTTTTAAGTTCTAAAAAAGGTTGTTTTTACAAAAAGTGTTTGTTTTTAAGTATTAAATAGTTTTGTAAAAGAAATATCCAGAAAAGTTAACTTAATTTTTAAGTGATAGTTTCTATTTAATTTTATTTAAATTTTCATTTTTATATTTTTATTAAGAACTTAGCAATTTTATATTTTTCTTAAATTCCTATTATATTAAAGTATTTATAGTAATTTTCTCAGATTTTTATTTTCTCATTTGGTATTTATTAGAATTAATTTTTGTTTTATTAATTATTAATTAATAATTAGTATTAAATAGCATATTTAGTTTTTATCAAGTAAAACCTAGTTTTTATATTTTTTTATAGCTTTTACATGTTATAAAATAATTTTAGAAATTTTCTTATAATTTTTACTGTTCATTTAGTATTTTTCTTAATTTAGAATAGTTTAATTAGGTAATTAGTAATTAATTAATAATTAATTAATAGAAAAAGCACAAAAAGACAAAAATACTTATTTTTAATTTTAAAACTTATATTTAGTTATTTTATAGTTTTAGAAATTTTATTTTCACCTTTTTAGTATTTAATTAAAATTGTATTATATTTAAGTTGTTAAAATATTAATAATAATTATTAAATAGTAATTAATTAATATTAAATAATTAAATAGTGTAAAATTTTATTTTCTTTTTCTAAAAATTTTCTTTTACCTTTAAGTTTGTAAAAAAGTCATTTTTACCCCCTGGGTGTTTTCAGATTTCCGTTTTTACTTTTTATTTCGTACGTCTACGTTATTTTAAATGTAAACGTACGCGTTTTTAGTTTTAAACGTTTCTGGTTTTTCCAACTTTCAAGTCTTATTCATATAGCTTATTTAAGCTATTTCTTTGTAGATTCCTTAGCTTAATCACTCACAAACCCTTTCCCTGTCCAAATTCACCCGATCACGAAGCCGTTTGAATACAATCCACACCTCGTCGGGACATAACGACCCGGGGAAACCACTATATTCCGCGAAGCATTGACTCTAGGCTGTTTGACCATCTTGACCACATCCGTGGTTGACTTTGGTTGACAGTTTAGCATCAATCAGATCCCCTGATGATTGGCCAGAGGGAGTTAGAGATCTTTTGGTTCATTGGGAATTATCTAAGAATGGTCAGATTAGTACCATTTATAGACTTGATGAAACTTCTCTATCATTCACCTTTCTACAAGAAATACTACATCTTGTGGATCATCAGGACTTGCTCACTCTCAATGATTTGGTTCACAAATATTATGCAACTCATACTCCTACAGGTTCTGGATTGTATTTATTGGGTGACCTCAGAGTGCTTTTGGATTCTTCTACTCCCACTGGTGCTGGTTATGATGTGTGGAAAAACAATCAAAGGTGGAAAGTTCAGAGTTGGAAGTTTTACCCTATGCCTTATGTTCATATGTTGGAAACTACATTTGGACTCAGGCTTCTCATGGTTCTTGGGAAAAGGTATCCTCTGACAGTGTCTCTTATGGAGAAAATGCTTCAACAGAAGTTGGAAATTCCTCCTGATCCAGCTGGGAATGCTAGGTTGTTTGCTGAATCTCTGGTTAAAGTGTTCAAACTCAGAATCAGGACTTCCAGAGCTGCTTCTACTTTATGGTATTTTGGTATATCTTTGTTTTGTTTTTTTTTTTTTAAAAAAAAAAAAAAAAAAAAAAAAAAAAAAAAAAAAAACAACCAACTAACAGATCTGTATAGTATAATAATTGACTTGTCCTGAGCAAACGGCTACAAGTAAAGACAACTCAAATCCGTTTATAGCTGATGATTTGCTAAAAATCATATGGTCATCAGTGTACCATAGTTTTCGAACTTAAAAACATTTGGCTAAAAATCAAAGGGTACAGCTTTGATAAAGACATGTCAAATCTGTTAATAGCTGTAATAGTTTGCTAAAAACTATTGGGTACTCAGCTCACCCATGCTTAACAGCTGAGAGTTGAATGGTTGTCAATTGACCATGTATTTTTCCTTTATGGATTCCCAATAATTGGCTAGCCCACAAGTATATGGCTTGTGGTAAAGGCAGCAGAAAACCATATTTGGTATTCAATTGACCAAGGTGATTCAATCAACCAAATAATTGACTAGTCCTGAGCAAACGGCTACAGGTAAAGACAACTCAAATCCGTTTATAGCTGATGATTTGCTAAAAATCATATGGTCATCAGTGTACCATAGTTTTCGAATTTAAACATTTGGCTACTCCAGTAGTGATGGCTATTGGTAAAGAGACATCAAATCCATTATTTTCAATGATTCACCTCTCACAGGAGTTAACACACCTGGATGTGATGACAATAGTATGAAACTAATCAGTTTTGATGTACATCTGGTCATTTGTTGCTGCAAAGAATGGAGTTTTCAAGTATGTGCTGATCATAGAGATCCTGCTGATGGTGATTCTTTGCTGATGATGATCGACTTCAATCCTCTTGGTATGTAACTTTAAAGATCTATCAAGAATCTTGAACTTAACCATGTCAAATTCAAGATTAGGGGAGGATTGTTGGGAATTCTGCTAAGTAAGAATTCTGCTGACGGTTACTGCTGAAGAGCTGGTTCCTGCTGAAGCAGTATATCTGCTGAAGTCTAGTTTCAGCATTATTAGTTTCTGCGGATATAGTTATTCCGTATTTTATGTAATATAGTTAGGATATGCATGAGTTTATTTACGAAGTGATAATGCATATCTTTTAAAGTTTTTAGAATATACGTTTCTTGTGAAACGGTTTAGGGTTCCTTGTGTATAAAAGGAACACACGATTATGTATTGAGTACACGATTTTTAGAAAACACTTTTGTTATTATTAAAAAGATCCATAGAGGATCAATTATTCTTAGTATTCAGTTGTTAATACTTGTGTTTGTTTCCGCTTTAGAATACAAGTTACAGAGATTATCTTTTAGTGTGTTAGTGATTACATTAACATAACTAACGATCCACGAGTGCTCAAAGATCTAACAAGGTCTAAGGTTCAACATGTATGGTCCAAGAAGAAAGAAAAGAGAAAAGGGGTGTTGGGCTTGCGTACGGTGTATCGGCCCAGTCCAAATGAACAAAATAAATTAGGCGCGAGGTATGGGCTTGCAAATATCAAGGCCCAAGTAAAATAGATAATTTGAGTGATTAAACGCTCCGGGAAAAATAATATATCGGGGTTTATTTAGAAATAGATTACGAAAAATATCTTGGAAATGCTTGCACGCATATATACTATCATTTGTATAGTATAGTTAATCATAGTTTTGTTCGTATATATATATATATATATATATATATATATATATATATATATATATATATATATATATATATATATATATATATATATATATATATATATATATATATCACTAGGTCGGTATTAGGTTCTGTTTCGCGAGTGGAAGCTATTCAGGTCACATTAAGTTTCTCAGTATTCAGTAGTGACCAAACACACATTGTGGAAATAAAGTAATAGTTCATAGTCCATGAAAATTTAAATTGGCCCGAAAAAATGGCTTAGTGATCAGTTATATGAAAAATCGTTCAGTGATAAGCATTACTAAATGACATGGGATTTTACGAGGTATTACAGCACTTCATCATCAAAACTGACCACTATAGTTTGAAGTACTTATTGGACCAAAGAAGATCTACTACAGCTCAAATGAAGTGGTTACCAAAATTAATGGGGTTTGATTATGAGGTAAAGTACAAGAAAGGAGTAGAAAATGCAGCTGCTGATGCTTTATCAAGAGTACAAGATAATGGTCTTCTAATGATAGCCATGGTGGTCACTATGCCAGCTGATTTGAGTGCAAGAATTATAGACAGTTGGGAGCAAGATGTGACTTTAAAGCAGTTATTGTTAGAATTGAAAACTAGAAACTGTACAAAAAAACATTATACTTGGTCCAATAATCAACTCTTTAGGAAGAACAAGTACCGGGGTATTGATCGTTCAGCTAGGAATAGTGTCGCTAGGATTAGAAAACCTAAATACTAGTTCTAAAGGCGAGGGATGATTATTTTGGTATTTTTATATTTTTTTTAGAAAGCAAGTAAAAATCTCAGGTTTGATGGATTTGGGCGGAATTAGTTGCTAGTCAACTAACCCAATACTAAAGATGCAATCAAAATAAAATACTAAAAATGAAAATAAACTAAATTATACTAAGGTTGTGAGCAATAAGTGGAGAAGTTGTGTTTACTTAGATTTCACTACTTCCTAGATATCTTTTACACGTTAATTACTTGTTATAGTTGCATGGATGACGGATTGTATTCCTTAATACCATTCATGGGGTGGCGCACTTAATTCCCCAATCCTATGAGTGCCTACTTCACTCCTATGTCGAGCCGGCTAAGAAGCTCCTAACATGGGATCATTAGAATTTACTCATGCATTAAATACAACCAATAAAACCTAGTGCACATCAGTTCATGTTTCTTAAGACGTTCATGCATGTTACCATATGGAGATCTGCCAGTTTTCTTAAGCCTAACATCGAAATCATTCATCTAATACAACCATAAACAAGTAATCAACACATAATTAACATCTAGGTTTCATTAGATCCAAGCAAAGACAAGATAAATCTAGCCTAGCATGATGGAATTAAGACAAGAACAAGATATAGACAACCAACACATAGACATATTGATTGAATTAAAAGAATACTTATCTCAATTACACATGAAAGGGATCAAGGGCTGAAAACCCTTGAAAAATCTGTAAAATTCGCACTAAGTTCGGCCTTAGGGTTTCTCCAAAACTTCTCTTTTTTTAATGTGAAAATTAGAAAACTATATATAGGAAATAGGGTCTGACGGCGTCAAGACAAAATCGGTGACGCCGTCATCTCGCCGCCAAAATACTTCTCGGACTGCCTTGATCTACTTTTGACGCCGTCATGTGTTATGTGTTTCCAGGCCGTCATGCATTTTCCTCTTGACGCCCTACCTTGTGACGCCGTCAAATCTGTACTGGATCGTCATGGAAATTACTCTTGACGCTGTCAAGATTTTCTTCTTGACGCCGTCACCTACTGTTTCCAGCAAGGAAAATTAAGACTTTCGCGTTTTCTTCACTTTTATGCTCCAAAAACGTCCGAATTGCTTCCTTTTCCAGATTTCTCTCCCAAAGTACCTAAAATCACAAAAGGAACAATTTAGGGCAATATTTGATCAAATAAATTTAAATCCGGGCTTAAATGACCCCCTAAAAACGGTTCATTTTTCGCCTCATCATATACCCTTACACTTGAGATTTGCTTGTCCTCAAGCAAATGCGCTTTTATTCTACTCAAAATACAAGTCAGTGGTCATTTAACATTAATATAAAAGTAATTACAACAAATAATCGTTCCACTAAAAACCAATAGACAAGCATGGAGGTCATACACAAGCACCTCACAAATAGTGTTTAGATACTCACATCTCTCGGGTGTAATAAAGTATAAATTACAATATGGAAACGGAAGATATCTCTCACTACCTGTCATAGCAAAATAGATTACCATAGGCTTGGGAAAGGATCAAACCTCCACCACATGGCGTAAGCACCTAGGATAAACTATCAAAGAGGTCTTTTAAAGGGTTGTAACGTTAGGCGTATGATATGAAATACACGGTTTTGTTGGATAAAGGAAGTTTTATTGGTGGCGAGTTAACAACCTTGGTTAATTACATGTACAATATGGCGTTGCTAAGCCAAGACTAGACTCGACTTAAGCTAATCAATGAAAAATAGCAAAAACATAAAAATGAACATAGAATAAAAAGGGATGGCAGTCCGTATGTTTTTTCTCTTTTCTTTTTTTCTATTTTTTTTTCTTTTTCTTGATTTTTTCGATTTTTTTTTTTTTTTTTTTTTTTTTTTTTTTTTTTTTTTTTGCATACACTCTTACCCTACTATCCAAAATAATACATCATAGGGAATGGAAATTCCCCGTACACTTGAATTTTTACATACTTTACAATAAACTAATCTAATGACTCAAATTAAGAAAATCCAAACACTTGGAGTACTTTTAAGATTAACGCACATATGTGGGTAATAATATGATGTTCTTCCCCATTACTTCATAAAATAAGTACTTTACCCATGAGTCCCAATTGTCCCAAAACAATATGTACAAGGATATGACTCGACTTAGCAACCATGTAATCAATTAGATAGTTAACTTAGGGTTTAACAAATAACAATAATGCACTAAAGATGAACGCATACACGGAAGGCTAAGGCGATTTGGGTGTACATTTAAGTGGGGTGTAACAAATTCTTCCATTAAGTAAAATGCTTAAAGTTAGAAACGAAATGATAGGCTCGGAGGGGTGTACTAGGGGTTTCGTGTACTAAAAATGAGTACAACGCTAAGGGTGTGGGAAAAATTAGTTGACTTAACTAGCCAAGTAATATGACTTAAATGGTCAAGTAATTATGATACGGGTTTAACACAAGGGTGATCCTAATGCCTCTTATCATGTAGTAAATCCTACTAAACGAATGTAGTCTCACTAGCGGTCTCGGGATGCATCACTAACGCAAGTTCTAGAATCTAAGTGCTACCGGTACACTCATAAGCACTAATAGTAAATGCTTTTCCTATCAAATCTAAAGGCGAACCTCACATATTTGGGTGGAAAATTTTTCTGAAAGTACGGTTATGTGCTAGTCATACAATCTCCTATCCATGAGACGCTTGCTATGGCTAAAGTTTCACTCCTAAATGTTGTAAAAAAATTTAAATTTGGCGCTAAAATTGCACTAACAAGTATTTCTCATAGTTTTATTACACATCTACCATTAAACAAAACAAACTCAAGCGAAAGTGCATATGTAAGGTATCATCATTTTACCCTCCCCTTACACTTAAGATGAACATTGTCCCCAATGTTCAAGTAAAGATTGTAAAAGTGAAAATGTAAAAAGAATGAAATCAAATACTCCCCTGATTCGCTCGGTATGGATAATAGGGTGGCCAGGTTAGATCTTCCTCCAAGAAAATGAACAATCAAAGCTTCCCTTCCAGAATATAAATCATCTTCTTGTCATACATAACCTGTAAATCCTGAGAAAATAGACAAAACAACCTCGCATAAAATCGGCGGCATCCTATATAAGTTACTAAATCCTAGAAAACAAGATAAGATATAATGCTTGTGGAATGAAGTTTGCAGATTTCCTGGAAATTATAAAACTTAATAATTCACAAAAACCATAAGACTCCGTTAGAAAAACAAAACTGGTAAAATTTCCAGATTTTTACACGTGATGCCGTCAAGAATTAATTCGTGACGCCGTCAGAAGTGACCTGCAGAAATTCTTATGTTAAGTTTTCGGAAAATTTTTGAAAAAACTTGGTCCTACTTCCTGGAAAAATCCTGCAAAACTTCATTATGACTCGATACAAGCATTTGACTCTAACAAATACGAATATACATGTTCATTTAATATTGTGGAGAATCATGATCGGTTTGTTTCTTGAAAACATATTTGGGGATTTTGATGAGTGCTTATTCACACATCCTTTTTAGACCTAAAATCAGACCAAATACATCAAATACTAACCAAAAATGCCAAGAGAATGTATGTTTTTGTATTTGTGTATGTGCAGGTACGGATATGTGAAAAATGGACAAAAACAAAGCAAAACCGACAAAAACGAGCACGAGATTGGAAAAAGGTAAAAAGCCGAAGCCGAGGAAGAAATTTATTCAAGAAAAGCCCAAAATGACAAAAGTAATCCTTAGAGATTCAAAGAATAATAAAAGAGACTATTAGTTGAAGTAGGGCTGAGCAAACGGACCGGATGGACCGGACCGACCGACAAAACCGACCGGACCGAGACCGACCGGACCGGACCGACCACATTCGGTCCGGTCCTCGGTCTAAGCTTTTTGCCAAATTCGGTCCTCGGTCCGGTCCGGACCGACCAAAAACCCGAAAAAACTTGCCTAATTGGACCGGACCGACCGAAGACCGACCGGACCGGACCGGACCGAGACCGGACCGACCATATTCGGTCCGGTCTCGGTCTAGGTTTTTCCGGTTCTCGGTCCTCGGTCCGGTCCGGTCTTGGTCGGTCCGGTCCGGTTTTCGCCCGATGCTCAGCCCTAAGTTGAAGTATGAAGACCTTGACAATAACGGTCCTCCAAGTTTTAGCAAGTTGTCAACTTTGGTCCTTTGAAGAACTTTGGAAGAAAAGTCAACTCAATTCCTCCAAGTTACAAGATCGTTACGTGTAGTATTTAGTTGCATTTGTAGCGTTTTAATATGTTTTAAGTAGTTTTCTCATGTTTTGTAAAAGTCTAGGGGCTAATTATGCAACAAATTAAAAGATTAGAGAAACCCTAGCCCCTAGCTTATTAATACCCCTTAAACACCAACTTTGAAAGGTTGGTTGTTGAGGGTTGGTCCTCTTAGTATAGGAGTAGTGTAATGAATTTATGTGTTTTATTTTACTTTCTCTCTCTAGCTTTATTTCTCTAAAAATCTTTAATTTTTAGTTGTTAAATTCTTGTTTTTATTGGTGAGATTTATAGTTTATGGTTAAACTAGGTTGTTTAGTATTAAATTTGGTGAAAAACATTAGTTTTTAGGCTTTATTTTGGATCAAAATGGTGTTTTGATATGTGTTTATCGAGTTACAAAAAAAAATTTAGAAAAAAAAAATTATTATCGAGTTTTAGTTTCTAAAAAAAAATAAAAAAAAAAAAGAGTATCGAGTTTGAATAACTAAATAAAATAGTTATCGAGTTTTAGAAATTTTTTTTTAGGGACTAATTTGCAAAAATAATAAAAAGCTATCGAGTTAGAAGATAATAAAATATTTCGAGTTTCAGATTTTTTTTAGCTAGGGACTAAAGTGCAAAAAATTCTTCCGAGTTTGAGTTTGTTTTTGTTATCGAGTTACGTTTTCGAGATTAGGGACTAAATTGCAAATTCTTTCGAGTTAGAAATATTAAAAAACTATCGAGTTACAAAAATAACAATATTATCGAGTTACAGATTTTTTTCCATACAGGGACTACTTTGCAAACTAAAAAAAAAGTTGTGATCTTTCGAGTTAGGAATTTCAAGTTGAGTTTTTGCAGACTTTCGAGTTTGGCTTAAAAAAGTGTAAGCATACCGAGTTACGTTTTTTTAAGTGTTTACCGAGTTTGGTTTTGCATACCGAGTTTGATGCTTTTCGAGTTTCGTTTTTGGTGTTACTGAGTTTGAGTTTTCTTTGTTATTTTTTTTACTTTTTATTTTTTTATTTTATCAAGTATTGTTTTTATCAAGTTTCATTTTTTTTGGCGAGTTAGCCAAGATTATCGAGTTAGATAATCATTGCCTCATCGTTTATCGAGTGAGGTTCTCTTATGCTTTATGCTAAGGCGAAACTCTGCCGAATTTTATTTTGGCTTATCTAGTTTGTTTCTTTTATCGAGTCTTTTTATTTTATCAAGTAACTTTATTTTATTAATATGAGTTTCTAATAGTTTTTTTAGTGTTTGCTTGGTGGCACGAGTTTGTGAGTTAAGTGTGGACATAAAAGAGGGTCGTGATTAATAATCGTTATGATTATTTAGACTTGTTATTTTATTATTTGAAGGGCAAAAGCCGGAGAATAATCAAATTACACATCTAGTAATTATTTTCTTTTTAAAGGATTATTTTCAAAATAAACCAACGTTGTGAGAAAATAGTCTTGTTTAAGGAAAATAATTCGTCGTCAATCCTTGGCCCACACTTGATGAACTTATTCACGTCGCTTTGCAAACATATTGTTTTTAAAGTCATTTCCAGTCTTAATTTATTTTCGCGTTTTAAATCTCGTTTTTCTTTAGTTATTTTATCCAATGCTTGTTTTATTTGTTTGTTTTCTTTGCGTCGTTTTATTGTTTCTTTTTACTTTAACTGCGTTTTAAATCCTTTTAGTAGTGTAATCAAAAACCAACCAAAATATCTCTTTTAAAACCCCATTCACTTCACAATCACGCGACTCAAGCCGACTCAATCGCCGTCTTACCTTCGTTGGGACATAACGGCCCGGGGAACATACTTTCACGAGTGTTTCTTCGGTTAAAACCTCTATACTATCAAAAAGACTTTATCATTTCCCCTTACACTTATCTTTTGCAAAAATACTTTTTGGTGGAGTTAAGACTAGGCCAAAACAACAAAGTAAAGTATTTTCACTATTTAATTGAGAAACATGATCTACCAACAATAAAAATAAAGCATGCATACTGAAGCAAATAACAAACAAACAGAATAAAATCACACAAAACATGGGTTGCCTCCCAAGAAGCGCTTTTCTTTATTTACGAGTCTTTTAGCTAGACTCAAGGTCATGGGTTAACGTGTATCGCTTATGCTCACACTTCCAAGGGTAAAAATTGTTATTTCATGATTCCTGGGGATTATTATTGACTTTTCTTTAAAAATAAATCATCCAGGGACCATTTCTGACATTTCATGAAAGTTCAGGGACTGATTTTGACAATTTGGTAAACTTTGGCCGTTTTTCCCTGTTTTCAGTTCTTTTATGTTTGAAACATATAAAAACACCTTCTAAGGATATTTGTAGTATTTTGTGGTGTTTCTGAGTGTTTTTACATGTTTTTGTTGTTCAGATTTGACAGAAATGATGAATTTTTATGAACTCATCAATCCCCTACACTTAACTATTGCTAGTCCCTAGCAATCTGGCATACACTAAAAACCCATTTTTGAAAATTTAATGGATTTTGAAATCTCTTTACCAGACAGCCATTACTTCTGGAGTAGCCAGGTGTGAAAACTGTGGTACACCTGATAACCGTGTGATTTTTAGCAAACCACCAGCTGTCAACGGATTTGATTAGTCTTTACCAAAAGCCGTTTGCTTCTGGACTAGCCAACTCTTGATGGAATAGTCAACATCTTGGTGAGCTGATTACCAATTATGGTTTTTCACTGCCTTTACCACAAGCCATAACCTTGCGGGCTAGCCAACTCATATGCTTTATGGGATATGGGGAGTTGAGGAACCATACAATTTTTGGCAAATTGCAAGCAATAAATGGGTTTGAGTTATCTTTACCAAGAGCCGTTTGCTCCTGGATTAGCCAGTCCTTATGTGGATTAGACATGGTGGACTAATAACCATTTGTTGCGTTAATGCCAAGTACTTCATTAAGTGAAAATTTTGAAAAATTTTTTAAATTTTTGGCAAAAACAGGGGTACTAGATGTATAATGTGATTAAATTCGCTAGAATTCCCCCCCTACACTTAGAAATGACTATTGTCCTCAATATTCAAAGTCCCGGCTATTATGCCGACTCTATGAACGTAACAAGGCAATATCACAAGCTAAATGTAGGAACAACATTTATTTTATTTTTGAATTTTTTCATTTTTATTTTATGTACTTTATTTACAGTAGGGCAACTCCCCTACACTTGGGTGGTAGAACAGAGAAAGAAGTCAGAAACATGGGTGAGAACCCATGTGATGCTAATGTTTTTGTTTTCCGAGTCACTAGCTTGACTCGACCCCGTATTAATTAGTCCGTGGGGAAAGTTTGGAGATCTGGGACAACCACTTGTGGTATGTCCCCTCCAAAGTAATGTTTCAAACGATGGCCATTTACTTTAAAATTAGGACCGTCAGGTTGCAATAACTCAACAGTTCCGTATGGGTATACTTTTGCTACAGTAAATGGTCCAGACCAACGGGTTTTTAGCTTGCCCGAGAAAATTTTCAATCTTGAATTGAAAAGAAGAACTCTGTCACCAACGTTGAAAACGCGGTTCTTTATTTTAGAGTCATGTATCTTCTTAGTCTTTTCTTTATAGATTAAGGAATTCTCCTAAGCTTGATCACGTAGTTCATTAAGTTCATTTAGCTGAACCTTACGGTGATCACCCGCTGTCTGAATGTCAAAGTTTGCATGTTTCAAAGCCCAGTAGGCTTTGTGCTCTAATTCGATCGGAAGATGACATGTCTTTTCGTACACCAACTTGTATGGAGTACACCCAATGGGTGTTTTATAAGCTGTACGAAAAGCCCAAAGTACGTCGTCCAATTTGTCCGACCAAGAGGCACGGTTTTCACCAACCGTCCTCTCCAGAATTCTCTTAATGCTCCTATTTGAGACCTCCACCTGCCCACTAGTTTGGGGGTGATATGCAGTAGAAAGACGGTGAGTTACACCATATTTCAGCATCACTCTTGCAAATTGATCATTGCAAAAGTGTTTACCACGATCACTGATAATGGCACGAGGAGTCCCGAATCGAGCAAAGAGAGACTTCAGAAATTTCACAACAACTCGGGCGTCATTAGTGGGTAAAGCTTTTGCCTCAACCCATTTAGACAAATAGTCTACGGCCACGAGTATATACTTGTTCCCTCGTGAAGACGGGAACGGGCCCATGAAGTCAATGCCCCAGATGTCAAATATTTCACAGACTTGGATGATGTTTTGAGGCATCTCATCCTTCTTAGAAACATTCCCATGATGTTGACAAGCATCACAAGTTTTGACAAGTTCTTGGGCATCTTTATAGATGGTGGGCCAATAGAAACCAGAATCAAACACCTTTTTGGCGGTGTAGTTTGAGCTGCGATGTCCCCCAGTGGGTCCATCATGACAGGCTTTGAGGATTTCCATGGCTTCAGTACCATGGACACACCGTCGGATGACTTGATCCGCACATATCTTAAAGAGGTAGGGGTCGTCCCAGAAATAGTGTTTGACGTCTTTGAAGAATTTTTTCTTCTGCTGGGACGTCATCCCTTTCACTACAAAATTACCCGCATGGTAATTTGCAAAACCGGCAAACCATGGGGTAGAGGTATCATCCTGACTAGAGATTAAATTTAGTGTCTCCAGAGGAAAGGTTTCATTAATTTCCTTTCTCTCGAGATCATCCTGATGAGGATTCTCTAGACGGGATAAGTGATCAGCCGCAAGGTTTTCTGCTCCTTTCTTATCACGTATGATAATGTCAAACTCTTGAAGGAGTAGAACCCAACGGAGCAACCTTGGCTTAGCATCCTGTTTAGCAAACGGGTATTTCAAGGCTGAGTGGTCCGTATACACCACACTTTTTGTTAGGATCAAGTAAGACCTAAATTTCTCAAAGGCGTATACCACAGCTAGTAGTTCTTTTTCTGTGGTGGTATAACGTGTTTGAGCTTCAGTCATGGTCTTACTAGCGTAGTGTATCGGTTGAAAATGTTTACTTAAACATTGCCCCAAGACTGCACCAATTGCAAAGTCACTTGCATCACACATTAATTCGAATGGCAAGTCCCAGTCGGGGGCAACAAGAATGGGTGCTTCAGTAAGCTTTTGTTTCAAAATTTGAAACGCTTCTAAGTACTCAGGTGAGAAGATGAAAGGAGTATCCTTCTCTAAGAGATGGGTCATAGGCCTGGAGATTTTTGAAAAATCTTGTATAAATATACGATAAAATCAAGCATGACCCAGGAAACTTCTAACACCTTTGACGGTAGTGGGAGGAGGTAGTTTTGCGATTACATCAACTTTTGCTCTATCTACCTCTATCCCATTCTTAGAAATCTTATGGCCGAGGACAATGCCCTCTTTGACCATAAAATGGCTTTTCTCCCAATTCAGACACAAGTTTGTGTCTTCACAGCGTTTAAGCATGATTTCCAAATTGGCGAGACAAGCTTGGAAAGAATCCCCGATGACTGAGAAGTCATCCATAAATACCTCCATAGTTTTCCCGATGGTATCGGAAAATATAGCCATCATGCACCTTTGGAACGTGCCAGGAGCGTTGCATAAGCCAAATGGCATACGAAGGTAGGCAAATGTTCCATATGGGCATGTGAAGGTAGTTTTTTCTTGATCTTGTGGATCAATGGGGATCTGAAAATATCCCGAGAAACCGTCCAGGAAACAATAGTACTCATTTCCTGCCAACCTCTTAAGCATCTGGTCCATAAAAGGTAGAGGAAAGTGGTCTTTTCGGGTGGCATCATTTAGTTTTCTATAGTCGATGCATACACGCCACCCAGTAACCAAACGAGTTGGTATCAACTCATTTTCCTCATTGGTGACAACAGTTATGCCACCCCTCTTTGGGACACAATGGATGGGACTAACCCAAGGACTATCAGAGATCGGGTATATTAATCCAGCATCAAGAAGTTTGAAAACTTCTTGTTTGATAACATCATGTATTTTAGGATTAACTCGTCTCTGGTGTTGAACTGCAAGCTTAAAGTCATCTTCCATAAGAATTTTGTGAGTACAAAATTCAGGGTTAATACCCTTTATATCAGATAATTTCCAAGCAATTGCTTGCTTGTGTGACTTTAAGACCTTTATGAGAGCAGCTCTCTCCTCATCACTTAAATCTTTTGCTATAATGACAGGTAACTTATCGTTACCTTCCAAAAAAGCGTATTCGAGATGAGGAGGTAAGTCTTTAAGCTCAACTTCAGGAAATTCATCAGTTTTCTCAACATATTTGATTTCCTCTTTATGAAGTGTTAGTGGTAGAATAGGAGGGTGGGAGGGATCTTTGTTTAACAACTGCTCAAGGAGCATGATATCCCCCTCCGGGTCAATCTCTTGATGATCAATTCCAGATGGAATTGAATCGCTTCTAAGAAAGGCCTCTATTTCCTCAAGGATGAAATCACTTCCTTCAAATGGAGTGAGGGAAGGATTAGAATTATGAATTATAGGAGTAGAAGATGGAGTGGGATTGCCACTTAGGTAATCATCAGAATAACCAAGAACTTCTTGAGCGTACTCCTCACAAGCAATATCAATGACATCTATTCGGTTAACCGATTCAGAGTCGTAATTTGAGGAGTACCTCGAAGTTTGATCGAGGTTAAATGTGATAGCTTCTGTACCCACACGTAATGTGATCTCATGTTCAAAGACATCTATGAGAGCACGACCCGTTTTAAGGAATCCTCTTCCAACAATTAGAGGAACTCTTTGATCTGCATCAAATTCAACAACGACAAAGTCGGCTAGAAAATGAAACTTCCCTACTTTCACAAATACGTCCTCAGCAATGCCAAGAGGACGTGATATCGATCGGTCTGCAAGCTCTAAAGTCATGCAAGTAGGTGTAAGTCCTGAAAGAGATAGTTTCTTCCATACTGAATGTGGCATTAGGTTGATGCTAGCACCAAGATCGGCCAAGGCATAGCAATCAACCATTCCTGGAAATACACAAGGTATTAGAAATTTTCCAGGATCTCCGAGCTTTTCAGGAAGCTTTTTTAATAGAACTGCAGAGCAGTTCTCATTTAACGGAGTTTTAGCCATTTCAAACAGCTTTTCCTTATTACTCAATAAATGTTTAAGCGTAGATGCAAACTTGGGCATCAAAATGATAGCATCCGCGAAGCTTATGTCAAAATGTAATTCTTGAAATATTTGATAGAATTTGTCCATTTGATGACTAGCTTTCTCGCGAAGCTTTTGATCACTTAATCGTGATGGGTATGGAATTGAAGATTTAGGGGTGGTTTTTGGATTTTCTACGGGAACTGGTGGAGTTTCAGGTACTACTTTGTTTTTAGTAGCTGGAACCTGAATAACTGGAGGAGGGACGTCGTCGGTACTTCCTTTATCAATAGGAGGTATCGTGTCCGTTGTAACCTCAGCTTCTTTTTCCAATACCTCAGAAGAAGAGAAAGAGGTAGATGGAATTTTGGGTCCTTTATATGAAGCTCCACTCCTGGTTGTGATCGCTTTTGCATCGCCCCTCGGATTCGCGATTGTGGTGCTAGGTAATTTACCTGAGCCCGAGGGTCTTTCATTTAAAGATTTCTTAATGTCAGAAATCTGGCTGATCAACAACCGGTTTGTTTCTTCCTGGGTTTTCATGAATTGTTTTAACAATTCATCAGAGGGAGTAGGGTTTGGAACAACAGCTTGTGTTTGGATAGGAGGGGTTTGCCCTCGGTTGTTCTGGTTAAACCCTTGGTTTTGAAATTTCCCCTGATTTAGGTTTCCATGAAAGTAGTCAGGGTTAAAGTTACCCTGTCCCTGATTTCTATTCCCCTGATTTTGAAAATTTTGGGAATAACCTTGATTAAAGTTACCTTAGTTAGAAAAACCTTGGTTACTTCTATTTTGGTTTTGGGGACAGTTTTGTATGTTCTGGTTAAAACCAGGTGGTACAGGGTAAGTGTTCGGACGCCATGGTGGTTCAGCAGGAGGATGATATTGATTAGCTCCTGGATTGGAACTACCGGCAATCGCATTTGTTTCAAAAGTGTTACTATCGGTGGCAGTACAGTTATAGTATGCATGAGGACCACCGCAAGTAACACAGACATCCACTTTCTTCACTTCAGCATGTGAAGGATTCTGTGGGAAAGAGACTTTCTTTTGGTTAGAGTGAACCAAAGCTTGTATAGCATCCATGAGTTTATCAATCTTAGCATCGGTGCTAGATTGATTCACGGTAGATGAAGAAGGATCGACTTGTTTGTTTCGTGTGGTACGAACCTTGGATTTGTTTTCAATTATAGCTAAAGCTTCTTTGACAGTACGACTCAAAAAATTACCTCCAGCTGAGGCATTGAGGGAGTCTTGATCTGCTTGGCTCACTCCGTTATAAAACGTGTCGAGTTGCATTAACTCAGAAAATCCGTGGTGAGGACATTTGCGAAGCAACTCTTTGAATCTATCCCATGCTTCACTGAATGTTTCACCAGGTCTTTGTGAAAACTTGGTGATTTCATTTCTAAGATAGGCAGTTTTGGATGGTGGATAGAATTCATTCACAAATTTCTTAACTAAATCTTCCCATGTATCTATGGAACGAGGGGGTTGTTTTTCTAGACAGACTCTGGCTGCCCCCCTCAAGAGAAAATGGAAAAAGAAGTAGTTTAATAGCCTCTGGCGGGACATTCTTATATTTGATGGCAGATGTAATCTTGTTAAACCATCGTATATGCGAATGAGGATCGTCCCTTTCGAAACCATAGAACTGATTAGAAGTTACCAGATTAAGTAATCCGGTTTTTAATTCGAAATTGTCAGATACTATGGCGGGTACAATAATAGCATCTCCATAACCCTCGATGGGTGCCTGGAGAAGCTCGGACATTGGGCGGTCTTCTGCCATAATGACTGAAGGTTCAGGTTCAGTCTGAATTTCAGGCTCAATTTTCGGGGCAGAATGTTTTTGGGTACGTCGTCGAGGAATTGTGACAAGCTCGCGGTGAGGACTTGTAGACCTAGAAGAACGAGTGCGCATGCACTGGAACAAAGAAAAAGAAAATCTTTTTGGTTTTTATATAAATATGAACAGAGATGGTAAATTTACAATGAGTGTTGGTTCAAAACCACGTATGCTTCCAAATTCGTAGTACGCAGCACACCTCCCCGGCAGCGGCGCCAAAATTTTGATCAGCGCTAAACAATCAGATAATATTAACCAAATTTAAATGGTTAAAAAGTCAAAAACAGCTTAGACTAATGCTCCGTGGAGTACAAGGTATCCGCGGGTCGTTAATCACAACGAGGTATGAAATCTGTAATAAAACAGAATTTGGGAACAGGTGATTATGAACAGGACTAGGTGAGAATGGTTTATATTACTACTGATTGAATGAGAAATTATTTGGAAACAGTAATTAAGCATACAACAATCAGATATACAAAACACGTAACACAAAGTATTAAAAACGTACGTATGAAAAATATAAAGACTAATTATGACAAGTTTATAACTACAAGGGTGTAAAATGAAAATTTTAAAAACTTTTTAACTAAAAAGAAAATTAAACTCTAAAAATAAAATATTATATTATTATTATATTAATTTAATATTAATTAATTAATAAAAATTATTTAAAACTTATTTAAAATCTATTTAACTAAATCTAAAATGTGTTATACTACAAATTTAACTTGGAAAATTATAAAAATAATTTCTAAAAATCTAAAATAACGTAAAAGATTTATAAAAATTAAAAATAAATATTTTTTTCTTTTTATGTAATTTTTATTAATTAAAAACTATATTATTAATTTAAATCTAATTAAACTAAATTAAGGTGGAAAAATAGAAAATGAAAAGGGAAAATTATAAAACTATTTTTTACAGGTTCTAATAAAGTTTATAAACTTAGGAAAATTATATAAAATCTAAACAACTATTCTAATTTTTATTTGGTTTTTATGTTTTAAGTAATTTAAATAAAATTAAATGCAAAAATTATAAAGACTACAGTAAAAATTCTAGAAAAATTATTACAAACTTAAAATCAAACAAGGAATCTAGGAAAAATATAAAAGCACACTACTGTAGAACAACTTTTAACAGTTACAAATTATTTAACTGATTTAATTAAATACTAAATAAACTATTATTAAATCTAATAAATACAAGATCAGCACAGAAAATTATAGGAAAATTACTACAACTATAAAATATAACAAAGTAATTTAGAAAAATATAAAAACTGGTAATCACTTAACAAAATATTAAAAAGGAAAATTAAAATTAAATTATATTAAATAGAAACTATCACTTATTATTATGTTTGATTTTCTGGATTTTTATTTTACAAAACTATATTATACTTAAAAATAGACAACTTTTATAAAAACAACTATTTTATAAGCTAATAATAAGCTGTGTGGAAGCTTAATACTACCACAGTTGACTATGTTTGACCAAAGTAGCAAATAAGCTCAAACTGACTTGTGTGGGGTCCACTTTGGTAAAAGTTGGTTCAAATAAGTTTAATGGACATGCATAAGTTAGAAAAAGCACAAATGGTACACTGAATAAGCCAATAAGCCACAATAAGCTTATGCTTATTGGTTTTCTGAGACAGAAAATGGGACAAAGTTCAAGGCTTGTTTCAGGTGGGTCCCATGGGTCTTAAGGTCAAACAAAAGGTCAATTTATCATCTCTGGTAGGAGGGGGTTGTAAGAACCAAAAATGGGTCAGTGGGTACCACTATGGTGGCTAGAATCACCCACCAAAGTGGTGGTGGTGGCCTGAGTAACTGGTGCACAGAGCAGGGTTGTTCCCTGCAACTCACTTTGGTGAGTTGTGGGGTCCACAAGAAAAATCACAAAATTGTAACAAACCTGGGAAACTTTAGACTAGCTGGGGGGTTGTAAATTCACAAAGTTTCAAAGTCTTAATCTTAACCTAAAAATCAAAACAATTCATGGAGTTTTTGAGATTTCCTGATGTATGCAATTTGACTTTTTTTAAGAAAAACTCCTAAGTTGACTTATATGAGCTTTGATCCTAGTTTATTAACTGATTATGTTACCTTAAGCTATAATAAGATGAAATTTAGCTAGAGTAACAACTTTTAAGCTAGATAGAAGAATATGAAACTGATTACACTAACAGATTATCAGATAGACAAATTTAAGTTCTATTTTGACTTTTACTCTAATAAGACCTACTTATTATGACTGTTATGAGCTATATTGACCCAAATAAGCATGCAGCAACAAGTTTTAAGGATAGTAACATGCAGAACCCACAGAAGCAGCTTGATCCAAACACCCTTTAGCAAGGTTGTTTTGCAGATTAGTGTTACACAACAAATGGATAGAACATGAAATTGATTCCAAACACTGGTTTATGATGAAATAAGATCAAATGAGCACAATAACACTGACTTAACCAACTTTTACCTATGAATCACTACTAAGCTATTTTAAACTATGAAACTGTAACAATTAGCAACTTAGATTTCCAACAAACAAACTACCAATATTATTCTATGAAATCATTAACTAACAACACAGGAACCTAAATTAACAAGATCTAAGCTATAAGAATACTGTAACAGTAAAATGCAAAAAATAATGAAAATTGCTTACAACTTGGAATTGAGATGAACACAGAGAACCAAGGACCAATTAACACTCCAAAATGCTCTCCACAGAGCTCTAAACCAAGGCAATCCAGAATAGCACTTGCTCTAGTGTTCTCACCTTCATCATTGAATTTTTTTTTTATTTTTCTACTATTTATTTGATATTTTTGGTATTTATTTTTTTTTCTAAGTAACACTGCTTTTTAAACCTCTAATAGCTTATATATGATGTATTTGAAACTTATCTGAGCTTATAAGTCTAAAACAACAAGAATAAACAACAATGCAACAAAATGAGATTTTAATATAACTTTGAACATAAACTGTAAATAGTACTAAACACTGAGATTAAATATTGAAACAAGTTTATTTTACACTGAAAACACTTAATTTAATACTTGAAAGCTTGAAATTAAACTGAAACTATGGAACTAAAAAAATTCGACATACATGAAAATTAATTAAAACTACACACTTCTATATTCTGCTTCTCTTCTCTTTTAAAGACTCTCAACATGCTCCACGTGTCACTCCCAACATTTCCCACCACTTTGAGCCCTTGGATGTGTTCAATTCATCTCATCCGTTCAAAATGCTTTTTGGTGCCAAAATCCAAAAGGCTACTTGCAGCCTGCTATTTAAGCATTAAATGCAATTGGGATGCTTGTGAGGATGTAGGGGACAAGTTGGAGTGTAGGGGTGAGTTGTTGGTGATGGATGTGATAGTTGCAGGGTGTAGGGTGATGGCAGAGGTGTAGGGATGACACATGGCATTCCCTGGGGTAAACCTAAGGAGTGGGTTTGGTTGAGGAGATGACAGGGAGGGGGTGAGGTGGTGAATATGGAAGGAGGAGGTGGAGTGGTGGTATCAGGGAAGCAGGTGGTGGTGGGAGGTTAGGGGTGATGGGGGGTCAACGCGGGTCAACGACCAGCGTTTTATTATAAAGGGATTGGATTGGGCTTTTAGGGGTGATGGGCCTAGGATTAAACTGGACCAGGCTTTTATTTTTGGTTTTGGAAATGGATTGGATTTGTTGTTTTATTTTTGATCCGTTTGGTTTTTATAAAATTTAGCCCAAGGACTAAACTTGTAAAATCTGATTTCCAAGGACCAATTCTGCAATTATTCCAAAGTTTCTCAAAAGGACCTTTCTTGTCATATAAAAATATTATAAGGACCTTTTTATTATTTTTCCAAATTTAAAAGTAACCGGGGACCAATTTTGCCATTTTCCAAATTACAGGGACTTGTTTTGTAATTTCATTGAATTTATCATTTAGGGGTCAAATTTATCAAGTTGTGAATTACCAAGGACCCTTTGATGATAAAATTCCATTTTTGAACACTGAGGGGTATTTTCTGTCAATATTGAAACTGCAGGGACCTGTTTTGCCAATTTTGATATTTTGAACTTCCAAGGGTAAAAATTGTTATTTCATGATTCCTGGGGATTGTTATTGACTTTTCTTTAAAAATAAATCATCCAGGGACCATTTCTGACATTTCATGAAAGTTCAGGGACTGATTTTGATAATTTGGTAAACTTTGGCCGTTTTTCCCTGTTTTCAGTTCTTTTATGTTTGAAACATATAAAAACATCTTCTAAGGATATTTGTAGTATTTTGTGGTGTTTCTGAGTGTTTTTACATGTTTTTGTTGTTCAGATTTGACAGAAATGATGAGTTTTTCAAAGGAGTGGTGAATTGAACCTTAATACTAAAGTATCTTGGCAAGTATTGATCTCCCGAGTGTCGTTTCAAAGGAGTGGTGAATTGAAATACGTTAGTCAAGTTTTGTTTGATGCTTAGTAGTCATAAAGGGTTTTTATAAAAGATTTTAAAAAGCTAAATTTATTAATGAAAGAAAAACTAGAAGCCAAACAATAATAAAACAATCTACAAAAATAGTAATAAACGACATGCTTGTCGAATGAGGTGAAAAGATCATTTTGAGTGTGAATTATCGTTTAAAGTGTGAATTAATAACCGTTAAAAAACTATTTTCTCACAACGTTGGTTTATTTTAAAAATAATTCTTTATCTTGGTAAAGTTACTAGATTTAATTTAATTACTCAAACGGCTTTTGCCCATCAAGATTACCAAATATCAATCCAAGCAACCGAAGATTATTAATCAACAATTTCTAATTTTTTCACACTTAATTCTCAATTCATAACTCACGTAACAAGCATATAAAAATCTACTTCATAATGCAAAATAAAACTAAACTAATCGTTAAACTAACAAACATGACAATAACAATTAAAATACAAAAATAATAATAATAATAATAATAATAATAAAGAGATAAAAAGGATAGAAATAACCAAATGAGATGAAAAATATAAAGATGGCGAGATGAGCCCCGCTTCATATGCTTCAACCCAACATCCAATGCCTCCATTGATTAAACCCATTAGTCACTCAAAAATCACCCTTTTACCTCTACTAATAATCTAATAATCTCTACTAATTGTAATCAATCATTAAATTGAGGACAGAACATTAAAATGAAAATGGTATGGCTAAAACTTTGGACGTAACTAGTAAAATAAAGATGCTATCTAACTCTTTTAAATGTTATGAATTTAGAAAACCAATTGAAAGGATGAAATAAATAACAGTAATAAAAAAAATGATTTTCATACAAATAAAGATGGTGCTCATGCGGTAGTTCAAAATAAACAAAACGAAATAGAGATAAACTTTGAATTGATTAAATAATTGAGTCCTAGTGATTGAAACATTAAACTAACAACAAAACTAAACTATAAATGTGGCGATTTTTTTTTCTGTGACCACCGACCCAGATGGGGAAGGTTGTCGGCTCCTCTGCTTCTACTCGTTATGTCCCGACGAGGTGTGATGGCTATAAAACGGTTCCGTGATCGGGTGAATTTGGATGGAAAGGGGTTTTGAGTGTGATTAAACTACGGAATCTACAAGAGAATAGCTTAAATAAGCTATATGAATAAGACGGGAAACTAGGAAAAACCAGAAACGATTTAAACCTAAAACGTATACGTTTACGTTTAAATAAAACGTAAACGTACAAAATAAAACGTAAAAACTGAAATCTGAAAACACCCAAGGGGTGAAAATGACTTTTTTACAAATTAAAAGATAAAATTAAATTTTTAGAAAAAGAAAATAAATTTTTAAACTAATTATTTATTTATTATTAATTAAATACTAATTAATAATATTTAAGACATTTAAATACAATATAATATTAATTAAGCACTAGAAAAATGAAAATAAAATTTCTAAAATTATAAAATAACTAAAAATAAGTTTTAAAACTAAAAATATGTGTTTTTGTCTTTTTGTGGTTTTTTTATTAATTAATTACAAATTAATTACTAATTACCTAATTAAACTATTTTAAATTATTAAAAATACTAAATGAACAGTAAAAAATCTAATAAAATTTCTAAAAATTTTTTATAACATATAAAAGCTATAAAAAATATAAAAACTAGGTTTTGCTTAATAAAAACTAATTATGCTATTTTAAACTAATTATTAATTAATTATTAATTAAACTAAAATTAAATCTAAAAACCACTAGACGACAAAAGAAAAATCTGGAAAAATTACTGAAAATACATTAACCTACAAGGAATTTAAGAAAAATATAAAAATGCTAAGTTGCTTAAGAAAAAGCTAAAAATGAAAATTAAAAATATAAATAATATTAAATCGAAACTATCACTTAATTTTAAATTGGTTTTTTCTGGATTTTCTTTTGGAACAGCATTTTATACCTAAAAACATGAAACTTTTGTAAAAACACTTTTCTTATAACTCAAAAATAAGCAAAACGGCCACTAAAAGGCTCAAATGTTGACTTTTCTTGACTTTTTTGTGCTTTTGAGCCTCTGTGGGACCCACAGAGGTGAAACTTGATGAAAACTACTTTTTGGGACTAAATGGAACTGAAAACACCAAGCTTGGAGCTCAGATTACACCAATGGGTCAAAATGGACAATTTTGACCCAATTTAAAACTAGAAAATGGGACAACTTTGGAGCTGATTCAGGTGGGTCCCAGGGGTGATTGGGGGCACAACCTTGGGTGGAATGTGTAGAGGGCCAGCTAAGGAGTCTAAGGAACCAAGGGGGAAGTATGGGGCCCACTGTGGTGTCCTGTGGGACCCACAGAAGGTGGGTCTTTCGTGATGTTGCTGCTGAATTTCAGCAGCTCAGTGGCCTTGGTTGCCCTGTTTGAGGGCTTGTGGGGCCCAGGAAAAAAATCACAAAAATGTAATGAGCATAGATTCTTGTAGTTCAGCTGGCAAACTTTTGATCTCAACAAGTTTCAAGGTCTATCTTGATACACAAAAATCATGAAAAATCGTGGAAGTTTGGGATTTTCAACTAAAAACTGAAATTTTGACTTTTGAAAATTTGAACAAAGTTGACTATTATGAACTTAGGATTGATTCAATGGACTTAATATGATGTATTAAGGTACAACAAAGTTGATTTAAGCTACAACAACAATTATGAAGCTGAATTACAAGATTTGAACAATGAAAAAAAATCATACAGTGAGCTGTTAAGAAATTTAAAAAGGTTTTTGACTTTTGAGCAAATAGGGCAAGGTTCTATTGATTCCTTAGACCTATGTTTAACAAAAGAAAACTGTTTGGACCCTTATGACAGCAAAACACCAACAAAAACATCAAATAACACCTTAAGCCAAACACACCCTATATGGACTATATAAAGAAGAATCACGTGAAACTTTGAACTACAACTAGATTGGTGACGTAAGATCTATCTAATAAGCAATTATGAAGCAGAATAAGCATAAATAAACAACAAAAAGCAATGCTACAGGATATTCACTAATAATAGAAATAAATAACTATAAATTAAAACTGAAGCTTACAATGGTTTTGAGCTTAGGATAGGCAACCCAGAGGTCAAATTAACTCACCCTATGCTCCCCTGAGCTCTAAACCTTTTTTCCATAAGCTCTTCTTCTTTTCTTCTCTCTTTTTTTTTTTTTTTTTTTTTATTTTTTTTCTTTTTTTTTTCTCTATTTTTTTGGATTTTTGGTAAACTTAAACTGAAACTTGTTATAATGGTTTGGAAGCTTGTAAAAACTTAAGAATGACATAAATTAACTGATTAGATCATTAGACAACAACTTTAACAATATTAAGTGAATTTGTCAAATTCACTAAAATATGCCAAAACTGAATTTGACTGAGAAAGAATGAAATATTGATTAGTTAAACTTGAAGTACAATGAAATGATCATATTACAACTTAGAAAGCTAAAGTGAATACTGGAAATCAAAATTACATGTTTCTGAGTGTTTTTGTTGTTCAGATTTTACATGTTTTTGAAAGAGTCGTTTTCCCTTCAAAAATAATTTATATAAATGGAAAGACTATACGAACCTTAATACTAAAGTATCTTGGCAAGTATTGATCTCCCGAGTGTCGTTTCAAAGGAGTGGTGAATTAAAATACGTTAGTCAAGTTTTGTTTGATGCTTAGTAGTCATAAAGGGTTTTTATAAAAGATTTTAAAAAGCTAAATTTATTAATGAAAGAAAAACTAGAAGCCAAACAATAATAAAACAATCTACAAAGATAGTAATAAACGACATGCTTGTCGAATGAGGTGAAAAGATCATTTAAGTGTGAATTATCGTTTAAAGTGTGAATTAATAACCGTTAAAAAAACTATTTTCTCACAACGTTGGTTTATTTTGAAAATAATTCTTTATCTTGGTAAAGTTACTAGATTTAATTTAATTACTCAAACGGCTTTTGCCCATCAAGATTACCAAATATCAATCCAAGTAACCGAATATTATTAATCAACAATTTCTAATTTTTTCACACTTAATTCTCAATTCATAACTCACGTAACAAGCATATAAAAATCTACTTCATAATGCAAAATAAAACTAAACTAATCGTTAAACTAACAAACATGACAATAACAATTAAAATACAAAAAAATAATAATAAAGAGATAAAAAGGATAGAAATAACCAAATGAGATGAAAAATATAAAGATGGCGAGATGAGACCCGCTTCATATGCTTCAACCCAACATCCAATGCCTCCATTGATTAAACCCATTAGTCACTCAAAAATCACCCTTTTACCTCTACTAATAATCTAATAATCTCTACTAATTGTAATCAATCATTAAATTGAGGACAGAACATTAAAATGAAAATGGTATGGCTAAAACTTTGGACGTAACTAGTAAAATAAAGATGCTATCTAACTCTTTTAAATGTTATGAATTTAGAAAACCAATTGAAAGGATGAAATAAATAACAGTAATAAAAAAAAATGATTTTCATACAAATAAAGATGGTGCTCATGCGGTAGTTCAAAATAAACAAAACGAAATAGAGATAAACTTTGAATTGATTAAATAATTGAGTCCTAGTGATTGAAACATTAAACTAACAACAAAACTAAACTATAAATGTGGTGATTTTTTTTTTCTGTGACCACCGACCCAGATGGGGATGGTTGTCGGCTCCTCTGCTTCTACAAAATACAAGAATATATATAAGCCACTCACGAAACCTAGCCATTCACACTCGTACATCTTCATTTCTTACTGGATCTCAATATTGGGTTACTTGAGCCTTGTATGGATTTAAAAATAAGGAAGCCTTGTGTTGGGCCAAGTTAATTGCTTGTGAGCTGAAACTCTAGGCTTTATATTTGAACTTGTCATAAAGCTATAATCTTCTAATCTTTGTTCAGGCTTCATTGGTTCTCGTTTTTTTTTTCTTTATATTCCAGCTCTTCTGCTACAAATTCACTTGTAAAATGCCTACAGTATAAAAGAACAAAACTACATAATATTTGCAATTAAACATATAATTTTGTTATATATTATGCCATAAATGAGGGATTTTAGGCTATAAAAACATGTATAATTACACATTCATCATCCCCCTACACTTAAACGTTGCTTGCCCTCAAGCAACTTAATTAAAAACGTTAAGTCTAATAGTGATTTTCATCCCCTAAACGAATAACATATCACATCAAACAAGAAGAAATATATAATCATTTAGGGGATACAAATAAAAACCATTAAAGTCGATAACGCCCCATTTTGACCCTTATTCATACATATAGCTAAAAATATACTTTTTATGGTGACCCGCCATGCTTGACTTTATTTTCACTATATATATAAAGCTTAAGAATGGGAAACACGCAAACTGGGTGCCTCCAGGAGATAATAATCATCATCCTCTTTTTACTACCCCCAACTAAGTTCAAAAACCCTTGCGCAAATGTTTTTTGTAAAATGCTAACACTACTTATACTAATAATCTGTGTAAGACAAGTCTTAACTTTTTACTCCCGCAATTTATCAAGTTTAGGTGCGTGTGCTTATTTTCAAAAGTTTGACCACCAAAAATCAGAGCTCATTATGGTTGTCATTTATTTAAGCTCAATCCTAACTCACCGGAAACCTCAGAAATTTAAGAACCGAAAATGGCCTTTTCCATGTAGCGGCTTTCTTCTCGGCACATCCCAAACAAGTTGGTTTTAGGTGACCAGGCTTTTGATACCTCACAGAGAATAGTACCAGAATTGGCGGGATTTTGATTCAAAGATTTTTGATACGGCACATTAAAATCAAAACTTAAATAGATAACAACAAACGATCATTTAGAGATTAAAGATTCAAAGGTGGGATCACTCCATGTTGCGACTATCTTCTCAGCTTGTCCTTTTAGCCGAGGCTTAGGAGGCTAGGTTTTTACACCCTCGAGAATAGTATCGGAGCTTTCGGGGTCTTTGACTTCGACAATCTCTAAATTCCCGTTTAGTCTTTACACAAAATTAACGAATACTAGTTCAACTTCCGATTTAAATTTGAGAAAAAACAACTTTTATTTATTTATTCTAATTCTATTCAACACATCTTTTTTATTTCATTTTTTTCTCATTTTTCAATTTTTTCTTTTCTTTTCATCATTCATCTTTTTTTCATCATTTTTTTTTCTTTTTCATTTTTTTTCTTTTTTTCTTTTTCTTTTCACTTTTCCTTTTCATAATAAACTCAAAATTTTGCATCATTCAGTAATTTTACATTGCTTCATTTAGCAGTATTATTCAATTTTTAGGGAAGTTGCTTGTTCCAAAATTTAAATAAAAATTTGAACTAGTACTCTATATTAACCTTGCAAAAAAAACTTTTTTACATAACGAAAACTTTTAATGGTCAAAAGTTTGAAAACAACACGTATTTAGATCCAGTTAGGAGCTACTGGGAGAAAAAGCCACAGATTACTTATATAAGCTCTAAAGAGAACCAACTACTCTATGCTTAGCTTTTTCATTTGCACAATTCGTTAAGAATTTAGTCTAAAAAGTTAAGGAAGCAGCCAGATCAACACTCTGGCAGAGTCAGGATCTCCTTTGTTCTAGCTTAAGGGACTAGTCAATCATGCACGATCATTTTTTTTTTTATTATTATTTTAAGAACAAAAGACAATAATAATGCAATGACGATAAATAAATAAAATTTTGGTCAAAATGGGGTTGCATGAGGACAAACAAGTAGGCATAAGTATGACCATTTTGATATAAACCCCCTTACACTTAGAACCAAACATTGGCCTCAATGTTCAAAAGTGTTCGGGTGCCACCCCTACACTTAGAACATAAAAGACCAATGCTAAAATTCCAAGTGTAAAAAAGGTATCTAATGCAACTACTAAGCCATATATTAGTCATAAAAAATGCATGCTTTAAGGAAAAACATAAGACATAAATGATCAGAACTGAGGACTCCCCTGATATAAACGTGCAGATCGATCGAAGACTGAATGAGTGATGATGAAAAGCAACAGCAACAATCATGAAAGTCTTCTCGATCAAAGGGTATCCTGTGAGCAAAAATAAAAGCCACGAAGCAACAAAGAAAACAAGACATCCCCAAACTTATGCAATACTAACACTAATAACATAACTTACTCAAAATAAACCTACGTGTAGATAAACTACTTATTCCATTTTAAGATAACACGGGTTGCCTCCCGAGAAGCGCTTGTTTTTGTTCGAGTCTCTAGCTTGACTCTATGGTTACTTACTTCTAAGGCCATGGTCACATCCATCACTTAATGTTAAGTTTGGATGGTAAAAGCGATACAACACCTCCTTAGGTGAGTATGCTACCTGACGGGGTAATGGTGTATGGGTAAATCTATCAAAAGGTTTATCCATTACCCGCGTCACATCACTCGACTGTGTCAGGGAGAAAAAAGGATCAAATCTTTCCACTTCCCTTAAGAAAATTTGCTTAGAATCAGGAAGTGGTGTGACTAGTATAGTGGACTCATCAATTAATGGTTTTGACTTAGAGTGGTCCAAGCTACTCAAATCCTCAAACTCATCATCAAAAAATTTGTTATCAAATCTTAAGGTGAAGCTATCATCAAAGTCAAACAGAGGGTTTGATATAGTCACATCAAAAGACCTAGACATCGAATCAGAATTACCTAAAGGTTCATCAGACATCCTTGGGAATGGGACAGGGTCATTGGTAGGTAAACTTTCTATATCACTAGGATTAAAGTCAATTTCCCTATCCCCCATTGAAAGGGTATCTAAATGCTCTCCAAAATGTAAGTCGATATCTAAATTTTGGTCTCCCGAAATATCAAGTCTAGGTAAGGATGGTGTGAATGCTAGTGGCGGAGATGGGACATGTGCGGTACTTTGTGGGATAGATTTATGCACCTCATCCATTGTAGTCTCTGTATCATCCTCGTCACTTTCCTCATGATAAAACGAGTTAAGAGGAGGATTTTGTTTTTTAAGAATCAGCTCCTTAAGACAGTCTATTTCAGTTTGAAAGTTCATGTTGACTTGATTTTGAGCAATAATCATTTTAGTAATCAATTCAGCTCTATTTAACTCGCTCTGAAGAAGTGGTTGAGGGGTTGTGTATTGTGAAGGTTGGTCAAAACCGGATGTGTCATGATTATCATAAGGAGTATGCTCATAGACAAGCGGGTTCCTAGTTTGGCAATCAGAGCTATAGTGAGGACTTCTACAGAATTCACAACAGTAAAACTGCTGCGACTGACTCGGTAAATCATATGGATGTTGGTCATAACCAAAATTTTGATTGTTACACGGAACCTGCTCATAGACAAGCGTGTTCCCTGTTTGACAATCAAAACCTTGGTGAGGACCACCTCCATAAGACTCACACGAGTATGTCTCCATCTTGTGTTGTGGGGGCTGGTGGAAAAAGTCGGTTGTTTCATGGTAAGAATAGGGATTTTGGTCATAGACAAACCCGTTTCCCGATTCTACCATGCTACACCCGGGACAATTTCCACCATTATGAGAACCCCCACACCACTCACAACCATATAGATAAGAAGACATAGCGAAGAATTAAACAATATAAGAGGGTAAAAGAAACAAAATTAATAATTAAGAGGAATTTTTTTATTTTTTTATTTTTATTTTTTTTTAATAAAAAACTAAGGCACTAACTCGACCCAACTAACACAAATCCTTACACCAACTCCCCGGCAACGGCGCCATTTTGAAAGAGTCGTTTTTCCTTCAAAAATAATTTATATAAATGGAAAGACTATACGAACCTTAATACTAAAGTATCTTGGCAAGTATTGATCTCCCGAGTGTCGTTTCAAAGGAGTGGTGAATTGAAATACGTTAGTCAAGTTTTGTTTGATGCTTAGTAGTCATAAAGGGTTTTTATAAAAGATTTTAAAAAGCTAAATTTATTAATGAAAGAAAAACTAGAAGCCAAACAATCTACAAAGATAGTAATAAACGACATGCTTGTCGAATGAGGTGAAAAGATCATTTAAGTGTGAATTATCGTTTAAAGTGTGAATTAATAACCGTTAAAAAAACTATTTTCTCACAACGTTGGTTTATTTTGAAAATAATTCTTTATCTTGGTAAAGTTACTTGATTTAATTTAATTACTCAAACGGCTTTTGCCCGTCAAGATTACCAAATATCAATCCAAGTAACCGAAGATTATTAATCAACAATTTCTAATTTTTTCACACTTAATTCTCATTTCATAACTCACGTAACAAGCATATAAAAATCTACTTCATAATGCAAAATAAAACTAAACTAATCGTTAAACTAACAAACATGACAATAACAATTAAAATACAAAAAAAAAAAAATAAAGAGATAAAAAGGATAGAAATAACCAAATGAGATGAAAAATATAAAGATGGCGAGATGAGACCCGCTTCATATGCTTCAACCCAACATCCAATGCCTCCATTGATTAAACCCATTAGTCACTCAAAAATCACCCTTTTACCTCTACTAATAATCTAATAATCTCTACTAATTGTAATCAATCATTAAATTGAGGACAGAACATTAAAATGAAAATGGTATGGCTAAAACTTTGGACGTAACTAGTAAAATAAAGATGCTATCTAACTCTTTTAAATGTTATGAATTTAGAAAACCAATTGAAAGGATGAAATAAATAACAGTAATTAAAAAAAAAATGATTTTCATACAAATAAAGATGGTGCTCATGCGGTAGTTCAAAATAAACAAAACGAAATAGAGATAAACTTTGAATTGATTAAATAATTGAGTCCTAGTGATTGAAACATTAAACTAACAACAAAACTAAACTATAAATGTGGTGATTTTTTTTTTCTGTAACCACCGACCCAGATGGGGATGGTTATCGGCTCCTCTGCTTCTACAAAATACAAGAATATATATAAGCCACTCACGAAACCTAGCCATTCACACTCATACATCTTCATTTCTTACTGGATCTCAATATTGGGTTAGTTGAGCCTTGTATGGATTTAAAAATCAGGAAGCCTTGTGTTGGGCCAAGTTAATTGCTTGTGAGCTGAAACTCTAGGCTTTATATTTGAACTTGTCATAAAGCTATAACCTTCTAATCTTTGTTCAGGCTTCATTGGTTCTCGTTTTTTTTTC
This sequence comes from Artemisia argyi, assembly GCA_030686995.1. NCBI lineage: Eukaryota > Viridiplantae > Streptophyta > Magnoliopsida > Asterales > Asteraceae > Artemisia > Artemisia argyi. The sequence continues at coordinate 135,450,097 of CM060695.1, read as the reverse complement.
TTTATATTCCAGCTCTTCTGCTACAAATTCACTTGTAAAATGCCTACAGTATAAAAGAACAAAACTACATAATATTTGCAATTAAACATATAATTTTGTTATATATTATGCCATAAATGAGGGATTTTAGGCTATAAAAACATGTATAATTACACATTCATCAATACTCAAGAATCATATGGAAGCAAATTTCAAAGCAGTTGAGACAGTAAGACTAAGAATTGGTGAAACTGACCTCAAGTCAGTGACATGAAGCACATTTAAGCTTATAAATAAGCTATATAACCAGAAATAACCACCAAAATCCTTCTGAAACCCCTAATAATCATCATGAACATCCCTTTGACTTTTGTTGACCTTTTGAATTTTTGAACTTAACATCTGTTTTAAACCTTACAGAGCTTAGGAAAGCTTCTCATTAACCTAAATAAGCTTAAAGAACCAAATAAGAACAACTTTAACAATCTTAAAATTAACTTGATATTTTCAAAGAAAATCTTGCATAAACTGAAATTGGAATTAGAATTGAGTTTAACAAAGGAAATAAACTTAAATTACACTAAAAACTTCTGATACAATCTTTTTTATCTCAAAATTACACTGGAAAATGAGACCTAATTATATTGACTAAAACTACACTACTTTTGCTATCTACTGCTACACTACTCTCCTTCTCTTCTTTTTCTTGAGTTAAATAAGTCCATGAGTCTCTCTCTTCTTTTCCCACTTCCTTCACAACCCTTGGATGGCTTGAACTCATCTGAGCCGTTCAAAAGTTATTTTGGCGCCAAAATGCCCACGTGGCAGTTAGGGGCAACTTGGGGGAGTTTTGTAGTTTTGTTGTTGTTTTGGAGTGTAGGAGGGGGTGGGAGGTTGAGTATTGCAGAGGGTGAGAGTTGGGTTTGTGATGATGGTTTTGGCAGAGGGTTGCAGGGATGAGGTGGAAAGGGTGGTGGTCAAAAGTCAAGGTGGGGGTGTTGACTGGGAATGTATAAAAACGGGGGTAAGGGTTTTCGCTTGGTGGGCTGGTTGGGCTTGGGGTGTAGGGTAAAAGGGTTTTGTTGGATTGGATTTGGTAATTGGGTTTGGTTTTGTTATTTGGGTTAAATAATTAAAAGGGTCCGTTTGGTTAATTTGCAAAACACCACAAGGACCATTTTTGTAATTTACCAAAAGTGAGGGGCTGCAAATGACACTTTCCAAAATATAGCATGAGGACCAATTTTGACAACATTTGAGTATTACAAGTACAAAATGTAATATTTTCAAAATAAGACACCCGGGGACCAATTTTGCAATTTTCCAAACTCCGAGGACTAAACTTGTAATTTTCTCAAAATTTTCATCCAGGGATTAAAAGTGACAAATGTGAATTCCCAAGGACCAAAATTGATTTTTTCATCCAAAAATTCCCACCAGGGACCAAATCTGCCAAAGTTTGAAAGTTCAGGGTCTAATTTTGTAATTTTCCAAAACTTTTCCAATTTTTTCACCAAAGGACAAAATATGACAACTTATGATTGTAAAAGGACCTTTGGTGATAATTTTCTATATTTTGAATTTCCAGGGACTAGTTTTGTAATTTTATGAAAGTTGGGGGACTGAAACTGCCAATTTTGCAAACTTTGTACGTTTTTCGTCTGTTTTTGTTCATTTTGCATCTAAAACATATAAAACACGATTTTGAAATATTTTTAGTATTTTGATGCATATTTGAGTGTTTTTGTATGTTTTGCATTTCAGATTAGACCAAAAATGATGAGTGTTTGAGCACTCATCAAGGAGGTGAAAACCTAGCTTGCCTTGCACTCCAAGCTACCAAATCCTATTTTATGTCTAACACCTAATCTAATTACAAAGTACACTTAAGCCCCTAAACTACGTTTAAGTTTACTACTAATATTCTAACAATAGCATTTGTTCATAGTTAAATTATGGCTATGTTTGACAAAAGTAGACGTGAGCTGAGCAGTAGCCACAGCTCACTGCTCACAGCTTCTTAAAGAATTATTAGAAGAATGAGCATTCTTAAAAAATAGGAAAGCTCGCCGCTCTTGTGTCAAACGAATACTAAAAATCAAAAAGCTCATTGCTCACCGCTCATTCTCCCAAAAAGCTCCAAAACGCTCTGCGCCAAACATAGCGTATAGTAGAAATTTCTATTGTTTAGAGTATTTAATAAATTAGTTGCAGTTATGACTGAGAAATATATAAGTTTAGATGTGTTTGTCAAACAAGCTGAAGTTATAAATTTAAAGTATAAAATGAGACAAGTAAGCATGCAAATAAAAAAGTAAATTTTGAACAAATTTTATTAGGAGGTATTTGAGTTTTGTTTTCCAAATGTCTTTATTAAAAGTTATGTTAAAAATATGAGTTATATTTTAAACTCATTATTTCTCATAATGTGTAGGGGCTAAACCTGCACATTCTTCTAACTCTCACAGGTTGGTGTTTGTTTTATGTTTTCTTATTCTACAGACGTTGAAGTGTAACTTGGCTTTATATAAGTGAACCTAACCCTAGCCGGTTCATTATTCAGTCTTCATATCTCTCACTTTATCTCTCGATTTACACACAGTTTTGTATTCTCTTTGTCTCATTTGATCATCTTGATCATCTAGTTTAGTATTGTTCGAGTGATTGTAGTGAGGATCTTTGTTGTGTGATTGTTGTATTTCTTGTCTTACACTCATTGGTGATAACACTTTTCTTTTGTATGTAGTATTGCACCTGTTTCAGGACGATACAACTGATTCTATAAGTATATAAAATAAGTATGTGAGGAGGTTGGTTGAGTGCAATTGGTGTATTGTGTTAATTAGATCACTATCTTTTAAGTTACATATATAGCTTATAATATGTGCACCAAACATACTCATGTAACCTTGTAACATGGAGTATATAATAAAAGTAAACCTCAAGTGGGAAATCTGTATTTCGAAAAACTAAGGGGGCGTTTGGTTTAAGAGTTTAGGCATGAAGGAATGACTTTCATTACCATTGTAGTTATTTGGTTTTATGGGCTTGGTATTCAAAAATAAGAATCAAACCCTCAAAACTAGGTATTATCAATACCAGTAGTCGGTTTATAAACCCATTTCCATACTAATACCAATAGTCATTCCCTTAAAGAAACCGAACGCCCCCTAAATCTTTCCAGTAGTAACTAAATTATTATTAATTTAAAAAAGTGAAGTTGTATCATGTATTATGAAACAATGATTGTATATAATTGTATCTCTTTCTGAGTTATTACTTTGTCCCTGTTTGACCCATTAGACATACAATCTAACAAAACCGAAACTATTGATGAGCCGAATGGTCAAGATGACCACTCCATGACCCAAGTAGCATTTTATTACTTATGCAAAGTTGTTAATAAATTATACTCCCTCCGTCCCAAAATATAATTTCATTTTGAAATTTCAAAGTTTTTTTTCCCAATCTTTGGCTTTAACAATTTTTTTCCCGTGTTATGTAATACTTGATGCAAATATAAATGAATTGTGTTTTAAGTGTATTTTCATCGTATACTTTTCGTCAAGTATTATATAATACGAAAAAAATAAGTAAGGTCAAAGTCGAAAACAAAAGATTTTGAAAAGTCAAAATGGACTTATATTTTGAGACGGAGAGAGTAATAAAGATATGTTTATGTTTTCGATATCTAATTACGAATCACGTGTCATTGGATACGAATCTAACATGTATGAATTCTTACTAAACGATACAATAATAATATTACAACTTAACAATTATCGAACATGTAAAAACCAGTGTTTTAAAAACCAATGTTTTAAAAACCGATTTTTTAGTTGACCCGGTCAAGTATCCGGTTCACCGGTTCAACCACCGGGTCGAACCAGTGCCATACAAATATATACTTTTTTTCCCATATTTAATATGTAGTGTTTTGTGATCTCAAAATTTATCTTACCATAAGATTAGACTCTAATGGTGCTTTATTTTTAATATCTATTGTCTACAAAGTTAAAGCCAAGATTTGCAAAAACAATCAATTTATAATTCAGATATACCAGATGGTGTCTTTTTCAAACACATCTTTATTAACTATCTTTGCTTGATAGTTTTAATAGACTATATTGACATAGAGTTTTCTTATATACATATATCTTTACTGACTATCCTTTTAAATAAAGGAAATATACTACCAAAAAATAAGCTTATTACTCGATTACACTTACAAAAGGTTTAAGGAGAAAAAGGTTTTTTGTTATTTAATTATCTAAGCGTAATGACCCGTTTGGGTTTATTAAATCGGGTTGACCCGGGTCAATGAAAACCCGCCGGTTTAATCCGGTTTTTAAACAAGCAAAAACCCGGTCACATTCGGCCTTGTCTCTCAAACCAGTTGAATAGGCCGGTTCAACCCGGGTTTTAAAACATCGGTAAAAACAACCTAAGCAAAAATCTATCATAAAACCTTGTGGGTGCACGAGATCTTAACTATCACTGTGTTTTTCAAAATATTACTACTTTTTTGGGTAAGTTTAAAACTTATCATATACTGGCTTTTAAAAGATTTAAAGAGTATATGAGATGTCAGAATTAAATTTAATTTTCAAAATAAAAAGTCATTTTAAATGTAATTTAAAATCTAAAGCTACAAGTGATATGTTAATGTATGTATATGACAATTACATTTTTGCTAAATGTATACAAGTAAAATTCAATAACCAATCATTATAGAAAACACTTTATAAAACACAAAAATACAGACTGATGTAACTCTACTTGGATTATGATTATTAGTGACATCTCATGAACGTTAAGAATCATGTTTATAATATTAATGACGTCTCTTTTCTCTAAATACAAATTATAACACTACAAGAAAATATTTGGTATTTAAACAACAAATTAATAAATACATACGGTATAAATAAGATTCTGATTTTTAATCAAACAAGTCAAAAAATTTAGGACACATTAATCTTTTTGTATTTTAATTGATAACGATACATAATCAAAAGATTTTGAAGGGAAAAATGTGCGTGCCCGAGTATTATAACTAGTATTTTACTTGTCGCAAAATAAGCATCAACATGGATTTACGCTTATCTAAGTTTATTTACATAAAGTAATGAGCTCACAAGCTCAAAATAGTTAGCTTATCGATTTTCCTAAATTTCTATAACTTGATAAGCCCTATAAGCTTTTCCAAACACTTCTAAGTAAAGCTATTGTAGTATCAAAATGCAGTAATTTTAAAACGCCAAATAGGACTAAGTGACTAAACATGAGAAGAACAAATAGAAAAAGTAGTGTAAACAAAAATAAGAACTTGCAAAATAGTTCATCTATATGTTTTTCCCCTGTACGTTCATTCCAAGAACTTGCAAAATAGTAAAGAAGCTTCGTGTTCTTGAGCAAAAGGATACATTAGACAGTTAGACGCCGAAAGCACTTGGAATGAACAATAATTTCAGGTGATAAAATAACACAATTTAAAAGTACAAAGTTGCAAAAATATTAGTATACCTTTTGTAGATGATTAGTCTTTTATTATGTTGTGTAAATATTATTAAAAGGAAAAGAAGTGGACGTGGGGTTCTGTCTTTTAGCTTTAGTCCATGTAAGTCAGCAAACAAAACATAAAATTCAACGGAGCATATAATCTTAGATTATATTACTACTTTAATAATATTTCTTAGCTAAGAAATCGGATCCACACACAAATTTAATAATATTTTTTTTGGTGTAGTATCCACTAATTTCTATTAATTCTTCTATATCTGTAAGGCAAAAAATATAAACTCCTAGGACCCCAACAAGAGATTGCAAAAGATGTGGACCTCATAGCCACTTAATCTGGATAAAAAAAAAAAAAAAAAAAAAAAAAAAAAAAAAAAAACCTCCCTAGTCTAATATTTACGTTGATTAGGTACATTTTTCTTTTTATGAAAGTGCAAGACAGTATAAGAGCCTTAAATCTTAATATAATTTTATTCTAAAAAGTTGAACGACTTCGCTGTCATCCTACAATCATTTGTTTCCTACTTGCTACTTTTCAAAATAAAAGTTAGTGAACTAAGAAAACATTTTACCTTATTGCTAAGTTTCCATAGGAATAGGTGGAGTCATTTGACGACAAAAGAGGATTATGCCCCCTAAATTGTTTTGTATTTACAGGGCACGTTTGGTAGAGAGAATTTCAGAGAATAGAAATGAAGTAGAGAATAGAAATTTAGAGAAATGAAATTGAGCGAGAAATTTATTAAATTTCACTGTTTGGTAATGTCAGAGAATTAATATAAAAAATAAAAAATAAAATTATTTTATTTATTTATATATTTAAAAGGTTTAAAAAAAGGTTTAAAAATAAAATTATTTTATTTATTTATATACTAATAAATGATTTACTTTTAAAGATAAATGATTAATTGGCTCTCTCAAATTTTATGATTTACACTTCGGCTCTCCTAAAAATATTAGGCTAGCTCCGCCACTATCCCCTTGGCCACCTATACGATATGAGGTTTTGAGCAACTAACATCTTATCTTATATAAGTTGTATATGTGAATGAGTAATGTATAAAAACACAGGAGCGGGTACTCAGGTACCAAATTTTTGTGCCACAATGTTCAATATTTGGGATTACGTATGTCAATAAAGGGCAAACTGCATTTTGTCACCATTTTAGTGATGTTGTTAACTTGTTACGGAGTATTACTTTTATGATAATGGGCTTTAGCAGTTATGGGCTTCGGCCGGCCCTTATAAGATATGACTTCATTATGAAGACAATTTCATACTTTTTTTCCTACTTTAAAAAAAGAATTAAAGATCACTAAACAAAGATGTAAATCTAATCTATTTGGTTAATTCTTTTTAATTAATGTATACTTTAACAAAGAGAATATTAAACATCTTAACTGTAATTAATAATGTAGGCTTGTTGATTGGTCGAAAATATTATCATAGGGTACACACGCGTTGCGGCGAGCACTTTGAAATAAAAATTTTCGGTAAATCATGTAGTTCTAATTTATTACGTTTTTTTTGACAAATTTACAGATGTCAAGAATTTCATGTCACAGAATTCAAATCTTTAACCAATGACAATGTTTTTCTTTTATGCATAAACGTTAACTGAAACACTTAGTCAAAATATCTCAATTATAATTATTTGATGCTATAAAGTCTTATCGCTATACACGGGTACTCGTCTAGTATTCATAAAAGTATACAAGCAATGACTATATGTATTCAGGTTTAATTTTTTTTCTATATGTCTTGGTTGAATTAGATGCTTTGTCTATTGTATTAGCTGGATTGTACCTTAAGCTTTATTAGTTGTAATGCTTAAAAATTTTTCCTTAATGCATTAAATGAGGAAATGTTATCCTTCCATTATATGTAGTAGAGTAGTAAATAATGATAATGATATGATTGCCCATATATCCTCAAGTTGTGTAGTATAAAGAAACATAATGATAAAACGTATGGTTTCGATTAAAACGATTGAGTTTGGTTAAAAAAATATTTTAATTTTTACATATTAATGAACTAACTAAACGAATACTAGAAGCACATCATTTTAGATCGGATATGTTTGAAAAATTACATAATTATCACTAGAAGCAAAATTTCACTTGTGTCCTTTGATACTTTTGATCCACGACCACCACATTTGACATTTTTGGGCTTACGGCGGCTCATAAATTATTAAAAGTGTCCTCAACTGGATGGTACAAGAAATAACAATTGAGCAAATGGGCTAGTGTTTATGATGGTTGCTGCGATTAGGCCCATTGGCCTAAATGGAGGGAGTTTATCGGTTGTTCAATTTACTCAGTTCAGTTATTACTGTTAAACTTTTTTTTGAGTGAAACTAAACCGAACAAGATTCGAATTGGATTAAACCAACCTGAAAACCGAATTTGAAAATAGGTTTGGTGGTTGACCCGAATAATCCGAATTACATAATTTATATTTTCTTTTTCATTTAATTATATATAGTTTTTTAGCAAAAAAGTGACTAAGAAAGGGGTTTTTTTAAGTTTTTTGTATGTAAATATATAAAATGTATATATATTTATGTGAATTTGGTTTTCGGGTCGGTTAGGTTTACATTTTGACAAAACCATATTGATAACATCAAATAATATCCCTTGTTTATTGCTCCCTTTTGTAAGTTTTATGATATATGGTATTGATTTGCCTTACTTTTGCATATTAGCACAATTCTGGAGCAATGGAACAAATGACGCGGAAAAGAAGCTGTAGTGAGGAGAAACTACATCAGATACATATGTCGTATAAAAGTTATACCTATATGGCGTACACATGCTATACCCTGGTGGTTTTAGTTAAGATTTGAAGGCTATACAGCATATAGAGTCCATGTCTATACGCCGTATAATTTGAAGACTAAGTGACGTGATAGATAGTGCACAT